>JBBBDQ010001917.1:2700000-3386194 GCA_037127315.1 Ascarosepion bandense | reverse complement strand
GCATCTCCACACACTTTCAAGGAATGTGATTTTCTCTTTACCATGTATTTGCTGTTATTGACATCTGTGAATAAAAAGGAGGTATTATAAAAGAATGAATTCATATTATTTCATATTACAATTATAATAACTAAAATGACAAATAATATAGACACATTACTACATTTTTTATTTAGTTAT
Organism: Ascarosepion bandense; assembly: GCA_037127315.1. Taxonomy (NCBI): domain Eukaryota; kingdom Metazoa; phylum Mollusca; class Cephalopoda; order Sepiida; family Sepiidae; genus Ascarosepion; species Ascarosepion bandense. The sequence continues at coordinate 3,386,014 of JBBBDQ010001917.1, read as the reverse complement.
AGGTAACTATTTAATTTATTTAGTTATAGGTAACTATTTAATTAAAAACTCTTTCAAAATCCACATCAAGAAACATTCCCAGAATATGCTTTTGTCTTTCACTAGTGTTTGTGTCATTTCAAATTTCATTCCTATTATAAATATCTGTGAATAAAGAAAGGGTGTTATAAAATATTAACTTATACTTTGAAATTATTACATTTATAATAACTGAAAATGAAGGATAATGTAAATAAACTATTACTTTTGTTTAAATTCTCTTTATGTAAAGCAAAAGGACAAATTATTTATGCACCAACATTTAACCAATAAGTTTAAATATGTTAGCTAATTTATAAGTGATCAGTCATGGAAATTCCATTACCTGAAACTATATGATCTACTTGAAAACAATGTATTTGCTTACAGATGCTAATTATAAATAGGTGACTTTGAAATAGCAGCTTGGAAACATTATATTTGCCCAACAACAACTTGGTCTCAAAAATTGATATACAAAAGTTGCTCACCTTGTTTATTTGCTTGTATCCAAAAAATATATAGGCAGTTTGTATGCACTCATTGGTAATCTGGCAATCATTTAATGTCAACGATGGAATTGATGGTCGAATAGCTTCTTCTCTATATCATGTCCCTTCAAAATGATCATGGTTCCCCTGAATGCTTTAATATCTCTTAGTACAGTACTGTGCAAAAGTATTAGGACAAGAACTATTTTATCTTTTATGAGGCATCAAAATAAAGTTCAAAATCACCCCTGTTCAAACACTTACCAGTAGTGTGCAAAAGTATTAGGACAGGGGTGATTTTCTTAAAAACGTCACAGAAATTCAAATACAAGGGGAAAACTAACTGAAAAAAAAGAGAAAGAAATGCTTCAGAATTCGAATTGACCCCCAAAAAGCCCTTATCTTATTGAACTTCTATGGGATATTTTGGATAAAAAATTGATAAATCTAATGTTAATTCGCAAGACACACTTTGGGAACAAATACAAGCTGCTTGGCAGGAGATACCATTATACACATTGAAGAAGCTTGTGATGCCAATGCCTGACAGAATGAAGGCTGTGATCAAAGCAAAAGGCTATTATACTAAATATTAAATTTATTTTGTAACAAGTATTTTTTCTTGTTAAAGCATTTGTTGAGTAAATCAAATAAATTACTTTAATTAAATTGTTTATTTTCTGTCAATATGCCTCATAAAATAGTTTTTGTCCTAATACTTTTGCACATCATTTGCTTATATCATATGTACTTTGTATGGTCTCATTGATTCATTTAAGGTAATAACTCATGTTATATATCTACCCTCAACACTGGAATAAGTAATGGTTCAACGGCTTCTCTATATTGTATCCCTTCAGAACGTGAGCAATCATAGCTCTCCTGAACTTTCTAACCTTTATAGCGCAGTGAGATTTGTTTTTTCATAATCTCTCCTACATTTTCTGTCATCCATTGCACAAGTTCATTAAGTAAGTTATTCAGTTTCCCTGTTTGCCAGAAATGTGTCCTGTGAGTACTAAATTCCTCAAGACCTCATATTTCATGATATATTATCCTACAAAGTTCCATTGTCTCTTTCTGATTCTAAGTACAAGATTCCATTTTGTTTCCATTTAAAATTTCAGCGAACCTGAAGGAGACTACCACCATCTTTAAATTCATTGTTTTTCATTTTTTTTGTACTCTTATCAATGCAATCTTATCACTTACACCCTAAACTTTCCGACTGAAAAAAAAATTTGGAAAATTTCAATATTTAAACAATTTTAGTGGGGGGGGGGCTTAGTTTTTCTTACAACATTATAGTAAATCGATCCTCCATTTTGGAATCACTCATCAGTACGACATTACCACCACCTGTAAATTTGTTGATTATCAATTTTTTTTTACTTTTTCCAGTGCAATCTTATCGATTAACCCTAAACTTTCCAATTGACAAAAAAAAAAAAAAAAAAAAAATTGTAAAAATTTGAACATTTAAACAATTTTAAGGGAAGGCTCCGTTATTCATACAACCTTATATAGTACATTGATCCTGTGGAATTAACTATTTTGCTTGCGCATATTCAACAACTAAATCCTAAATCCTAAACTTTAAAAATACAAAAAAAGCAACAACTCATCCCAAAAAGAACAAAGCAAAGTGACCCCAATGCAAGTGGTTCCAAAATGGAGAATCAATTTACTATAACATTGTATGAGAAAGTGAGCCCCCTCCCAAATTGTTTAAATATTGAAATTTTTCCAAATTTCTTTGATAATTGGAAACTTTGTGTAATAATCAATAAGACTGCACAGAAAAACAGTAAAAAAAAATGAAAAACAACAAATTTAAAGGGTGTAGTAGTCTCCTTCGGGTCTGCCAAAAGGTGGTGGTAGTCTCCTTCGGGTCTGCCAAAATTTCCTTGTTACTCACATGTTCAGTTTATGGTATTTTCAGCATCTTTCAGAAGAACTATGTCGTAAGCAGTGGCATGCAAAGAAAATGGATGATGGGGTGGTGGCCCCATGCAGCACTCCCTGTAGGGGGCGGCTCATCTAATAGAGTATCTTATTTTTGTTTTTATTTAGCAAATACACCTAAATTTATTGAAAATAAATAAAATAGTTTTTAATATTAGTTTTAAAATTTTTATATTTGGCAGCTGGTAATTATGTGTTGTGTTGCAGTGATTCAGGACGACAAATTGGATTGCCGAGTTGAATTCCTTGCATTCACTTATGCACAAATACCCTTGGGAAAGGTATCAATCCATCTCTTCTCTCCAGTTATGGGTTAAATAACAGGATAGATTGGGTTCTATAGCTTTGGCTAGTGACCAGTCTACGGCAGAAAGCAATGACAACTTACTGTGGGATAATCTTCTGCCCAGTCAATCATATCTCATTCATGATCGCCCAAAGTGTGTATCATGTATGCCACCTGACTGACTGAATTTGGCCAAGCCTGTGAAGAAAAGTTTAGATAGGTTTCAAATGACGTCAGCATGTTTAAAAACATGTCTCCAGAAAGTGCTGTCTGGCAGCGGGGATGGACCTCACTTATGCATGGTGATCAATTTGAGCTGATCATTAAGTATACTATGTTCAAAAGAAAATAAACTAAGTATACTGTTGCAATTTTGAGGGTGAGGGTAGGGGTAGATGGCCCAAGTCACAATTCTCGCCCCAGGCACTACCAGACCTTTGCATGCCACTAGTATTAAGTCATGTAATGAGTTTATTTAGTTTCTGAAAATAAATTATAATTCACAACATTGATTATCTAGACAGCTGTTAAAAAAAAGCATGTTTGGTTAATTCAAAATTCTTGATATTTGAACCCCTAAAAAATGAAGAATAAAATCGTTTTCTGAAATAATTTTAACTAGCGGAACCCATGGAATTTCCACAAAAGGATAATTATGATTTCCTGGAAAAATTTTATTTTGTCATACTACAAATCATAGTAACATCTTAATAAATAAAATAAATTAATAAATGAATAAAATTTTTAAAGAATTGTTTTCATTTTGTTTATTATTATTAAACAATTTAATAATATATAAAGTTTTAAAAATATTTTTAAAATCGTCAAAGAATTGATTGCGAGTAGACTTTTTAGTTAAGAACTGCTGATTATATTGCCTATCTAAAATTGAAAAGTTTAATAGAAATTATTTTATTATTAATCGAAATTTTTTTTTTCTTCAGAGTATAATGTCCTTAATAGTTATTATTTATTCTAGCAATTAAAAGCTTATCAAATTAAATTATATCAGAGTTTTATTGCATTTTTTATTTTACTCTTTGGAGAAGATTTTCGGATAATGATTGCAAACTTAAAATAAAAAAATAGATGATTTATATTCCCCAATGAGTCCTGCATTGGACAAATAAAACAAAAATTAGCCATCAATATAAAATTTATTAAGATTTCATGGATTTACGTGGAGGTGGGGCGGGTAACAGAGGATAAAAAATATTTTTAACAAGATTTTTAAAAAATAATAATTTAAAAAATAATTTAATTCATTTGTGAATGAGTACTGATAGTTTCATTAAAATCCGACAATTATTTGCGAGAATTTCCAATTTAATGTGTTTGTCACTGAAAAAAAGTGAGTGATGCAATTATTACATTTCCATTGTAAAATAGTCGTAACGTTTCTTTAGCTGATAACTCAAACCAAAACAAAACTTTCTGACAAAATTTCGAAAATGTTAGAAGGAATTAAAAAATTTTAAAAAAATAATTGAAGTTACTTTAAAAGCTCTTGTGTCCATTGTAAACAGAAAAGATTAACTAAGTAATGGCCACGGGTGTAAAAGAGGCCAGAAATTTTGTTATTAGGTTGTGGGATACGACAACAAACCGATTTTACTATATTGTACAGTACACGCACATATGCACACAGCTTATGGTAATGCTATAGACTTTCTCCTCCTACTCTCTCACTCTTTACTACCTTTCCGTTTGGCAAAGATGAGAGAAAGGCTGAGGAGAGTAGTGTTTAAAAAGATAGAGAGGAAGGAAAAGCTTGTATAGAGAGTAAGTGGCGTAACGGACAGACAAACTAAGTAACTAACTAAGGAAGGAACAAGCAGAATTATTATATGATCATATGATTATATCATCAAATGATTTATTCCAGTTTTTGTGTTATATATTTTTATTAAAAAAAAATGCAGATTTTTTTGTTTTTTCTGACGGACTTCTAACAGATGCTAACATACAAAGCAGGATTGAAATAAATATATCTGTAAGGATAGCTTATGTTTATCTTGTATCCTGTCAGCACTTCCAAGTTTGTTAAAAATAATCATAAGCAAAAGCTTAACCAACATCATTATAAGACTCATTCAGGATATAGACAGGCATAAAAGAAAATATGATTCATAGCCAGATTACTAGGATCAAAGTGTAGTATCCATTCTTAGATACTCACTACCTGTTTGCTGGCTGGGAAGCAATAACCAGCTAAGACTAGCTTTGTACCCAGGTAACGGGAGTTTGGTAATTGGGGGAGTAGGGTAAATATCAAGTGTAGTATCTGTTCTCAAATACTCACTGCCTGAGTAATCTTTGACCAATGGCATGAGTGTACATGCTCAGGTTCCCCACATTAAAAACTGACCTTGTGTCACAACTCACTCCAACGGGGAAGTAGGTTAAATCAAAAATGTGTAGTATCTGTTCAAACAGCTGGCCTACAGCTACAGCCATCACCAGCAATTCCAGCTAGCCATCATCATTTCCAGCTCACCATTTGGCTGCCGCTCCAGCAACCTCCAACAGGCTTCCAGCCTCCAACATGTCAGTAATCAATTAACATCTCTGTGATTAAGAATTGCTTGTATTCAGCATTTGATGCTACTTTATAAACAAGTAATACTTGTTCTGAATCCAATTAATTTAGATTTGATTGACTAATTTTCCTCATATTACAAATGAATATTTTGTTTTGCAAGATTTTCAAAAATGAGAATTAACTTTTACTTACAAATGTGCTAAAAATGGTCAATTTTAATGATTTAACTGAAAATGCCCCCAAAGTTCAATCAATATAATTTCCATTTAAAATTTACCAGATTCTTTTGCTTCCTGGAAATAATAATCATTTAGCTTTCAATGAAAGCTTCAAGAAAGCTTTTTTTCTTTTTAAAAAAAATCATTTTAAAACTTAGATATTGAAAATTATAAATGATTATGAACTTATCTCCACTAATTCGTAGATAAAATGATGTAGCATGAAATAAGAAGGGCCCAAACTTAATAAAACCTACCTATTGAAAATTATAAATGATTAATTATGTACTTACCTCCAATGTAACATGATATAAGAAAGTCTTAAAGTTTTTCCATCAAAATGTTTGTTATTATTAAAAGTTAAGATCAAAGTAATTTTTAATTATTTTTAAAAGTTTTTTAGTTCTGCTAACACATTCAAAATTTTGGAAAAAGATTTTTTGGTTTTTTGTTATTGGGTAACCAAATTGTTACCAGAGTTTACTATGGATAATGTAATATTATGTAACTCATTTTTTTCTGAGAAAAAACACATTAATTTGAAAATTCTTGCAAAAACAAATAATTGTCATATTTTAATGAAACTTTTAGAATTTATATACGAATGAATGAAATTATTTTTTTAATTATTATTTTATAAAATCTTGGTAAAAATCTTTTTTACATCTATACCCCCACCACACAAATTCATGAAATTTCAAGGAATTAAATTCTTTTTTGTGAGTTAAATGCAGGAATTTTTTTTTTTACAAACAGTTGGTTGTTTTTTCTAAAAATTGCTCTGAATAGAAAAATTTAAAAAATGCAATAAAGAAAATGTATATTTTTTTTGTGAGGGTAGTGACAATCATGGCTAAATGAAATTAGACTTTGTTCAACTTTTAGCTTACAACCCTGTTCTAATCAATTTTATTGGGGGGAGGGGGGGGGTGAAACTCTGGGCAATTAACCTCCCTGCATCATTGACCACCATTTTAGAACTGCTGTAGATGATATTAAAAAATGTAACCCTCTCCCCACTGCTCCTTAGTTAATATTGACAGCAATTCAACCTACTACTTTAATTCCGTATTAGTATTTGTAGAACTTGACTGAAGTTCAAATCACACTAATCTTGTGCTCCACAGCCTCCTTCTTTCTTTTGCTAGAGAAATTAGATTATAACATTTTTTGGTGAGGGTACTGACAATCATAGCAAAATGAAATTAGACTTTGTTCATCTTTTAGCTTACAATCCTCTTCTAATCAAATTTTTTTATTCATGTCCTTTATATATATATATATATATATATATATATATATATATATATATGAAAAACTACTAAAAAGTTGTAAGTTTAAAAATGTATTTTTTTGACAGTATTTATTTATTTCTATTATTATATTTGATATTTCAGACCGTCCTCGGCCGTTCATCAGAAACAAATGATTTTAAAATTTAAATTAGAAACGTTTTCGCGAGAGCGTTCGTCCGAGAAATTGTTTACATCATGTGATGCAGAAAGCGATAGATTATTTTAATATTTGTAAACGTAAACCTATCTTTAATAATACTTTTAAATGTTGTTTTAAAGAAAATTTTTTAAGTGTATCTAAAAAATGTTTAACTATTGAAATATTTATAAAGATTCAAAAAACTTAAGTCCCTATTTAACCCTAGCTTGTATATATATATATATATAGTCATCCGCAGACACATATGTTTCACAGTATCATGGCTCATCAGTACGGTTAGACTCCGATTGCTTCTAACCCAGGATTGAAACCCGACCGAATTGGCGTCGCTCGGCAATTCTACCTCTGGGCTATGGGCGCCTGGTAGAAGAAGGCAGACTTTCTAGCGTATACATTATCATTATACACACCCAATAGCCAGAGTGCTCTAATTCATATATATATATATATATATATATATATATATATCCAAGTCAATAAAGAATGAAGAAAGTATTAACAATGTTCAAAATATTATTTTAAAACAGTGCTGAATATAGATATAGAGCTATGAATATTTATTATAAGTTATAGTTTAGAACATGTACAAATTATAATTTACTACAAAAGGGTACATTTTGTTTCGAGTCGACATACATGTTCTAAACTATAACTTATAAAGAACATGAATAAAAAATCTTCAAACTAAAATATTTTAAAAATAATTTGTAATTTTTTTTTTTTAAGTATGATATTTTCTGTGCTACTTGGACAATCTGGCTCACATCAATCACTTTTCACGTCCGTAATTAAGATATACTTTTAATTTTAAATAAGTTAATTTTCAAAAATAACGTGTCACAGACGTCTATTTTACTTTTGCAATATTTTTAAAACTGAGAATTAATTTTTGTTTACAAACTTGTCAAGGTATCAAAAATTTTCAAAATGGACGCAAAAAACAACTTTCTTTTAGAGTTTGCAAAAGTTGAAATTTTAATCAATACAGTTTATATTTGAAATGCACCAGAGTATTTTGCTTGCTGGAAATAAAAGTTAATCATTTAGCATTCAATTAAAGCAAAAAATTAAAACTTCAAGAAAGTTAAAAATTAATTTTAAAACACTGGAGAACCCGAATTATTGTGAAAAAGTGGAGGTATTTAAAACAATGTTTAATCAATAAATTGAACCATTAATAATGTGGGGTTAATGATAATTAGTAAAACAATCAAATTGAATTCGATCAAAAATGTTTTGAAATTTTAAGGGGACTATTTCACGTAACATCGGTTCATGTCCAGCATGGAAATTTTTACGTAAATTGAGAAAGAAAAAATTGATAAGGATCTCTTTAAAGGAATTTGATATTAACCAGAATGCCTTTTTTTTTATTTGTTAATTTACTAGAAAACCTAATTTAACAAAAGACATGACGCAGAAAATGAACGTAAAGAGATTCACAACGATGTGTGAAAAAAAAATGATGAAATTAAAAAGAGAAAATGGATTGATCAAAAAACAAAAATAATTAATTAAAAAACGATTAAAATTGTTTCGAATGAACAATTTGGCAAAATTCAAATATTTTTTTAAGTTCAATAGAAGGTTAAAAATTATTCTCCAATTCAATTATTTTAATTTTACTTTCAATTTCATTCATTCTTACGGAGTTTAAAATAAAAAAGGTCTGTTGAACACAGCTATTTTTATTAGTGTAAACAAAGCAATTAAATACTTACTGCTTTCTTTAAATTTTCCTAAGACAATGCAGGATTTGAGAAAAACAGAGGAACTAAAATGTTTTCTAGTTCAAATTTTATGTTGAACTGTAAAATCGTCTGCGATTGATGCAAAAAAAAAATGGTAAAAGACCGTAAGTCAAAGGGAGATAATTCCTACACAAACAAGAAGAAAAGAAATATGGCACCTGTACTTTTTGGGCTTTTTATTTACTTATTTATTTATTTACTTATTTTTCTTCAATAAAATTCAAATGCGTTTAATGGAAAGAATCGTTAACTTATAATTGATGAAATTATGTCAGTCTTTTTTCTTTGCAGTGGTCGAAAGTAATTCTAGAATTACCATGAAAATTTGTGCGTAGATACAGAGATGGACTTCCTAAAAAAACGGAAAACATAAATATGGCCCGACGATTGCGTTTCTCAGCGGTGTGAGGTGTTGTTGCCTCTTTGTGGAGAGCCACTCGAAGATAAAAAATGAATTACATTTTTTATTTTTAACATCGCCCCATATGCGACAATTTACTCCTCGCATAGCATATGAAGGCAGAAAAACGTTCTTAGCAATCGCACGATATAATTCAATATTAATTACACGAAGTTAACTATTGCAGCACAGACGCCAGAGACAATTTTGAATTTGTTTCTGCCTGTTACTGAATGGTTCATCATAATCATAAATGTCCACTTTTAAATCTAAATCTAAACTTAAATAGTCTGTGTGTGTGTGTGTGTGTGTCCGTTACCTATAGACTCCGAAACGGCGAAACCGATTTTCTTGAAAATTTACACAGTTGTACTATAAGCGTCTGCGAGTGTTCTTAGCTAGGCTTTGTGTCGAGATACCCCCGATAAATATCGATAATCGAAAAAATCGTGTTATAGAAGGAGTGGTCCGATTTTAATCAAATTTGATACACTCATAGACAAAGACACAAAAAACGATATTCAGAAGTTTCAAGGTTGCAATTCTTACAATAGTGCAAAAAATCGATAATATATATATATATATATATATATAAAAGGCAAGTTGTGTGTGTGTCTGTTTAGCTGTCTGTATGTCCTTTATTTAATTCTCACTAAACTTCACACAAATATTCTTTAGGCTGAGTCTGAGCTCCAGGACCATGGATTAGTTTTAAAGCTTTCATTACACTGGAGCAATGCCGGGCTATACTGCTAGTATATATATATATATATATATATATATATATATATATATTGTATTGAGGGAGCAGATAATTTTCTAAACATATTGTTAAATATAAGAGACAATGAATGTTTATTATGTTTAGTCATGAGCTGTTTTAAACATCGTATTTTGGCTTTAATTTCAGGTGAAAATAAAAACAAAAATTGTCCAAAATTTAGATATTTTTTTATTATGCTGGTTCTAAGTTTTGGCTTACAGGAGACATCTTCAGAGAGGTTACAGGGTTGTTAACATAAGATATCCACCATCAAAGGTGATATTATCTTGTATTGACATAAAACATTGCTATGCAACGATAACAGTCACCAACTAGCAGACGCCGGTCATAAATTTGTAATGCGGTTCTACGATGTCACACCACATGAGAGACTAAAAAGTTAACAACAGAACCATATGACTATGTAATGTGTTGTGACTAAATTGAAATGTGATTTTATTGAGTGTGAGTTGATTGCATTTAGTCATATGGTTCTGTTGTTAACATTTCGATCTCTCATGTGGTGTGACGTCAAAAAACATCCACCATAAAAAAAAGCTTAGAACCAACTTAATATATATATATATATATATATATATATATATATATATATATATACTGATAACCAGAAAAAAATAATTCCTATCAAATTCAATCCAGTTTCAAATACAGTAAAATGTTTTGCTTATTACACATAATAAATTTAATTAGCTCACAATAAATGATTTAAGAATAATTTTTGTTTTTCAGAATGCATTTTAAACCATAGGTATTGTTTTTTGTTTGGTTTTTTTTTTTGGTGGGGAATGTTTTAAATATATTTTATGGTATAAGTAAATTTATTCTCACATAAAAAGGAAAATTGATTTTCATTAGAATGTATTTCAGGAAGACAAGGAGAATCATAAATGAAATCAGTAATAATTTAAAAGTAAAAATTCTGAAATCCGGAAAGTTGATTTCAATTTGTGTACAGCAGACAAAGAATAAAGATACCAATTTACAACATTGAGTAATTTCTCTGATGAATTATTTTGTCCCATAGAAAAAGATTGGCTCCCGGCTGAAGAAAAGACCAAGACAAAGGTTAACAAGCCTATGTGAACATTTATTTTGACCCATAGAAAAAGATTGGCTCCAAGACAAAGGTTAACAAGCCTATGTGAAAATTTATTTTGACCCATAGAAAAAGATTGGCTCCAAGGCAAAGGTTAACAAGCCTATGTGAAAATTTAATTTAATTGTTGAAAATCTTGCAAAAATAAAATATGTACAAATAAAGTATGTACATTACATTCTTTCTTTCTTTCTTTCAGGAACATTATTCAATTATTGACTGTACTTCATGATTCTTAACATTACAAGGGAAACAACTTTTCCTTCTTAATCTTAACTATGTAAACTTATCGTTAATACAATTCATTGTTTGTTTTATTAATGTGTCATTGTTGTTTTATTTCCAACTTCAATTACACAAGAACGCACCGAATGTAAATATAAATTTGTTTGTGGAGTCCCGAACTCGGCAACAAATGTATTAATCCATCTATTCCCTCCAGTTATTAGGTTAAATAACAGGACAGATTGGGTTCTATAGCCTTGGATAGAAACCAGTCTACCACAGAAAATAATGGCAACCTACTGCAGGATAATCTTCTGCCCAGTCAGTCATGTCTCTTTTGAAACATGATCACCCAAGCGTGTATCACGTATGGCACTTAACTGACTGACTGACGATAGTTAAGCAAGCCATTGTATTACAATACAGTTGTAGGTACCTTCAAAGCCATTATATTACAATACAGTTGTAGGTACCTTCAAAGCCATTATATTACAATACAGTTGTAGGTACCTTCAAAGCCATTATATTACAATACAGTTGTAAGTACCTTCAAAGCCATTATATTACAATACAGTTGTAGGTACCTTCAAAGCCATTATATTACAATACAGTTGTAGGTACCTTCAAAGCCATTATATTACAATACAGTTGTAGGTACCTTCAAAGCCATTATATTACAATACAGTTGTAGGTACCTTCAAAGCCATTATATTAAAATACAGTTGTAGGTACCTTCAAAGCCATTATATTACAATACAGTTGTAGGTACCTTCAAAGCCATTATATTAAAATACAGTTGTAGGTACCTTCAAAGCCATTATATTACAATACAGTTGTAGGTACCTTCAAAGCCATTATATTACAATACAGTTTTAAGCACCTTCAAAGCCATTATATTACAATGCAGTTGTAGGTACCTTCAAAGCCATTATATTACAATACAGTTGTAGGTACCTTCAAAGCCATTATATTACAATACAGTTGTAGGTACCTTCAAAGCCATTATATTACAATACAGTTGTAGGTACCTTCAAAGCCATTATATTACAATACAGTTGTAGGTACCTTCAAAGCCATTATAGTACAATACGGTTGTAGGTACCTTCAAAGCCATTATATTACAATACGGTTGTAGGTACCTTCAAAGCCATTATATTACAATACGTTTGTAGGTACCTTCAAAGCCATTATATTACAATACGTTTGTAGGTACCTTCAAAGCCATTATATTACAATACGTTTGTAGGTACCTTCAAAGCCATTATATTAAAATACAGTTGTAGGTACCTTCAAAGCCATTATATTACAATACGGTTGTAGGTACCTTCAAAGCCATTATATTACAATACAGTTGTAGGTACCTTCAAAGCCATTATATTACAATACAGTTGTAGGTACCTTCAAAGCCATTATATTACAATACAGTTTTAGGTACCTTCAAAGCCATTATATTACAATACAGTTGTAGGTACCTTCAAAGAAAAGTCATAGAAATGATTTAAAATGAATAAACTTTCTTGAAGCTTTTATTTTAGCTTTAATTTTGAAGTAATTAACATTTCCATTAAGCAAAACACTTTGCAATATTTTCCAATTGAATAAATTGATTGGAATGAGTTTTTATAATCAGTAAAAATTGTCCATATTGAAAAATCTGTCAAAACAATGAAATTCTCTTATTAAAAAAATCTTTAAAAATTAAAATAATTTTTTCTGAAAATTTATTCGAGGAATATTAGCTGATTTAAGGTTTAATTTGATTTAAAACAAATAATACTTACTGTTAGTTTAAAATATTCTAGAAAAGAACTTTTTACACAGTGATGAGCATTTTTATGAGGTATTAACAACTCTCTTGATAGTCAATGTTGGGAATTTTTCTAGCAATGACTTCATGACTCTAATTTGAACACCTATATATTTTTTTTCTAACTAGGACTTCACAACTATAATGTGAATGTCTATAGAATTTTTTTCTAACTAGGACTTCACAACTATAATGTGAATGTCTATAGAATTTTTTTCTAAAAATGACTTCACAACTATAATGTGATTGTCTATAGAATTTTTTTCTAACAAGGACTCCGCAACTATATAACTTTTCTATCTTCTCAGTAATCTTTAAATTTAAGAAAACATTCTAAGGAATATAATATTTTATAGAATTTTAGGAATTTTGTCTCTAAAGTCTAACATAATTCAAATATTTTCTGTAACTAGAGGTCCTGTTTAATCAAAAGAATTTAATGATTTAAATTCTTCAGAGATTTGTCTTTGTACTACTAATTTTTGATATCTAAGGTTTAAAATGAAGTTTTGAAAATGAAAAAGCTTTCATTTTAGCTTTAATTGAAAATTAATTTTCCTGGGTATGATGTTAAACTACATCTGGCAGTAAGGCACCTGATTAGGTTTCAAGGAGCAGGTAACCACAATTGCTGTTGTTCCCAAGTCCACCCTGACTCAGAGTGGTAGTATCTGTTAGAGTTCCTACTATGAGTGAATAGTTAACCCCCAAACTGAGGTCATTTAAGAGAAAAGAAAAAAGTTAGTTTGGATAAGAGTCTTTAGTTTTGGATAGCAACTCATCTCAGAGAAGGAAATCTCTGAAATAAAAAAAGCCTCTACACCTACTCGGTGCAGAATAGGGTAGGCTGAACTCTAATCTTGGTAGGTAAGCTTTCTAGAGATGGTGTCTTGATAAAAACACTGAGTTTCCATTCTCCAAAATTGGTTGGTGTTAGTAAGGGCATACAGCTGTAAAACTCGCTCCAGTATTTTATGATGGTTCAATTACAGAGCCAACAAGAAAACACCATCCAAATCATGCTAGCATAGAGGAGGAAGATGTTGAAGATGAGGATGATGATCGAAAAAAGATTAAATTTACTATTTCCAGTAAGGAAAATACTCTGGTGTATTTCAAACAGAAATTATATTGTTTGGGATTGATTTTTTTAAAATAGCTGATTAGAGTAATTTTTTAGCTGTTTTTCATCACAATGTAATTTGTAGCGTAGGGAGCTGGTTAGTGTTTCTTTGATTTGGTTTTGTGTCATACTTAACTGAACTCCTTACAGCTTACAAATTTTATGCAGAATTATCATCAGAAGGTTTTTTATCATCAGAAAGTTGGTTGTCAGTTGGAATGTGTGGATTAGTGCAGAAGAGTGGAATAATAAATTATTCATTTTGAATGTTAAAATAGTAATTTATTAAAAGAAGGAATAACAAGAATTCGTAGAAATTCATGTTCAATGATAACATTAAGAGTATCAAGAGTTCGTACAAAATGTTTGTAGTAGTAATTGTTGAAAGAGATAAGGAGAAAGAGAAAGAAAACAATGTCCAAGTCGCTTGAAATTGAAGTTACATTTTAGCTGTTTAGTTTTTCGGCTCCCATCTGAATCTCTAGTCCTTTTATTGTAATCTAGATTTTTTTGCACTTACTCACAAAGTCCTTTTTGATCTTGCAAGTTGCTCACATTAGTCAAAAATCATTTTAACACCTACTTGCAAAATCTGGTTTTGACTTTTTCTTTAAGCACATGGTCAATCCTTTTTCTATTTGGGAAAACCAGTATTTCACATGTCATTGTGAAGTTTTGTAAAAGTGAAGAAGAAGGTTGATTTTAAATAATTTCTTATCTGCTACAAATTCTCTATTAAAAAATCTTCCAAAAATGAAATATACTTTCCTGAAATTTTATCTGATTTAAAGTATAATTAATCAAATTTGAAGCAAATATTATTTACTTTAATGTTAAAATAAAACAGAAATAAATTTTTAATTCAAACAATGCCTTGGTTTTTTAACCGAAGGTAACAATGTTAACTTATTTGACAAGTGATGACAGGTTTATTGTTGTTCTGTGGTGACTTTATCTGTTGCAATTTTAAGCATATGGTGACAGAACAAAGATGAAATGATGGAGGTTTAAAAAATAAATAATTGTTATAATGAAAAAATACAACAAGTGGTAAATCAATGTGAATATATCTAGTTAAAAGAAAGAAATAAGTAGAGCCATAAAACTTGTCTGTGGAGGTGTACAGTAGAAGAGGGAGGGCCTTTGACCACTGGAGATGGGGAGATGTCTCCCAATAGGCATTGTGAATCGTGGCTGTTATGCTGATCAACTGCTGAAGAATTTTTTTATCCCTTTCTTAGGCTCAGATCGGCTTCAATTTTTATTTGTTTCTTTAGATGGGAGTGGGTTCTATTGGTGAAAATTCTGGATTGTATTTTTCTTTGAGTGTGAACACTATGTGTGGAGTCTATGCACAGTTAACAAAGTTTTTAGTTCAGCCTTGGGTTTTGGAGTGTGCACATTTGGCCAGTAATAGAAATTTGTGTTACATGAATCAGCAAAGATCTTGTTTCAGGAAGATTATAACACTGTCATGTTAAGAGAATGACGTTATGAATTGGGGTTAAAATATGGAAATACATTAGGAAAAAATTGCAATAATACATTTTTTAGGCAAATGAAAAATGTAACAGCAATACATTATTGCAAAAAATAAAATAGCAGCAATACATTTTTGGAAAAAAATTACCAAAGGTCACAAGAAAATAAAAATTGGACATTAAATGACAAATAAGGAATAGATATCAAACAATTCAATAAATTTGAATTTTGGTGAATTGAAATAAGTAAATAAATATCACTAAAAAGTGGAGAAGCCATATTCCTTTTGTTCCTATTTTGTGTGAATTATCTCCCTTTAACTTACGGTATTGTCTTATCGCTTTTTGCATCACTCGCAGACGACAACCATTGTTCTACAAATAAAGACATTAGTTTATTTAAAATGACATAGTTTTTCCATTTTTCTCAAATCTTGCATTGCTATCAGGAAATCAAATCCTAAAGCGAAAGAAAGCAGTAAGTATTAATTGCTTTTGTCTACCCACAAAAATAGCTATGCCTATGTCCATATTTTTTTAATAACCAAGAATTATGATAAATTAAAATTTAAAATATTTTTAAAAATTTGAAAAATAATTAACCTTCTATTTTATTTAAAATGTACAAATTTATTTTCACTTCAGCGAATCGTCTATTCGAAACTATTTTAATATTTTTTTAAATTCAATTTAGGGTTTCTTTTTTAATGTCATCTTTTTTATTTTCCCACATCGTTGTGAATTCCATATTTTTCATTTATTAAAAAAATTCTCTCCTTATCTATCATTTGTTAAATTGACTTTCGAAGTAAGACATTCTGGTTAATATTATATAATTTGTCGGGGAAATTTTTGGCAAGTTATTCTTTCTCTACTAATATGAATATTTTAATGTTTATTTATTCTTTAGAAATTATTTAATGTGGACATGATCCGGTGTTAGAATAATTATCGTCCCTAATATTAAAAAGCATTTTTCGGTTGAAATTAAAATATAAAATTCAATTGTTTTACTGATCATGCTAATCCCCGCCCCCCACGTTATTTATGGTTCACTTAATCGATTAATTATCATAAACATTACAACCTAAATTATGTTCAAACAATTAGCATGATCAGTAAAACAGTTGAATTTTATATTTTGATTTCAATCGAAAAATGCTTTTAGGGACTGTTCTTTCAACGATTTTAGTGGAAGTACCTACGTATCAACAATTCGTTTTTTGGAAAACCATTTGAAAATCTTTTGAAATGTTTGAAAAATTCTTGAATGAAAATAAACATTTTAGACGGAAATTCAGTTTTCTTCTTCTTCATTCTCATTCGCTTTAAGTGACTATAAGTCTAACACTCATTCACGATACCTAAGATTTAAATTGAATTTTTAAAAATAAACATTTTTTTTCTTGAAACTTTAATTTTAAAAGCTAATTTACTATTTCCACTAAGCAAAATACTCGGGTGTATTTCAAACAGAAATTATATTCATTGGAATCTAAAATTTTGATATATTTTTTTTAATTTTCAATTTTTCGACCATTTTTTTTTTAAGCGATCGACACATTTGTAAACAAAAGTTAATTCTCGGTTTTAAAATTCTTGCAAAAATAAAATATACATCTCTCACTCGTTATTTTTGGAAAATTAGCAAATTTAAAGTCGATCTTTATTTGAAACAAATATTACTTCATGGCATGAAGTTTAGAATAAAAGTATTTTTTAATCATAACGGTCTAACTCGTTGACCTATCAAGTAGGCGATGACAGCACCTATCAATCAATCTGGAAGTATATAGTAACCAAAAGTTAACTCAACCCAGTTTAACATTTCGTAAGGGCCACAACCCTTAAAAAACATATAACCTTTTTAATGATAAGTGTCTTATAAGTTTCCATAGTAAAAGAAAATGTGCAGTTTAACATAATAAAAAGATAATTAGAAATTATTTAAAAAAAAAAATGAAAACAATTCTTATAACAAATTCATTATTTATTGAAATGTTTATCTTCTTCAGAATATGATATCCTAAAATTATATTATTTATAAAATCAATTAAAAACTTCATCTACATTAAAAAGTAGCATAGTTTTAATGCATATATTTGCTTTATTATTTACAGCAGACTTTCAGAAAAATGGTCTGCTAATTAAAAAAAATTACATGATTTACATTCTCAAATGAGTCCTTCACTTAACTAATAAATAAAAAAATTGGTATAGATAATGTATTTTGAGAAGTTTTATGCAATTGATTGAAGTGTGTGTGTGTGTGTATATGTGTATGGGGGGGGGGGGGGTTGACAGATTTTTTAAAAAAAGTATTTTTTCCAAGATATTCTAAAAATCATAATTGCATAAATAATTTCATTCATTTGTGATTAAGTGCAAAAAGTTTAATAAAATCAGACAGTTGATTTTTGCAAGAATTTTCAAATTAATGGGACTTTCGACACCAAAAAACAACTTGGGTAATATTACGTTTTGCTTAATAGTCACATCACGTAAACATAGTGTGAATCGCTGATGGAAAACAAAAAAAAAATTGAAATTGAAATTTCGAATATGTTAAAAAGGATTAAAAATTAAAAAAGATAATGACAACAAAATTTGATCTTTCCTCTTAATAATAGCATAAACCGTTTCATAATAAACTTTGTTTTTATTAAGTTTGAGCCCTTAGCATCATGCTATGCTGTTTTTTCAGTAGTTGAAAGAAAGTACCGACTCGGGTGTATTTCAAATATAAATTGTATTGATTGATTTGAATCTCAACTTTTTGAGAGTTTTCAGTTTATTGACAGTTTAACACATTGACATGTTTGTAAACAAATGTTAATTCTCCGATTGAAAATTTTTGCTAAAATAAAATATGCATCTGTGATATGTTATTTTAGAAAAATTAGCAAATTTAAAGTTAAATTAATCTGATTTTAGACAAATATTGCTTGCTTACAGCATGAAAAGCAATATGCAATCATTTCTTAATCGCAAATGTTGTTTTTTCTGACATGTTGATTGATTGCTAACAGCCAGACATGTTGACAAACTAAGTATGGTTGATCAGAATTGTTATAAATTTCAATTAGTCAGTTAAGTACCATACGTGGTACATGCTTTGGGTGATCATGTCTTGAAAGAGACATTACTGACTGGGCAGAAGATTATCCTGAAGTAGGTTGCCATTGCATTCTGCAGTAGACTGGTTGTCAGCCAAGGCTATAGAACCCAATCTATCCTGTTATTTAACCCATAACTGGAGGAAAGTGATGGCTTAATACCTTTCCCAAGGGTATTTGTGCGTAGGTGAATGAGTTTTTGTCAATTATTTTTTTAACACATATAACACATAACAATAAAACAATAATAGAGTTTAGCCGCAAAAATTTACTTCTTATTTTATGCAAGCTTATATTGTTGTTGGTTGATAAATTCTTTACATTTCAATGTAAATTTATTATTTTTTATATTAGATTTAACTACTCATGTCATAAAATACATTTGAACATAATGTTATGAGGATTCATTTATATCAAAAATAATATTAATAATGTCTAAAAAGTTATAGTAAGGGATTCTATTGAGTCCTACTTGTTATTAAAAAAAGTTTTAATTCATGAAGTAGTCGTAAAAATAGGGAAATTAGGAAAAGAACGTTTTGGAAGATTGTAGAGTATTCCAGTAAAATCTAGAGAATTCGAAAAGATTCTAGAAATATGCAAATTAGGTGTTAACCCCTATAAAAATAGGTTTTGGGAAGAGAGTGGTTAGTTTTTAAAAGGGTTTGCTGACATTATCAACTCCAACCTGATTCAGGATTTGTATATCCAGCTTAAAGAATCTGTACGAAAAGTTGCCGACCAACTAAAACCTGAAAGAGAACCTCATGGAACTAAGTGGGTAAAAAGAAATTTTTGACTATTTCATTGACCAAACTAATAATTATTCTTTATGTACACATCTGAGGATTTCCAAAAAGTATAGCACTTGAACTACTTACCTTCCTTCTCCCTCGTAACACTTGCCAGTAGTAAACTTTATGGTTCTTGTTTTGAATGCCACAAAAATTGTATATTTGTAAATATTTTATTTGGTGGTTTTGTAAATTAAATATTTGTCTGTGATTTACCTCTGAGTTTTGTTACAAATATAACACGTAACAATAAACAATAGAGTTTAGGCACAACAATTTACTTCTCATTTTGTGCAAGTTTGTATTGTTGTTGGTTGATAAATTCTTTACATTTCAATGTAACTCTAATATTATTTTTTGTATTAGATTTAACTCAGTCAGTAAAGTGCCATACATAATACATGCTCCGGCGATCATGTCTCGAAAGAGACATGACTGACTGGGCAGAAGATTATCTTGAAGTAGGTTGCCTTCTGCAGTAGACTGGTTGTCAGCCAAGGCTATAGAACCCAATCTATCCTGTTATTTAACTCAGAACTGGAGAATAGAGATGGATTAATACCTTCCCCAAAGGTATTTGTCCGTAGGTGAATGCAATGAATTCAACTGGAATTTGAACTCAGCTTCCTGATTTCTCATTCTGACCTGATATCCACTGCACCACAACACATAAAACCTAAAAGAATGTTTCATTTTTGTTTTTTAACTAACTCGTAATTTTAAAAATTAACATAATATTTTCAACATTTATCTAACATATAAATTTAATTTTTTTTTTATAATCATATTGCTCCATGCATGGCATTTTACTACCACTGTTTTGCAGGGGGTTACATAGGAGGAAAGTTATGAGAAAGTGACAGGTTATAGGAGGTGTCAGGAAGTGGATAAGGGAAGGATGCGGATACTGATGAGAGTAGAGTGGACAGATAAAAGAGCATGAGAGAGAGGATGCAGGTTAGTGAGATCGGAGATGACTATTGACTTTACATTTAAATTCTTGGAGATTATAGCTGTCGGGAAAACAAGTAAATGGAAGGGAATTTCACAAGCAGGAAGTGCTAGAAAAGAAGCTGATCAAGTAGAATTTGAAAATTTTAGT
The DNA here is from genome assembly GCA_037127315.1 of Ascarosepion bandense. Lineage (NCBI taxonomy): Eukaryota > Metazoa > Mollusca > Cephalopoda > Sepiida > Sepiidae > Ascarosepion > Ascarosepion bandense. Next base: position 3,365,360 of record JBBBDQ010001917.1, on the reverse strand, counting down.
TACTTTAGCTTTATAGCCTTATGTTTAAAGATGCTTTCTGAAAAAATAAAATTTTACTAAAGTTAATCTAATAAAATGAAAGGTTTTTAATTTCTTTTTTTTACATTCATCTTTTTTTTCAAACTTATGTACTTACATTCACAATTAAAAAAATGAGGGAACTAGAAATCAAAAATTAAAACTTTAAATTTTGAAGGGATGATTTGCAAAGCCTGTTGAATGTTGAAATGTAGACACAAAAATTGTACACACCCATAAATGTTTATATCAGAGTCGTTTTCCTGTAAGGGAAACGACCCTTGAAATATCTGACCTTTTACTATATCACTTTTGGAATTTGATACTAAAAAAAACAAAGAACATTTCTACATAAAGGAAAAAATCAAAAATTATTTAAATTATTTTAGTGCATAATGATTTCTATTAAGTATTTAATTTTGATGATAAAATATAGTTTTCACTTAATAACTCACTGACCTAATACAGACAGTAATTGGAAGAAATTTAAAAAAGATTTTTGAAATTTTATGAGTGATTATAATTAAAAAAGAAAAAAATGAAAACAGTTCTTGTAAAAAATCATTATTCATTGAAAAACTGTTTTTCTTCAGACTATGATGTCCTTAATATATATTGTTTATAAAAGCAAGTAAAAGCTTATCTATATAAAAAAAAAAAAAATAGCAGTATAGCCTGGCATTGCTCGGGTTTAATGAAAGCTTTAAAACTAATCCATGTTCCTGGAGCTCAGACTCTTTTGACGTTGGCATGAAAGACTAAAAAGCAATAGTTGTTTTCAGTTAAAGCGAAACCGTAGACTAAAAGAAAAATGAATGGATGTAAGTCAAATTTTGATTCCCTGGTATCGATATCAAATAAGTTTTTTTCGTCGTAAACTGAATTTTGAAGGTTAGATAAGTCCTCTGAGTAAATGGTATCATGGCTGAGACTAAGAACTACAATTGTACCTATAAAAGGGCTGAAAAATACAAACATACAGGCAGATAAACAGACACACACACAAACATCTTGCCTTTTATATATATATATTATCGATTTTCTGCACTATTGTTAAAAAATGCAACCTTGAAACTTCTGAATATCATTTCTTATGTCTTTGTCTATGAGTGTATCAAATTTGATTAAAATCGAACCACTCCTTCTATAACCCGATTTTTTCGATTATCGATTTTCGATATTTATCAGGGGTACCTTGACACAAAACCTAGCTAAGAACGCAGATGTTTATAGTACAACTGTGTAAATTTTCAAGAAAATCAGTTCAGCTGTTTCGGAGTCTATAGGTAACGGACACACGCACACAGACAGACAAAGTCCCATTTATAAATGACTTTAGATAGCATTGCTTTATTGTATTTTTCCTTGATTATTCAGAGCAGTTTTTCAGAAAAGTGGCTACTGCTTAAAAAAATGGGCTGTTACAGTTTGTTATTTGTCTGTACTTATGAGATGAAGTCATATTTATGTTACTTACATTGTTCAGATTTTGTTCTGATATTTATTGCCACTTTACGCTTGGTGAATTATTTTAATCTTTTTTTAATTAGGTTTAATTCGTTTCGAAGAGTCTATACTCTATACTTCTGAGATGAGATATTATTTACATTGTTTGAACTATTGTCTTCATCTTTATTGCCATGTTGATGATGTTTCGGCTATTGTATGTTCTGGCCTTCTTCAGATGCTGATGGCCATGTAGTTATCTTCCTTTAACTTAACTCTCTAATTTATTTGGCAGTACAATACCAGATGATGTGTGCTGAAATATCTACAGCCAATATCCGTGCTAATGGATATTAAGTACAAACAAGACAAACACAGGTAAGACAGAACAGCAATAATTAGAAATAGAGGAGAGGTTAAGTTGTTAGTCGCAGAGAGCACAGTCTGGTAATAATCGTCAATAACACTCTGAACCTCTGACTGATTAACAATTAATCTTTATTTATATAGCTCTTTCAGTCCACAGATCATTCCATCTTTGTGATCACTAGAAGGGTATCAGCAGCTCTACGACAGTCTTGTATCTAGTTCACATTTTTTATAATCTTGTAACCACTGAAGCAATGATTATGTTTGCCAAATATTTAAATTGGTTTAAAATGCACCATTATTTTGTCATTTTCTTTCACTCTCAGTGCATGTGTCATAATGATCTTGTCTTTCTTAGGTTAAAATGATTGTCTTAAAATAGATCATTTAGTTTCAGATACTAAAATTCCCATTTCCAACCAGGCATAAAATGCTTATTTCAATGTAACCAATCCCTAAGTAGCATCTGCAAAATTAGCAGTTATGTTATCTTAAAGTAGATCATGATGTTTTAGATTTTGTAATTCCTATATCTGACCAGTATTAATTTCCTTTTTGTCTCCATCCTTTCCAAAACCTTGTCATTGCTCATATGCTATGATATCTGCAGCATCCTTCTGTAGAACCACATTTCAGCTGCTTCAAGTTTTTCCTTAATCTTCGAAGATAACCGGCATCACTCCTCTTTGATTATAGTGAAATTAATACTGAGCATCAGGAAGAGACAACTAAAGTTCCTGGGATATACAATGAGGAAGGAGTGCTTGGAGAACCTGTTACAAACAGGCCAGATAGAGGGGAAAAAGAGACAGAGGAAAGCAGCAGATAACATATTTGAAGGACCTGATTAGGTGTATGATGGAATAAGGGTTGTATGGTGCAACAGGAGAAAGTGTGCTAAGAGCCACCAGAGACAGGAAGATGTGGAAAACCACAATCGCCTACATCATGGGAGGACATGGCACATATAAGAAAGAATATCTGACCAAATATGAAATATTTAACACACAGACTTATTAACTTATTGGTTAAATGTTGAAACAAATTTTGCCCAGATTTTTACTTATAGCAGAGTGTCTTTTTGCTTCAGATAAATACATTTTAAATGAAAGTAACAATTCGTCGACTGAAATTAATTTCCATTTTCAGCTAATATTATAATTTTAATGATTTCAAATAATATTGACTTTATTATTTCATACTACCTCTTTTTTATTTACAGATACCAAAAACAGGCATGGATGATCATGTGTAAACACATACCAAAGATAAAAGTACATTTTTGGAATGTGTGTGGATATGCATTTTAGGAAACTTCACAATAAAATAGTTACATACAACTGAACAAAGAAAAAATAGCTCATTCTTTCAGATTCTATGCATCAGCATTTTTTCTAAATTCACATTTCAAATTACACTCACCTGGAAAGCAACATTTGTGAATTGTTGCAGATCAGTTTTGCAGGTAATTTTTTACGAACAGGTGAAAAGTGAATCATCATTTTCAGAGAGTTTACATTTAAAAAGTGACATGCAAACACACAAGAGAAAGAAATCATTTTCTTGTCAGGTATGTGGAGCAAAATTTCCGCAAAATTCAAATTTAAAAATTCACTTGCGAATCCATACAGGAGAAAAACCCTTTACTTGTCAAGTTTGTGGATCAGCATTTTCAGTGAAATCTGGTTTAAAAATTCACATGCGAATACATACTGGTGAAAAGCCATTTTCTTGTAAAGTGTGTGGATCAGCGTTTTCACAACATTCCCATTTAAAACGCCACATGGGAATACACAGTCAAAAGAAACAAGTATGTGAATCAGTATTTTCAGAGAGTTGTAGTTTAAACAATCAGATGAGAATACATACTGGAGAGAAACCATTTTCTTGTCAAGTATGTGGAGCAAAATTTTCACACTGTTCCCGTTTTGAAATTCATATGAGAATACATACAGGAGAGAAACCATTTATGTGTCAATTGTGTGGAACAGCATTTTCCCAAATTTCCAGTTTAAAAATCCACTTGCGAATACATACAGGAGAGAAACCATTTTCTTGTCAAGTCTGTGGATCAGCATTTTCAATGAGTTCTAGTTTAAAGACCCACATGCGAATACACACTGGTGAGAAACCATTTTCTTGTCAAGTATGTGAATCAGCATTTTCAGTGGGATCTGCTTTAAAAATTCACATGCGAATACACACTGGAGAGAAACCATTTTCTTGTGATGTGTGTGGATCAGCATTTTCAGTAAGTTCTAGTTTAAATAAACACATGCGAATACACACTGGTGAGAAACCATTTCCTTGTCAAGTGTGTGGATCAATGTTTTCACAAAATTCCCATTTAACACGTCACATGCGAATACACACTGGAGAAAAACCATTTTCGTGTCAAGTGTGTGGATCAGTGTTTTCAGCTAGTTGCAGCTTAAAGAAACACATGCGAATGCACACAAGGAAAAATCTCTTTTCTTAAATCTGTAGATGATTATTTTCTTCTCATACTAATGTTCATCCAATATATGCCCCTAGAGGTACTGAAGGTAGAAGTGGTGTGCTGTTTTATGAAAGTAACTGTTAATTTAAAATGTCCATATGAACATCTGCTGAATGGAAAACATTTTGTGTCAAATAATACTCTTTCAATGTACCAGTTAAAAAAATAAAAAAAATCAGCATTTAAATCGATATTAGAACAGTCTTCTACTTGAAGTATCCCATAATTTTATGATTTTTTTAAACCAACCCTAGCATGATTTCATTTTAAAGATTCTCTTCTAATGTGAAGGAAAATGTTATTTCTTATCACAAAAAAAATATCTATAACACTGAGCACAAAAGCACTTACCAAAATGGTGAAATAGTTTAGAAACACTAAAATCTGGCAACTATGGAAATAGACATTAAGTTCTATTCATAAACAATCTTGCAAACAGTAATGGGAAAAAAGGCAGTCACACCAAATGAAGATGTAAAATATATTTTTATAGACGTACTCTGTTTTAGATAGTAAATACAGCTTTATGAATGCAGCTTCACTTTAATAACTAATATTTTACAATTGTGTAACATTTAATTAGAAATGAGAAAATCTTACTCTAATTGATTTCAAAGCAAATGCACTTTCAATAAAAAAATGGCCAGAGTATATTCATTTGTGGGTGGTACTTGTGGTGCAGTGGATATTGGCTCGGAATGAGAAATCAGAGAGCTGAGTTCAAATTTCAATTGAATTTGTGGAATTCACTTATGTGCAAATAACCTTAGGAAAGGTATTAATCCATCCCTTCTCCCTCAAGCTGTGGTTTAAATAGCAAGAAAGATTAGATTTTATAGCCTTGGTTAACAACCAGTCTACCACAGAAAGTAATGGCAACTTATTGCGGGAAAATCTTCTGACCTGTCTTCACCCAAGTGTGTCTCACATATAGCACTTAACTGATTGATCAACTGTCTAACTATATTGATCAGCAGTTTTCAATGAATTTAAGTTTGAAAATAGACTTTTGAATGGATACAGAAGAGAGAGAGAGAGCTTTATAAGTCTGAAGATTATCATTTTCATGGGATTCAAATCTAAATATACACACTTTTTAAGTAAAGTACAGTACTGTGCAAAAGTATTAGGATAAGAACTATTCTATCTTTTATGAGGCATCAAAATAAAGTTTAAAATCACCCCTGTCCTTACACTTTTTACACACTACCAGTAGTATGCAAAAGAATTAGAACAGGGGTAATTTTCCTAAAAACCTCACTAAAATTCAAATACAGGTTGAAAAGCCAAACCTTTGTCAGAATTATTTAACTAAAAAGGAAGAGGAAGGAAGGCTTTGGAATTTGAATTGGCCCTCACAAAGCCCTGATCTCAATCCTACTGAACATCTTAAGGATATTTTGGATAAAAAAAAATTGTTAAATCTCATGTTACTTTGCAAGACACACTTTTGGAACAAATACAAGCTGCTTGGCAAGTGATACCATTACATACATTGAAGAAGCTTGTGATTTCAATACCTGACAGAATGAAGGCTGTGATCAAAGCAAAAGGTTATTATACTAAATATTAAATTTATTTTGTCACAAGTATTTTTCTTTTTAAAGCATTTGTTGAGTAAATCAAATAAAATTAATTCAATTGTTTGTTTCTGTCAATATGCTTCATAAAAGATAAAATAGTTCTTGTCCTAATACTTTTGCACAGTACTGTATATTTCAATATTTTCAAAGGTACATATTTAAAAAAATTACCAATAAGCATATTTTTAAGCAATATATAGAGTATCTTTCAAAATGATCTCTCATTTAAAAAATGAAACAATCACACAAGTGGATAAACTTTAGAAAAAACATGATAATTCTGATGGAGATTAACAAAAACTAATTAAATATAAAGAAAAAATATAGACAGTATTTTTAATAAATGTGAAGTCATCAGTGCCATTTTTTTTTTCGTTCACTTTTCATGATTTTTATCATTTTCGTTCACTTTTCATGATTTTTATCATTTTCGTTCACTTTTCATGATTTTTATCATTTTCGTTCACTTTTCATGATTTTTATCATTTTCGTTCACTTTTCATGATTTTTATCATTTTCGTTCACTTTTCATGATTTTTATCATTTTCGTTCACTTTTCATGATTTTTATCATTTTCGTTCACTTTTCATGATTTTTATCATTTTCGTTCACTTTTCATGATTTTTATCACTATAACTATTGTCCATGTACAAGTATGGATGGTAAGTTGAATTTCACCTAAATTTCTTAGTTTGTTCCAAATTCCATAAATTCATTAAGAACGAATTTTACAAATAAATATTTCTCTTGGGATAATGTATCAGAGAATCATTGAAAATTATTTTTCTACTTCTATCAATTTTTAATTTTTTAAATATTTTTTTAAAAAACTCTTTCTGTTTAATTTCAAGTTATTTCCTGATTTACTTTTATGTTAAATATACTATTTATATATTTTCTTTTATTTAATCTTTAGTTTAATTTCTACTTGAATCTGGTATTTAAATCATTTTTTAAATGAATTATTTAACATCTGATCATTATTTTATTGAAAATACATGTACATATTTTACTTGTGCATGAGATGTAGAAAAAAAGTAAAATGTAAAACTTATATTTCATACATACTTTATTTTCATTTTTCTCAAGACAAACATTTAAGGCCTATACTTGGCATGAAATCTTGGTGCATGTAGTTTTTTTTTTTTTTTTTTTTAATCATCTCACCCCAAGCAAGGCATTCCACTGCCACTATTGCGCATGGGGCTACATAGGGGAAGGTAAAGAGAAGGAATGGATAGACATAGGAAATGTCAGGAGAAAGGTGATAGATGAGTAAGGATAGCGAGGATGAATGTCGGGCAGATGGGAAGAGTGTTTGATAGAATGGGAGCAGGTTAGTGTGTTAGGAGATGTCTATTGACCTTACATTTAAACTCCTGGAGATTGTAGCCGTCGGGGAAGCAATCGTTTGGAAGAGAATTCCACAGTCGGGAAGTGCGAGGAAAGAAACTGTTGGAGTAGAAGTTACGGCTGCATTTTATCGATTTCACTGTAAAAGGGTGGGATCTAGTTGCTAATCTAGTATCTCGTGCAAATTCGTATTTAGGGGGCACCAGTGATCTAAGTTCATCGGAGCAGAAGCCGTGAAAGTATTTATAGAAGAGACACAGCGAAGCCACGTCTCGCCGATGGGAGAGAGACTGCAGGCGGTCTGCCAAGTCGGTATCTATCACATTACAGACCCTCCTCTGAACCTTATCGAGAAGCCCGAGGAGAAAAGCAGGGGCACCCGACCAGATATGGCAGCAGTATTCAATGCACGGGCGGATGGTAGATTTGTAAATGTGCAGGATAGATTTAGTCGGAAAAAACTTCCGGGCCCTACACAGAGAACCGACTTTCATAGCAGCGGATTTAGCAATGGATTCGATATAGTCATTCCATTTGAGGTCCGCTGAAAGTGTGAGACCAAGGAGGCGTAGTGTTTTACTCTCTGGGAGGCAAGCCTGGTCCATGCTAATGGGAGGTAGGTGAGATTGTCGATGATGGTTAATTGACAGTAGCTTCGTTTTAGAAGCATTAAAATTTACTAGCCATTTCTTACCCCAGTCCAATATGGATTGGAGGTCTTTTTCAATCTCGGCTGCAAGTTTAGCTTTGACGCCTACACCAGATTTTTGTTGGAGGCGAGAGTAAACTGTGGTGTCATCGGCGTACAAACCTATTTGGGTTCTTATGGAATCAGGGAGATCATTAATATATATCAGGAAGAGTGTAGGACCTAAGATGGAGCCTTGGGGGACACCTGCGTTTGTATGGTAGTTCTGAGAGGCATGTCCGTTTAATACCAAAATATAGTGTATGAGATGCACTCCATTAGTTTTGAGACTTTGTTTTAGGAGAGATAGTCATAGCTGTCTGAGATTATTGTACTTTCAGTATATCAGCTGGCTATTCACCTTGCACACCATGGCCTTGTGCCAACTGATTATCACCTCTTTCATTCCCTGGACAATCACCTTCATGGAAAATTCTTTGCAAATGAGGCAGATTTGTGACAGGCAAGCACAAACTTTCTTGCATTCAAGACACCTGATTTTTTACCACTAGGCTCATTACACATTGACAACAAGTTCTAGTTGTCAGTGGGGATTGCTTTGAAGACTAATGGTATGGCAAATTTGTTGTCTATCTTTTTTCTAATAGATCCAAAATGGCAAGGACATTTATTCAGACTATTTTACGAGAGACATTAATAAATGTCTCTCCAGAGAAAGTCTGAACACTTCTAGAATGCACATTGTATATGTCTCAGAGAAACTTTCCTATCTGGTTAGTGTATCAAGAGTTTGTATAAAATGTTCGTAGTAATTGTTGAAAGAGATAAAGAGAAAGAGGACAATGTCCAAGTCGCTTGAAGTTGAAGTTACATTTTAGATGTTTGTCCTGCAGCTCCCATCTGACTCTCTCTGTCACTCTGATACTGATTAGGGCCTTTTAAAGTATCCAGATTTTCACACTTGCTCGTGAAGTCCTCAAGACTTGTAAGTCGCTCCCATTTGTCAAAAATCATTTTCACACCTACTTGCGAAATCTGGTTTCAACTTTTTCTTTAAGCACATGGTCAATCCTTTTTCTATTTGGGAAAACCAGGATTTCACACGTTGTTTTGAATTTTTGTAAAAGTGAAGAAGAGGGTTGATTTTAATTAATTTCTTACCCGCTACACATCCGCCTCTTCTTCGGAAACATCTCAGCCCCTAAGTGGCCCCACTTTCAGAGTTCCATGAGATTTCACAAGTAGGTGTTAAAATGATTTTTAACCAATGGGAGCAACTTGTAAGACTTGGAAGGACTTGGTGATCCAGTGTGAAATTCTAAAGGACTATATGAATGACCTCAGCTGTCAGTCAAGAGGACAGATGAGAGCCGAGAGACGTAACAACTAACATGTAACGGCAACTTCAAATCAACCCAGAGATAAAATCAGGTCGCACCTTGTTTTCTTTCTCCTTATCTCTCTCAACAATTACTGCTACAAACATTTTGTACGAACACTTGATACATATAACTTTCTAAATGTACATTAACTCCAACAACATACATTATTTCTCCTTTTAATAAATTACTATTTTAACATACAAAATGTATATTTTATTATTCCACAATTCTACACTATTCCATTCTATTATGGCTGACAAACAACCTTCTGATGAAAACCATCTGATGATTATAACTCTGCATAAAATCCTGTAAGCTGTAGGGTGTTTGGTTAAGTCTGACACAAGGCCGAACTAAGAAACATTAACTGCATCCCCATACACTACAGGTGAACTCTAGATGAATACCATTGGAAAATATGTAAACTTAAGGAAGCAGCACATATGTTAGGCTACAAAAATCCCCTAAGCCAACCAAGCATAGAGATTAATACAATATGGGAGCCAGTAATATGGAGTGCCAGAGAAAATCATTAGTGTCAAAAATTGCAATATGAGCTCTGGTAAAAAATACTAAAGAAAACCATTAACATCAAAAAGAAATTGCAATATGAGTTCTGGTAAAAAAAATACTAAAGAAAACCATTAACATCAAAAAAAGAAAATTGCTATATGAGCTCTGATAAAAAAAAATACTAAAGAAAACCATTAACATCAAAAAAGAAAATTGCTATATGAGCTCTGATAAAAAAAAAAAATACTAAAGAAAACCATTAACATCAAAAAAAGAAAATTGCTAAAAAAAAAAATTGATAAAAAAAATACTAAAGAAAACCATTAACATAAAAAAAAAATTGCAATATAACTTCTGGCTACTGAATATTAGGTTTATAAGTCCCTGAAAGTCAGTTGTTTTTGTTCTTAAAGACACATGGCCCAGTGGATATAGACATTGGTTAGTTCCTGCGATTTGACCCAAAGAGTTGTGAGTTCAATACCAGGCTACAGTAGTAGTAAGCTGAGAAGGAGATTGCCCCAAAAGATGCTCTATGCAAGGAATGAGAATGATATACCCCAGTGATTGTAATAAAGGGTTTGGTTCAAAATTACTAGCACCTGAAGAAGGCCGGAGCGTCCAAATGGCAACAAAGAAGAGGACAATAGTCCAAATAATGTAAATACTATCTCATCTCAGAAATATAGACAAAAATTCAAGCAGTGAAGAAGAATAACATTTTTCATTCATAGTAGTGAAGTTCTAATCTATTCTTGTCCTTTTTTTTTCACTCTTAAGCTGTTAGAACACAAGAGGGGGTTTATTTTGAAACAAAATCAAAGGGTTTATACTGATGTCAACACTAGCAAAAAAAAAAGTGATTTCTCTGCTCTGATTTTTTTCCTCTACAAAATTCTATGTATCTTTAACTAGCAGTATAGCCTGGCATTGCTCTGGTGTAATGAAAGCTTTAAAACTAATCCATGGTCCTGGAGCTCAGACTCTTTGGATGTTGGCATGAAAGACTAAAAAGCAATAGTTGTTTCCAGTTAAAGCAAAACCGTAGACTGAAAGAAAAATGAATGGATGTAAGTCAAATTTTGGTTTCCTGGTATCGATATTGAATTATCTGCACTATTGTAAGAACTGCAACTTTGAAACTTCTGAATATCATTTCTTATGTCTTTGTCTATGAGTGTATCAAATTTGATTAAATCGGACCACTCCTTCTATAACCCGATTCTTTTGATTATCGATTTTCAATATTTATCAGGGGTACCTCGACACAAAACCTAGAATCTAGCTAAGAACACTCACAGACGCTTATAATATAACTGTGCAAATTTTCAAAAAAATTGGTTCAACCGTTTTGGAGTCTATAGGTAACGGACACACATAGTGGTCTATCTTCCCACAAGGTCAAATTCCGTTAACCTGCTACGGTATACTTCTACCCCTCACTACAAAAGGAATAAAATAAGAGATACCCGCTATAGTACTACTCCTAAGATAAAAAACAAAATGTTCACCACTCTCTTGTGACCCAGGTTTCAAATATCTCATCAAGCTTTAAGGGCAACTGCATTTAATACTTATTCTTTATGCACACAACTGCTGGAACTTCTATGTGTGATTTGTTCTCTTTTAAAATTATTTAAAAAGCGTTTTTTGTTTATTTTATTTATTTTTTTAGGAAGTCCATGGTGTGGTGATTACTAACTGAAAAAAAAAAGTTATTGCTTTCAACGACTGCAAGAAAATGATTATATAATTTCATCAATTCAGCTTTCTGTGCCAACTTTTGCAGAGTTGAATCCTTCATCAAAGTAAACTCACCTGACATCTTAGCTCTCTGTGAAACTAACCTTGACCCTTGTTTCTTTTGAACAGGAATATAAATTCATCTCTTGTTTCTTGTTTAGAAAGGGGTTCTCAGTTTCTTTCCTCTCCTCAGGTCTTAATAGAAGTGCTTTTGCAATGTGTGTGGATGGTGGCGACCTCTCTTTATCTGAGGGTACCAGGATGACAGTTTCCCAGTTGCTCTTTCCGACTGGTAATTAGGAGCCCAAACTCTTGTGTAGGATCTGGAGAGGCTGCACTGATCAACAGTGGTATAATATCGGGGTTTTTGTAGTGCCATTCCATGCATGGATGGGTGTCCCTGCAAGTGCCACATTATGCTGCAACCTATGCTAATTTCCTTCCTACACATGTTGCATTTGATGTCTGACTGATACCACTACTTTAGGCCTCTGCTTACCAAAAAATCCCCAAGTATGACATCACACAAAGTATGAATTAAAGCAAAACCAGCTAAACAAAAATCACTTAAACCTATTAACAACTCTTTTTTGAGCAACCGTGGTATCCGTACCAGCTTTTGCAATATTGAATCCTTCATCAAAGTAAACTTACCTGACGTCTTATCTCTCTGTGAAACTAACCTTGACCCTTATATTCCTTTGTCTGATTTCTATATCCCTGCTTATCTTCCCCTCTTTAGGAAGGACTCCATTGTCCATATGCATGGAATTGGCGTTTATATCAGCGAACATCTCCTTCTAGCTAGGGTGATTTCTCTTGAATCTCTGCTCCCCTTCATATCCTGACTGTTTCATACATGACAGCATCTCTAAAAATATAGATAAGGCCATTACCTCTCATCCGTTTCCTCATATATTTGTGTTTAGAGACCTCAATGCCACCATGCCAAGTGACTGGAAAACTCTTTCACAGATCTTGCTGGTGTCCATACTATGAACTTTTCAATCACTCACTTCTTTACGCAAGTGGCTGATTTCCCCATGCATTTCTCTAATAACCCTAATGGAACTGACTCACTGCTAGATATCTCTTTCACTTCTTTCCCTGACTCTTGCCATGCCATGCAGCTCTGCTCTCTTGGCAACTCTGACCATGCTGTGATTTCCTTTAATATCTCACAGCCCACCGCCTCTTCTCTGATAAGCAGTACTTCACCAGGTTTACTGCTGATATGTTAACAACCATCACAGAGTATATATACCAGGCTCTTGATAAAAACGGTGAAGCTCGAGCTGTTGCACTAGATATCTCCAAAGCATTTGACAGAGTCTGAGATGCTGGCCTTCTACACAAGCTACATAGCTATCATATAACTGGATGCTTGTTTGACCTAATCCAGTCCTTCATTTTAAATCACATAATGAAGGTAGTATTGAATGAACATGCTTGCAGATCACATCATACGAATGCAGGTGTCCCTCAAGGTTCTATTCTAGGTTCTATACTTTGTCTGATCTTCATCAACAATCTCCCTAATGTAATCAGATCTCAAGTAGACATTTACACTGACGACACCGCTATTTACTTCTGTCTCAATAAGAAATCTGCCAAGGCTGACAAAGCAAACCTCGCTGTTGATCTTGAAAAAGACCTCTAATCTGTGGTGGACTGGGGTAAGAAATGGCTTGTAAATTTGAATGCTCCAAAAACAAAGCTGCTATCCTTTAACCACAGTAGGTAACTGCTCCTATCCCCAATCAGCACGGATCAAGCTAGTCTCCCTGAAAACAAAACACTGTACTTCCTCTGCCTCACTCTCACAGCCGACCTCAAGTAGAATGACTACATTAAATTGATAACTAAATCTGCTGCTAGGAAAGTTGGTTCACTGTGTAGGGCCGGGAAGTTTTTTTTTCATCAGAATCCATTTTGCACATGAAGTAGCGGCTATTATATAAGGAACAGAAACAACAAAAACATAAATATGTGTATTACTTAAAAAGTAATGCATGATTAGCAATGAAATTTTATCAAATAAAGAATAGGGTGTAATGCATAAATCTTATACAAAGTTACAAAAATTTGCATAATAGTTTCTTTTTTAAATAAAGATTAAATGGAACAAAAGAAATAAGCTACTGGACAAAAGTTAAGGAATGAAGTTAATAATTTGCATAAACCTTTAATTTACATTCTTAAAAAGCTCGATGGAGTTTTTTCAATGATAAGCAAAAGTTCATTTATCATTGTGACCTTATTTTTAAGCAATATGACAAATTCTATACACAAAACACTCTCTTTTGAAGAAAAAACTCATTATCGCTATCAAGAAAAAAGTCAATTTCAGAAATTTTGGATATTGTTCATAGGTCTAAAAGTGTCGTTCATTGTGTAATTAGCAGTTATAAAACCAATAAAACGTTAGATGCAAAACCAAAAACTGGCCTCAAAAACATCTCAAAGAGAAGGTCAAAGAATTGTTAGAATATCTACAAAAAAACGTTTTGAAACTGCTACATCAATTGCTCGTAAATTTAATGAAGAGAAATATAATAAGATCTCAAGGAAAACGGTTGCTTGCAGGTTAAAAGATGCAGGATTGCATGCTTGTATTCCAGCTTCAAAGCCCCTCATTTCAAAGCAAAATCAAAGGGCACACCTGGAATATGCAAGAGAACATGTTGTTTGGACTGACGCACAATGGGATACAGTTCATTTCAGTAATGAGTCCAAGTTTACTATATTTGGTTCTGAAAGCAAAATGCCATAAAACAGGTGAAAGACTGTCTTCTCAATGTGTCAGGAAAACTGATACGTTTGGTGGCGGCAGTTTGATGGTGTGGGGAAGGATTTCATCTGCAGGAGTTTGCCCTATCATCCGCGTACATGGCAATATCAATGCTGAGATTTACAAAAGGCTTCTTCATTAGTGTGTAGTACCAAGATTACACCATGATCTTTATGAATCTCCTATTTTCATGCAGGACAATGCACCTTGCCACAAGGCCCAGAAGGTTATGGCTTTATTTGAAAAAGAAGGAATCACCCTAATGAAGTGGCCAGCCCAGAGCCTTGACCTGAATCCAATAGAAAATGTTTGGAAGATAATTGGAGAAAGGGCTCAGAAAAGAAACCCGAAAAAAAAAAAAGGGTCACCTATGGGAGTTATTAAAAGACGAATGGGAGAGAATTACTGCTGATTTTTGCAAGAACTTAATTAGATCATGTGGTCAACAATGCAGAGAAGTTATTGCAAATGAGGGGATGTTTACCAAATATTAAATTTTGTTGATATTTTGTTCACAATCAAGTATTAACAAGATCATTCCTTAACTTTTGTCCAGTAGCTTATTTCCTTTGTTCCATTTAATCTATATTTAAAAATAACACTATTATGTAAATTTTTGTAACTTTGTATAATATTTATGTATTACACCTCAATCTTTATTTGGTAAAAATTTTATTGCTCATCATGCATTACTTTTTAAGTAATACACATATTTATGTTTTTGTTGTTTCCATTCCTTATATTATGACAGCTTCTGTAAATCTACCATCTGCCCATGCATTGAATGCTGCTGTTACATCTGGTCGGGTGCCCCTGCTATTCATCTCAGGGTTCTTGACAAATTTAACGGAGAATCTGCAATATAATTGATCCCAACCTAGTAGCTCAACTCCAGTCACTTTCTCACCAACGTAATGTAGCTTTCCTCTGTCTCTTCTACAAATACTTTCACGACTTATGCTCCGATGAGCTTAGCTCCTTGGTACCCCCTCTGCATGAAGTTAGTCAAGCTACTAGACTAGTGTCTAGGTCCTACCCTTGTACAGTGAAACCGATCAAATTTAACCGCAACTTCTACTCTAGCAACTTCTTTGCTTGCACTTCCTGCCAGTGGAATTCCTTTCTGTATACTTGTTTCCCTGACAGCTACAATCTCCAAGAATTTTAATGCAATGTCAATTGCCATCTCTTATCTCCTTGACTTGCATACTTTCCCTGATAACCCTTGTATCATGTTCTTCCTTTCTATTCTACTCTGATGCAGCCCTCTTCACACCAGCGTTCTCGCCCTTCTCTTACCCATTCTCCGACACCCCCTGTAACTTGTTCTCTTTCTCATCACTCACCTCTTACGTAATTGCCTGCGCACCAGTTCTGCCGTGGGTGAAATGATTTTAAAATAATATATGTATCTAAACATATTTATAAATGGAACTTTGTCTGTGTGTGTGTGTCAGTGTGTGTGTGTGTGTGTTACCTATAGACTCCAAAACAGCTGAACAAATTTTCTTGAAAATTTATACAGTTGTACAAGCGTCTGCGTGTGTTCTTAGCTAGGTTTTGTGTCGAGGTACCCCCCTGATAAATATCGATAATCGAAAAAATCAGGTTATAGAAGGAGTGGTCCGATTTTAATCAAATTTGATACACTCATAGACAAAGACATAAGAAACGATATTCAGAAGTTTCAAGGTTGCAGTTCTTACAATAGTGCAGATAATTTCATATCGATACCAGGAAATCAACATTTGACTTCTTACATCCATTCATTTTTCTTTCAGTCTACGGTTTCGCTTTAACTGGAAACAATTATTGCATTTAGTCTTTCTTGCCAACATCCAAAGAGTTTGAGTTCCAGGACCATGGATTAGTTTTAAAGCTTTCATTACACCCGAGCAATGCCGGGAAATAAATGTAACCAAGAAAAGAAGCCATATTTGTATGAATTATCTCCCTTTGACTTACGGTCTAGTCTTCTTACCATTTTTGCATCAATTGCAGACGATTACTATTGTTCTGGATACAGATTCAATTAGAAGTTATTAGTTCATTTAAAATTATGTAGTTTCTCTATTTTTCTCAAATCCTGCATTACCATTAGGAAATCAAATCATAAAGCGAAAGAAAACAGTAAGTATTTACTTGCTTTGTTTACTCCAATAAAAATAGCGTTTTTTTTTTTTCAATTCTTGCAGTGAGTATTTCAGTATTATGATAAAAAATATATCCGTACTAAAAATTGAGCAAATATAATTCAACCTCCAATTAAATGTACAAAGTCATTTATTGGTGAAATCTTCATTCTAAAAATTATTTTAGTTTTTTAGTCTTTTTTTTTTAAAGATTAATTTAATTCATTTTAACTCATCTTTTTTATTTTCACATCGTTTGTGAATTAAAAAAAAACAAATTATATATACGAAAATGTACGAAAAAAAAAACATTCTGGTTAATGTTAAATTCTACTGGAGAGATTTTTAATCAATTTTTTTTCTTTCTCTACATGAAAATTTTAATAATTAAAATTTAATTTGTCAAGAAATGGACATGAACCGGTGTTACCTGAATTCGTCTCAAAAATTAAAACCATATTTTTTAATTGAAATTTTTATTGTTTTACAACAATTAACTGTTTATCCTTATTCAGTTAATTATCATAAATATTTTAAGTACCTCTACTTTTTTAAGATAATTTGTGATACCTAAATTTTAAAATTAATTTTGAGAAATTAAAAATGTTTCTTGAAGCTTTCCTTTTTTTTTTACCTTTGAAAGCTAAGTGATTAAAATTTAATCAATTTACTATTTTTCCAATAAGCAAAATACTCCAGTGTACTTCAAATAGGAATTATATTGATTGATTTGAATCTCAATCAACCTTTTTTAGAGTTTTCAAAAGCTATTTTTGTCCATTCTGACAGCTTGACCAATTTGTAAAAAAAAGTTAATTCCCGGTTTTAAAGATCTTACAAAAATTAAGTATACATCTGTGACACGTTATTTTTAGAAAATTAGCAAATTTAAAGTTAAATTTGATTTACACAATTATAACTTGTTTATAGCATGAAATTTACAATAAAAGTATATCTTAATTACAGAGATCATAGCTTTCTGACCTGTTAAGTGATTGATGACAGTCAGATATGGTGTTGGTTTACTATAATTACATAATTGTCCACATTTTTTTCCTGTAAAGGGAAGAAATTGTGAAACATGACCATTAAATGTAACACACGAAATATCATACTTAAAAAAAAAAACTTCCTATACACAAAAAACAAAGAAAAATTATTTTGAAAGTCTTTTGGCTCAAAGATTTGTGTTAAGCCTTTCAATTTTTAATTAGTAAATATAGTCTTCGCTACAAGTCTTTGAAGATTTTTTAAAATTTTGAAACTTTTAATTTATTGTAATTAACAAACAAAAACTGAAAACAATTCTTATAAAAATTCATTCTTCATCAAAAAAAATTTTTTTTTCAGACTATAATGTCCTTAATATATTATTTTTGTAAAATAATATATTAAGGACATTATTTTATAATGTCCTTAATAATATATTAAGGACATTATAAAATAATAAGACTCAATAAAATTATGACATTAAATAATGTCATAATTTTATTGAGTCTTTTATTTTACTATTTGAAGCAGATTTTCAGTAAAAAGTCCAACTGCTTGAAAATATATAGATGATTTACATTTCCCAAGGAATTACAAATTCCATTTCAAAAAATTGTTTCATTAGTTAAACTAACTAATGAAACAATTTTTTGAAATGGAATTTAATTTCTTGAAATTTCATGAAAATACCAAGGTTTTCTAAAAATAATTTCACAAGAAAAATATGAAGAGCTGTGATTGTCCATGTCCTGAGGAGGTCACAGCATAGAGAAGTCCAACTACTTCTTTCAGTGTTGATAATATACAATTGCAACCTTGTATGGCATAGGCTGTTGCTTTACATACATCAACAAGAACACAGAAAGTGCATATGGTAGTTAAACACAAACGAGTAGACAAGATTGATATAAGATGGGCTATATTCATGTATCAATTCTTGAAAGCAAGTTCAAACCAGAATGGCTGTTGTGTTTAGTGTTGTCTTAAATCTGACTTTTTTAAATCTGTTTCAAAGTTCCTCATTCATAAGTAGCATTTATAAGCTTAGCAATTACATTGATTTCAAGTAAATCATGTAGTTTCAGATCCTGGAATTCTCATTTCTGACCAAGTATAAAATATTCACTTCAAAGTCCCCAATTTCTAAGTAGCATCTGCATGCTTAGCAATTACATTGATTTCAAGTAAATCATGTAGTTTCAGATCCTGGAATTCTCATTTCTGACCAAGTATAAAATATTCACTTCAAAGTCCCCAATTTCTAAGTAGTATCTGCAAGCTTAGCAATAACATTGATTTCAAGTAAATCATGTAGTTTCAGATCCTGGAATTCTCATTTTTGATCAGTCATAAGATATTTCACACATTTAATCTTATTGTTTGAACATAAACAATTTGCTCATTTTTTACTAATAGAGGTAAATAAAATTGAGTTAAATGTAACAGTTTGTCTATTTATATTAACTTCCATTTGTAATTTCAAATCTATCTAAAGTTATTTATAAATGGAACTTTGTCTGTGTGTGTGTCTGTGTGTGTGTGTGTATCCGTTACCCATAGACTCCGAAACGGCTCAACCGATTTTCTTGAAAATTTACACAGTTGTACTTTAAGTGTCTGCAAGTGTTCTTAGCTAGGTTTTGTGTTGAGGTACCCCCGATAAATATCAAAAATCAATAATCGAAAAAATCTGGTTATAGAAGGAGTGGTCTGATTTTAATCAAATTTGATACATTCATAGTCAAAGACATAAGAAACGATATTCAGAAGTTTCATGGTTGCAGTTCTTACAATAGTGCAGAATATTGATAATATATATACATATATATATATATTAAAAAAGGATTAATTCAAAGATGTTGAATGGCCATTTCGATATGAAGATCCCCACGGGGAACGACACATCACCTCAGCAACAGAAAAAAACCTTTCAGAAACTGGAGAAAAATTAGTCTACTTTTCCTTTTTAAATAGATTGCAAAGAAATTAAAAAATAAATAATAAAATAAAATAAAAATAAAAATAAAGGGAAAGAAAAAGGAAAGGAAAAAGAAAAAGAAAAAGATAGAATAAAATCAAATAAATAAGAAAAGAAAAAAATTGACATCGTCTGGGTTCGCAAAAAAAAGGGGAGAATGTAACTAAAAATTAACAGACAGCCGTGTTAAATCGACGTCAGTTAAAGCAACACGGAAAAAAGGTGGTAAGAGAGATAAAAGAAGGAAGGGCAGGAAAAAGAAAGAAACTAAAGAAAAAAATTTTTTAAATATTACAGACGCTGGACAAATTCAAAAACCTAATTTCCCCAAAATGTTGAAGTATTAGAAAAAGGCCTTTACTTAAAAAGGCATAATTATTAATAAAAGGGAATAAAAAGATATAGGATTTAAAATAAAATTATTTTTAAAAAAATTAGGTCATTTGAAATTAAACTAAATAAAGACAACACTAGGTAAAAAATAAATAAATAAATAAATAAAAGAATTACAATTATTATATATACATACCTATAGAAGTACACACATACATACATATATATACACACACAATTTAACGAATAAGAATACATATATACATACACATACACACACATACATTCAATTTATTACACACTTATATACATATATATGCGCATACACACATATATATATGTGTGTACACACCTATATACAAAAAATTCATATACACATAATATACATGTGTACACATACATGCACACATATACACACACACACGCACACACACACACATATATATATATATATATATATATATATATATATATATATATATATATTCCATATGCACTCACACACATACATATTAATGAATATTATGAAAAGGAGCATTTAAATAGCTAAAAAAAATTTTTTCAAAATTACATATAGCCCACATACATAAATACATATATATACATATATATACAAATATGCACATCCACACACAAACATACACATATACATAAAAAAAAAATAAATAAATAAAAAAATAAAAAAATTAAAATTAAAATTAAAAAATTTTTTTAAAATATTAAAAAAATTATAGAAAAATTTAGAATTTAAAAATTAAAAATTAGAAGTTAAATTTTAAAATCCGCCCTATGGCGGCACTTGTTTATAAATTCCCTTCTAAAGTTCAAAAGTAAGTCCTGATGAGGATACTTCAAAATCAGAATCTTCTCCAATAAACACAGACGACACCTATCACGAAAACTTTTAGGAGTACAAGCTGAGCCTATAAAAGGCAAGATGTTTGTGTGTGTGTCTGTTTATCTGTCTGTATGTCCTTTATACAAATCCACAATTTTTATCCAATTCTCACCAAACTTCATACAAATATTATTTAGGCTGAGTCTGAGCTCCAGGACCATGGGTTAGTTTTAAAGCTTTCATTACACCCGAGCAACGCCGGGCTATACTGCTAGTAATATATGAGTTTATTATTTCATAATACCTTTTCTTTATTCACAGATGAATAACAGCTGAGGATTATAATTTTAAAAGATGCAAACACATGCCAGAGACAAAGCACATTCCATGGCTGTGTGCAGATATGATTTTGGGAGACTTCATTATTAAATAGGTGTGTCCGTCTGAATAAGAAAAGAATCATTCATTCTTTCAAAATCAGGGCATCAGGATTTTCTCTAAATTCACATTTCAATGTATACTCACCTGGTGAGAAAATTGCTGCAGACCAGTTTTGTCATAGATTTAAAACTTAAAAAGATATGCAAAAACACACTGAGTAAAACTATATTTTTATATATAATGTGGATCAGGATTTTCAAACAATTTTACTTAAGACAAAAAAAGAGAT
The DNA here is from genome assembly GCA_037127315.1 of Ascarosepion bandense. Classification (NCBI taxonomy): domain Eukaryota; kingdom Metazoa; phylum Mollusca; class Cephalopoda; order Sepiida; family Sepiidae; genus Ascarosepion; species Ascarosepion bandense. The sequence goes on along the minus strand of JBBBDQ010001917.1, from coordinate 3,344,072 downwards.
GAGAATACAAATGGAATAGAAAACATTTTCATGACAAGTGTGCAGATCATTGTTTTCACACAGTTCAAAATTGATAAAACATATGACAATACATATAGATCATAAACCTTACTTTTTTAAATAGTGTTCACTATTGAAAGGTAACATGCAAGCACATACCAAAGAGAAACAATTTTCTTGTCAAGTATGTGGAGCAAAATTTTCCCATAATTCTAAATTAAAAATTCACATGCGAATACATACAGGGGAGAAACCATTTCCTTGTCAAGTATGTGGGGCAAAATTTTCCCGTAATTCTAATTTAAAAATCCACATGCAAATACATACAGGAGAGAAACCATTTCCTTGTCAAGTGTGTGGATCAGCATTTTCAGATAGTTCTACATTAAAAACTCATATGCGAATACACACTGGTGAGAAACCATATTCTTGTCAAATATGTGGAACAGCCTTTTCAGTGAATTGTAGTTTAAGAACACACATGCGAATACATACTAAGGAGAAACCATTTTCTTGTGAAGTGTGTGGATCAGCATTTTCTGAGAGCTCTAGTTTAAAAACCCACATGCGAATACATACTGGCGAGAAACCATTTTCCTGTGAAATCTGTGGATCAGCATTTTCAGTGAGTTCTAGTTTAAAGACCCACATGCGAATACATACTGGAGAGAAACCATTTTCTTGTGAAGTGTGTGGATCAGCATTTTCTGATAGCTCTAGCTTAAAAACCCACATGCGAATACATACTGGCAAGAAACCATTTTCTTGTGAAGTCTGCGGATCAGCATTTTCAGTGAGTTCTAGTTTAAAGACCCACATGCGAATACATACTGGAGAGAAACCATTTTCTTGTGAAGTTTGTGGATCAACGTTTTCCCAAAAGTCTCATTTAACACGCCACATGCGAATACACACAGGAGAAAAACAAGTGTGTGAATCAGCATATTCACTGAGTTCTTGTTTAAAAAATCACATGGAAATTCACATTGGACAGAAATCATTTTCTTGTCAAGTATGTGATGCAAGATTTTTCCAGAGTTATCATTTTAAAATTCACATGAGAATGCATGCTGGAGAGAAACCATTAAACTGTCAATTATGTGGATCAAGATTTTTGCAAATTTCCAGCTTAAAAAAACACTTGCGAATCCACACAGGTAAGAAACCATTTTCTTGTGAAATATGTGAATCAGCCTTTTCAGATAGTTCTAGTTTAAAAACCCATAAGCGAATACACACTGGTGAGAAACCATTTCCTTGTCAAGTGTGTGGATTGTCATTTTCTGTGAGATCTAATTTAAACAATCACATGCGAGTACATACAGGAGAGAAACCATTTTCTTGTGAAGTGTGTGGATCTGCATTTTCTATGAGTTCTAGTTTAAAAGCTCACATGCGAATACACACTGGTGAGAAACCATTTTCTTGTCAAGTGTGTGGATCCGAATTTTCTCAAAAATCCCATTTAACATGCCACATTCGAATGCACACCGGAGAGAAACCATATTCATGTCAAATTTGTGAATCAGCATTTTCAACTAGTTCCAACTTAAAGAAGCACATGCAAATACACACACAAGAAAAAAATTTCCTTAAATCAGTTGATCAGCACTATTTTTATACTAATGTTTAGCTCATACAAGGTTCAAGAGACACTCAAAATAGATGGTTACTGTGTGTGTGCTGCTGTATGAAAATAACTGATAATTTGATAAGTTCATATGAACACACACAGAATATAAAACATTTTGTGTCATCAGATACCAGTCAAAAAATATCACATATTAGAAGAGTATGCTACATGATATCAAACATGCAGTTTCCTTAAAAAATAAGTGAAGCTTTTCACTGTTTTATCATTTTTCTAAACCAAGCATTGCATGATTTTATTGTTTCTACTTGAACATTACTCCAGACATCAGTTATTATGGTCAGCCTGTACAGCACTGAAAAATTGTTGACAAATATTTTGCCATCCAAAATGCTTCTTTTAAAAAATTTTTTCTATTTTCTCAGCTCAGAATGTGAAATCAGAGAGCAATATTAAAATTCCAGATAAATTCATTTCATTCCTTATGAACAAATACTCTTGGGAAAGGTATGAACAAATACTCTTCGGAAAGGTATGAACAAATACTCTTGGGAAAGGTATGAATCCATCTCTTCTCCCTCCAGCTATGGGTTGATTAGCAGGACAGATTGGATTCTATAGCCTTGGTTGGTAACCAGTCTACCACAGAAAGAAATGACAACCTACTGCAGGAAATCTGCCTTGTCAATTACGGTTCGAAAGAGACAAGCATAACTGACTGACTGATGTATATTTTTAAAACATTATTATCTTTTTCTCAAATAGGAATTGAATATAAATAGAGTACATAATATTAATAATGTGTTGGTACCTTAAAGTCATTGTTAGTCACCATGACTCAAAACATCTGTTATTAACATTGACCTGTATAGCCTTGAAACATTGTTTGCAAAAATACAGGGTGACCCCAAAAAACAGAACCCATAAATACTGTAATAAATCTTACAAATCTCCAGTTATTTTCAAGAAACTTAGTGGATTGACACTTCAGTCTCTGTACAAATATTCCCTAAAGTTTTATTTAAATTGATCACTTTGTATAAAAGCCATAATCTTTCCAAAATATGCTCTAAATGGTCTCTGCAGCCAGCATTGGAGGCAAACTTGCAAATGCATGCAATTACTCGGGCACACTCCTCTTTGGTGATTTCCCTGATTTTTTCTGTGATTGCTGCCTTCAGTTCACCAATCATTTGAGGGTTGTTCTGGTAAACATTATCCTTGAAATACCCCCACAAATAAAAATCTAGGGGTTAAAGTCTGGTGAGTATAGTACCCAATTGATATCACACTTTCTGCTAATCAGTCTCTCATGAAATCACTCTCTCAGCCAGGCTAGGAAGTCATTTGATGTGTGATGCATGGCCCAGTCTTGTTGGAACCGCTGTTTATCTTGATCTATCTTTCTGCATCATCCCAGTGATTAACAGTTTTATTAAAAAGTTTGTAGGTTTTGTTTTTTGGTGGTCGTCCTGTATGAACATCCAAGCTTGCAAACATTAATATTAAAAAATGGCAGTCACACTAAATGTTGATGTAAAATAATTTTTTATGTCAAATGTATAGATCACTGTTTTTTAACAAGTTACAGCTTAAATAAAAACATACAAATACATACAAAGGAGCATGTTTTTTAATTACTAATGTTCATCCAATACACAGTTCAAAGGTTACTGTGTGTTGCTTTATGGGAGTCATCTTTAATTTGAAATGTCCATATGAAAACATACTGAATGGAAAATATTTTGTGTCAAATAATATTCTTTCAATGTCAGTCACTTAACTGCCATACCTCAAACACGCTTGGGCGATCATGTCTCAAAAGAGACATGACTGACATGATTATCCCGCAGTAGGTTGCCATTGCTTTCTGTGGTAGACTGGTTGCCAGCCAAAGCTATAGAACCCATTCTGTCCTGTTATTTAACCCATAACTGGAAGGAAGAGACCGATTAATACTTTTCCCAAGGGTATTTGCACATAAGTGAATGCAATGAATTCAACTGGAATTTGAACTCAGCTCCCTGAGTTGTCGTTCTGAGCGGATATCCACTGCACCACAACGCACATCCTCTTTCAATGTACTAGTCAAAAAAAAAAAAATCAGCATTTAAATTAACATTAGAACAATGTCCTACGTGAAGTATCCCTTTCACATTTTAATGACAGGACTTGGAAGAATTAATGGCATGGTGAACATGGACATGTGTTTTGGGCGTGAACAATGAATTTTTTTTGTACAAGTGCAGTGTGCCCAGTACTGGCCACACCCTTTACACCCGTGGTTCATCAGTCATGGCCTAGCAAACTGGGACGGTAATAGTGAGGTCCTTGGGATGTAGGTTTTACATCAGACAGTCCTTCTCTTAGATAGATTGCCTGTCAAGGCTGTCAAGTTCCATCTGCTTCTGATTAACCCACAGCTGACTTCCTAAACCGGTGCTATCACCCCTGGATAGGATGGAGGCAATGGTATTTGAGAAGTCACTGCACTCTCCCAAAAATTCTGGAATTCCCAAATCAGAGCCTTACCATTGATTGCACCAGGACCAATAATGCTAGTAAATGTACAATCCGAAACTGTTTTTACAAACTTTAGGGGTAGGTTTCTGATATGCTATAAATATGTTCACAATCTGAGTATCACAATATGAAACATTTCTCAGTTAACACACTGCTACACACATTAAACGTTGAAGATAGATTAACCACAAATGTACACAAATAACAAATGTAACCTAGTCTACATAGCAATACAGTGACATCTACTGTAATCTTTCTTTAGAATTAATAAGTCAAAAATGAAGGATTTGCAAATTAAGATGGAATGATCTCTTATGACATCTCTAATTTGTATTCAGATAAATTGCATTTTTTTCAGTTGAATTATTCATCAGCATTGAATATGATAATTACAGAATTAGGTTACAATAAAATTTGTAGTTTATATGATCTTTTGAGAATTGATATCTAGAGTATCATAGATTCTTGTGGGACCCACAAGTCGCTTGCACCAGCTCTGGGTATCAGTCAGTCAGTTAAGTGCCATACGTGATACACGCTTGGGCGATCATGTCTTGAAATAGACATGACTGACTGGGCAGAAGATTATCCTGCAGTAGGTTGCCATTACTTCCTGCGGTAGGCTGGTTACCAGCCAAGGCTAAAGAACCCAATCTGTCCGGTTATTTAACCTATAACTGGAAGGAAGAGACTGATTAATACCTTTCCCAAGGGTATTTGTGCATAAGTGAATGCAAGGAATTCAACTGGAATTCGAACTCGGCTCCCCGAATTCTCGTTCCAAGCTGATATACACTGTATACACTGCTGCACAACACTCTGGAAAGAAAACGTAAGAATAAAAAAAAAAAATGATGCATTATAAAGGACATTCATTATTAAATAGAAGTTGAAAAATTCAACGACATCCAGAATGATTCCTTAATTTTTGTGAGATTTTTCAAAATAACGTGAAGTGCGCGTCATATTGAAGACACATAACCCACAGCTGGCTTCTTAAACAGGTGCTGTCACCCCAGGTGATAGCATCTGTTTAAGGGTGGAGGCAATGTTAATTGAGAAGTCACTTCACTCTCCCCAAAACTCTGGATTTCCCGAATTAGAGCCTTACCATTGATTGCACTAGGACAAATTAGGCTAGCCAGTAAATGTACAGCCCCAAAAAGTTTTTACGAACTTTAGGGGTAGGTAATTATCTATTATCTCCCTTGACTTCGGTCATCATTTGGCATCCAACGAAGACGATAGGTAGATAGATGGATGGATGGATGTTTGGTTTATCAACAAAACAGTTTATTTGAAATATTATAGTTTCCTTATTTTTTCTAATATGGTATTGTCCTAAGGGAATCAAAACAAGCGAAAGAAAGCGGTAAGTATTAATTTCTTTGTTTATAAATAAAAATTGTTACTTTTTTAATAATTATTATTTTTTACTCTCTTTGAATTTTTAATTACGATAATAAAAGAATGTTTAAAAGTTTTAAGAAATTGAATTGACTAAAAATAGTCAACATTTTGGCGAATCCTTTACTAGAAACTGATTTAATCTTTTTTTTATTCCTTTTTTTAAATTTGTTTTTTTACTTTATTTTCCAAAATGAAGGCAAAAAAATCGCTATCCTTTTTTGTTTTTTTTAAGTTTACAAAACTCAAGTAATTATCCGATTTAAACATATCCGATTTAAACAGCACTTTTATTCATTAATAAATTATATATTAAAGAGATAATTTATTACAATAATTTGTGGAAATATTTCTTGAGTTTGGCAATTTTAACCCCCGCTTGGATATTTTCTTGTTTGAACTTTAAAAAAAGAAAAAAAATAAGGCAGTCAAGTATTTAAGAAAATTCATCCCCAATCTTACCAAAATAATTTTAAAACAATTATTCAAAACGATTTTCGAGATTCAAAATGTTTCCATAAGATTTGTTTCAACATTACAATCAAAAAATGTAAAGTGCTAATTTCGAGTGTATACGTTTTATAAGCATTTTATTGCTTCATTTTTATACAATTATCCTTTGTACGGAAGTTCAAAAAGGAAATAATTTTGTGTCTGCAAACAGTCAATTCGGTCATTTTTTTAATCAATTTTCCACGTATTTTATTTTATTTTAATTTATTTTTGCAGCACTTCATTCGTTTTAAGTAGATACCGCTCTAGTTAAATCGCTAAAAACCAGCATTGTATGAAGAAAAAAGTTCCAAACTTAAAAGCTAACTTTTTCCATTTAAAATGTTAGTTTATGTTACTTATTATTAAGAGGAAAGATCAAATTATTTTTTAATTATTTTAACAAATTTTTTAATCCTTTCTAACATGTTTTAAAAATGTTCGTTTTTATTTTCGTTAGCGAGTAACCAAATCGTTACGAAAGTTTACAATGGAAAATTACATCAAAACAGCCTTTTTGTTTTTCCGGTGACATGCACACTAATCTGAAAATTCTTTTAAAAATCAAATAATTGTCGGATTTTAATGAAATTCTCAGGACTTATTTACAAATAAGTGAAATTATTTTTTAATTTTTATTTTTAAAAACTGCTGGTAAAAATACTTTTTTTTTCTACATCTGTTTCCTCACCTCGTAAATTCATGAAATTTCAAGAAATTCTGGAGGCAAAAATTGGTTTTTAAACGCAAAGACTCACCGGGAATGTAAATCATGTGTTATTGTTTTTTAATCATTCAGCCCCTTTTACCGATAATCTGAAAAGTAAAAAAAAAAAAAATGCAATAAAACTATAACATTAAATTAGATAAGCTTTAAGTAATATAAATTAAAGAACGTAATAGTCTGAAGAAAAAAAAATTTCCAATTGATAATGAAATTTTAAAAGAATTGTTTTCATTTTTTTTAATTATGATAATTTATAAAGTTTCAAAAATATTTTTTAAATATTTAAAAGTCTTGTATACGTTAGTTTGGTAGGTTAAAGTGAAGAAGACTATATTTACTAATCAATAACTGAAAGTTTAGTGCAAATCATCTGGCCATTGTATTTTTGAAATAGTTTTTAATTTCTTTCTTTTGTGTATTTGAATTTTTTTTTTTTTTGTATGGTAATTTCTATGTATACATAAAAAGGTTGTGTGTTTCACAGTTTCTTCCCCTTACAGGAAAAAAAATTGTACAATTATGTCACTTGTTATTGCCATGGACTTATTTATCTCACATCTGTCAAGCTGTCATCACATGTCAAATATGGGGAAGAGGTCAGAAAGTTCAACTGTGTTTAAAAAATAGATTTATATTTTATTCTAAATTTAATGCTATAAATATGTAAATATAAATATGTAAACAAGATTAATTTAATATTAAATTTGCTAATTTTCTAAAAATAATGTTTCACAGATGTATATTTTATTTTTGCAAGATTTTTAAAACTGAGAATTAACTTTTGTTTACAAATTTGAAATACACCAGTTTGCTTACTGGAAATAGTAAATTTAATCATTTAGCTTTCAATTAAAACTAAAATAAAAGTTTCAAGAAAACTTTTATATTTTTAAAAATTCAATTTAAAAGTTAGTTATTGAAAATCAGTGAATGTACCTATGTACCTCCAGTGAATGCCGCCGATTATTATGTTTTTGAATAAATAATCAGATGCTTTTCAGTCAGTCAGTTAAGTGCCATATGTGAAACCCGCTTGGGTGATCATGTCTTGAAAGAGACATCACTAACTGGGCAGAAGATTATCCCACAGTAGGTTGCCATTGCTTTCTGCGGTAGACTGGTTGCCAGCCAAGGCTATAGAACCCAATGTGTCCTGTTATTTAACCCGTAACTGGAGAGAAGAAATGGATTAATACCTTTCCCAAGGGTATTTGCACGTTAGTGAATGCAATGAATTCAGCTGCGCTTCAGTATATTTCCAGATTTCTGTGGTGGCAGTCAGTCTATTTAAATTAATCCTAAAAGAAATGGTGAGTTTGGTTTTCCATAAGGAAAAAAAGAAACACTAATGTCCAAACAAATAGTTACCTTTGCATTTTTTTATAAAGAAAAACACCAGCTTTTTAAATTGGGATACTGACAGAAATTTTTTTTTATATCAGTTGGATATTAAAAGTTTTGCAGGGTAGGATGGTAAGGCTTCTCTAAATTGTTTTTTTTTTCTTGGTTTTGGGTATTCATGTTTACTATTTTATGCACCCTTATATAGCGGAAGCTCAATTTTAACTAAGCCTTTTTGGAGTCAGACTCTAGCCAGGAGACAATGTTAGTCACCAGGGGCCAGAGACACTAGAGAATATACTAGGTATTTTCTTTATTTTTTGGTACCCCATACCCTTAATTTGCTTTCTGCCAACTTACAAATGAGCAAAATAGTATTTTTTCTTACTGTATAAACACTCAAGAGTTTTTTACTAAATTTTTAACACGTTTTCCTTTCAGGGAAGTTTGTGTTACACACATCTTAACATATAACTATACCTCATCCTTGTATTTTGAGTACTTCTCACTGTTTTTTGACATTCCTTTGTGCCTCATGTGACTTTGAGATGTATTGCAATATTGTATGCACGTTTGTTTAATAATATTTTGTATCTGCTTGCTTGATTTGCAATTTTTGACAGTTGGAATAGTATGTTTTAGACAATATCCTTGGACATAATTCATGCAGTTATCAGTTATCTTAAACAAGTTAAATAGAAGAGTAAAGCCAATTACATCTTAATTATGTGAAGTTTATGCAGGCAAAGAAAAACCTCTAATTATTCATTTTTGCAAATTTACCAAAAATCAGATAATTATCAGATTTCATTGAAATTTTCAGAATTTATGAACAAATTAACTTTATATCAAATTGAGATACCTTAAAAAGGTGAAGCGTGAAGTTTAACATGCATTTTAAAATATGAAGTCTTGGAGCTATTATTTTAGTTTTAATTCCAAGCTAATTAGATTAAATTTAATCTTTCAAATAAGGAAAATACTTTGCTGTATTTCAAACTGAATTTAAATTAATTGAAATCACTTCTTTAGTAAAATCGATGAAATTGTCCAAACATTACTGACTTTAAAGTTTAATTAACCAGAATTAAAACAAATTTTACATTTAGTTTTAAATATACATACAAATTAATTTCTTAACACAGACATGGATATTTTATGCAGTATTGATACTTTTTTGACTGCTTGATTTTATTGAAATTTAAATAAGGTGGATATAATTGTAATAACATTACATGTAAATGCTGCTTTTTTATTACTCAGTAATCTTAAAAATTGAAAATAATAAAGTATTCTAATAAAAATTCTCAATAAATTTTAAGTTTACTGTAGTTACTACTCATATGGTAATGTCACCTATGGACATCCATATTTTTAAAAAATCAGTATGTTTTATACATGTGAAAATTCAAAACAGTTTCTAAAACACTGGGTGCTACAGAAATGTTGTTAACTTTAACATTCATGATTAGTAAGCGTTTCTTATTTAATAACAATATCACTTGGCAGCAACAAATTAAGACAGAATTTTAAAATTGTATAAATTATCCTAATCAAAACTTAAAAATCAAATCAATACTTTTCAAAATTTATTATTCATTAAGAAATTTTCTTAAGACAATATTGCCTGTAATATATTTTATTCATAAGTGAAATCTCTTCTAAATAAACAATATCTTCTGTTTTGAATTTTTATTTTACAATTCAGAGATTTTCTGTAATTAATTGACCAACAAAATTTAATGATTTAAATTCTCTGACAACTTCCCCTTATAATTAATATCAGCATTAAGTTCAACAAAGAGAAAATCTTATGACACTCTATTCCAGCTTCTTTTGAGTAACGTTTTGCAACAAAACTAACTTTAAACTGCTATTAGTTTTAATGGCGTAGACAATGTAACTTCTAATAACATTTTTACTAGTTGGAATTTTATTCAATTCATATGTATTGTTAATTTCCAGAGCGTTTATTTCTTTTTCTATAGCTTCATGCCAACCTATGAAGTTATAGCGGGTTGCTTATCTATTGTTTTCTGTTAGTAGTGGAGAGTCTGTTCTAGTGAAGGGTAGTTGTATACTGTTGCAGGTTAACAGAATTTGGTCTTGTTGTAGATAGCCCACTATAAGTCATAAAATGATTACAAATCAAGAAAGGCAATTTGAGTAGAAAAATAACATTTTATATATCCACATATCAATTAATGTTTTTACAATTGAAGTAATACATGAAGTATAAGTCCAACGGATGTTAAAATGTTCATGGCAATAAAATGCTGAAAGAGAATTAATGTTCAAGAATTTGATGGCATTGTTTTAGGCTATGTGTAGCAGTTTTGGTGGTTAATGACCTTTTTTATGTCAAATTTATGCTCGTTTTCTTTGCTAAATAGAATGAAACTAGCCTTATACTACTGAAGAATTGTGCATATATCTGACCACTATAAAGAATACATTTGTTGGCCTGAATGATATGAGGTTTAAGGTGACTTATAGAAGATACAATAGTCATGACATTCATCTTATATACCAACCAGGATACACAATTTTTTTTTTAACTTAATTATATAAAGTCCCACAATCTAAGCTAAATAAGTCAGTTTTTCATAATGTCAAAATCATGCTGGGCTCTTTTTATAAAACCATCTGTAGTTATCTGCAAGGGATTTATTGGTGCAATTGTCTTCTTAAAATGTAGTATGTTATGAAATGACTGAAAAGTTTCAAATTCTTTGTTGATCCATTCAACAGATTTATTACAGTAGTGATAGTAAATAAGCACATGCTTGTATGCCAGGAATTCTTGTCTTACATGCTGCAATGAAACCATAGTAAGTACATAATGTCATTGAATTTGAGCAAGCCAGTAAGAGTTATATATGATTTTATACTTGCATATATCAATCCATGTAGCAAAATCCAATCCAACATGGTTTTGTATTTAGGAAAATATTGATTTTACAAGGTGATGATGTAAGGCAATTCACTGCTTACTGGATATATCACCAGAAACCTAGTAACTATTCAGGTTCACTAACAATATAGTAAAAGACATTTGCAAGCTTTGAAATTCACACTACTTTAAAGTAGATCAGCTGATAGATGACACAGTAGGTACAAGTACAATCTCAGAGATTTGAATTCTCATTGCTATCCAAATAAAAAATGTTTGTCCACTTTTAATATCGTTTTATCACTGAAGTATTCTTTTGCTTCAGATCTAAACGTATTTATAAATGAAACTTTGTCTGTGTGTGTGTGTGTGTGTGTGTGTGTGTGTGTATCCATTACCTATAGACACCAAAACGGCTGAACCGATTTTCTTGAAAATTTACACAGTTGTACGTTAAGCATCTGCGAGTGTTCTTAGCTAGGTTTTGTGTCGAGGTACCCCCGATAAATATCAAAAATCAATAATCGAAAAAATCAGGTTATAGGAGTGGCCTGATTTTAATCATATTTGATACACTCATAGACAAAGACATAAGAAACGATATTCAGAAGTTTCAAGGTTGCATTTCTTACAATAGTGCAGAAAATCGATAATATATATATATATATATATATATATATATATATATATAAGGCAAGATGTTTCTGTGTGTGTCTGTTTGTCTGTATGTCATTTATACAAATCCACAATTTTTATCCAATTCTCAGCAAACTTCACACATACATTCTTTAAGCTGAGTCTGAGCTCCAGGACCATGGATTAGTTTTAAAGCTTTCATTACACCCAAGCAACGCCGGGCTATCCTGCTAGTAAACAAATAACTAAAAGATTTTGCATTCATATCATCTTCCATTTGACTCAGATTATTTTGAACTGTTCAAATATGTTTATTATTTTCTCTTAAAATACTTTTCTTCATTCACAGATGTGAAAACCTGGGGAAGATGACTATTGGAAAACATATACAGATATGAAAAACATATTCTTATTAGGTGTGTGGATTTTCACAGTTTGAATAATCCCATGCAGATGCATTAATTAGAAATTCTTCAATAATTCACAGATTTTACCACAAAATTATATTTAAAAATTAGTAGAGTATTTCTTGTAAAGTGTTGCAGATCACTACTTTTACAAGCCTTATATTTAAGAAAATACTTACAGAAACACATGAGAGAAATAACTTTAACGTGAATTGTGTAAATTTGTAGTATTTTTCATGTCCAGTTTGAAAAGAAGCATGTGAATATACAGAAGAAAGAAAATATTTTCTCGTCAGGTATGTGGATCAGCATGTTCAGATAGTTTCAGTTTAAAAAGATACATGCAAATCAGCATTGGAGAGAAATCCTTTTCTTGTGAATTGTGTGATTCAACATTTATGCAGAGCTCCAGTTTAAACTACCACATGCAATTACACAATAAAAAGAAACCATTTACTTGTCAAATATGTGAATCAGCATTTTCAGAACGATCCAGTTTAAAAAGGCATATGCGGAGACACACAGGAGAAAAACCGTTTTTTTGTCGAATTTGTGGGTCAGCATTTTCAGAACAGTCCAATTTGAAAAGGCATATACGAATACATACAGGAGAAAAACCATTTTCTTGTCAAATTTGTGGATCAGCTTTCTCGGATGGCTCAATTTTTAAAAAGCATATGCGAATACATACTGGAGAGAACCCATTTTCTTGTGAATTGTGTGGTGCAGCATTTTCACAGAGCTCAAATTTAAAGGATCACATGCGAATGCATACTGGAGAAAAACCATTTTCTTGTGAATTGTGTGGCTCAGCATTTTCAGTGAGCTCCAGTTTAAAGAATCATATGCGAAGACACACAGGGGAGAAACCATGTATTTGTCAAGTTTGTGGCTCTGCATTTTCTCAGAGTTCCAGTTTGAAAAAACACATGCGAGTACACACTGGAGAGAAACCATTTTCTTGTCAACTTTGTGAATCTGCATTTTCAGAGAACTCCAGTTTAAAAAGTCACATGCGAATCCACACTGGAGAGAAACCATTTTCTTGTCAACTTTGTGGAGCTGTGTTTTCAGAGAACTCCAGTTTAAAAACTCATATGCGAATACACACTGGGGAGAAACCATTTTCTTGTGAATTGTGTAAATCAGCATTTTCAAAACCATCCAATTTAAAAAGGCATATGCGAATACACACAGGAGAAAAACCATTTTCTTGTCAAATTTGTGGATCAGCATTCTCACATCACTCAACTTTAAAAAAGCATATGCGAATACATACTGGGGAGAAACCATTTTCTTGTGAATTGTGTGGTGCAGCATTTTCACAGGGGTCCAATTTAAAGTGCCACATGCAAATGCACAATGGAGGAAAAAATATTTTTTTGTGACGGTTGTGAATCAGACTTTCCATTTCATTACCATTTAAAACAATACATGAATTCACATAGGGAAAAAATAATATTCTTAAGTGTTTGGCTCAACATTTTCAGAGCTTTCCATTTGAAAAAAAATCAGACACATGCAAATGCATGTTGAGGAGTACATCTGCCATCCTTTCTTCAGCATCTCCTAAACCATGTTTTTCTCTCTCTATGAAAATGCACATTGGGGAGAACACAATTTTTTTCAATTGTTTGGATTGGCATTTGCCCAGAATTTCACATTGAAAAGCATGTGCAAATATCCCACAAATGTGGTGTGTGAAACAGAATTTTTATCAAGTGACAATTTAAAAATGCATATGCAAACACATATTGGAGGAAAATTATTGTCTGTTGAATGAATCTACTGCATTTCTCAAATTTACAATAATCACCATAAATGATTACACCACCTACTGTTTTTTTTTAATTTATTTAGAGGGTCTTTTTCTAAGTCCCTTATTGCAGGATTCTATTATTTCTTGTATAATATTACACAAAATATATATTGCATGTGATCAACTTTATAGCATTGAAAACCTACAAAATGTAAAATATTGTCTACTGATTGAATAGAGATGGTTCAGGGACTGTAACTTGAAGATCATAAAGATTACAACCAGTGCTGAAAAATGAAGGCAGACACACCCAATATTGATTTTTAAATAAGTTTTATTCATAGAGGTGTACTCATATTTGGATAACACCATATATTTTGGACAGCAGTTTAAATAAGTATTAGAGAAATATACATTTAAATACCGCTATTCTTCTTGACAACAGTTAAATCTATAAACATTTCCTGTTTACTTCTTATTTTATCATATCTATCTATCTATATATATATATATATATATATATATATATATATTGATTGTTTAATTAGTTTATGATCATAATAAGATTAGACTAGTGCACATTTGTACTAAAAAGAAAAATTATAGAACTTTTGAATATTTTCCATTTGTAAACGATTTATTACGCAAGCTAGGTTTCTACCATGAATGGTGTCTTCAGGCGATTTCCAATAACTATATATATATATTAGTAATATCCTTTGATGAGGTTGCATATTTTGGTTATTCTCCGACAGGGAATTATACCTTCCCTCACCAAGGGATATTACTCTGATCCTAACCAAAGCACCATCTCTATAACTGAGTATATATATATATATATATATATATATATACATATATATATATATATATTTGAACATTAATTATCAACAACTATCACGATCCAGCATCAAGGTTGGAATGTTTTTGGATAGGCATTTTCTGTTAAAACATAACTGGTTAAGATGAGTAGTTGCTTGGCAACTTATTAATTATTATCTTTTTTTAATCATGTCACTGCAAGCAAGGTGAGACTGCCATCAGTGCACAAGGGGTTACAGTGAGAAAAAACACTGTATATAGTGGCTTTGGAAGAAAGGATAAAAGATGAACAGGATTCAAGAAAATAGATGATAGCAATTGACATTGCATTTAAATTTTTGAAGACTGTAGCTATAAAGCAGGTAAACAGAAGTGAGTTTCACAGGTGTGAAGTTTTTTTTTTTTTAATCGTATCACCCTGAGCAAGGCAGTAATGCCACTAATGTGCAGGGGGCTATGTAATAGTGAAAAGATTGGAAAAGAGAAAGTCGAAAACCATATCCTAAACAGGGAACAAGGGATGAGCCTCTTAACCTGTTCAATAGACATGGGTGGAGTGTGAACTGGGCGATAGATAGATGTATCTACTCCAATTGAAAAAAAAAGGTGAGCAGATTGGAAAAGAGAAAGCCGGAAACCACATCCTAAACAGGGAACAAGGGATGAGCCTCTTAACCTGTTCAATAGACATGGGTGGAGTGTGAACCGGGCGATATATCTATCTACTCCAATTACTGCTAGAAAAGAAACAGTTGGAGTAGAAGGGGCTGGTAGACTTAACTATTACAATGTTAAAAGGGTAGAACATAGATATCAATCTTGTAGCATGCTTAAATTCATATGGACAGGGCACCATGGAAAAAAAGAACTCATCATTGGAGTTGTCATGAAAATATTTATAGAAAAAAAACAAGGGAAGCCATTGGAGAGAAAGTGACTGAATTCAAAATTCAGGAGTTTGAACATTCAAAGGTCTCCTGCAAGCTAACCATTACAGCCCAGGTCAAAGTTGAAAGGTCTTTTGGGAGGCATTATATGTCAGAGTATTGCCAATCAATATGAATGGTTGCTGGGTAACTAGGTCATCTTGCTCCTTGGCTAGGTGCCCAAAACAGTAGATCACTTATGATTTCTTGTTTTGCTCACGAGCAATGTCCATACATTTCGACTACTGATATGAAGTTTTCTTGATCCAATACTCTGAACTTTCACTCAAGTATACATGAATAACTACATGTTATAACTACACTGGTCAAAAATAAGGTCTTACACTTCATACTGATGTTTTCATGACTTTATTTAGGAGTTTCATAACATCCTGAAAACTACATAAAACAGACAACAATGACAGTTACAAAAGGCTTTGTGGAAAATAATAGATTTTAAATAAAACATGAGGAAACATGAAAGAAATCAATATAAATCCCTTATTTATATACTTAAAGTAACTTAAACAATTACCGTGCTTGCCTGGTAGACCAACTGTAGGTTTTAGAAACTCTTGACGGTAGCGCAATGTCCGCCATCTATCGCACCATGTTGCTTTTCTCTTTGTTCTTTGTCTCTCACTAATCCCGGGCTAAAGGCCACGTGATGCATTGCGACAATTTAATACAAGCAAATGATTTGTTTAACATATAATAACCAAATCGTAAGGAAGGAGCATAAACAAAATTTGCATAAATAAAAGTTTTATTTTTTTAATTTTTTTGTCAGGAAAAGCAGCACCTATCAGCCTCTTGTCATGGCAACACATTCACTCCATCTCTCACAATGACGGCAGTTACACTCATCAAGATATGCATGTAGCTGCCGCCAGGCACCATTTGCTACCAAACCTTAATGTAAAAATCAGTAGGTTCATTTTCTCACTGAAGCTAGCCCTGTATTCTTGACCGGGGGCCTTGTCACCCCTTGGGACAATGTTGCCAGAAAATATAGTTCCTTATATTTTAGGATGACGTAAAACAATTATGAGGTCTAAATAGAAAGTATGAAACAGAAACAGTAAAGTTAGAATAAATAAGTAAAATTATAACAAGTAAACTGTTTTTACGGCAACCTTTGCTAGAATATAGGATTTTGGCCTCTGCGTAAGAAATAGAAACCCCCTTAACAGCTTTTTTGGACTGAGACCTTCTAAGGAGTCAGACGTAAATTTGTTAACTCTAGTGACAGCACATTTGTTTTCGGTACTGTTGGGGAGTAACTATATTGCTATAGACTACATAAGGTTCCAATAAGGTAATTAATATTTTTTCCATTCACTTTCCAGCAAACCCTAGACAAATTTTATAGTTAATAGGATTTAATTCTAAATTTTTATTGCCTTTTAGACCCTTCCTTAATTTGTAAAAATGTATTGTTTTGGCGATGAAAAAGATTCCTGTTGATTTAAACACTTTTATAATTTCCTTTGTTTTGTTATAACTATTTATGTAAATTTCATTGTTTATTTCTTTATTTTTTCAGATTTTGTAATTATCTATCTTTGTGTACATTCTTCCTCCATGTGCTCATGTTATTTGTCTTAACTGCAGTTTCACAGCTGTACTGTAAAGGAAATAAAACCTTTTACAATATATACTCGCAGTTGTCAGTTCTCTCACGCATGTTTCATGTGGCAATGGCATTTACAATGCTCTAGACATTAAAACCAAAATAAAAGTGGGAATATGTCTATATTTCTGAGATGAGGTATTGTAAATATTTACATTGTTCAGAGTGTTGTCCTCATCTTTATTGTTATATTCACAATATTTTAGCCATTGTACTCTCTGGCCTTTTTCAGGCAATATATATTGGAATTTTGAAGCAAACCATATATTTCATCCACTGTGGCAAATTGTTTTAGTTCCATGTGCCATGCCTCTTCTGGATATCTGAGTTTCTTTTAGTAACTGTGACCAGGCATAACTCTTTGTGTTAAATCAATGGATTCATTCAACTAATGGTTTTAACTGATTGGATCTGTGTCCTTAGTGACATCAGTGTATGAATCTTATGTCTCAGTTACGATTTTCCTACCAGAGCTTATATTACAATTTTGTTGTTTTGTAATTGTTTTTATCTAGCACTCCATATGGTTCTAATATTTTATTCATTTCTATGCTTGGTTGGCTTCTGAGATTTTTGTGGCCTAGCATATGCAATGATTTCTTAAGTTTTTGCATTTTGCAGTAGTGTTCTCAATCTATTATTTTAACTTCATCTCAAAAAGGGCGGTTATCTACCGTTTCCCTTCATATGTGGTAAGGTACACCTGATTTTTCTATATCCCTTAACGTTATGGTCTTGTGGCGTTATTGCCTTCTAATCTTAACAGGGACGCCTGTTTCTCCTTTATATTTCTTACTGCTGCTAATTGAGATGGCATGGGAGGTCTTACTCGAAAGAGGCATTTGCAAAGCGCTAAACTACTTTTGAATGTTGTCTTGATGTTATATGGTTCACAACTTTTGTATTTCTCCCCATAATCCATTCACAGAGAAAGACAGACAGAGGTTGTGTTACGTCGGGTAACAGAATTATGTGAAATAATACAAAACAACGTAATAGTATAAACGTAGATGTATTGACAGGAAAAGAAGTTTAGTAGAATACAGAACAAAGGTAATTAGTATATAGTATTGTCGTAGAGACGTGAGAGACTGACTAGTAGAACACTTCTGGTACAATACCGGAAATACCCGACTGACTCGCTCACTCGACTTCCATCCTCGAGGTATAATCACTACTAGTTTATATAGTGACTAGAATAGTCCATTTCTGTGGAAAAGGTGGAGAGTGCCCCAACAGGTTGTTTACTGAGCATTGTTATCCTTGTGCCCATCTATCTCTATATGTCAGAACTGCTGTCATGTACTCAGGGTAGTTGTTATGTACTAGGATACTGTTTATCCTGATAATTTCTTGCTGATATGTCTCTGGGTTGCCACTTATGGCTTTTGCTTGATGCTGTAGGAAGCAGACAATTCCTTTCTTTTTCTTTTTTATGGGTGGTGGAAGTTGAAATTCATTTTTTACAAAGTTTTGAGTTATTTAATGATAAATTTGCCATTTCAACTATACAATTATGAGACCCTTCTGCCAATCAAGTACTGCACTCAAATTCATAAAGTCTAGGTAAATTCAGGGAAATTCTTCAGAAAATTTGTAAAAAAAACTCTTATAGAAAATCCATAATGAAGTTGCATTAGACCGGTCAAAAATTGACTGAGCTAAGATGCCAGGTCAGGACCAATAACACTTCAGATTCTTTTTTGAATGTTATCAAGAATCTCTAAATATATAGCAGGAGTTACAGACCAGATGTGGGAGCAATATTTAGAACAAGGATAAATGGAGATCTTTTAAATATGTAAAATACATTCTGGCAAGAAAAGTTGTCTAGCACGACATTCTAAAATAACTTTCTTAGCTGCAGACATAGGAATGGATTCAATATAGTCTTTCCACTTGCTGTCAGCTAAAAATGTTAGACCAAGAAGGTGCAATAAGTCAGTCTCCTGGAGGTTAGAACCATCCAGAACGTAGAAAGACTTCTCTCAAACTATTAAAAGGGAGCTGTTCAATGTTAGATGTGTTAAAATTAACAAGCCATTCCTTGCTCTATTTAACAATGAAATTATGGGTCATTTGCAGGAAAGCAAAATTGGTACCAAACTTATCAGACAAATTAAGTAAATAGTTATATCACCAGTAGAGATACTGAGCTGAGAATTGATGAGATCAGGAAAGCCATTTATAAAAATTATGTACAATTTAGATCCAAGGATAGAACACTCAGGCACTGGTGGCACAAAGAGGTGCAGCCACATTGACCCCTACTTCATGGGGTGCAAAATCGCTTAGTGAATGGCAAATTTGTTGCCAGGACCATGAATGAATTGCAATCAAAATGTTCCACTTTTGTTATTTTCACAAAAAGAACTGTAAAAAATCTCACCTAACTAAACCCAATCTAAGTAAACTTCTTTAGATGTGGTGAAAAATTAGGACCAAGTGAGGTTAGGCCAAGTTTTAAATATTTTTAATGCTACCTTTCAGAATATGCCTATCTATAAATATAAAAGGCAAGATATTTGTGTGTGTGTGTGTGTGTGTTTATGTCTGTCTGTCTGTATGTCCTTTATACAAATTCACAATTTTTATCTGATTATCACCAAACTCCACACAAATATTTTTAGGCTTCCGGTCAGGTCATGGGCTACTTATTTTTTCCGATTTCTTCCCTATATTGGAAATTGATACCCTGATATCCGATCATGTCTGAGCAAGATCAGGATTTCGGCACTTTTATTTTGGTTTTTGCTTCAGGTTTTGCTCTAAGTAGGTATAATTGTAGTTCTTAGTCTCAGCCATGATATCATTAACTCAGAGGACTTATTTAGCCTTTAAAATTCAGTTTGTGATTGAAAACTTATTTGACATCAATACCGGAAATCAAAACTTGCATCATTTTTCTTTCAATCTACGGTTTCGCTTTCACTGGTAATAACTATTGCTTTTTATTCTTTCGTGTAAATGTCCAAAGTGTCTGAGCTCCAGGACCATGAATTAATTTTAAAGCTTTCATTACACCTGAGCAAAGCCGGGCTATACTGTTAGTAAGTCATATATTTCAGTCACATGTGAAATAAAATTAATGTTCAAACACTATTGAAATATATTTTATATTCTTTTAAAAATATTTATTTCAAAGAAAAATGCTAAACTTTAGGTACCTAGAAAATTCACTTTTTGGTTATCCAGGGTTTATCAAAACTACTTGTATAAAGCTTATTGTTGGGTTCCTCACACCAAATAAAGACAAAAATTCATATACATAATGTCCTGAAGTGCTTTGTTTTTTAGTTAAGTTTAATGCTTACTGTAGCTGCTGGTAAATGTATACAGCAAAAATATTTTCACAAACTTTAGGGATAGGAGGCTCCTGACAGGCTATGAATTTGCTTTCAATCTGAGTATCCTGCCATAGTTAAATGGAACACTTCTCTGTTAACTCACTCCTACATGCATTAAACATTGAAGACACACTAGCCACAAATGTACACAAATGACAAATGTAACCTAGTCTACATGGTAATGCGATGACATGTACTGTAATCTTTCTTTGAAATGAATAAGTAAAAAATAAAAAACTTGCATATATGTTTATATGTACTTTTGTCATTTATTGGTGTAAAGACACCAACCTCAAAGTTTGTAAAAGTATATATATATATATATATTCCATTTGAAAACAAGTTATTACATGACCTAGGTTTCTAACATGAGTGGTGTCTTCAGGCAATTTGCAATAACTGATTTTACCGTTTACCCTTTTTTTTTTAAGAACACTCATGTAATGGTTTTTTTTTTGAATGCTCATGTGGCAGAGAATTTTTGAATACACAATTTTTAAAATTACAAGGAATTATGGCATTTTCGTACATGGTTGTATGAACCTAAGAGGCATTTTTAGTATGGTTACACTTAGTCATAATTTCTGTTCTTTCATTCAATAGTTCATTTTTGTTTGGGAATAGCATAATCTCTAACTTTTCTTCTTGTCACAGTCTACATATTTTGCCACTGATGTCAGGATTGGCTGTTTTTACTATATTCCATGTTATGTCTGGGTCTTTTCCATATTTTGATTTTAATTTCCACATATAGTTAGCCAATTTTGTACAGTTTTTTAAGTTTTCTATTTTAAATGTAAACTTGTGATTGAACCACCTGGTCTTAAAAGTGTCTTTGGTTGAACCCAAATATATTTTATTTGGGTCATGTACCTTTGCCTTGTAAATTATTTCTTTTGTGTTGCAAAGTCCTTGAAGTGGACATTTATTTTTGTCCCTGCTGTTGCATTCTTTATTAGTGGTCTTGTTTTGTACACTGATATCTAAGTTTCTGGCATTTTGTTTTTTTATGAAACTATCTAAATTACTAGTACAACTATAACTTGGCTTGATTGTGTTTCTATTGAAAATTTTGTTTAGTTCTGATCCATTTGGAAAGTGTCTATCAGTTTAAAAGATATTTGTCCTATTTTGGTCTTTACCTCTAAATGGTGGGTTGTACCAGATAATGTTTCTTTTTCTATTATTGTATTTTGTTTGTCTGTTTGGCTGAGAATTATATTGTAAAATGTTTTTATGGCCAGATTTTCTTAGTGCATCTTCATAGATATTTTTCTTTTTATCAAATATTGTTTTGTTTATGAATTATTTGATAGTCTGTGTTCTGTTTCTTTGTGAATGTGCCTAATTATACTTTTTGGATGGTTGGACTTTGTATTTATGTATGTTAATTTAGTGTTTGTTTTCATGTATGGCGAGACATTGCCAGTTTGTAAATTAAATTCTACATGTAAAAATTGTACCACTTTTTATTTAATTACATAATTAGATTACAATAAAATTTGTAGTTTATATGATCTTGTAGCATAGGGGCTGGTTAATTTTATTTGGTTTGGCCTTGTGTCAGACTTAACTGAACTCCCTACAGCTTACAAGTTTCATGCAGAGTTATAATCATCAGAATTATCAGAAGGTTTGTCAGCAATAGTGTGGAATAGTGTAAGAATTAAATATACATTTTGTTTGTTAAAATTAGTAATTTATTAAAAGGAGGAATAACAAGAATTCGTAGAAATTAATGTTCAATGATAAAATTGAGTTCAAAGGGCTAAAGGAGAAAGAGAACAAGGTGCGACCTGATCTTATCTCAGGGTTGATTTGAAGTTGAAGTTACATTTTAGTTGTTTCATCTCGCAGCTCCCATCTGTCTCTCTGTCTTGATGCAGACCAGAGCCTTTTAAAGTTAAGTGTATCAAGAGTTCAAACAAAATGTTCCTAGTAATTGTTGAAAGAGAGAAAGAGGACAACGTCCAAGTTGCTTGAAGTTGAAGTTACATTTTAGATGTTTGTCCGGCGGCTCCCATATCTCTCTTTAATCTCTCTCTCTCTCTCTCTCTCTCTGATCAGAGCCTTTTAAAGTATTCAGATTTTCACACTTGCTCGCGAAGTCCTCAAGTCCTCTCTCATTGGTCAAAAATCATTTTAACACCTACTTGCAAAGTCTGGTTTGACTTTTTCGTTAAGCACATGGTCAATCCTTTTTCTATTTGGGAAAACCAGGATTTCACACGTCATTGTGAATTTTTGTAAAAGTGAAGAAGAAGGTTGATTTTAAATAATTTCTTATCCGCTACATTCTTATGAGAATTGATATGGAGCGTAACATCATAGATTCTGGAGGGACCCACAAGTCGCTTGCACCGGCTCTATAACTTACTGGAAAGAAAACGTAAGAATAAAAAAAATAATGCATTATAAAGTTCGTTCATTATTGAATAAAAGTTGAAAAATTCAGCGACATACAATAATTCCTCAATTTTTGTGAGATATTTCAAAATAAGGTGTATCGTTTTTTTCTTCCCTTGTTTAAAAGTGCGCATATTTCAGGCACATATTTCTATTGCCTCCCTTGACTTTGGTTATTTACGAAGACGACAGATGGTTGTTTTTACATTTACTTTATCATTATTTGAAATATTATAATTTTCTCTAATACAGCATTGTTCTAAGGAACTCAAAACAATCGAAAGTAAACAGTAAGTATTAATTCTCTTTGTTTACAAAAAAAAAAAAAGTTACTTTCGGAAATGTTTTTACTCGCTTGGAGTTTTTTACGTAAAAAAACATGTTTAAAATATTTTGGCGAATCCTGTATTGGAAACTGATTATTTGTTTTAAATACATTTTTTTAATTTGTACTTTATTTTTTATTTGCTACGAAAATGGGTTCGTTTTTTCCCGCAAAAAAATGAAGGCAAAAAATCGCTAACCTCTGTTTTGAAAAGTTTAAAACTCAAACAATTATCCGATTTAAACGAAATTTTCAGCACTTAAATTGTATGCCGCAGTGGTAATTAGAAAACTGTGTGAAAACATTTCTTGAGACTTTAGAGTGGCAATTCAACCCCCGCTTGGACATGTACTCTTCAAGAGTTTGAACTTTTAATTTTTATTTTTTTGCGTGTTTTTTCGATACTATTTTTCTGTCAAAACAAAAATTAAAAAGTAAAGCAAGAAATCATGAGAAAATTTGTTCCCAATCTTACCATATGATTCTAAAAAAATATTTGATTTGGTATTTTTTTAACATTCTGAAAAAAAATAACTGAAAAAACAGCATAGTATGTATGTATGTATGTATGTATGCCGCATTCACCCTAGTCGGGTTGAGCGGGCTTCCTCCCTGACGGAGCAAGTCTCATTGGAATTTGTTTAAGGGCAGGGTCCCAAGTCCTACCCTTTATTTATTAGTCATAGTATGACTAATAAATAAAGGCTAAACTTAACAAAAACGAAATTTTTTCCATCAAAATGTTCATGTTCGTATTAAAAGGAGGGATAAAGCATTTTTTAATTATTTTTCAAACTTTTTTAATCTCTTTTAACAGGTTCGAAATTTTGGTTAAAAATCTTGTTTAAATTTTAGCGGGTAACTAAAAAAAATCGTTACGAAATAGAAAACGTAATACATCACAATTACATGACTCAATTTTTTTTGGGGGGGGGGGGGGTTACAACCACATTAATTTAGAAATTGTTGCAAAAATCAAATAATTGTCAAATTTTAATGAGACTTCTTTAAAAAAAAATATTTACAATTTCAAAAAAAAATTTTTTTTTAAGTCTCATTAAAATTTGACAATTATTTGATTTTTGCAAGAATTTCTAAATTAATGTTTGTCACCCCCCCCCCAAAAAAAACATTGAATTACGTAAATGTAATTGTAATTTTTAAAAAATCTTGATATATATATATATATAACATCAGTTACGCCCCCTCCATATATAAATTCATAAAATTTTAAGAAATTAAATTGTGTTGGGGAAATTGGTTTTATTAGTTAAACACAGGACTCATTGGGGAATGTAAATCATCTTTTTTTTTTTAAACATTTTGCCTTTATTTCCAAGAATCTGCTCTGAAGTAAAAAATGCAGTATAATTATTATTTTTGAAATTATTATCTTAAAATCTTGGTAAAAGTATTTTTTTAAAATCTGTTACCCAACCTCTACATCAATTCATGAAATTTAAAGAAATTATATTTTGTAGGGAAAATTGGTTTTATTAGTTAAAGGCTGGAATCAGTGGGGAAAGTAAATCATCTATTGTTTTCAAAGATTTTTGCCCTTTTTCTGAAAATCTGCTCCCAATAGTAAAATAAACAATGCAATAAAACTATGATATTATTTAATTAGATAAGCTTTTAATTGCTTTAATAAATAATATATATTATGGACATTATAGTCTAAAGAAAAAAATTCTTTGATTGATAATGATATTTTAGATAAATTGTTTTTATTTTTTTAATTGTAATAATATATAACGTTTCAAAAATATTTTTAAAATACTTCAAAGACTTGTAGGTATTAGGTTATTAAGTTGTTAAGTGAAGACTGTATTTACTAACCAAAAATTGAAAAGTTTAACACAATTGTCAAGCCATTGTATTTTTAAAATTAGAATTTTTTGTGTATTTGAAGTTTTTTTTGTATGGTAATTTCTGTGTACATTAAAAGGTCATGTGTTTCATGGTTTCTTCCTCTTACAGGAAAGAGCCCTTTGGGCAATTATGTCAATTCTGATCTTCATACATTCAGTTTATCTTGAATCTGGCTGTAAACATATGTCAAATCATAAAGTGGGGAAAGGTCAGAAAGATCAACACACCATGTTTCAGAAATAGTTTTATTCTAAATTTCATGCTATAAATAAGTAATACTTGTGTAAATCAGACTAATTTAACTTTAAATTTGCTAATTTTCCAAAAATAACATGTCGCAGATGTGTATTTGATTTTTGCAAGATTTTTAGAACCAAGAATTAACTTTTTGACAATCACTCAAATATGTCCAAAAAATTGAAAAAAGATGTTTAAATCTCAAAATTTTAGATTCCAAACAATATTATCTCTTGTCTAAAATACACTAGAGTATTTTGTATACTGGAAATAGTAATTTGAACCATTTATCTTTCAATTAAAACTAAAATAAAGTTTCATGAAAACTTTTTAGACAGTGTTAGTCACCTGGTGCCAAAGAAACTAGAGAATATACTAGGTATTTTCTTTATTTTTTTTCTTACCCCAACCCCTTAATTTGCTTTCGGCCAACTTGCAAATGAGCAAAATAGTATTTTTTTTACTGTAAAAACACTCAGAGTTTTTTTATTAAGTTTACTATAATTTTATGTTATACACATATATTAACATATAACTATACCTCTTCCTTATATTTTGAGTACTTTTCGCAGTTTTTTGACATTCCTTTGTGCCTCATGTGACTTTGAGATGTATGCAATATTGTATGCACATTTGTTTAATAATATTTTGTATCTGCTTGCTTGATAATGTCTGCTTTATTGATTTGCAATTTTCACAGTTGGAATAGTATGTTTTAGACAATATCCTTGGACATAATTCATGCAGTTGTCAGTTATCTTAAACAAGTTAAACAGAAAAGTAAAGGCAATTAATTAAATTATGTGAAGTTTAAGCAGGCGAAGAAAAACCCTTAATGATTCATTTTATCAAATTTACCAAAAATCAGATAATTATCAGATTTCATTGAAATTTTCAGAATTTATAAACAAATTAACTTTATATTGAATCAAGATACCTTAAAAAGGTGAAGCATAAAGTTTAACATGCATTTTAAAACATGAAGTCTTGAAGCTATTATTTTAGTTTTAATTCTAAACTAATTTAAATAATTAAATTTTATCTGATTTAAATGATTTAATCTAATTTAAATAATTTAAACTATTTAATTTAATCTTTCTAATAAGCAAAATACTTTGCTGTATTCCAAACTGAATATAAGTTAATTGAAATCATTTTCTTCTGATTATCGGTAAAATCGATGAAATTGTCCAAACATTACTGACTTTAAAGTTTAATTAACCAGAATTAGAACAAATTTTACTTACTTTTAGTTTAAAATATCATGAAAATGCATTTTTTAACACAGACATAGATATTTTATGCAGTGTTGATACATTTATCAATTATTTAAATTTCATGAACATTAGATAATGTAGAGATAATTGTAACAAAAATTACATCAAGTTAGTAAGAATACAATGTAATCAGCTAATTGAGCAAGCCAATAAGAGTTATATATGATCCTATACTTGCATATATCAGTTCATGTAGTTAAATCCAACTAAAGATGTGTTGCACACTTTCTTCTAGTGAGTGCAGAACCAGGGATCGAACCGCAGACCGTTGGATTTCAATTCAACTCTCTCCCAGCTGGTTTCTTGCTACGCCTCTTCCTCTTCCTACTCCACTTTCCTCCTTCCACCTTTTCACTGCGTCTCTCTGCGTCAGCTTCTCGCCAAGAAATTGACGCCACTAAATCCCCGAGTGAACTTGGTCGGTCAGTTTTATAATCCATTTCTCTACCCATAATCCATTTCCTCGGTCTATAAAAATTCCCCTCGAGGGCCTCCTCTCTTTTTTCCTTTAGAATGAGCTGAAGGTGGATTATTAAGACAGAGGTGAGTATTATTATTATTTTCTTTCTTTGGAACAGATTACTGCTTTGCACGCCAGACACAAACGAACTCTCTTTTTTCCAGAGCCGCCGCTAGTCGCCCTTTCATGTTCACACTCCCCCCTGGTCTCAAGACCACACATGTGGCAAGGCGGACGTGGCCGCTTGTTGCGGGCACTCCTACGAAGGGGGATTGTCTGGATTTCTTCATCTGAGCTCTCAGAAGTGGCATCGGAATTATCGGCAACAGCGTCGGGGTTCGCAGTCGGACCATCAGACTCGCGGGGCGTAGGTCGAATCCACAGTTCGTCATTGGATGATTCACCACTGCCGCTACTTGTCAACGAATTCGTATTCAGGGCGGGCCAAATGTCCCTCACATGGCGTGGAGTACCATCAACCAGCACGGCCTGCTCACTGACGATGCCGGTGATTCGTCCCCTTCGAAAACTGGTGGTGCACCGGCTATTGGGAGGCTTCACCCAGACGGTGTCCCCTAATTCATACGGCCCTCTTGTTCCCCGCCGATCAGGCAGACGCGCGTCAATGCCCTTGATGCGCACTCGGTAGCGATGGATTGCATTGGCGGGTGCGCTCACAGCAGTCACAGCATCCCTCGGTGTTGCATTATATCTATAGACCGCTTCTGCAATAGTGCACGCCTTCCTGGCCGCGGTCCTCTTCACGCTTCGGTGGCACCGCTCTGCTATGCCGTTGCCACTCGGCACATATGCACATCGGTGTCTGAGCCTGATCCCCCACTCGTCTACAAAACGCCTAAATTCTACGCTGCAGAAGGCAGTATCGTTGTCCGTGAGGATCTCTTCAGGCGGCCCCCTTTCGTAAAATATGGATTCCAATTCACGGATGACACTGGAGGAGTCCTGGCGTGCCAACGGGCGCCAGATCGCAAACCTCGTCGGTCCGCAATCTATCAGTGTGAGGAAGTGCTGGCTGCCATAATGGGTTATGTCCATACCCAGTCGGCTCCAAGTCATGTCTGTTCCCAGCCGACCCCTTCGCCATCTCGCTGGGGCGGGGTCGATTGACTGGCATGTTTGGCATTCCTTGACCACCGCTCTCACTGCACTTTTTGACACTGACGGATTGGTCAATTGTACAAAATAGCATGTCCGTCTCACTCCGGGGTGCCCACTGATGTGGTGTATTTCCCTGATTTTGTCTGCCGCCTCCACAGAGGCAGCACATAGTAACGGTACTGGCCCAGCTTCTTTCTTCACGGCATCAATCCATCTCTGAGGCACCCGAGTGAGCCTATCAGTGAGGTTGCAGTTTGAGGTGACAAGTACCACATCCACAGACAGATTGTACTCTGTTACTAGCTTTCTTATGGTCTCCAACCTCCGTCTGATCAGCATCTCGCTGGCCGCCTTGGTGCGCACCCTGGCCTTACCTGTCAGTGTGTTTGATATCCAGTGGTACACGCACAGCGAATCTGTGTGTATGTGTAATTTCTTGACTTTCCACTGGAGTGCCAGGTTAATGCCTTTCGTCACCGCATCGAGCTCTGCCAGGTTGATGTGAGCAGCGTCATTCGTCGGTCGCAGCCAGCAGGCGTCCTCAATCGCAGCTCCGTTCTCCTCAAGCAGCACACCAATCGCCACAGAGCTCGCATCCACCCACACGCTCAATTCGTCTCCCTGCACACACCAGTCTCCCTTTGCGGGGTCATCCTGCTTTACCCTTGCGATGGTCTCCTTCACCATGCGAACCAACAGATCGTCCGTCGTTTCATCATCCCAGTCTTTGGTGACTGCGCTTGCCCTCCTTTTTATGGTGCCTGTTGCTACACGAGTCCATCCACACACTGGTAGGTGCCCCACAAGTTTTCCACACAGGGAGAAGACCACTCGTCTCGTAAAGACTTCGGGTACTTCAGGAACTGCAGTTCCGCGCCCCCACTTCAAGGTCCACCGCTCCTCTCGAACTTTCAGGCCCAAGACACGGGCGCCATCCTCCAAATGTTCCGGGTCCTTGCAAACCAGGCCAAACTCGGCCAGTTTGGTCCTTACGCGTGATGATGATACAACGTCTTCGTTCACGTATATGTCATCAAGGTACGTCGATGTCCCCTCTTTCATTGTTTCTTGCTGTGACAACACAGCGTTGACTATGGGCTTCATTATTTGGGGTGCCACGTTCAGCCCGAAGCCCAGTCTGGTAAGGCAGTACCTTCTGCCGGCAAACACCACCGTCTGAAACGGCCACATCGTTTCACTGACCCGGATCTGCAGATACGCTTTTCTTAGATCCAGCAGGGACACATTGGAACCCTGCTGGCGCCATTCTCGTAGCTTGCTGGCGCAAACATCAGCATCTGCCGTAAATGCATCAACATGCGCATTTAGTTCGCGGTAGTCCATCACTGGCCTCACTTTTGCTTTGTTGTGCTGAGTAACCGCCATCAGCGGGATCAAACCTTTGGGAGGTCCAAGTTTCTCATAGGGGTAAGGAATTAACCAGCCATCCTTGATCCATTCACGAAGCTCCTCTTCGTATGCAGGCCTTATTTGGTCGGGCACATGGTACTCGGCTACTTCGTTCCGCAATTTTGCTGGCTGCTGATTTCCCGACCACTTCCATGAGGCGGTCCAAGCCTTCTGGTGCTGGTCAAATTCGACACTAAAGTCTGGCTGGTCGATCCTCAGCGCTGCGCACACTGGGGTCCTCTCTTGAAACTGCACTTCCCCCGTCTGCGTTATGTGAACACCACCTAGGGCTCTGATGGCATCATAGCCTAGAAGCAGGTCAAAGTTCAGTGGTTTTTTGAGCGCTACTAGCGCCTCGACGTTGGCCGAGTTTCCTGTTCTTGTACGGATGTTTATCGCACCCACCCCGCAACATGTCCGCGATTCTCCACTGATGGTGGTTACCCTGACACCCTTCTCCTTCCAAGTGTGGCAGAGGTCTACGAACACTATGGTGCGGGAGCACCCGGAGTCGAGGAGTGCTGAGCACAATGTCTCGTTGACATATACCTGAATGATCGGAAGCGCCTCTAATTTCTGCTTTGGGGAAAGGTCGACGCCGGCACCTTGTCCCCGGCCCCGTTTCCCGCACAATCCCGGGCCATATGTCCGGTTTCATTACACCGGTAGCAGCGAACAGCTGTCGGTCGCCGTCTGCAGTTCCTTGCAATGTGGCCCTGGCCATCGCACCTATAACACACGACCCCACCACGCGGGCTAAGGCCCTGAGACGGTTTATCATCACTCGGTGTGGATTGTGCAGCGGCGATTACCGGATCTCTCAGCTCGGAATTATCCTTCATCACGGTTCTGGCTCGGTCCACCAGGTCATTAAGGGGCAACGAGGTTATGTTTGAGCTCGCCCGCAGGAGCTGTTTTGCTCCGGTTGGGAGCCCCGCCAGAAATTTATATGCCAAGGCCCGCTCGGGCAGCCCACCGAACAACACCGTCAACTTCGTCAGCTCGGCCAAATATACGTCCACAGTTTCGCCAGGATGTAATTGTCTTGCCTCAAATTGCTCCCAGGCAGTGGCGGGGTCGATAGCAAACGCTTTGTATAGGGCTGCCTTGATCCTCTCATAATTCTGTTTTTCCTCAGCACTGAGCTGTTGATACACAGCGAAAGCCCCACCGGACAAACGCAGAGGAATCACATGTTCAATGTTTTTGACACCAGACAAGAGACAATGCAGTTCCACTTTTTCCACCCAGTCAAGTACTGGGGTCGAGCCACTGAACTCTGGAATCAATTTCAGGTCGAACCTGTCCCCCATTACGCCGAAATAGCTTGTTGCACACTTTCTTCTAGTGAGTGCAGAACCAGGGATCGAACCGCAGACCGTTGGATTTCAATTCAACTCTCTCCCAGCTGGTTTCTTGCTACGCCTCTTCCTCTTCCTACTCCACTTTCCTCCTTCCACCTTTTCACTGTGTCTCTCTGCGTCAGCTTCTCGCCAAGAAATTGACGCCACTAAATCCCCGAGTGAACTTGGTCGGTCAGTTTTATAATCCATTTCTCTACCCATAATCCATTTCCTCGGTCTATAAAAATTCCCCTCGAGGGCCTCCTCTCTTTTTTCCTTTAGAATGAGCTGAAGGTGGATTATTAAGACAGAGGTGAGTATTATTATTATTTTCTTTCTTTGGAACAGATTACTGCTTTGCACGCCAGACACAAACGAACTCTCTTTTTTCCAGAGCCGCCGCTAGTCGCCCTTTCATGTTCACAAGATGGTTTTGTATTTGATGATGTATGGCTTCTGAATTCAGCGCTTGCAGGGCATATCCCCAATAACCTAGTAACTCTTCAATGTTGTAAAATACATTTACAAGCTTTGAAATTATGTTGTTTTTATATCTTCAATCTCAGATGCTGGCATTCTCATTGCTGTCCAAGAAGAAATATTTGTCACCTTTTAATATAATTTTAGAATTGACAAAGTGTTCTTTTGCCTCAGATAATGAAATAGTGCATTCATGTCATCTTCCATTTAACTCGAGTGAATCTTGTTCAGCCCGCTGCCTTACTCTGGACACAATATAAATAAAGGTAAACCAAACCAAAGTGACAGTTGATAATCTGAATATATTGCGTCGAAATTTAAAAAATTATTTCTTTTTACCTGGAGAATGTGTTTTTTTACTTTTATTTGTAGGGATCACCAAAATTAGTGCACGACCTCACTTTCCCTTTTTCTGTAAAATTGCTTTCGTGAGCGGGCATATTTAAATGAATATAAAATAGTGTTTTCAACTGATTTCAATGGAATTTTTTTCATTACTGATTTATGAAGCATTTATTTTTAAGATGTAATATTTTTTTAACAAAATTCCCATCAGATATTTTCTCTTTTTCATGCTTTAGAAACCTGTTTCTTTTATTGGATTGAGAAAGAGGTGAAATACTTTCTGAAACGCCAAAATTTTTCGCTTCCTGGTAGAGTTCTTTTTTTATGTAAATAAAAACAAAAAAAAAAGCAAAATACGTTTTCCAAGGTAAAAGTTACTGAAAATAATTACCAAATCATTTCAAAATTGTATATAAAATCAATTTTTATGCATTATATATATAGCTGTTTGCACCTCCTCCATGACTTGACATAGCTTTTTGGCCCTCACTCTCCAAAAGGTTGCTGATCTCTGTTTTAAACTGTTAAAATAATGTTTATTATTTTCTCTTAAAATATCTTTTGTTTTTATTCACAGATGTGAAAACCAGGTGAATATGACTATTGGAAGACATATACATATACAAAAAACATTCTTGTTAGGTATGGGGATTTTCAGTTTTTCTGTTTGAATAATCCCATACAGATACATAAACCAGAATTTCTTCAACAATTCAAACATTTTACAAAAAAGTATCTTTAAGAAATTTACATTTCAAAGTTCACATAGTGTAGAGTACTTCTTGTGAAGTGTTATATTTAAGAGGACACATGCAAAAACATGCCGGAGAGAAACAACTTTCATGTGAATTGTGTAAATCTGTATTTTCTTTGATGTACAGTTTGAAAAGACACATGCGTAAGCATTCAGGAGAGAAACCATTTTTTTGTCAAGTATGTGGATCAGAATTTTCAGACAGTTTCAGTTTAAAAAGACACATGCGAATACACACTGGCGAGAAACCGTTTTCATGTCATGTGTGTAGATCAGCATTTTCTGATAGATCCAGTTTACAAAAGCATATGCGAATACACACAGGAGAGAAGCCATTTTCATGTCAGATTTGTCATTCAGCATTTTCAGATAGCTCAAATCTAAAGTATCATATGCGAATACATACCAGAGAGAAACCTTATATTTGTCAAGTGTGTGGATCTGCATTTTCAAAGAGTTCCTGTTTGAAAAAACATATGCGGGTACATACTGGAGAAAAACCTTTTTCTTGTCAAGTTTGTGGATCAGCATTTTCAAGAAGTTCAAGTTTAAAAACCCACATGCGTATCCACACTGGAGAGAAACCCTTTTCTTGTGAATTCTGTAGCTCAGTATTTTCACAGAGCTCCAATTTAAAGAACCACATGCGAATGCACACTGGAGAAAAACCATTTTCTTGTGTTGTGTGTGAATCAGCCTTTTCACATCATTACCATTTAAAACAACACATGCAAATTCACATACGGAAAAAATAATTTTCTTGTTAAGTTTCAGGGCCTTCCATTTAAAAAAAGAAATCAGAAACACACACATGCAAGTACATGATGGGGAGAACATTTGCCATCCTTTCTTCAGCAGCCTCTGTTTTTACTCTTCTTGTAACCCTCTGTGTACCAGCAGCAAACTTGTCCTGCTTGTAGTGGAATGATTATTTAAGAAAAAATTTCTTTGTTTGTTTTTCATCAGTATATATTAGGTCTCTCTAAAGTGATTAGTAAATATAGTTTTTACTTAATAGCAATATCACTTAAATGGTACAATTTATGTACTGCAAACTTGCTAAGATCAGTCAGTTAAGTGCCATATGTGATACATGCTTGGGCGATCATGTCTCGAAAGATACATGACTGACTGGGCAGAAGGTTATCCCGCAGTAGGTTGCCATTGCTTTCTGCAGTAGACTGGTTGCCGACCAAGGCTACAGAACCCAGTCTGTCTTATTATTTAACCCATAACTGCAGGGAAGAGACTGATTAATACCTTTCCCAAGGGTATTTGCGCATCAGTGAATGCAAGGAATTCGACTGGAATTCAAACTCGGCTTCCTGATTTCTTGTTCCGAGCCGATATCCACTGCACCATGACGCACATCCGCTAAGAAGGATACCATGATGAAAAAAGGCCCAACTCTTAAAAACAACGTTTTGTTATTAAGAGAAAAGACTAAAATATATGGTTATTATTTTATTAGATTTTTTAAATTCTTTGTAGCATATTAAAAATTTTCATCAAAAATTTTGTTTTGTGTCAACAGGTGGGTCAAAATTGGAGTTTTAGCATCTTTTCTACAGTAAAATGCACATTTTTTGAATTCCTTGCAAAAATCAAATAATTGTTGGATTTTAATCAAGTTTTTATGACTTATTTACATATTAATTAAACTTTTGGGGAATTTTTGTAGAAAATCTAAGTAAAAATACTTTTTTAATGTTACCCCCCCCCCCCACACTTAATTTCACAAAATTTTAAGAAATTAAAATTCCACCCTCTTCATATTTCTATTAGTTAAAAGCTGAACTTCTCGAAGAATTTAAATAAATTTGTTGTTATTAATCAGAAACACCAAAAATTTTCTCTGAAACATGCTGTAAAATTATGACCTTATTTAAAAGCATTTGTTTTCATAAATGATATATATTAAGAACATTATTGTCCTAAGAAAAAATGTTTTTTCAGAATAATATTTTTTAAAATATTTTGTAATATTTTATTGTGATGAATGATGACTAAAAAAAAGGGGGTGTGAATATGCAAAGTTTTTGAAATATAGCAAAGGCAAAGTATTATGCTTATGAGAAATATTAAATTTAATTTTTTAACTTCAAATGAAAACTAAGTTTCAAGAAAGATTTTTCATTTAAAAAAAATTATTTTAAAACTGAGTATCACATTTTATTTGGAGGTACCTAAGATATTTGTATTTTTTGGCCAAACAGAAATATCACTCAATTTTCTTAGTTTCTTCTCCATTATATCAGTTTATTAAGAATAAATTACCTGAAAAATTACTTCTCAAGACAAAAAAAAAAAAAAAAAATCACTGAAAATTATTTGCCTACCTTTGTCATATTTTAAATTTCCTAAACATTTTTCTTTTCAAAGAGAAAAACTTCTTTCAGTTGAATTCCATGTTATTTTTTGATACACTTTTATATGATAAAATTTTAATTTCAAATCTGTTAACCAAATTTGGCTTATAATTTGCTGTCAAAAACAGTGAATATGTTGTCAATAAAGTTATTTTGCTTCTTTTAACAAACAAAACTTGTAAGATTGACCAATTCAGTTTGTATTATTTTGTCCTTTTGAGGTTTTCACATCCTTTTGTTTCTTAAGCTCCTCTCTAAATATATACATAATGACAAAATATAGTTTTAAGTATCCTTTCCCAAGGATATTTGTGTGCAAGTAAATGCAGGGAATTCAACTGGAATTTGAACTTGGCTCCCAATTTGTTTTGAGTCGATATCAAGCTTTAACTATGGGAATAAAAACGAATTATAAATCTCACTGGAATTAAAATTTCCAAGCAAAAAACTAGATTTGCTGACGTAATCTGTTGAATCAAGAAGAAGAAAATGAGAAATTACGTCAGATGTAATATTGTTACCTCATTGGTTGAACCAAACCCCCATCTCGAAATGTGGAGGTCAAAAATTTTATTTTTTAATATTTTCAAACAGAATTAGAGAAAATTCTTTGAAAAGATATAGAAGAAATAACAATAAAATTTAAAATTCTATAAGATTTATATATATATATATATATATTGTATATCGAGGCAGCAAGTAATTTTCTAAACATGTTGTTAAATGTAAGAGACAATGAATGTCTTATGTTTAATCATGAGCCGTTCTAAACGTATTTTTGCTTTAATTTCAGTTGAAAATAAAGACAAAAGTTCTCCAACATTTGGATAATTATTTATTGGTTTTCTTCTAAGCTTTCGGCTCACATGAGCCATCTTCAGAGAGGTTGTTTAAACTGAAATATTATAAAATCCACCATCACCGACGATTTTATTTTGTGTTGACATAAAACTCCGCTTGGCAACGGCAATAGTTACCAAAAATAATAAACGCAGTTCTTAATGTAATATGTTATTTCCTGTTTTATGTAATAATGTAATTAATGTAATATGTTATTTCCTGTTTTAAAACAGGAAATAACATAGTACATTGCATTTGACTACATGGTTTTGTTGTCATTTCACGCTATCCCGCGGTGTGACGTCATAAAACCGCATCGCAAACTTAAGAAATGTGTTTGATAGAGAAAAAGGAAATAGGTGTCGTCTCTTCGTGTGCTGGTGTAAAACAGCTCCTATTGCTTCTGATGAGACATTGGTAGTGAGTGAAAGTTGTGCTGAATCGTCATCACACAAATAATTAAGTTTGGTGTAATTTGCTAGAACATTTTTTGATTCGGTAAAGGCAGCAAGAGCTTCATTTGACTGGGTTATCTTCGCGTTTCATTTACTCTGGCTGCGCAGTAGGTTGGTCAGTGGTTCCAGGATATAGGAACAGTTAGGGATGAACTGACGATAGCAATTTATCAATCCTAAAAAATGTTGAAGTTGTCGAAGCATTGTTGGTTGTAGAAACTCTTGGATGGCTTCGACTTTATCTGGGATAGGTGTGATGCCGGTGCCATCAATTTCATGACCAAGGAAATTCAGTTTAGGCACGGCAAACGCTCAAATATCTGGGTTCATTTTCAATCCAAAATGCTGTAAACGATCAAAAACTTGTGTGGCGTGAAGCACGTGTTCGTCCATATTGGTGCTTGCTACTAGTAAAACATGCAGTGCTTCGTTTATGAAGCATTGGAATGATAGTGCTGCGTTTCGAAGTCCAAAAGGCATTTGAAGAAATTCATATAAACCGAAAGGAGTTGTGATGGCAGTTTTATGTATATCTTCTGTGGCCACTGGGATTTGGTGAAAAGCTTTTCTTAAGTTGATCTTAGTGCAAATCTTTACGCCCTGTAACAAGCCGGTGAAATCTGCTAAGTTTGGCACAGGGTATTTGTCATGAATTGTCTGTGCATTCAGACGTCTATAATTCCCACAGGGTCTCCTTGCCCCCTCCTGTGATTTGGGTACAATGTGGAGTGGAGATGCAAAAGGGCTTGAAGAAGATTGAATTATGCCCAGATCCAACATGCTGAAACTCAGCACATGCTATTTTATATTTTTCAGGCCTGAGTCTGCATGGCAGTGAAGAAACTGGCAGGCCGGATGTTTGTATTTTATGTACTGTTTTATGTTTCACTCTATGTGAAGGGTTGAGAAAGTGTTGGAAATTTATCCAGTTCATGTTGGAGTGGATTATTTTCCGGCAAGGCAACACATATTTTAGTAGATGTTAGTGTAGACGTATGTAAGGTCAGTCATCTGGTTTATTAGCATGTGATTAGTCATGTTTACAGCTAGCTTGTAATGCGGTAGGAAGTCCGCGCAGAGTATTGGGAATTTTACGTCCGCCACAGTAAAAAACCATTGAAAAGCTCTCTTTAATCCAATGTTGAGGGTCAATGAGACCTGGCCGTAAGTCTGTATTTGTGAGCTGTATATGATGATTTTTTTATGGAAAAACCTGGTCTGGATGGTATCACACTCACTTGAGCACCAGTATCGACTAAAACAATTCATCTGTGTTGCAATCACGAACATAAAAAAAGATGGTTTTTTCTATCTTCAACAGTAAATTCTGCCTTTATTCGCTGTTGGATGTGGCGTTTCCCTGTTGTTTAGATTTGAATGCCGTCTGGGACTGAAAGTTACATGGCTTAACACAGCTTCTATCCGACTGTCCAAAACTGCAGTGGTACCAACAAATAGTAGTCAGTCTCTCTTGCGACTTACTTCAAAAACGTTGGTTATACTTGTACACGTTGTGGGCTGCAGGCAAACGCTCTCTGCTCAGACGATCAAGTTGAATCAACATCTTGTTGATTTGTTGATCAAGCTGTCGATGGGGGTGCCGTGTGGTTTGGGGCTATGCATGTTGTTGATGACTAACTTCCAAAATTTTATCGGTTGTCTCAGCCATTTTCATCAAATCTAATGCGTCGGGAAGAGTCACTAGGATTTCGGCCGTGTGGGTGGGTAGTTTGTCCATCCAAAGTTTGCGAAGCAGTGACTCTGACATTGTATTTTTTTTTTAAGTAAACTCTTCATTTTACGCAAAAGTT
The DNA here is from genome assembly GCA_037127315.1 of Ascarosepion bandense. NCBI lineage: Eukaryota > Metazoa > Mollusca > Cephalopoda > Sepiida > Sepiidae > Ascarosepion > Ascarosepion bandense. The sequence goes on along the minus strand of JBBBDQ010001917.1, from coordinate 3,306,065 downwards.
GTGTAGGCTTATTGTCGCCGAGTTGAAAGGTGTTGAAGAGGTCATTTATTCGGCGTTCCTCTGATTTGGCTGTCCAATAAATTATGGCATCCCTCAATGTGTCAAAAGGTTTATCTGCTGCGATGTTGTCCAGTAAGTCTGATACTTCAGCAGTTTCTCCACAACGTAGGCAAAGCAGGCAGTCTGAGAAGGAATCCTTTTTGCCTGGAAAATGGCATTTAATTGCGGGAACCAGACATGCGCATTTATATGGTTAAGCAACACAGTAGCTTCAGTGCATTCTTCATCGGTCAGTATGGGTATTAAAAAAAATAAATAAAAATAAAAACGCATGTGGTCGCCAAATAAATGGAAAACAAATTTTTTTCTGTACCAGGCTGGAAAGTTGAAAGTTGATTTTTAATGTGTTAGTTATTGGTACAAAATTGGGTGTGTTTTTATTTTTTATTTTTTTTAAAATCACGTTAGATCAAATCATGTTGTGGTCACCAAATTGTAGAGGATTTTTGGGTCCTTTACGATTTATATTACAATTTGTCCAACATACAATTCAAGAAAAATAAAGACCACAACTAATTTGTAACCAATAAATTAAAATATATTCAAGAAACAAACAAAACATGTAATAGCAGTATACATAGAGTAGGAGGAAAGAGTTGTTCCCCTTTAGCTGTTTGTTGACCAAAGTGAAATGAAGGAAGTTTTTCTTGCGCTGAAAAGGTTTGTTACAATTGTTAGCAAGATTTTCATGTAAGAACAAATAACATGAAAAACAATTATTTTGAATATAACTGGAAGTGATACAAATTTTGGTCAAGAGTTAAAAGTTCTTGGCAAAAATATTCAGACAGAAGACAAAGTTCTGTGTCTGTGTGTGCATTAGGTATGAGTAGAAAGAGAGACTTACGTCGAGTCCTTTGGCCAGCCTGTTGGTCTACTGACGAGCTTGCTGAAAGTCACTGCTTATAAGAAGGGGGAGTGGATGAAACAGCAAGCACGGGAAAACTTTTTTTACATAAAAAAATATGTGATTGGCTAAAAATTAACCAATCACTACACACATGAAAGAGCTGCTTCAGAGCTGAAAGATTAAAAGTGACTGCAATTGCTAAACTGTCCAATAGAAGAACAGTAGTGATTTATTACCCGATCGCAGATGAGTAAATGTCATGGACCGAATGTGGGTAAGAAAAACATAGCAACTGCTATAACATGCTTCCAGGTTCACAACCGGCATTGCTCTGCATTAATGATTGACCAAAAGCAGCCAAAGTCCATTAGTGCTGAACACCATTCCCCATCGACCTGTACATTTACTACAGGAATTGCCATATGGGTGGAGAATGAATTTTTTTTTTTTTAATCGTATCACCCCAACCAAGGCGGTAACACCACTGATGTGCAGGGGGCTACGTAATAGTGAAAAGATCGGAAAAGAGAAAGCCGGAAACCATATCTTAAACAGGGAACAAGGGATTAGCCTCTTAACCTGTTCAATAGACATGGGTGGAGTGTGAACCAGGCGATAGATAGATCTATCTACTCCAATTGAAAAAAAATAAAAAATAAAAAAAACAAAGTGAGAAGATTGGAAAAGAGAAAGCCCGAAACCACATTCTAAACAGGGAACAAGGGATGAGCCTCTTAACCTGTTCAATAGACATTAGGGCTGATATTTGTTCCCCTTATCCATTTCCCTTTGTCTCCTCACGGGCTCTCAGCTATGATTAACACCACCACATTTTGGCAGTGTGAACAGACCAACTACATTTACTCTCCTAATGATGATTTGCCATCTGAATTTCTTTATAGGCTTCTATAACCAATGTTTCTGGTACATTCCAGATTCTACCATCACTTGAAACTGGCATTAAATTTGTCACATCTTAAAACAAAAGTAGAGTCACCTTGTGCAATGTCATTCACCAAAGGCCATCATAAATAATAGTGTCTACCCTTAGTTTGAGCCAGAAACTTGATTATTGGACTATTTGGAGATGTAATGTAATATTGACTTGGCCAATGTAAAATACTAAAATCATAGTACATTGGGGTTGTTGTGTACTATGATTTTAGCCTTGTCTCTCATATCTGAAGATCACTTGAGATGGTTCTTCTTCATCACTACTACCAGAGTTTGTCACTGGGTCTTCAAGTTCCTTATATATAATATCAATGGAAGTGAGTTCATCAGTTACAAAAAAAGCATCATAGGAAGAATCCAAAAAAGCTCTTAAATCATCTTTTTTAGTGGCTAAAATTTTCTTGGCTGTGTTAAATGTTTGTTGAACTTGCTTCATCAATCTTGACTGTTCCATCCTTGTATTAAGATAGACTTTACAGAACTATGCAAAAACCTGCAAGTCAAGTTTGAGTTTTGTTTAATGGCACATCAACACCTCTGTGGATTATTTAATGCTAAAATGGTGAGGTTTTTAAGGTATTTTTAATGTGTGGCTACAGTGAGAAGGTTGATTTAGTCCGATTTTAATTAGATTTTTTTGTTTTATTCTTTTTTATTTTTGAAAAGCGAAGATGTCTTCTAGTTTTGTAATTTCTTTGTTTTTTATAATCATATTGCCCCAAGCAAGACATTTTACTTCTACTGTTTTGCAGGGGGTTGCATAGGAGGAAAGTTATGAGAAAGAGTGACAGGTTATAGAGGGTGTCAAGAAGTGGGTAAGAGAAGGATGAGAATACTGATAAGAGTGGAGTGTTTTTGTTAAATTGTCCTCTGAACTTGTGAGATCTTTCTGCATTTACTTTATGGTCCTTAAAACCATAAAAGTTACAAAAGTTAAGCTAACTAAAATAGATGCAACTACACTGGTGTTACTGACAACCCATTAAGCCAACCCCAACAGATTTACACATTCTTTTTTTTAGCTGCATCAGCAACCTTTTTATACATTGCAAAGGAACCTGGGGTCTTCTTTGGCTTACTTCTTCCGCTTACAATCTCTTGATCATCTATTGAACAGAAGACTTTTTAAATATTCATCACTAGCAGTATAGCCTGGCATTGCTTGGGTGTAATGAAAGCTTTAAAACTAATCCATGGTCCTGGAGCTTAGACTCTTTTGACGTTGACATGAAAGACTATAAAGCAATCGTTGTTTCCAGTTAAAGAGAAACCGAAGACTGAAAGAAAAATGAATGGCTGTAAGTCAAATTTTAATTTCCTGGTATCGATATCAAATAAGTTTTTTTCGTCGTAAACTAAATTTTGAAGGCTAAATAAGTCCTCTGAGTAAACGGTATCATGGCTGAGACCAAGATTTATATCTACTTAAAGCCAAACCCGAAGCACAAACTAAAATAAAAAGGCTGAAAAAAATACAGACATACAGGCAGATAAACAGACACACACACAAACATCTTGCCTTTTATAAATATAATTGATTTTCTGCACTATTGTAAGAACTGTAACCTTAAAACTTCTGAATATTGTTTCTTATGTCTTTGTCTATGAGTGTATCAAATTTGATTAAAATCGGACCACTCCTTCTATAACCCGATTTTTTCGATTATTGATATTTATCGGGAGTACCTCAACACAAAATCTAGCTAAGAAGACTCGCAGACACTTATAGTACAACTGTGTAAATTTTCAAGAAAATCAGTTCAACCGTTTTGGAGTCTATAGGTAACAGACAGACACACACACACACATGCACACAGACAAAGTTCCATTTATAAATAAGTTTAGATTTAGATATTTGTAACAAAAGGAAAAATTAAATTAGTGACCAAAACGCAGAGATAAATCAGAGACAAATATTTAATTTACAAAACACACGAAATAAAATATTTACAAATATAAAATTTTTGTTGCATTCAAAACAAGAAACAGAGTTTACTACTAGCAAGGAGGACAGGAGGACAGGAGGAGAATGTAAGGAGTCAAGTATCGTTACCCAGTTAAGTTGGCATAGAAGTCAAGGGCTATACTTTTTGGAAATCTTCAAATGAGTATATAAAGAATAATTTTATGTATGGTCAATAAAAAGAGTCAAAAATATGTACTTATCCATATAGTTCCATAAGGTTCTCTTTCAGGTTTTAGTTGGTTGGCAACTTTTCTTACAGATTCTTTTGGCTGGATATAAATCCTTGAATCACAACTGGAGTTGAAAACATCAGCAAACCCTGGTGACAACTGACTATTCTCTGCCCAAAACCTATTTTTATAGGGGCTAACACCTAATTTGCATATTTCTAGAACCTTTTGAATTCTCTAGACTCTACTGGAACATTCTTGCATCTTCCAATTTCTAATTTCCATATTTTATGACTACTTCATGAATTAAAACTTTTTTGGAATAACACTTAGGACTCAGTAGAATCCATTACTATAACTTTTTATACATTATTAATATTATTTTTATATATAAACGAATCCTTGTAACAGAGGTTCAGCTTAATATTACAAAGTGTAACTCAGTCGATTTTGTTGTGTGCTGGTATCATGAAGAAAGAATGTGAGAATTTTAAAATTAAATCACAGACTCACAGTTTAAGTATTTAATCTTTGCATGTGGTTGGCATGTGATGTGGACATCCTATAAGGATTCTATAAAAATAAACAAAATCCTGATATTACTCTGCAATAGGTTGCAGTGGAGTGCCAGCAACTGGTGAATCTCAATCATGATTCAACTATGATACAATGGTTAGTATCCTCAAAAATGGTCGCAGTAAGTACTGTTCAAAGACAATGCAGTACTACACCACCAGGTTCAACAGACAAGAAACCTGAATCCCCATGACACTGGACAAAAACAGGAGAAAATAATAGTCTGGAGGCCAGATCTAGTCCTGTTTGCAACAGATAACCACTCTCCAGATGTAAAGACTTTTGGCTCGGATGAGTACAGGTTCACACGTCCAAAAGACAAACTTTATTTTTTTTCTGTTCTTGAAAGAGTTATTATTTCTTTATTCTGTATGGTTTACTTAAAAAAAAAAAAAAAAGCGTTAACATATTAGCTTAATTATCTCCCTTGTACCATTCATATTGTATACAACAATTGAGCCCTATAATCCCTACTCTTGAGAGAAGAAGGGAAAAAGGAGGGTTTTCATGGCATCCAATGAATAAAAGTGGAGGTGCGATCACAGCCTCTGATTTATAACATCTATCCTTGTTCATTATCATTATTCCTGTCGATATAATGCATCTGGAAGCAATTATACACTTGCTAGGATAGTGGCAGCTGGTATTTTGTCCGGTATTGTCCATTCAAGTTACATCATTGTTAGGAATATAACTGAATAGGAAACAAAGAGGGATTCTGCAAACCAACACTGAAAATACAGCAGCTACATAAATACAGTCAGCATAGGAAAACATATACCAACAGTCTGGTTGAAAATTTTCTCCAAAACTCTTAAGTTGAACTGCAAATATGTGACAGTAAAACTGAATGACTGTCCTGGTCGTTTACAAATTACAGCCTCCAATATAACACTCATATTGTTCTGGTCCTGGGTATGACGGTAAACTGCATCCGGCAGCAAGGCCACTGATTGGGAGGTTGTGAGAAGCATGGAACTACCTCTTAATTGCTGTTGTTCTCAGCTTCACCCTGACCCAGAGTGGTAGCACCTGTTAGGGTCCCAGCTATGAAAAAATCGTTAACCCCCAAACTGTGGTTAAAATACTATGAAAGTATAAAAATAGACTTTTATAGAAATATATACATTTTTGAAGGAAAAATATTACCAACAATATACTTTTGAAAGAAAAAAATTATTACCATAACACATTTTTGAAGGGAAAAAAGTTATTACCATTTTTTAATATAAAATGAGAAGACATTTTCAGTTTTCTAAAATAAAAATAACAAAAATTTTTCACAAAAATCTGACTAAATCAACCTTCTCACTATAACCGTACATTAAAAAAAAAATACCTTAAATCTCCACTTTTTGAGCATTAAATAACCCGCAAAGGTTGATATACCATTAAACAAAACTCAAACTCATACACCATGGAAAACTTTTGGCCAGCCTTCACTAATGCCAACCAGTCAGGTAGCACAAAGTGCATCTGGAGATTGCATCCATATCATGGGTGAATAGCCATCTATCTTCACACTAAAGGACAAACGGTGTCTAGAATTATTTACACCCGACCAGATGTGGCAGCAGTATTCAATACACAGGCAGATGGTAGATTTATATATGTGCAGGATGGACTAAGATGGGAAAAACTTCCTGACACTGCACAGTGAACCGACCTTCTTAGCAGCGGATTGATTTTCTTAGCTCCAGACTCAGCAATTGATTCAGTATACCCTTTCCACTTCATATCAGCAAAAAACATTCCTCTAAAAAGGTGCAGTGAGTTACTCTTCTAGATTTTAGCATCATCCAGGTTTATGGAAAGCAAAAAGGATTTTCTCAGGTGATTAAAAGGAAGCAGTTTTCTTTTGGAAGCATTAAAATTAACAAGTCATTCCTTGCCCCAGTTAACAACAGACCATAGGTAACTAGCAGTATAACCCAGCATTGCTCGGGTGTAATGAAAGCTTTAAAACTAATCCATGGTCCTCGAGCTCAGCCTCCTTGGACTGAAAGACTAAAAAGCAATAGTTGTTTCCAGTTAAAGTGAAACCGTAGACTGAAAGAAAAATGAATGGATGTAAGTCAAATTTTGATTTCCTGGTATCGATATCAAATTTTCTGCACTATTGTAAGAACTGCAACCTTGAAACTTATGTCTTTGTCTACTAGTATATCAAATTTGATTAAAATCGAACCACTCTTTCTATAACCAAATTTTTTCAATTATCGATTTTTGATATTTATCGGGTGTACCTTGACACAAAACCTAGCTAAGAACACTCGCAGACGCTTATAGTACAACTGCATAAATTTTCAAGAACATCAGTTCAGCCGTTTTGGAGTCTATAGGTAATGGACACACACACGCAAAGTTTCATTTATAAATAAGTTTAGATTTAGATTAGATATTTTGATAAGCTGCTAATTTGACCTTATTGAACCAATCAGCTTTCTTATTAAGACATGAATAAATAGTTGTGTCATCAGCACAGATACCAAGTTGAGGACTGATGAGATCAGGAAGGCTGTTGATGAAAAGTAGGTACAATGGAGATCCATGGATAGACCCTGAGAGATTCCTACATTGATGCAAAAAGATCTACAAGAGTAGTGATTCATGATAAGAAAGGCCAAATCAGGTAAAAAAAAATAATCCAGAAATAACCTTTCAACTTGTCAAATGTCCTCAGAATATCTGAAGCAACAGCCTAAGCTTCACAATCCCTATGTAAAGCTTAAGAGACTCTCTCAGCAATAATCGTTAATACATCTATAGTTGCCTGAGAAAAGTGAAAACCATATTGCTTATCTGAAAGAAGGCCCTGTGAAGTGAAATATTTAACCAATTCAGAGTTGATTGGAGAGAGGTCGAAGGTTAATAGGCTGACAGAAGGATCAAATGGTTTACCCAAGTTCTTAAAAACTGGAATAATACATACAATTCATATATTCTCATGATCCAGGAATAATTCTTGAAAAAAAAAAAAATTTATTGGTTAATTATTGTATAGAAGTACATTCTTTTGTTGTCAAGGATCTGTTCACTACATGCTATTAATACATTTTTATGCATGCATGTAAAATATATTTTATTATTTTACTATATTATTTAGAGAAAAGAAAACATCATTTGCAATATGATGATAGACAAAAATGAATTTTTATAAATGAAAAAACAAAAATTTCTTGAAACTTTCATTTTCTATAAATACTTTCACGGCTTCTGCTCCGATGAATTTAGATCACTGGTGCCCCCTAAATACGAATTTGCACGAGATACTAGATTAGCAACTAGATCCCACCCTTTTACAGTGAAACCGATAAAATGCAGCCGTAACTTCTACTCCAACAGTTTCTTTCCTCGCACTTCCCGACTGTGGAATTCTCTTCCAAATGATTGCTTCCCCGACGGCTACAATCTCCAGGAGTTTAAATGTAAGGTCAATAGACACCTCCTAACACACTAACCTGCTCCCATTCTATCAAGCACTCTTCCCAACTGCCCGACCCTCATCCTCGCTATCCTTTCTCATCTGTCACCTTTCTCCTGACATTCCCTATGTCTATCCACTCCTTCTCTTTACCTTCCCCTATGTAGCCCCATGCGCAATAGTGGCAGTGGAATGCCTTGCTTGGGGTGAGATGATTAAAAAAAAAAAAAAAAAAAAAAAATTTTAGTTTTAATTGAAAGCTCTAAAGATTAAATTTACTATTTATAATAAGCAAAATACTCTGGTGTATTTCAAAGAGAAATTATGTAGATCAGAATCAATTTTTAGGGATTTTTGCTAAAATAGCTTATTTGCACTCTTTTATATTCATTTTTCTTACTATGTAATTTTCCATATTAAAAAATCTTCCAAAAATGAAATAAAGCTTTCTGAAAGTTTATTTGAGGAATATTTGCTGATTTAAAATATAATTAATCTGATTTAAAAAAAAAAATGAATTATCTAAAACAAATAGTAGCAGTGATTACATCCTTTTTAGTGTTCGTCAATCACGTAACAAGTACTGATAAAGATTTATTATTGTTCTACACAGACTTCATCTGTTAAAACAATTTAAGAAAATGATGTGCGAGTCCCTTTTTAAATCAGTAATCTTAAAAATATTCTCTGTACTCGAATTTTAATTTTTAAATTTACTACAGTCATCACTCTTATTTTCTGATAATGTTGTGTATGGTCAACCATACTTAAAAAAATGTACATGTTAAATAATATTTTATATACATAAAAAACATTTAAAATTACTTAAAAAATATTAGTGAATTTGATTTGTAAAAATACTTTTTACTTAATAACAATATCATCTAACTGAATAAAAATAATGCAGAATTTTAAAGATTTATATAGCAGTATAGCCCAGTGTTGCTCGGGTGTAATGAAAGCTTTAAAACTAATCCATGGTCCTGGAGCTCAGACTCTTTGGACATTGGCACGAAAGACTAAAAAGTTGTTTCCAGTTAAAGTGAAACTGTAGACTGAAAGAAAAATGAATGGATGTAAATCAAATTTTGAATTCCTGGTATCGATATTAAATAAGTTTTTTTCATCGTAAACTGAATTTTGAAGGCTAAATAAATCCTCTGAGTAAATGGTATCATGGCTGAGACTAAGAACTACAATTATACCTACTTAGAGCCAAACCCGAAGCAAAAACTAAAATAAAAGGGCTGGAAAAAAAAAAAACAAAAAAAAAACACAGACATACAGGCAGATAAACAGACACACACAAGCATCTTGCCTTTTATATATATATATATATATATATATAATTATCAATTTTCTGCATTATTGTAAGAACTGCAACCTTGAAACTTTTGAATATTGTTTCTTATGTCTGTCTATAAGTGTATCAAATTTGATTAAAATCAGACCATTCCTTCTATAACCCGATTTTTTCAATGATCGATTTTCAATATTTATCGGGGGTACCTCGACACAAAACCTAGCTAAGAACACTTGCAGACGCTTATAGTACAACCGTGTAAATTTTCAAGAAAATCGGTTCAGCCGTTTCGGAGTCTATAGGTAACGGAGACACACACACAGACAAAGTTCCATTTATAAATAAGTTTAGATTTAGATTACTATAATTAAAATTTTTTTTTAGAGTTAAAAAATTTTGGGGTTAGAATTTAATTTCTCAAAATTTCATGAAGTAGGTACCTCCACTCATTTTTGTTATCTAAGTTTTAAAGTGAATTTTGAAAAATAAAAAGAAGCTTTCATTTTAGCTTCAATTGAAAGCTTAATGATTAAATTCACTATTTCCAGTAAGCAAAAGACTGGTGTATTTTTTTAAAAAAATTACATTGATTGGAATCTCAATTTTTTCTAGTTTTCAGAATTAATAATTTGTTGCATCCATTTTGATAGCTTGACAAGTTTGTGAACAAAAGTTGATTCTCAATTTTCAAAATTTTGCAAAAATAAAAATATACATCTGTGACATGTTATTTTTGGAAAATTAGTAAATTTAAAGTTAAATTAATCTGATTTGAAACAAGTATTACTTGTTTACAGCTTGAAATTTAAAATAAAGTATTTCTTAATCACAGAGACATATGTTCCAGATGTGTGAAGTGAGTGGTGATAGCCAGATGTGTTGATAAGCTAAGTATGGCTGATTGAAATTGACAATTGTCCAAATTTTTTTTTCCTGTAATGAGAAGAAACATGAATTTTTAATGTCACAAACAAAATATAATAGTTAAAAAATAACAACCTTTCTACACATAAAAAAATGAAAACTTATTTTAAATATCTCAAAGATTTGTATTAAGCTTTTCAGTTTTCAATTAGTAAATAGTTTTCCCTTAATATTTTTGAAACTTTATAAATTATTATAATTAAAAAGAAAAATTGAGAACAATTTTAGTAAAACTTATTCATCAAAAATTTTTTCTTCAGACTATAATGTTCTTAAATATATATATATATATATATATATATATATATATATATATATAAGCAATTAAAAGCTCATCAAATTAAATAATGTCATAGTTTTATTGCATTTTTATTTTACTATTCAGAGTAGATTTTCGGAAAAAAAGGCTAACTGATGGAAAAAAAATAATAGATGACTTACATTCCCCAATGATGTTTGCATTTGAGCTTGTACATGTTTATTAAAATGGCCTTGTGTCAAACATAACTGAATTCCCCACAATTTAAGACTATCATCAGAAGGTTGAAAATAATAAAAGTGTTTTGTTTGTATGTTTAAATGGAAATTTATTTCCAAACAGAATAACATCAAATTTGTAGGAAGAGAAATTATTAACTGTGGAAATGTTTTAAGAGAAATAGTAGTAAAGAGTTAAATGAATCCAGAGTTCAGTGTAGGAAAATGTGTGTAAAGAAAAAAGACAGTCTGTGTTTCTTTCAGTATGTTTTAAGAGATTTGTAATAAGGTCTTTGTTTGTTTGGGTTATGGGGAAACACACCTATTCCTCAGATAGTGAACTCTCCCTCCTATATTAATAAGAGTTAACAGGAAGTTAACAAAAGTTCTTGGGAAGTTCATAGGAGTTCTTTAGAATTCTATTGGAGTTCAGTAGAATTACTAGACTGTTGATATTAGTCAGCAGTTAGCCGAATACTAAGGAGTCAGTTGTCAGTGGAAGATTACTAAGTTCCTAACATTTTGGGTGCGTTAAGTCGATTAGCAACCAACATGACATGATTATAACCTTCAGTGCAAAAACTACTCCACAACAGTTTGTTTCTTTTTGCAGACTGCGAGAAAGTGAAAAGTAAGGAAAAGCAATAAAGGAAAATTGTACTGATCAACATTAATTTTTACCTGTCAGTTGGAGTGTGAAATGTTTTTCAGCAAATAGCAAACATGAAAAAAAAAAAAAATTAAAATAAACTTTCATTATGAAAAAAAAAAAAAAAAAAATCAAATTCCTTTTACAAACCCTTTTCGCGAGCCGACACAAAATTTATCATCCAATGGGAAGCCCAGAATTATATCGGGTTGTGAATTCCCAAATGACCTGTTTGGAGCCCCAGAAAATGAAATAAAAGGACGACACAAGAAAACAATCAACAGTAGAAAAAATACAAGCATAATTAACATGTCCCTTGAACATGTCCAGTTCAGCAGCTTAAAATCTCTACTCTCATCTGCCTGACTCAACTTTTTCTTCTATGTGCCCTGTCCCTTCAGGACGAAGGCGATCATGGCTTTCCACGTCTCCCTATCCCTGGTGGCTCTTAGCATGCTTTCTCCTGTTACACTACGCAACCCTTGTTCCATCATCCACCTGATTAAGTCCTTCAAATATGTTATTTGTTGCTTTCCCCTGTCTCTTTTCCCCTCTGACTTGTTAGTATCAGGTTCTCCAAGCCCTCCTTCCTTATTGCATGTCCCAGGAACTTCAGTTGTCTCTTTCTGATGCTCAGTATTAATTTCCTTTTCATTTCCATCATTTCCAAAACCTCATCATTGCTCACATGCTCAATCCATATCTTCAGCATCCTTCTGTAGAACCACATCCAAAGAACCTTTTCACTTTGCCTCATGAATTTTTTTGTTTTGTAAAGTGCTCACCTTTCATTGAACAGAAAATAATTCATACTGGATTGCAAATTTGGCTTCGTCCCGCCCCCTTCAGTATGGGGTCAATCATTTCTCCCACCAGTAAAAATTTATCTCACACCGGATTGCAAAATTTACAAACAATGAAGAGAAGAGAGTTACTTTCATTTTGTATTCACTACAAACTAATAAAATAAATGATTGGATTGGAATTTAATTTCTTGAAACTTCATTAAATTACGTGAAGGTGGGGTAACAGATGTGAAAAAGAATTTACCAAGATTTTCTAAAAATAATAATTTTAAAAATAATTTCATTTATTTGGAAGAAGTCCTGAAAGTGTCATTGAAATTTAAAATCCAACAATTATTTGAATTGTCAAATCAAATTAATGTGATTTTCACCGGTAAAAAGTAAAAAAAAAAAAAAAAAAAAAAGAACAATTTCGTTAACAGTAAATAAATTAATTATTCATAGTAAAATCTGGTAAAAATTTGGTCATCTGTTGACGAAAAATAATTTTTTTTTACTAAAATTTCAAATGTGCTAGAAAGAATTTTTTTGAAATAATTGAAATACTTTGATCTTTCCTCAATAATAACAAATAACATTGTGACAGAAAAACTATTTTTATTAAGTTTATGACCGTTTTTTCTTCATGCTATGTTTTTTGTTTTTTTTCGGTAACTTAGTAGAAGTGCCTAAAAAACTAAAAGTAAATAAGGGAAACTTTAAAAAATTAAAAAAAATTTCTGCCAAGATTTTCTAAAAATAAATTTACTTTATTTCTCAATAAATCCTGAAAGTTTCATTAAAATCCAGCAATTTATTTGATTTTTGCAAGAATTCTCAAATTAATGTGTTTTTCACCGGAAAAAGGTGCTAAAACACAAATACGTCGACTGTTAACAGAAAAAAAAAAAAAGAACAAAAACCTAAAATTTCGAACGAGTTAGAAAGTTTTTAAAAAATTAAGTAATTAAATAATAAAACATACTTTGTTCTCTCGGTAGAGAAAAAGTGCAAGATAGAGTTTGTTTTTGGACATTTGCATTAAAAAAGGGAAGCTTCTTCAATAACTAATTGTTGATTTGAGTTTATCACATACACTTGCACAGAGATCATGCTATTTTGGATAAATTTGAAGGGGAAAGGCCGTCGGGAGTTGAAACAAACATTTACCAAGTTTTATTATATATGACACAAGGCAGAATTAAATAAACATTAACCATCTCCCTATAGCCACAGCTCAATCAGAATAAAATAAATATGTTATTAGGTTGATATCTTATTTCTTTTTATTAAACAATGTAACTGACATCTACAAAGATTCTGTCACATCTTAATATTCATTTACTCCCACACAATATCTTTTTTCTGAAGGCTCACCATGACACACTTACACAAACTTTCCCTCTATGTAGTGAGCAGCTTTTGAAGGTAAAAATATCATAAAATATAAATAAATCTGGGAAAAGAGATTTGAATTTTTAGAATTTTTAAAAAACTTTCTTAAACACATTCATTCTTACATTTTTATCGACCACAAACAAGATTATTTTATCAAAAACTTTGGATATATTTGTCTATATTTCTGAGAATAGTTATTGTATTTATTTACACTATTGACATTGTATGGTTTGCTGTCCTTATCTTTGCTGCTATATTCATGAAGTTTTGGCTGTTGTATGCTCTGGCCTTCTTTTCCTTCACTGTTAAATTATATTAGTATTAAATAAAGGCAGAGACATCATGTAATATAACAATCTGGCCCCACCCGAGGAAGTGATGCAAGCGAGGGTGTTTCCCATCGGTGAAGGGGGCGGCGAAGCGACGAGACAGGTGTTTGTGAAATACATCCTGTCGAGGCCGGAACGGATGTCAGTTTGACCTTATTTCCGACAGCGGCGGAAATAACTACGGAGGCAAACAGATCAGGTGTCTCTTAGAATTACGTGGGCGTGCGTGGGCAAGGCAAAACCGGAAGGAAAGTCCCGGTTCTAGAGGACTATATAAAGACCTCGACACACGGATTCACCAGTAGCAGAGAACGGCCAGTGGCAGCAGAGAGAAACACCACAGGCAGACTACACTCCCGTCAACCATTCTGTATAGGCGCTCTCCCCCTTCCGTTCTCTATTCCACACAGTTCGTCGTATTAATAAAAATATCACCTTGTATTTTTATATATGCGTGTTTGTTGTTTTGTCGTCATACGGCGATATATAACAATCAGAAGCATAGAGTTGAAGTAGACTTTACAAAGAACTGGAAACAAGAGATAAACTTCTACTCCTGTTCAAAAGCCTGGGGAGGTGTGTAAACTGGATGATAGATGAACTCATCTGCATATTATTCAGATGCTCAATATTCATGCTAAAAAACTATGTCCTTTCTCTTCAGCAAACTTTAAACTGGAGAAAAGTTATTTATCACTGAACATTGACTATTACTATTAACACAATCCAAATCTAGTTCTTTTCTCTCTTTACATCTTTTGCTTGAATATGCTGCAGATTTGAATTAACCCACTACAAAGGAAAAACTGAGATTTTTCAACATAAAAATATATTTTTGGATTTTCACAACACTAATTTTTTGTCAACCTGTATGAATGCTAAAGTTTCTTGTTTGTAGCTGTTAAGATTAAAAGAGATGTGATCACTTTGCATATATTTGTGAAAAAGAGAAGCAAAGAATTAAGTGGGGAGGAAAGTGTGTTACATAGTTTGGTATGAAAGTGTGTAAATGTCCCATAGCTTAGTAAGGAAGAGTGTAAATGCCATGTAGCTTGGTGAAGAAGATGGGTGAATGGGTAAGGGAATTTATTTGAAGCCTTGTTATGAACAATCGCTATCTGTTGCCATTCCTTACTGTTTGGTTTATCTAGAGACTCTACTTAAATACTCTTCAAAGGGATCACAAAACACTTTTTTTTATTGTTGGCAGGAACACAACCCATAAATTGAAAAATGTTAATTTTCAAAGGATTAATTAACCAGAAGGATGTGTGGACCCTCTGACTCAAGAACCATTTTTTTTTGTCACATGATTATTGAATGTCTTAGTGTTTACCTTTGTTAAATATCTACAACTACATAGACTAACTTTCTTTCCAATGTAATCCATCTAAAATTAAACAAAATGAACAAAATACCTTGAACATTCCAAAATACGAAGAGCAAAACCTCGTCTGCTGATGTTTGTATCTGATCACGTTGGATGGCGTTCACCTGCTGCTGTCCATTCAGCTGTTTACCAATTTGACTCCAGAGTGAAGTGGTTGATCCATGTTTCATCCATTATCACAAATTTTTGCAAAAACTCCTTGTTGTGTTAAAACTTCCCCCATTAGAATGTAATGCTTTATCAACACACAAAATTCAGAATTTTCCATTGTTTTGAAAATTTGCAACAGTAGCTTTACTTAAAATTTGTAAACTAATTATTTGACTGGGCCCAAATTTCGTCATGTGCTATTTGAAGATTAGTACTTCATAAAAATCATATAAATTTTTTTATTAGTAGCACCACCTATATGTAAGGCCTGGGACTTATTAAGTGATGTGTTAAAAGATTAATGAGATTCAAGAAGATAGATGGCAATTGAAGTTGCATTTAAATTTTTGAAGATGGTAACTATGTAAGAAGCAAGTAAACGGAAGGAATTTCCACAGGTTGGAAGTGCAAGAAAAAGAAACTGTTGGAGTAGAAGTGGCAGTTACATTTAACTATTTTAACAGTAAAAGGATGGGACCTAGATGCCAATCTAGTAGCATGCTTAAATTCATATGGTAGGACACCAGAAAAAAAAAAAAAAAACTCGTCAGAGCAGCTGCCACAAAAATATATGTAGGAAAGACAAAGAAGCCATGTGACGTCAGTGAGAAGACGATTGACGTCTAGATGCCAAGTCAAGTACTGATTACAATGCAGATCATTCTTTGGGTTTTGTCAAGAACCTTGAGGTGAATAGCAGGTGTACCCGACTAGATAGTGCAGCAATATTCAGTCCATGGATGAATGGTAGATTTATAAATGTGCAACCTCAGACTAAACTTTCCTAGCAGTAGATGCAGCTATAGATCTGATATATTCGTTCCACTTCAGGTCAGTGAAACCAAGAAGGTGCAGTGTGTTGCTCTCAAGACTTGCATTAGCATAGATGCCTACCTGAGATCTGATGACATCAGGAAGATCATTGACGAATACCAAAAACATTACAGGACTTTAAAATAGAGCCTTGAAATGATTGGTATGTTTGCCCATACAAAACAACCTTCATTTCATGATTCAATAGCAATGATTAGATTAAATAGGGGGTGTCATCTGCATAGATGCCTACTAAAGAACTGATGACATCAGGAAGGTCATTGATGAATACCAGAAAGAGTGTAGTACCGAGGATAGAAACTATTTTATTACAGACATTGTATATACCACAAAAGGCAAAGAGGCCCAGAATTGCATACATTTTTTTGAGACTAGAAGAAAATAACTTACCTCTAGGATGAACTCAAATTTGAACATGCCACATGTGTGAATAGTCCAAAATGGATGGGTAGGAGGTAAAGCAGCTTCACGTGTTACACCAATCATAGAGTGAGATACTCTTACCAGATTATCTTATCCCATATGTAAATTTTGGCTGTGACTAAGAAGATAAACAGGCAGAATCATTGTTTTGGTCAGTAGAGTGCTTGAGAAGAAATGGATTGTGGGAACTGAAGAACTGTTTGTTACAATTTTCAAATTGATAAAAGCAAACATAGCATGAACATAATTGCTAAGAGAGTTCTGAGAGTGGGTTCTAAAGTGGCTTAAAATTGTTTAAATAAAAAAATGACTACACAGTCTATGGATGATTTTTTTTTTTTTTTACACAATTCCATGTGCAAATCTTACACACAAATACACTAGAAGGAAAAAACATTCTTGCAAAATGTGCAGATCCTAATATTAATGAGATACATATTTGAAAATAAACACAGGAAAGAAGCAATATTATTATCAAGTGTTTTAACCAGCTTTAAAAAAAAAAATTTTAAATTATACCTACAAGCTAACTAATACAAACCTTATTATAATCCAAATTTAAAAAACTTCAGTTGTTAAACTTTGGATAAAAATTATACAATCTAACATTGGTATCAGTAATTAGTGTCATATATCAGCTCATTTCTGATACTACATGACTGAGTTATAAGTTCTGAGTAAAATCTCATTCAAGTCCCGGAATTTAAGTCAAGAGCCAATATCAATGGGGGGGGGGCACGTTTGGCAGTAATTACGGCTTCAGTTCTGGACAAAGTTTGTTTCCAGAGGAATGTTTATCTATTCTTCAGCTAAAATAGTCACCAATTCTTTTAACCATGATGGTGGGGAATATAAAAAGAATATATATATATATATATATATATATATATATTCTTTTAACCATGACGGTGGGGAATATCAACTTCTCACATGTTTTTCTAAAATGAGCCATAAATATTCAATGATATTGTTTTTTTTTCATCATGATGGAAGAAATATAAATTTAACAAAGATGGAAATCCAAATAAAAATAGGAAAGTTTTCACAATATTGGCAGGTCATGTATGTCGTATGCTACTAACCTAATATTTTTTAATTAACAGAATAAATGAAATACAGAGTGTCCATAAAGTCCTAGTATAATAAATATTTATTTCTCAGAAGCCATATGATATAGAGTACTGCAGTTTTTTGTAAAATGTTGTACATCTCAAGTTTACATTCACAGCTTTCATTGACAACATTCCACATGTGTACGTCTAGTTGCCCTCACAATATCAAGACAATATTCCATCTCTCGTCATATTCATATGAACGTGCATTGTGGTGCAGTGGATATCGACTCGGAATGAGAGATCAAGATGCTGAGTTTGAATTCCAGTTGAATTCTTTGCATTCACTTACACACAAATACCCTTGAGAAAGTTATTAATCCATCACTTCCCTCTATTTATGTTTTAAATAATAGGACAGATTGGGATGGCAACCAGTCTATCACAAAAAGCAATGGCAACCTACTGTGGAATAATCTTCTGCCCAGTTAGCCAGGTCTTTTTTGAGACATGATCGCCCAAAGCGTGTATCATGTATGGCACTTAACTGACTGACTTCATATGCACTGCAGCATGTCAACATCAACTGTTTGGACATCAACAATGCTTCTATGAATTGTGGTTAAGATCTGTACAACATTTTACAGAAAATTGTAACACTATGTCATATGGCTTCTGAGCAATAAATATTTGTAATGGTAGTGGGACTTAATGGACACCCTGTATATGGAACAAGTTTAACATTGTTGCTTTTTATTTAGGTCTCTGGAATATGAAATTTAGGAAAATTTGAATAATGTAGTTTCACAATTCAGTCAGTCAGTTAAGTGCCATATGTGATACACGCTTTGGGCAATCATGTCTTGAAAGAGATATGACAGGACTAGGCAGAAGATTATTCCGCAGTAGGTTGCCATTGCTTTCTGTGGTAGACTGGTTGCCAGCCAAGGCTATAGAACCCAATCTGCCCTATTATTTAACCCATAACTGGAGAGAAGAGTTGGATTAATACCTTCCCAAGGGTATTTGTGCATAAGTGAATGCAAGGAATTCAACTGGAATTCAAACTAAGTTCCCCAACAGGAGCTTAATTTTTTCAATCTTCTAAAAAAAAAAAAAAAAAAAAAAAATAATCAGGCAATTAGTTCTTTGGCAAATGAATTAAACTGTTGTAATTTGGAGCAAGGTAGTTTAATTTAAATTTAACTTGAAACTCATATTTGTAGCTAAAAATATTGCAATAAAATGTATGAAACAAACAAGGTCTATCTGAAAAGTAACTGGACTGGTGTCACAGCAATTTATTTTAATTCAAAACAACTAACTATACAAGTTTTCCTTCAAAGTAACCCCCCTTCTCTGGTGTCACAACAATTTATTTCAATTTGAAACAACTATACAGTTTTCCCTTCAAAGTGACCCCGCTTCTCTGGCATGCTCTATGCACTGCTGGAAGGATTTTTGTGAGATGACCCTCAGTTCTCTTGCTATGGCCTTCTTCACGCCTTCAAAATGAGGTTGAAGCAAAGAAAAATGTTACACAGAACAAGATCAGGTGAATAGAGAGGTTGTTCCAGTATGACAATGTTCTTACCAGCCAGGAACTGCTGGATGCTCAGGGTGTTGTGGTGTATTGTTGTGCTGAAGAAGCCATGATTTATGCCACATCTTCTCTTTTCATATACTGTGATTTAAATGCTAAGATTACAGTTATATATTTACAAGATATCATGTTAGATAACACATTATTTCACTTTTGCTCACCTAGCACACTTAGTCCCATTACTTTTCAGATTTAACTCTTAAATGAAAGAATATTAGTAAAAAAAATTGAAATACAAAAATTCACATACTTGAAAAATACTGATCTTTTTTACTTCAGATAAGGTACAAACAGATTTTTGGTATTAGTTTGCATTTAAATAAAGAATAACAATTTCTGGTAAAATGCTCATCCACGTCAGTTGTTTAAGAGGATCCACAGAAGTACAATTTTTCTCATGCAAATGATTCCATTGATTTTTGTTTGTGAGGATACTTTGTGAAGAAAAATCTACAGACTTCATAAAAATATGGTTGTTGATGATCTATGAAACATGAAGACATACTATTACTAAGTGATTTTGCTAATGACAACCTAATTAAAAAGGAACACAATTTAATATGAAGACAGTACTTTGAGGACATACTAATAATAATATTACCATCTATAAACACACACCAAAAACAATTACATTACCAACCTTTATTGATTCCATTAAGGAATGTAATGTATATTTATCTAAAACATACAGTATGTATGTAAAAACATTTTAAAATCAACATGCAAAAATCTAATGAAAATAATGTGTACTAGACAAACACACACACATATACATTATTATCAGAATCCTACATAGATAAATTAAAAGTTTTATACATACATACAGGCATACATTTAACAATATTTATGATTTTTCAGGTAGGCTTGAAATCCATTGATTTCTTAAAACTTCAGACAGATGTTTCATCTCTACTTGAATTCAGAATGCCACAAATTATATTAACGTTGATTTAAAGAGTTGAATGCACGTAAAAAATGATTGACCAATGAAAATCAAACAATACAAAAGTAAAAATACCAGAATTTCTTTCATCTTTTTCTCCATATTTCATTCTCTGATGAAGATTTAATAAAACTAAAACAAGTTAAATTGATGATTCATTCTTATTTGTTATCTCATCAGACATACTTTATTAAAAGAATGGTTCCTTTCTGAGTATATGTTTATATGAGTTCTTAGATTTTAGTCATGAAAATGCCAATTTTCAAAATTAATAAGATACTTATTTTAGTGTCTTTAAAAATATTAATTGATAATGTTAACCCACTCAATGGATATGTGGATGAGAGCATTCAAGTGAGCAGTTTCTCAGTGGAATTTTAAATAAGACACCAAGGAATGTGTCAATCTAGAACCTTTAGAATGGTTTCTCTTCAATGTGATTGTCTGATTTCTCTTCAGTCTGGTTCACAAACATGACAAGTGTGTTTTCTGTCTTGTATACTTGCATGGAATTTTAACTAGAATTATCAGAAAATGTTTTCTCCGCTGTGTGCATTTGCAAGTGGCTTTTTAAACTGGAGTTCTGTGAAAATGTTAATCCACACACTTGACAGGAAAATGGTTTCTCTCCTGTGTGTATACGTTTGTGTGTTTTTAAATTGGAACTCACTGAAAATGCTGCTCCACACACTTCACAAGAAAATGGTTTCTCTCCTGTGTGTATCCGTATGTGACTTTTTAAACTAGAGCTTTGTGAAAATGCTGCTCCACACACTTGACATGAAAATGGCTTATCACAGGTGTGTATTCGCATGTGCTTTTGTAAATTGGAACTCTCGCAAAATGCTGCACCACACACTTCACAAGAAAATGCTTTGTCACCAGTGTGTATTTGCATATGCCTTTTTAAAGTTGAACTCCTTAAAAATGCTAATCCACACACCTGACAAGAAAACGGTTTCTCTCCTGTGTGTATTCGCATATGGCTTTTTAAATGGGAACCCTGTGAAAATGCTGATCTGCACACTTCACAAGAAAATGGTTTCTCACCCGTGTGTATTCTCATGTGTTTTTTTAAAGTGGAGCTCACTGAAAACGCTGCCCCACAAACTTGACAAGAAAAAGGCTTCTCTCCTGTGTGAATTCGCATGTGGCTTTTCAAACTGGAGCTCTGTGAAAATGCTGAACCACAAACTTCACAAGGAAATGGTTTGTCACCTGTGTGTACTCGCATATGCTGTTTTAAACTTGATTTATCGGAAAATGCGAATCCACACACTTGACATGAGAATGGTTTGTCACCTGTGTGTATTCGCATATGCTTTTTTAAAACATATTTTTCTGAAAATGCTGATCCACACACTTGACATTTGTGTGGTCTCTCTCCTGTGTGCATTCGCAAATGCATTTGCAAATTGGACCGCTTTGAAAACACTGAACCACACACTTCACAAGAAAATGGTTTCTCTCCAGTATGTATTTGGATATGGGTGTTTAAAATTAATTCCTGTGAAAATGCTAATCCACATACTTGACATGAAAATGGTTTTCCTTCTGTGTTCATATCCATGTGATTTTTCAGATAGGAATTATCTGAAAATGCAGACACAGAAACTGTGCAAGAATAAGGTTTCTCTCCAGTGTGTGCTTGCATATGTCTTTCCAAATCATTATTCTCTGAAAACGATGATCCACATAAAGGACAAGAATATGGTTTCTCTCCAGAGTGTACTTGTAAGTGATTTTTTAACCTGGACCTATCTGAAAATGCTGATCCACATACTTTACAAGAAAACGGCTTTTCTCCAGTGTGTATTCGCATGTGACTCTTCAGTGGTGCATTCTGTGAAAATGCTAAGCCACACACTTTACAAAAGAATGGTTTCTCTCTTTTGTGTATTTGTGTGTGTCTTTCCAAATCAGAATTAGAGGAAAATGTTGCCCCACACTTTTCACATGAATAATGTTTCTCTCCAGGCTCTGTTTGCATGTTTTTCAAATTTATAGTCCAAAAAAGCTGGTCTGCCCACTTGACAAGAGGAGTGTTGCTCTCCACTGTGTACTTTTATATGTAACTTAAAGAGAGAATTTAACAGAAATGTTTACATGCAGTTGTGGCAAAAAGATTGTCTTTTTGCATGCTTGTTTTTCACTATTTAAATATGAAAACTCTCAAATTGCAGACCAAATCATTAAGAAAGAAGGCTTCCTTTCTTTTTTGTGTCTTTGCACATTTGAATATGGTTGATTTCCCCTAGAAGTGATATCTGTGAATGAAGAAGAAGTATTATTAAAACAAAAAACAGGTAATTCATGCATTATTTGTAATTATAAAATTATAATAGTTGTCTTTTATTTAACCTTAAAATATAATGCTTAGTTAAAAATAACATTTCTGTGCTACTGCTCAACAAATTGATAATTTAAAGAATTTAATTTTCCCATTTAACCTTGTTTTATTTATTGAAAACAGAGAACACTTCATTATTAATACAATCAATACTTTTAACCAACGAAACAAGTGCAATTGTGTTTAGCATTTTATTATCCTACAAAAGGAAAATAACAGAAACAGATAAAACAATAAAATAGCTTGTCATTATCACATATATATATAGATATATATTTGAAAATATTTTTGTAAGTACAGAATCTAATTATAGAAATAAAAGTGTGTAGCTTGATGTTACACATTGTAAATGATATTAAAAAGCAAAGCAACCGGTTTCACTTCTGCTTGTCAAGCTTCTATGGGAGATTTTATTCAGAAGTAAAATAAAAAAAGTGTGTCATGAAAATGAGGGGGATGAAAAAAAGAAATGAGGAAAAATTGTGAATGCAAGGAGCTAGAGGCTAATAGTATCGAGCCCCAACAACTCATGCTATTTGCACAGTGCAGGCTTTTGGGACCTGATATATAAAGCCTCCATCTCAAGGTTTACACTCTTTAATTCTTACTGCTACACATTTCAGCTATCTAGATGACTCATGGTTTGTGAATGTTGCTGCACATTTCCTTTGAAGTTTTAATGAACAGAACTACAAATAAAAATTTTCACAAAAAGACTACACATTTTAGCTACCCCTAGTACCCATGGCTTTTGTTGCACAATGTTAACATTTTTTTTTGGTTCATCTAGTTTAGTATTCAACTCTTCTTCCAATTTTGACAACTATATGGGCTTGTCTTTTGTAGATCTTTGCATGGCACTGAACTTTGCAATAAATATGAAGTTCTGAGTCAGCTCAGCTTTCTCTGCATAACTGTCGACTAACTTGAGCAAATCTTGTGTGCAGCTTTTAAGCTTGTGTTTTTTGTCTTCAATTTCCATAAGCATAGATTAAAATTTTTGTTCAGTTGCTTCCAACTACCTTTTTTTCTTTTCAGCCTCAAGGTGTTGGTTGTATGCTGTCCTGACACTGGAAACATTGCAGAGAAAAGCCGTAGTCATTTCCAGCACCATCAACTGTGGCCAAATAGTCTGTGATAATGTGCTGTGTGACCAGAGTCTGCTGTTTCATATTGTTAGTGGAAATTTCCTAATTGACTGAGAAACTTCACTCCACTGAGGCCTGTCCATAAGAGAGTACCAGCAATCTACAAAGAACTTTCCATGGTTTTGATATTCTTTGTTGCTAGACAAAGAAGCATAGAACAAAGGACAGTCTTTATGCATACACTATTCACCCCATCACCCTTCAAAAGATGTGACTCAACAACTTTCCCCAAGAGAAGAATTGGAAACCAGGTTTTAGAAACCAAATTAGTCTGCCTAAGATAAATGTTGTCTGACTGAATTGTTGAACAGACTACCAGTCACCAGTTTGGAGCAACTGCTGTTGTATCTGAGATATGTTGTGAATAATGCTGACACCTACTTACTGAGAAACTGTATTTAGGTAAATCACTGTAATTCTCAAAAACAAGAAAAAACAAATCACACCTTACATCATGGTCTCTACAAGCAAGAATCAATTGCTTTGAAAGCCATTTCTTTATTTTTTCTTTTAGAATTTACCTACTTTACTGCTAAGGGGCATTTTAACCAGTTTTTCCAAAGACTTTATCAGATCAAAAACTTAACAAAACTTATTTGAAGATTAACCGCAGAGTGAGATGACCAACACTGGTCATTTTTATATATGCTTCAATTACATAATAAAAAATGAAAATATTTCCAATTTCTTTATGACTAAGAAAATTGAATTATTTACTATCATTTTAGTGAGAGGCATTTAAATTTATGTAAAAATATTTCACATAAGCAGAATTTGTAAGTGCATTAGTTTGAAAAATAGACATTGAATAAAAAGTTAAAACTTTTACACTCACTGCATATATTACGTTATTGTTATGTACAATTAAGTAGATAAAATTTATTTTTTTTTATTTATTTTAAACTTTTAAAATTTAAGAAAATAAAAAACAGTCAATTTATGTTATTAACAAAACAGAGTTCACTTTGATATTATGCTTGTACCTCTTTAGAGGTGAAATTTAGTTTTTCCTACAGCTTTTGAGGTTTCAAACCTAAACTTTAAAACCATTGCAAACTACTCGTTATCCCCTCCATAGAAGTTCTTGAATGAGAGACCAACAGAATCTCAGTGTCAAGGTCTTGTTCTAAGCCTGATTTGGTTGCTTGTATTGAACAAGTAAATTGTTGGTGTGCTTTGGCTTTAAAAGGCTCTATTTCTGAAAAATCTGCATTTTCTATAGTTCTTGATGCATTTAGAACAAATCTGACCATCAAAAGCTTTGTAAGTTACTCATTTTTGTGGTTCCACCAGCTGAGAATTGCTGCTGTGGAAGAAGTGGGGGGGGGATAACTAAAAAACAAGTTATTTCAATCAAAACATTTCAAGAACCTCAAGAAAAATAGATTACTCAGTAATGTTTCTCAGCAATATAGCTTCTTAAAGCTTCCCTCTAAATTCAAAAGGCTTACGGTCTATCACGTTGAATACACCAGTTCTCGCTCGATCACCGAAGTTAAGCAACGTTGAGCCTCGTCAGTACTTAGATGGGTGACTGCTTGGGAATACCAGGTGCTGTAAGCGTATAGTGACGAATGTGCGTTGTGGTGCAGTGGATATCAGCTTGGAAAGAGAAATCGGTGAGCCGAGTTCGAATTCCAGTTGAATACCCTGCATTCACTCAAGCACTGGTACCCTTGGGAAAAGTATTAATCCGTCCATTCCCTCCAGTTATGGGTTAAATAACAAGGATAGGACTTGGGGACCCTGCTTTTAAAAACAAATCCCAATGAATCGTGAAAAGAAAAATGTTGTAAAAATAAAATAACCTTACCCAAAATCATTGGTTATGACCTTAAATGATCCCATAAGGATTGATAGGTTGTTAAGCCTCAAAAACAAACAAACTAAATCCAAAAGTTTACTCACTTGTTTAATATCACCAAACAACTAAATCCTTGCAAGTAAATAAAATCTACATCTTTATTTATACTTTTAAAATTTAAAAAATTAAACAGTAGATCTATTTTCCACATTATTAACAAAATAATTCCTATTGATAAAAGCTCTACTAATTAACCCATAGCTGAGGGAGAAGAGGTTTTTCAACATATCAAAGACCAGAGGAAAAACAAATTTCATCTCTGACACACAATGGGTTAACAGTAATGTCCTTACTATCATAAAAAATATTAATTTTATCCAGAATCATATTAGGAAATGTGTAAAAAAAAAAAAAATGTTTCCAGTATAATCCTAAATTAACTGTGGTCATCATAAAATTAAATGGTAAATTTCAAAATAAACATTTTCAGGAATATAAAAAAAGCAGACAAAAGTCTAGGTACTTACACCCACTTTTGATACCTAGATTTTAAAGTGAATTTTAATAAATGAAAAGGCTTTCTTGAAGTTTTAACTGAAAGTTAAATGAAATTTACTGTTCAGTAAGCAAAATATTCTGTTGTACTTCAAATAGAAATCATATCCAATGAAATCTAAGATTTTTGAGTTTTCATTTTAGTGGCCATTTTTCAAATTCTGACAAGTTTATAAACAAATGTTAATCTTTGGTTTTAAAAATCTTGCAAAAATAAAATGTGCATTTGTGACACATTGTAGAAAATTAGCAAATTTAAAGTTAATCTGTTTTGAAACAAGTATTACTTGTTCATAGCATAAAATTTAGAATAAAAGTCAATCAGAGATATGTGAAGTGAGTGATAACAGCCAGATGTATTGAAAAATATTTTTTTATTTTAAAAAATCTTTGTGCAGGAGTATTTGCTTTAATTTTTTCAATTTTTGATTAGTAAATATAGTCTTCACTTATTAAACAAATATGGACAGTGATTGGAAAAAAAATTTTAGAGATTTTTGAATCTTTATAAATTATTATAATAAAAATGAAAACATGTCTTTTAAAAATTCATTCTTTATTAGAAAAAAATCTCTTCAGATTATGATATCCTTATTTATAAAAGCAATTAAAAACTTATTTATTGCATTTTTATTTTATTTTTTTTACTATTTGGAAATTTTCTGAAAAGTAACAACTGTTTGAAAAAAAAATATAGGTGATTTACATTCCCCAAGGAGTTCTGCATTTAATTGAAAAAAGAAAAAAAATTGCAGATTAATTGGAGTGGGGGTAAACAGATGTTAAAAATAAAATACTTTAAACATAATGCTTTCAAAAATAATTTCAGTCATTTGTAAATAAGTCTTGAAATTTTCATAATTTCCACATTAATGGTCTTTTCATCAGAAAAAAAGAGCTTCGTATTTAAAAATTACGTTTCAAAATGTGTTTAAAAATATAGTTACTACAGGTACCGCCACTCCACTTATTCGTTCAAAAAAAAAAAAAAAGAAAAAAAAAGAGGTCTTGAAGCATTATGTTAATAGCCCCTCCAAAAAACAAAAAAAAAAAACGAAGTTTTACCATCAAAATGTTTGTTATTAAGAGAAAAGAAGATCAAACTATTTTTAAATCCTTTCTTATACGTTCAAAATTTTGGTGAAAAAAATTTTTTTTGTTTTTTCTGTTTGCTAAAACATTCGTATTCATAAGAAATCTTTTTCAGTATTTTTAAATAATTAAGATACATTTATTCTGTTGGAATACAACGTTAATTATGATATTCAATTCAATTTTTAACTATAAGTAAAACTGTCAAACTTCATTGATTGTTGTCAATTATGCTTTTAGTGATTATAAGTGAGGTAACACCGGTTCATGTCCAGCAGTAAATAATCTCTTGACAATAAATGAGCATTAAAAATTTCACGTAAACAGAAAAATAAAAACTGACGAAAAACAGCTTGAAAAACAAAAATATGTTATATTTTCATATGATTTTGTAGTTTGCTTCAAAAGTCACATTTAAAAACGGTAAGGTTTAGAAAGAATTATTTTCAAACCGGTGAGAAAATAAAAAAGTTAAAGATGAATTTTTTTTTAAAAAGAAAAAGGAAGAAAAGCAAATTAATTCAATTTAAAAAAAAAATCAACTTCCAATAAAGGATTCGCGAAATAGCGAATAATTTTTAAAGTTGAGATTTTCTAAAAATGTTGAAATATTTTGTCACTCTTTGAGAGCCAAACAACAAAAAAAATTTCTGAAAATGCGTATTTTTATTTATAAACAAAGAAATGAATACTTACTACTTTCTTCCGCCTAATGGTTTGTTTCACTTTCGATAGAGACCAGCTTGAGAGGAGAACCCAATAAAATGTTAAATAAATTCATGCATCCTAGTTAAATTAAATTCAAAAACAGCCGTCATTTGCGACTGACGTAAAATAATGACACTAGACCGTAAAGCAAAGGGAGACAATAAAAAGACAAACGTTTTTCTTTTTTTACTCTCTCCCTATTTTTCAATGAAAATTAAAATTCACTGCTTCAAATTATTGCATTTTGTTTTCTTTTAAAAATAAATACAAGAACGAGCATTTTTTAAATCTCAAAATTTATGAATGTTAATTTCTTTCATTTTTGGTGTGGGGATACAGCCTGATTGGGTACCCTGAATAGTGCTTTTTGACTCTCCCTATTTTTATCAATATTTTCTTTCTTACTACCTACTTTTATATAATAAAGTAAAAACAAAGTGGAATTTTACGTAATTCTGTGATTTTTTTGTCCAAATCCGTGAAATTGTTTTGCTCATGCTAAGTTTTGAAAAAACACTAAAATTCACTATTTTTTCATCCATAATGTTGAATATGTTAAAATTATTTAACTTTTTAACAAGAAAAATCTTCACTTGATGTTAAAAATTGCCACATAACAATGAATATAATTTCTGTTTGAAACACACTAGAGTATTTTGCTTATTGGAAATAGTATAATTAATCATTTAGCTTTCAATTAAAACTAAAATAAAAGTTTCAATAAAACTTTTTTTAAAATTCAATTTGAAAGTCAGTTGTTGAAAAGGAGTGGAGGTACCTATTTCGTGAATGGCTTACAGAAAACAAAATAAAGAAAATTTAACTGAAATTTCGAACGTGTTAGAATTAAAAGATTTTAAAAAATAATGATAACAAAATTAGATCTCTCCTCTTAATAATAAACAAACATTTTTATGATAAAACTTTGTTTTTATTAAGTCTGAACCCCTTTTAACATCATGCTATGCTGTTTTTATGGACATTGCATGGAGGCACCTGATTTTATTTGTAGCCTGATTATGTAATTATCATATGCAATGTCAAAGAACTATTCAGTAAGAAAAACTGAAAAACATGCAATGTATCTAAAAACAAATTAGAGATGTTCTAGGATCCTGCTGCATATAACCGAGCATATAATTTCTTGTTAAATGGAGCAAAGTATGGCTTGTTAATTTTAACACATCTAAAACTGAACAGCTACTTTTTAATGGTTTGAGAGAAGCCTTTCTACATTCCAGCACTAAATTGTTGCAACTGTTTGTCTAACATTTTCAGCTGACAGTAAATGAAAAGTGTATGTCTGCAGCTAAGAATGGTGTGAACATTCTTAGCTGCAGACATTGACTTTGATTTAATATAGTTGTGCTATAGAGTTTTTCTTACCAGAATGTATGTTACATATTTAATTTATTTTTCCATCTTTGTTCTGAATATTGCTATCACATCTGGACTGTAGCTCCTGCTATATATTTAGAGATTCTTGGTAAAATCCAAAAAAGATTCTGCAATGTTATTGATCCTGATCTAGCATCTTGACTCAGTCAATTTCCTACTGCTTTAATATAATTTCATTATGACTTTTCTATAAAAGTTATCGTACAAATTTTTCTGATGAACTGTTCTCTGCGGTACCTAGATTTTATTAATTTGAGTTCAGTACTTGATTTGCAGAAGGATCTCATCATGGTATAATTGAAAAGGCTAGTTCATCATAAACACTAAGTACAAATTTCAAAGATTTAAAAAAAGATCCAGTTTATATATTATTTTCTCTTTTATAAAATAAATTCTGTTTAATCGTTTAAAGAAGGGAGCACATTGATATGTGTAGAGAGACACAACACAGACTTCAACAACTTTGAAAAACACCACTTTGAAAATCTAGAAAAGAGGCACCCTTCATTAAAATAATAGCATAATTGAAAGAGAGAAAGAATAAAAATGAGTCTTCCCCAACTAAAATGAATTATAATTTAATAAACTGAAAAGATTAAATTTGTTTACATATTAACATTAGCAAAATAATCTCAGAAATAAGTAAGATATCATCAGTTTAACTTGTATTATATTGTCTCTTTTCTGATGGAAACAATTATCTTAAACAAAATGCTGGGAACATGGTGTCTTGACGAACGATGAATAATGAGTACTGAACAAATGCTGCAGTAACTACAATGTCGAATGATGGCAAAAATTAAACTTCATATATTCAGCAGTTTTCACTGCAACTGCTACGGCAATTATTTTCAAAGTTCTTGAACAACTATTGAACTTCAAAAATCGCAACAAATTCGGGGCAATGATTAAACTTTACAAATCATTTCATAATATGCTTCCTCATTTTCTTCATCTCTTTTGTCATCACCATCAGCAACAACAAATAAAATCTGCAACAAATTTCTCCATCAAAAACAATAGGACCAGACACAAATACTAAATAAAATATAGAATATATATTTTCTTTTTATATACAAAGACATCTTTGTTGACATACCATAGGTTAGGAGATTGTTTGGTCAGAGTTGTCAGCACTCCCCATCAGGGAGAACCTAACTTTACTATACCGTACACTTCAACAGTTGTATCTAGACTCCTCAAAATCAAAATCAAAATTATTACTAAAATTTTTCTAACTGATGGTTTGACATCACTTCTGTGCCACTGACAATTATCTTCCAGAACAAACTTGAATGTGGGACATGAACCTCTGACCCCAGTAGACAAAACAAAAATCCAAATGCGAAAATGTTTTCCCTTTTGCGCACCTGGCTGACATTTTTCAACAAAATACATTTCACTCAAATCCCAAAATATCTGTCACCAAGCACAAATACACTTCACAGTCAAACATTTCATGATTCTCAAAAATATCATTTAACGAATATTTAACACTTGTTTTCTCAGTTGAAAGTAGTTTGGGATACAAATTAGAATGATCACAAAAGAATTTAATTCTAATATATAATTTTCAGTTGATTTTCAAATGGCACTGCAAAATGTGTCATGTCAAAGTTTTGTTTTTTAGATACACTTCTTATGCTATTTACATTGTTTAGATTGTTGTTCTCATCTTTAGTGAAATATTCACAACATTACAGATATTGTACACTCCAATATACTTCATATGATATACATTGGAAATTTGAGTCAGGGAAGATTGTTCTAGATCCACATACCATGCCTTTTATGGATATGTAATTTCCTTTTTATCAATTCAAATGTTACCAGGTATTAAACTCACAACTCTTTGTGTCTAGTAACTGGATCATTTCAACTGCTAATTACTTGAATGGTCCTGGGCATGACTGTAAACTTCATCCGGCAGCAAGGCCTTTGATTGGTAGGTTGTGAGGAGCATGGAACCAACTCTTAATTGCTGTTGTTCCCAGGTCCACCCTGACTCAGAGTGGAGCACCTGTTAGGGTTCCAGCTATGGGCATAAAGCTAAGCCCCAAACTGGGGTCAAATAACTATAAAAATATAAAAATACGCTTTTTTAGAAGTATATACATAAAAATAGACTTTTATAAAAAAATATACATTTTTGAAGGAAAAATATTACCAACAATACATTTTTGAAGAAAAAATTATTACATTAATACATTTTTGAAGGAAAAAAATTATCCTTAGCAAAACATTTTTGAATACAAAACTAGAAGACATTTTCAGTTTTCTAAAATGAAAAAGAATAAAAACAAAACATTTTTCATTAAAATCTGACTAAATCAACCGTCTCACTATAAACGAACATTAAAAAGATACATTAAAACCCCACTTTTTTGGCATTAAATAACCCACTGAGGTGTTGATATGCCGTTAAACAAAACTCAAACTCAAACTCAAACATTTGAATACTTCCATGAATCTGTAGAATTTATGCAACAAATGTCTAAGTAAACTTTTCTTTACCAGAGCTCATATTACAATTTATGTCTGCATTCTGTATTACTAGTTTCCATAATGTATTCATGTCTATGCTTATCTGGATTAGGAGATTGTTATTGTCTAGCATATACGCTGATTCATTAGAAAAATGACATCAACATCATCATCAACATCATCATACTACCAGCTGACAAAGGCAATACATTTGTAGTTATGGACAAATTCGAATATACAGAATAACTAGAAGACCTTGAAGCTATTAGGGAGCTGGCTAATTTTTCTAGGTTCGGCCTTGTGTCACACACAACCAAACTCCCTACAGCTTACAAGTTTTATCCAGAATTATCATCAGAAGGTTTTCATCAGAAGGTTGTTTGCCGGCAATAGTGTGGAATAGTGTAAAATAAAATATACATTTTGTATGTCAAAATAGTATTTTATTAAAAGAAGGAATAACAAGAATTCGTAGAAATTAATGTTCAATGAAAAAGCTAAGAGTTTGTACAAAATGTTTATAGTAGTAATTGTTGAAAGACATAAGGAGAAAGAGAAAGACGACAATGTCTGAGTCGCTTGAAGTTGAAGTTACATTTTAGATGTTTCGTCTCGCAGCTCCCACCTGACTCTGACTGACTGACACTGATGAAGTCCTTTAATTGTAATCTAGATTTTTCACACTTACTCGCGAAGTCCTGTTTGGTCTTGCAAGTCGCTCACATTGGTCAAAAATTATTTTAACACTTACTTGTGAAATCTGGTTTCGACTTTTTTGTTAAGCACATGGTCAATCCTTTTTCTATTTGGGAAAACTAGGATTTTACACGTCATTGTGAATTTTTGTAAAAGTGAAGAAGAGAGTTGATTTTAATTCTTTTCTTATCCGTACAACCTCATTAGAAAATGTAGTAATTGTAAGGAAATATCCAAGAAAACAATCAAGTGTCACAGACCCTAATCAAGAACAAAGAATACCCTAACCCTAATCAAGAACAAAGAATACCCTAACCCTAATCAAGAACAAAGAATACTTTCCACTTAAAACATACAGGGAGTTGTCACAACGTTATAACAAGCTGCCTTACATATATGGCTTTCCCAATATTCATAAAGACAGTATTCCTCTCCGTTCAATATCTAGCTGACAAGGCTGTGTGCCATACTTTGAGTCACTTGTGGATAAAATTGATCCATTAATAGGAACGTCATCATCTTATATCCGAAACTTCATCCACCTCATTAAAATAATCAAAGCTATCCCATCAAACCAAATACTGACCAAATATATGGTGAGTTTTTTCACCAAAATATCCACGGTGGAAACACTATTGGTAGTCAAGGACAGACTACCTGGGGACTCATCCCTAGGAGAATGTACCATATACCAATAGATAGCCTAATGAAGATGCCACAGTTACTAAAAGAGAAATAAGTGAAACTGAGATATCAATAAAAGGCATGGCGTATGAAACCAGAACAATCTGCCATGGTGGATGAAATATATGGTTTAATTCAAAATTCCAATATATATTGCCTGAAGAAGGCTAGAGAGTACAATGGCTAAAATATTGTGAATATAACAATAAAAATGAGGACAACACTCTGAACAATGTAAATAACTACAGTACCTCATGTCATAAATATAAACAGAAATTCCCACTTTTATTTTGGTTTTAATGTCTAGAGCATTGTAAATGCCATTGCCACATGAAACATGCGTGAGAGAACTGACAATTGTGGGTATATATTGTAAAATGTTTTATTTCCTTCACAGTACAGCTGTGAAAACTGCAATTAAGACAAACAAATAACATGAGCACACAGAGGAAGAATGTACACAAAGATAGATAATTACAAAATCCGAAAAAATAAAGAAATAAACAATGAAATTTACATAAATAGTTATAACAAAACAAAGGGAACTCATAACAAGTGTTTAAATCAGCAGAAATCATTTCCATCGCCAAAGAAATACATTTTTACAAATTCAGGAAGGGTCTAAAAGGCAATAAAAATTTAGAAGAATTAAAGAAGGCCTGTGAGTAGAACGGCTAAAATGTGAATGTAACAATAAAGAAAAGGACAACACTCTGAACAATGTAATTATTTACAACTAGCAGCATAGCCCGGCGTTGCTAGGGAGTAATGAAAGCTTTAAAGCTAATCCATGGTCCTGGAGCTCAGACTCTTTGGACGTTGGTATGAAAGACTAAAAACCAATAGTTGTTTCCAGTTAAAGCGAAACCATAGACTGAAAGAAAAATGAATGGATGTAAGTCAAATTTTGATTTCCTGGTATCGATATCAAATAAGTTTTTTTCATTGTAAACTGAATTTTGAAGGCTAAATAAGTCTTCTGAGTAAATGGTATCATGGGCGAGACTAAGAACTACAATTATACCTACTTAGAGTCAAACCCGAAGCAAAAACTAAAATAAAAGGGCTGAAAAAGTGATTTTGATCAGACTCGGTAGGATATCTGGGTATTGATTTCCAATATCGGAGTCAAATAAGTCATCCAAGGATAAACTAACCTAAGTAAGTCCAAACTTATTGTACCCATCGGCAGTAAAATTGGAAAAAATGAGCCCTATTGATGGCTGAATATCGGATTTTGATCAGATTCGATAGAATATTGGGGGCATCAATTTCTGATATCAGGGAAAATGAGTCATCTGAGAACATCTACTAATGTTTAAGTCTAAAAACTATAATTTTACCAAGTTAGAGCAGATTCTGCAGCAAGAACCACGAGAAAAGGGCTGAAATCCTGATCTTGATCAGACCTGATTGGATATTGGGGTATCGAGTTCCAATATCGGGGAGAAATCAGAAAAAATAAGTCACCCATGACCTGATCAGATACCTAAAGAATATTTGTATGAAGTTTAGTGAGAATCGGATAAAAATTGTGGATTTGTATAACGGACATAGACAGATAAACAGACACACACACAAACATCTTGCCTTTTATCGATTTTCTGCACTATTGTAAGAACTGCAACCTTGAAACTTCTGAATATCGTTTCTTATGTCTTTGTCTATGAGTGTATCAAATTTGATTAAAATCGGACCACTCCTTCTATAACCCGATTTTTTCGATTATCGATTTTTCGATATTTATCGGGGTTCCTCGACACAAAACCTAGCTAAGAACACTCGCAGACGCTTATAGTACAACTGTGTACATTTTCAAGAAAACCGGTTCAGCCGTTTCGGAGTCTATAGGTAACGGACACACACACACAGACACACGTACACGCACCACGCACGTACACTGACAAATTTCCATTTATAAATAAGTTTTAGATTTTGATTTAGATAGATTATGAAAATTTCAATGAAATCTGATAATTCCCTGATTTTTGGTAAATTTGTTAAAATGAGTTAAATAGATTATTTTTCACCTACTTAAACTGCACGTAATCTTGGAGGTGCACTGGTAAGTTAACTGATTGCTGATACAATTATTTAATTTTTGAACTTCTGTAGAAAACAACTAAACAAAACAAAATTCTTATAAAAATTATTTACACTCGAAAGTAGCACTTTACATTTTTCGATTCTTCAAACAAATCTTTCCATTTAAATGGAAACAGCATTTTGAATTTTGAAAATCATCTTAAAGCACATTATGTAGAGATTTTTCAGAATAAATATTAAATTCTTTAAACTTTAGTGTATTTTTTCACGTTATTTTTATTTTTATTGGAAAATTCCAACAAAGAAACAATGGAAAGTACTAATCAAAGAATTTTCTTAAAATTACTTTTGGTAAAATTGGGGACAATTAATATTAATGACTGCATTTTTTTTTTTTTTTTTTTTACAGATTAGTATCGAACATTCTCACCAAATTTTTAAAGTTCAAACAAGAAATATATCCAAGTTGGGGTTAAAATTGCCACTCTCAGGAAATATTTCCGCAAATTGTCGCAATAAGTTATTTCTTTAATGAAGTGCTGAAAATTTCGTTTAAATGAGATTATTACTTGTGTTTTGTAAACTTTTAAAAACAGAGTAGAGAAAATTTACCGAGATTTTTTACCTAGTGGAAAAAAAAAAAGAAAAAAAAGTACCTATTTTCTTAGAAAATAGAAAATAAAATACAAATTACAAAAACAGATGAATTAAAAGATTAAATCTATTTAGTAAAGGATTCGTCGAATTGTTAACGAGTTTTAAATTTCTAAAAAAAAACTAAACACTTTAAAAAGTGAGTAAAAAACATTTTATTTGTAAACAAAGAAATTAATGAATGCTTACTGCTTTCTTTCGCTTATGATTTGATTTTCTGGTGACAATGCCGTATTGGAGAAAATGGAGAAACTAATAATCAAATAAACTAATGTTTTCTTGGTAAACTAAATGTAAAAAAACAACCATCTGTAGTCTTCTTTGGATGCCAAATGATAACCAATGTCAGGGGAAGCAATAGAAATTCGCCTAGGCCTTCAAAATGATGCGCACTTTTAAACAAGGGGAGAAAAAACGATACACCTTAGGTCCTTATCTTGAATAATCTAACACAAATTAAGGAATTATCGGATGGCGATGAATTTTTCAACTCCTATTCAATAAGGAAATAACTTTTATAAGGAATCATTCTTTTTTGTTATTCTTGCGTTTTCTTTCCAGTCAATTACACCCCGAGTGGGTGCTGTCGGGACGGTTGGCCATGTTTGGTTCAAGGACACTTCACAAACATAGCTGACAAAAGATATCAGAAAGTTGAAGGTTGGAAGAGTGTTTCATTTGTAAAATAAGTAGAATTTTATTAACATCAGAATAACATCAATTTGAAAGAAGTGACATTCTTAACTATGCAAATGTTCAAAGAGAAAGTGTAGTACAAATTTAAAGGAATCAAGAGTTAAAGGAATCAAGAGTTTGTTTATAAAGTAGTAAGTTCTTGATGTGTGTATGCAAAGATTAACAGGATAATAATGAAGTCTGTGTTCCCTTCCTTTTTATGGTCGGTCAGAAAGTGAAAAGGAAGGTAAAGGAAAATGGTACTTATCAAAGTTTTAAGAGTCAGTTGAAGTGTTTTGTTGTTGTGTTGTTGTCATCTTCTTTGTTGACAGCGAGAATGTTGAAGATGGAGAAGAGGTAAAAAAAATTAGCACACAGAAAGAAAGGGAACGAATGTGCGATGGGACTTTATGTCTGGGTTAGTGGTCGAAGTTTCTTTTGTTACATTTTGCCAGTGTATGATATTGCTGATTCCATCTCTGATTGATTCAACTTTCTTTCATAGCAAAAAGACTTTTTCACATAGGATTGTTAACTTCTCTCTCAGTTATACAAATCACTTCCTTTCATTGGTTAGAAAATAAATTTAACATTGGATCATGAAATTTGGCTTTGTCTTTTTCTTTTAGTATGGAGTCACTCCTTTTCCTAATCATAAAAATTCAGATTTCACACTGGATTGTAAATTTTGCCTTTGTCTGGTTTTTCTAAAATGTTTTCAATCATTATAATTTGATTTTGTGGGTGTGCAAATCTACTTTTTGTTTTCATTAATTGTTAGATGATATAGGATTTGTATCCTATGGTGCAAAGAACTTGTGGGTCTCTCCAAAATCTATAAATTCTAATTAATACATCCCAATTCTCATAAGGTAGTATTTATATAAACTACAAATTTTATTTTAACCTAATTATGTAATTATCATATGCAATGTCAATGAACAATTCAATTAAAAAAAAGTAAAAAATGCAATGTATCCAAATACAAATTAGTAGGAATTTGCTGCACAACAATTTTAACATCACACAATTTTAACATCTCACATTGGTGACAATTTTGCACACGCACGTAATAATATTGACAGGCTTGTAAACACTAAGTGGATCAGACGAGCATAACTAGGGCTGATTGGTCAATATATGTCTAAATGCTTTTAAAATGCCTTTAGCTTGATAATCACGCTAATTTTCCAGCAAGCCGTTCACATGACGAACTTTGGTATATAAGCAAGTCCCACGTGTGATCAGGAACAGAAGCAGACAGTCAATCAGTCATTATGTAGCAGTGACTAATCTCACCACTACCATCAACATGTCCAGACGACACTCATTTCACTTGTCCCTTTTTCACTCAACAAAGGAAGTTCATACCTAGGGAGAAGCAAGCAGTTCAAGACATTAAAATAATTTGTAAAAAATGAGCTTGAACAATTAAACTTGAAAGATAATACAGTGTTTCAACAAGATGAAGCTTCTTGTCACTTTGCTCTGTTACACAGTTTTGAAATCAGGAATTTTCTAACACATGGATCGGAAGGGATGGACCATTTTATTGGCCACCACATTTACCATGTTTGACTCCATTAGATTTTTTTTCATGTGAAAACAATTGTGTATGCAACCAAACATAGTTCATTAGAAGATTTGAAAGCTAAAATAACTACTGTGATTTCAGACATTATTGTAAATCATTTGGCAAATGTTTTCTTTGAACTACAAAATCGTATTACCCTTTGTATTGCTAATGATGGCGGACATGTAGAAACTTAAATAAAATTTCAATAAAACCTTAAAACATAGATTTACTTCTTTCTAATCCTTTTTACAAATTATTTCTATTGCAAATACAAATAAAGTTTTAAATTTTTTAAAGTGCACACAAACTTTATGGATACCCTGTATATTTTTGTTTTGTAAAAACTTTTGGTCTGATGAGAATTTATTTTTTAAAGGAAATATGATTTTTATAAAAGATCACCATCTCTTTAAAATATTCTCAAAATAAATTATCATCAATGGATTTG
This sequence comes from Ascarosepion bandense, assembly GCA_037127315.1. Lineage (NCBI taxonomy): Eukaryota > Metazoa > Mollusca > Cephalopoda > Sepiida > Sepiidae > Ascarosepion > Ascarosepion bandense. The sequence continues at coordinate 3,267,487 of JBBBDQ010001917.1, read as the reverse complement.
TAAATTCTTTCAATATATTTTCATTATAATAGCCTGTAAAATTCTAATATTAAGTTCTCATCACATTACATAGAATTTACCTTACCCTCTTTACATTATTTAGACTAATGTCCTCATCTTTGTTGTCATTTGTACAGATGCTAGGTATTTCAAACTGGACCCTTTATTCCAATCAGTTGGGTATATCATTCTCATTCCTTGTGCAAAGCCTCTTTTTTGGTAGTCATGAATTATCTCCCTCTAGTCAAACTTTCTAAGTTATTTATTTACCCCTGTTGTAGCCTGGTATTGAACTCACAACTCTTTTGGGTCAAGTCACTGGAACTAACTAAAGTCTATATCCACTGGTCCATATATCCTTAAGGACAAGAACAACTGAATTTCTGGGTCTTATAAACCTAATGTTCAAGAAACATTTTTTACCAGAGCTCATATTGCAATTTTTTTATGTTAATGGTTTTCTCTAGTATTTTTTACCAGAGCTCATATTGCAATTTTGACACTAATGGTACACTACATTGGTTTTTTGTAGAGAATTTCTCTACAAAAAACCAATGTAGTGTACCAATTTACATGCCCATTCAGAGATTGCATCTCTGATACTAATAAAAATTATTGCCGTTGCCAAGTGGAGTTTTATGTGAACACAAAATAAAATCATCGGTGATGGTGGATGTTATAATATTTCAGTCTAAACAACCTCTCTGAAGATGGCTCATTATTAAACATAATAGACATTCATTGTCTCTTATATTTAACAGCATACGTTTTGAAAACTACTTGCTGCCTCGATACACTAAATATATATATATATATATATATATATATATATATATATATATATATATATTTTCCATTTGTAAATGAGTTATTAAGCGATCCAGGTTTCCACTATGATTGGTGTCCTCAGACAACTTGCAATAACTTATTTTACTGTTTTTTTAAGAACGCTCATGTAACAGTGTTTTTTTTAATGCTCATGTGACAGGGAATTTTTGAACAGACAATTTTCAAAATTACAAGGAATTATGGCATTTTCATCCATGATTGTATGAGCCCAAGAGGTACCTTTTAGTATGGCTACACTTAGTCATAATTTCTGTTCTTTTATTCAGCAGTTTGCTTTTGTTTGTGAATAGTATAATCTCTAACTTTTCTTCTTGGCACAGTCTACATATTCTGCCACCATTGTAAGGCTTGGCTGCTTTTGCTATACATGAGCACTAAAAAAAACACTGTTATGTGAGTGTTCTTAAAAAAAGGTAAATGGTAAACTAAGTTATTGCAAATCGCCTGAAGATACCAATCATGGTAGAAACCTGGGTCGCGTAATAACTCGTTTACAAATGGAAAATATTCAAAAGTTCTACAATTGTATTGAACACTTTTTAATACAAATGTGCACTAGTCTAACTTTATTATGACCAGAAACTAAGTAATTAAACTATATATATATATATATATATATATATATATATATATATATAAAAATCTTTCTTTAAACTCTTATTTTAACTTTAACTTCAAGCTAGTATTTAAATTTAATATTACCAAAGTATTTTGCTACATTTCACAAAGTAACTTGGAAGGGGATTTATTTATTTATTTATTTATTTTGCTAAAATAACTGATTAGCACTGATTTTAGACATGATTCATTGCAATGTAATTCACTTTATTAAAAAAAAACATTCCACAAAGAAAATATACTTTAGGAAAAAAACTTTTTTCTTAAGGCATTAATGTCCTTGATACACTGTATATACTTGCATATCATGTAAATTTTGAAGACTTAATTTTGAAGCCAATTTTATGGAAGTCACATCATACATAACAAAGAAAATAAATCTATGTATTGCTGGCCTGGCTATGCTGTTGACCAAACTATATATCTATTTACTGTAGTTGAGAAAAAAAGCTGTATTTCAAATAAACATTGCACATTACATTGGTATATATGGTATCTTATTTATAAAAAAGATTTTAAATAACATCATATTTTATAACATTTTTTATTTTATGATATTTTGTAAATAATGTTTCTGATTGACAAAAATGAATTGAGGATTTAAATTCTGTAAGAGGGTAGAATTTTAATTTCTGAAAATTCATAAAATTAAGTGTGGAGAAAGGATATAAAGAAAAATATCTTCACCGAGATTTTCTAAAAAAATTATTTTTACAGAATTTAATTCAGTTGTGAATGTCTTAAAAATTTAATTAAAATCCAACAATTATTTGATTTCTGCAAGAACTTTTAAAACAATGTATTTTTTAGCAAAATAGATGTAAAATTCTATTTTTTGCTGACTTGCAAACACAAAAAACAAAATTTTTAGAATAAAAAATTTAATAAAATATCAACAAAGTATATTGGTCTTTCATCTGTATTTAAAATGTTTGTTATTTAACAATAACAAACATTTTCACGAGAAAACTGTTTTCATCAAGTTTTGGGTTTTTACAGGATGAAAACACAAGAATTTATTTTAACCAGCATTGTACTATTTAAGTGATATTGCCATTAAATAAAAACTATATTTACTAATTATGAAACTGTTTTTGGTGGTATCTAGTATATACTGATGAAAAGCAAATGAAAAGAAATCAGACAAATCTTTATGGTGAGTTCATTGCCATTAAAAATACAGTCTTTTTATGTTTTTCACAAAAAAGTTTTGTTAATTTGAATGAAAATAGAACAAAACTTTCAGTGTGTGATCACAACTGAATTTTTAAATGAGAACTTAGTAGAAATATTTATCCACACAATATCATCCATAAATTAAAAAAGCTAACCATTTTTTTTTTTTTTTTTTTAATCATATCACCCCAAGCAAGGCGGTAACACCACTGATGCGCAGAGGGCTACATAAGGGTAAAAAGAATGGAAAAGAGAAAGCCGGAAACCACATCCTAAATAGGAAACAAGGGATGAGCCTCTTCACCTGTTCAATAGATGTGGGTGGAGTGTGAACCGGGCGATAGTTTAGTCTATCTACTCCAATTGAAAAAAAAAAAAATAATAAAAAAGGAAAAGAGTGAAAAGATTGGAAAAGAGAAAAACCGGAAACCGCATCCTAAACAGGAAACAAAGGATGAGCCTCTTCACAATGTTCAATAGATGTGGGTGGAGTGTGAACCGGGCGATAGTTTAGTCTATCTACTCCAATTGAAAAAAAATAATAAAAAAGGAAAAGAGTGAAAAGATTGGAAAAGAGAAAACCGGAAACCGCATCCTAAACAGGAAACAAAGGATGAGCCTCTTCACAATGTTCAATAGATGTGGGTGGAGTGTGAATCGAGCGATAGTTTAGTCTATCTACTCCAATTGAAAAAAAAATAATAAAAAAGGAAAAGAGTGAAAAGATTGGAAAAGAGAAAACCGGAAACCGCATCCTAAACAGGAAACAAGGGATGAGCCTCTTCACCTGTTCAATAGATGTGGGTGGAGTGTGAACCGGGCGATAGTTTAGCCTTCTTACGTTCTTAATTGTAATTGTTGATTCATACAGTATCATCCACAAATGAGAAGAGCTAATCATTTATTTTATAAAGTTAATTTTCATTAAAAAAATCAGTACATTTTATCATTTCTGCTTGAATATTACACAATTAAAATGCTTATATCTTTTAATATTTATTGCAATTGATGTTAAAAATATATGTTGTTATCTAAAGATGATTATAACTCTATGAATAAAAGTTATTTAAAAATCAATATTGGGTGTGTTTACCATCATTTTCTATTACTGGTTGTAATCTTCTTTTTCCATGGTATTCAAGTTACAGTCCCTGAAATGATTTTCTATTTCATCAGTAGACAATATTTTATATTTTGCAAGTTTTTACTGCTATAAAACTGGTCACAGGTAATATTTGATATGTTTCGTGTAATATTATACAAGAAATAATAGAATCTTGTGATGAATGATTCAGAAGAATATGAAAAAAATAAATGCAATATTTGCATTTGCTTTTCAGCGTGAAATTAAGTGAAAATGCCAACCCATAAAATTGAAAAGAAAATGTGTTCACCACAAGTTCATTTGCATATGAGAGAGAAAAAAGTGTACAAGGAATGCTGAAGAAGGCATGGAAGGTATTTTGTCCATCATGCATTTGCATATGTTTTTTTTAAATGGAAGGCCTCGAAAATTTTGAGCTAAAAACTTTACAAGAAATTATTTTTTCCCTATGTGAATTTGCACATGTCGTTTTAAATGATAATGACGTGAAAAGGCTGATTCACAAACATCACAAGAAAATGGTTTTTCTCCTGTGTGCATTCGCATGTGGTCCTTTAAATTTGAGCTCTGTGAAAATGCTGCACCACACAATTCACAAGAAAATGGTTTCTCTCCAGTATGTACTCGCATATGCTTTTTAAAGTTGAGTGATGTGAGAAAGCTGATCCACAAATTGGACAAGAAAATGGTTTATCTCCATTGTGTAATCGCATATGGTACTTCAAATTAGAGCTCTGTGAAAATGCTGAGCCGCACAATTCACAAGAAAAAGGTTTCTCCCCAGTGTGGACTCGCATGTGAGTTTTTAAACTGGAGTTCTCTGTAAATGCAGATCCACAAACTTGACAAGAAAATGGTTTCTCTCCAGTGTGTACTCGCATGTGTGTTTTCAAAGTGGAACTCTGTGAAAATGCAGATCCACACACTTGACAAATACATGGTTTCTCTCCTGTGTGTCTTCTCATATGATTTTTTAAACTGGAGCTAACTGAAAATGCTGAGCAACACAATTCACAAGAAAATGGTTTCTCTCCAGTGTGCATTCGCATGTGTCTTTTAACACTGAAACTATCTGAAAATGCTGATCCGCATACTTGACAAGAAAATGTTTTTTCTCCTTTGTGCATTCGCATGTGTCTTTTTAAACTGGACATCAAAGAAAATACAGATTTACATAATTCACATGAAAGATGTTTCTCTCCAGTATGTTTCTGCATGTTTCTTCTTAAATATTAAGTCTGTGAATATACTGATCTGCAACACTTCCAGTTTTTACATCTGTAATTAAAGAAAAGATATTATAAAAGATATTATACAAGAAAATAATAAACACATATTCTAATAGTTTCAAATAATCTAAATCAAATGGAAGATAACATGAATGGACCATTTTTCCTTTTTTCTATATCTGAATCCGAAGACTACTTTAGGAATTCTAAAACTATATTAAAAAGTGACAAATATTTTTTACTTGGACAGTGATGAGAATTCAAGGATCTGAGATTACTTGAGGACCTACTGTGTCAGATATCAGGTGATCAACACCAAAACTAAGTTATTGGGGATATGCTCTGTAAGCACTGAATTCAGAAACCTGACATCACCTTAAAATCAATTTTTTCAAAATACAGAACCATGCTGAGTTGGATTTGGCTACATGAACTGATACATGCAAGTAAAAAATCATATATAATTCTTATTGGCTAGCTCAAATTCAACTACTATATGTTGGCATGGTTTCATTAGTGCACATGAAGCAAGAACTCTTGTCATACAAGCATATCCTTATTTACTCTCACCATTAATCTTTTGAATAGATCAATAGGGTGCTTGAGCCTTTTCAGTTATTTCACTACAAACTATATTTAAGAAGACAATTGCAGGTCAGTACAGAAGGGTGAATAAAATATGAGATCTTGATCATTGTGATTTAGCAATGAACTTAATTAGCTTAGATTGTGAGACTTCATATAATTAAGCTAACAAAAAGAAAAAATTACATATTCTGGTTCTTATATAAGATGAATGTCATGATTATTGCATCTTTAAATCACCTTAAATCTCATATCATTCAGACCACCAAATGCAAGTGTATTCTTATAGTCAGATATATGTACAACCCTTTTGTAATATGATAAGGTTAGTACATTCAAGTATTTAACCAAGAAAATTAGTAAATTTAACATAAATAGAAAGAGATCTTTATATCCTCCAAATTTGCTATGTATGTCCTGAAACAACGTCATCAAATACTTGGATATTACAATCTAAAACATTAAAGCTACAAGAAATTGTGAAAGACTTTAAAATTACTGATAAATCAAATTGTAACTGTGAAATATGTATCCAAGGCAAAATGGTACAGTGTAAAAAGAAGTTACCTGACAGAAGGGAAACTAAAATATTAAACGTTGTTCATTGTGATTTTGATGGCTTTAATGAAACAAGATCTTTGAATGGTTTTTCAAATATACTCTTTGTTTCATTGACAACTATTCTGTTCTACTTATGATATATTTTCTTAAACAAAAAACTGATACATTTCTTACCATGATGAAATCTTTGGCTAATATTGCTGTGTACAGATCTGTAAAATGCCTAAGATAAACCAATGACAGCTACAGTCATATCACATTGAATACACCGGTTCTCTCTCGATCACCAAAGTTAAGCAATGTTGTGCCTGGTCAGTACTTAGATGGGTGACTGCTTGGGCATACCAGGTGCTGTAAGCGTTTATGGACGGATGTGTGTTGTGGTGCAGTGGATATCAACTCAGAAAGAGAAATACAGTTTGAAATACAGTAAAGTATTTTGCTTTTTAGAAATATTAAATTTAATCTATTAGCTTGGAATTAAAACTAAAATAAAAGCTTTAAAACTTTTTCATATTTTAAACTTCATATACCATCTTTTCAAGATAACAAGATTCAATATAAAGTTAATTTGCTAATAAATAATTAAAACTTTAATGAAATCTGATAATTCTCTAATTTTTTGTGAATTTGTAAAAATGAGTTAACAGGATTGTCTTTTCAGCTGCTTAAACTGCACATAAATTTGAAGGTGTACTTGCCTTTACCTTTTTGTTGAAATTGTTTAAGATAACTGATAACTGCGTGAAGTATGTCCAAGGCTTTTGTCTAAAACAGGTTATTGCAACTGTGAAAATTGCAAATCATAAAAGCAGTCATTATCAAGCAAGCAGATACAAAATATTATTACACAAACATGCATGCATTATCACAACACATTTCAAAGCCACACGAGGCAGAAAAGAAAGTAAAAAAAAAAATGGGAAAGTACTCAAAATACAATAAAGAGATTTTTTTTTTATAATCATATCACTCCAGGTAAGGCATTTTACTGCCACTGTTTTGCAGGGGGTTACATAGGAGGAAAGTTATGAAAAAGAGTGACAGGTTATAGATGGTGTTAGGAAGTGGGTAAGAGAAGGATGAGAATACTGATGAGAGTGGAGTGGACGGAGAAAGAAGCATGAGAGAAAGATCAATGTGGCCATAAAGTGAGGGATCAGTTTATATATTGATTGTAATGTAGAACTGATCCCCTACTTTATATCCATACTATAATAGCATAGAATTTTTCTTTTATAATCATATTGCCCCAAGCAAGGCATTTTACTGCCACTGTTTTGCAGGGGGTTACATTGGAGGAAAGTTATGAGAAAGAGTGACTGGTTATAGGGGGTGTAGGGAAGTGGGTAAGAGAATGATGAGAATACTGATGAAGTGGAGTGGACGGAGAAAGGAGCATGAGAGAGAGGATGCAGGTTAATGAGATAGGAGATGACTATTGACTTTACATTTAAATTCTTGGAGATTATAGCTGTCGGGAAAGCAAGTAAATGGAAGGGAATTCTACAGGTAGGAAGTGCAAGAAAAGAAGCTACTGGAATAAAATTTGTGTTTACATTTTATTGGTTTCACAGTAAACTGGTGGGACTTACTAATCTTGTGGCTCAAGTAAATTCATATATAGGGGCACCAGTGAGCTAAGTTCATCGGAGCAGAAGCCATGAAAGTATTTGTAGAATAGACACAGGGAAGACACATTGCACCGGTGAGAAAGTGACTGCATCTGAGATGCCAAATTGAGATCAATCACATTATAAATTCTCCGCTGGATTTTGTCAAGGACACCTAGGTGGATAGCAGGAGTACCTGACCAGATATATTTATATGTTAAGATGCATGTATAACAAAAATTTACCAGAAAGAAAAAGTGTTGAAAATAGTCAGTTAAATGCAATACGTAAAACACACTTGGGCGATCGTGTCTCTTTCGAGACATGACTGACTGGACAGAAGAATATCCCGCAGTAGGTTGCCATTGCTTTCTGCAGTAGATTAGTTGCCAGTCAAGGCTATAGAACCCAATCTGTCCTGCTATTTAACCCATAACTGGAGGGAAGAGATGGATTGATACCTTTCCCAAAGGTATTTGTGCGTAAGTGAATGCAACGAATTCAACTGGAAAAACATAGTAGAAAATGTTTTTTAAAGTCAAAAGAAATATTATTTTGCTTGTTCACAAATAGACAGAAAGCAAATTAAGGGGATAGGGTAGTAAAAAATAAAGAAAATATCTACATAGGTATATTCTCTAGTGTGACCAGTGGCTCCAAGCATCTAAGTGCCCAAGAGCACTACTATTCTACCTTGACAAAATTTTAAATATCCAACTTGTGTAAAAAAAAATTCTGCTGTCAACACAGATTTTTTTTTTTTTTTTGCGGGGTGACGAGTTGTTGCTCTTGTATTTGTCTTTTTCAAGTTTTCTTCAGTTCTTACGATGACATCTTCCTCGGAAACTCCAAGAATGGCTTTATTCAAAAATTTCGCAAAGGATTCAGCAATTGCACAGGATCCATTTACTGAAGGTTGTGTGAAAATCTGACACCCCCACCAAAAAAAAATTGTTTAAATGTTGAAATTTTCACACTCCACCCATGTCTAATGAACAGGTGTAGAAGCTCATCCCTTGTTCCCTGCTTAGGACGTGGTTTCCGGCTTTCTCTTTTCCAATCTATTCACTCTTATGTAGCCCCCTGCACACCAGTGGCCTTACCGCCTTGGGGTGATGTGATTAAAAACAAAAAAAAATTGTTTTGGTCAATCAGAAAGTTATGGGGTTAATCGATAAGATTGCACTGAAAAAAGTAAAAAAAAAAATTAAAAAAAATCATAATCAACAAATTTACAGTGGGTGGTAATGTCGTACCGGCGAGTGGTTCCAAAATGGAGGATCGATTTAATGATAATCGTTGTATGAAAAACTGAGCCCCCCCCCCCCCCCACTAAAATTGTTTAAATATTAAAATTTTTCCAAATTTTTTTGTCAATCGGAATGCTTAGGGTGTATTTGATAAGATTGCACTGAAAAAAGTAAAAAGAAAAACAACAAATTTAAAGGTAGTCTCCTTCAGCTTAGCCAAGAAAATTATTCAGTTGATGTGATTGTGATATTGTTGGTGTTTATTGCGGATACAGAATTATTTCCTTTTTGAACTTTCGTACAAATGATAATTAATTGTAAAAATTAAACAAAATAAAATCCTTATAAAAAGTATTTTACACTCGAAATTAGCACTTTGACTTAACAATAACATTTTTCCTTTCTTCAAACAATCCCTTTCTTTTTAGGTAGATTTTTCAAAATAAATATTCAGTGTATTTTTTTCACATTATTTTTATTTTTCAGATTGATTCTTGACTTTTTTTTATTTTTACAGATATAGTATCGAATATTCCCACTAAATTTAAAAGTTTAAACAAAATATAATAAATATATATCCAAGCGGCGGTTGAAATTGCAAGTCTCAAGAAATATTTCCATCAAATCGTTGTAATAAATTATCTCTTCAATTTACAATTTAATAACGAATAAGTGCTAAAAATTTCGTTTAAATGGGATACTTATTTGTGTTTTTGTACACTTTTAAAAACAGACGGTAACGATTTTTTGCCTTTATTGGGAAAAAACAAAACAAAAACGAACCCATTTTCGTAGCAAATAGAAAATAAAATATAAATAGGAAACAAAAGGGTTAAAAAGATTAAATCATATCCAAGAGATGATTCGCCAAATTGTTGACCATTTTTTATTTCTAAGTCAATTTCCAAAAAAAAAACTTACATTTTTTTATTTTTTTTTGTTTATTATCGAGAGTGAAAAACATTTTATTTGTAAGCAAAGAAATTAATACTTACTACTTTCTTTTCGCTTTGGATTCCCTGAAAACAATGCCGTATTGGAGAAATTATAATATTTATAAGGTGAAGTTTTCTTGATAAACGCAAAAAACAATCAGCTGTCGTCTTCGTTGGATGCCAAATGATGACGCAAGTCAAGGGAGACAATAAAAATGTGAGCCTCGAAAATGACGCGCACTTTTAGCAAGGGAAGAAAGAAACAACATACCTTCTTATTTTGAATAATCTGACAAACAAAATTAAAAATTAAGGAATTATCGGATATTATTAAATTTTTTAAATTTTATTAGTAAATTTTCGTTTTAGGTCCCGAAGGCTTTTCCCCCTTCAAATTTATCTAAAATAGCTGTGCAAATGTATGCTGAAATCAAATCAACAATTATTAGTTATTGAATTTACCTTTGATCTTAAACGACCAGAAAAAAAATTGAACTTCCTCTCGCACTTTTTGTCTCCCGTAACTCTCACGAAGTCATGTAATTAACTGCAGAATAATGACTTTCGGGGTAGGCAACAAATTTACTTCCTTTACTGAAATTTCCGCCTATTTACTTCCTGTAATGAAAGTAATACGCGTAGAAAAAAATCGCGTATTACTTCGGGACCTAAAACGAAAATTTACCATTTTATTCAATAATGAATTAATTTTACAAGGACTTTTTTTTTTAGTTCTTACGTTTTTGTTTTTTTTCCAGTCAGAGCAGGTGCAAGGGACTTCTTGTGGGTCCCTCCAGAATCTGATATTCTAATTCTAATTAAAGCATCTCAACTCTTAAGGTAGTATTAGTATAAACTGCAAATTTTATTGTAACCTAATTATGTAATCATAATGTGTAATGTCAATGAACAATTCAGTTAGAAAAATTAAATGCAATGTATCTAAATACAACTTTGAGATATAGGAGATTCCTTCTGCACGACAATTTTGCAATCGCACGCATTAACATTAAAAGACTTCTACATTCTAAACACTAAGTGGATTAGACAAGCGTACCCAGTGCTGATTGGTCAATATATTTCTAAATGCTTGAGCAGCGTGTTTAGCTTGAAAAATCATGCCAATTTTCCAGCGAGCTTGACATATGACTAACTTTGGTATATAAGCAAGTCCCACGTGTGATCAGGAACAGAAGCAGACAGTCAATCAGTCATTATGTAGCAGTAACTAATCTCACCACTACCATCAACATGTCCAGACGACACACATTTCACTCCTTTCTTTTTCACTCAACAAAGAAAGTTCATACCTAGGGAGAAGCAAGTAGTTCAAGACATTAAAATAATTTGTAAAAAATGAACTTGAACAATTAAACTTGAAAGATAATACAGTGTTTCAACAAGATGAAGCTCCTTGTCACTTTGCTCTGTTACACAGTTTTGAAATCAGGAATTTTCTAACACATGGATCGGAAGGGATGAACCATTTTATTGGCCACCACATTTACCATGTTTGACTCCATTAGATTTTTTTTTCATGTGAAAACAATTGTGTATGCAACCAAACATAGTTCATTAGAAGATTTGAAAGCTAAAATAACTACTGTGATTTTAGACATTACTGTAAATCATTTGGCAAATGTTTTCTTTGAACTACAAAATCGTATTACCCTTTGTATTGTTAATGATGGAGTATATGTGGAAACTTAAACAGATGACACATATTTTCACTCCTTTCTTTTTCACTTAACAAACAAAGTTCATACTTAGGAAGAAGCAAGCATTTCAAGACATTCACCAACATAATAATCAAAGGAACTTTTCATTAGACATTTTAAATACCTTTGCATTCTTTGAACTATTTCTAAAATCAAGTACATGTCTCAACCAAGATTTATAATCAAATAAGACATTTAAACATTAATAATCACATAAGTAACCACAACCACTATAATGTTACAAAATGTTAATTTAACATGGAATTATATATACATATATATAATTCCATGAATTATATATCATGAGCTGTTCTAAACGTCATATTTTGGCTTTAATTCCAGTTGAAAATAAAGACAAAAGTTCTCCAACATTTGGATAATTGTTCTATTAATTTGCTTCTAAGCTTTCGGCTCACATGAGCCATCTTCAATACGACGTTTAGAACAGCCCATGATTAAACATAAGACATTCATTGTCTCTTATATTTAACAATATATATATATATATATATATATACAGAGAGAGAGAGAGAGTGTGTGTGTGTGCATGTGTGTTTGTGTATCAAAAATACTTTTAAAACTTTGGGGTGGGGTTCTTTACACCAACACAATGACAAAACATGTCTTTAAGTCCTTCATTTTTTACCTATTACTTTAAAAGGAAGATTGTGGTAGATGTCATTGTATTGCCATGTAGACTAGGTTACATTTGTCATTTGTGTACATTTGTGTTTAGTCTATCTTCAACAATTGATGTGTGTAGCAGTGTGTTAACTGAGAAGTGTTCCATTTCACAATGGCATGATATCCAGATTGATAGCTTATTCATATCATGTCAGGAATCTACCCCAAGATTTTGTAGAAACATTTTTGGATTGTACATTTACCAGCATCTACTATCAGCATTAAAGTTAACTCAAAAACGAAGTACTTCAGGACATGTGTATATGAACTTTTGTCTTTGTTTTGGTGTGAGGAACACAATAGCAAAAGTTTGTAAAAGTGTTTTTGATAAACCCTAGGTAATCAAATAGTGAATTTTTTATGTTCCTAATTTTTATTTTGTTTGTTTCAAGGTTTAACAACCTATCAATCCTTATGGGATCATTTAAGGTCATAACCAATGATTTTTGGGTAAGGTTATTTTATTTACAACATTTTTCGAGTATCAAGATTCATTGGGATTTGTTTTTTAAGAGCAGGGTCCCCAACTCCTCCCCTTGTTATTTAACCCATAATTGGAGGGAAGGGATGGATTAATACCTTTCCCAAGGGTACCAGTGCTTAAGTGAATGCAGGGTATTCAACTGGAATTCGAACTCGGCTCACTGATTTCTCTTTCCGAGCTGATATCCACTGCATTATAGCACACATCTGTCATTATACGCTTACAGCACCTGGTATTCCCAAGCGGTCACCCATCTAAGTACTGACCAGGCTCAACATTGCTTAACTTCGGTGATCAAGCGAGAACCGGTGTATTCAACGTGATAGGCTGTAAAATTTTTAGTTTTCTTTTGTAAAATAAATACTTTGAATAGTAGATTTTTAAGAGAATTTAAAGTGTGTTTCAATTAGTGACGTTTGAACATTTTTATTTCACATGTGACTGAAATGTATAAATTATATGCATATTCTGAAAGGTAGCATTTCAAAATATTTAAAACTTGGCCTAACCTCACTTGGTCCTAATTTTTCACCACATCTAAAGAAGTTTGCTTAGATTGGGTCTAATTTGATAAGATTTTTACAGGTTTTTTTTGGGGGGGTGAAAATATTGGAAATGAAACATTTTGGTTGCAATCTCATGGTCCTGGAAATAAACTTGCCAATCACTAAGTGGAATTTGCACCCATAAAGTGAGGGGCAATGTGGCAAAACATGGACTTACATTTTTCATAATTTTCATAAATGGTCTTCCTGACCTCATCAATTCTCAGCTCAGTATTTCTGCTGATGATACAAATATTTACTCCTGACTTAACCCTCTAGGGCCATTCGTATCATATTAGTGGGGGATCTGTTTATTACTTCATAACAATATAGAACTGATCCCCCACTTTATGCCCAGTAGAAGCCTTAACCCTCTAGGGCCATTCGTATCATATTTGATACAGTATGAAAACAAGCCTTGAAAGAAATATTTTCCTGAAAAATTTTTTAAGAGAAATATTTTATAAATTTCAAATGAAAGCAGTACTGACTGCTCAGTCAATGAATACCAAATGTTTCCTTATAGGGAAATACTGTATCAAATATGATACGAATGGCCCTAGAGGGTTAATGGTAGACCTCATGGGTTTGATGCCAAATTTGCAGGTGGTCTAAAAAATGATCAATACATAGAGCAAGGAATGGATTGTTAACTTTAAAACATCTAAAATGAATAGCTACCTTTTAATGGTTTGAAAGATTCCTTTCTACATTCTATCAACATAGCTGGTGCTAATCTCCTAATTTTATCAAAATAATCTCAGAAATAAACATGATATCAACAGTTAAACTTATCTCAGTTGAAAATAGTTCAGGATACAAATTAGAATAATCAGAAAAGAATCTTAATTCTAACATGATTTTCAGTTGATATTCAAGTGAAACTGAAAAGTGTGTTATGTCGAAGTTTTGTTTTTCATGCAAACTTTTTACACTATTTACATTGTTCAGGTTGTTGTCATCATCTTTATTGTAATATTAACATTTTAGACATTATACACTTCAATCTTAGGTAATATATATTGGAATTTCAAACCAAAGATTGTTCTAGTTCCACATGCATGCCGTTTCTGGGTATGTCATTTTTAGTTATTTTTTTTTTAACAACTCAATTGTGGTCAGGTATTCAACTCACAACTTTTTTGTGCAAAGTTGCTGGATTACTTCAACTTTCAAAAACACTTGATATTTCTATTAATCTTTGGGAATTATAAAACAAATGTCTCGGTAAAAAAAGTTTATTATTATTAAAATATATGTCTGCAGTCTGTATTACTGGTTTCCAGATTATATTCATGTCTATGCTTAGCTGGATTAGAAGATTGTTATTGTCTAGCATATACGCTGATTCATTAGAGAAATTATATCATCATCATACTACCAGCTGACAAAGGCAATGCCACTGTAGTTATAGAAAAATTGGAAAAATGGAAAAATTAGAAGACTTCATAAGAAAAGTTAACTATAATAAAGAAAGACCCATCAATGAAATCAAAAGTGTCACAGATCTTAATCAAGAAAAAGGCCATTTCTAACCTAAAACATACAGGCATAACATGACAACCACACTGTTATAACAAGCTGCCTCACATATATGGTCTCCCCAAAGTTTGTGAAAATGATATTCCTCTCAGTCCGATATCTAGCTTGCCATCCTCTGAGTTTCTTACTTTTAGATATGATTGATCCATTAATAAAAACATAATCATCTTATAACTGAAATTCTGTCCACTTCATTGAAATAATCAAAGCTAATTAAACCAGATGCTCACTCTGGACATAATAAGTGTCTGCAGTGGAGGCACTATTGGTAGATAGGGACAGACTGATCTTGGAAACATCCCTAGCAGAATGTACCAGTATAGCGATAGCCTGATAGAGATGCTGAATTCCTGTACACAAGCAACACACTTCAAAATGGGATCATACATTTATCGGCAGGATAAAGGTTTAGCAACGGGCTCCTTATTGTAACTAGTAGTGGCTAGTATGTACATGGAATTCTTTGAAGAGATGGTATTAGAATCAACATCACGAAAGACAACTTTATTCAAGTCTATGCTTAGCTGGATTAGGTAATTGTTATTGTCTAGCATATATGCTGATTCATTAGAAAAATGACATCATCATCATCATCATCATCATACTACCAGCTGACATTAGTAGTTATGGACAGATTGGAAGATACAGAAAAATTGGAAAACCTCACAAGAAATTGTAGCTATAATAAAAAAAGACCCAACAATGAAATTGTTATGATGAAACACACCTATTCCTCAGATAATAAACTCTCCCTCCTACATTAATAAGAGTTAACAGGAAGTTAACTCAAAAAGTTCTTGGGAAGTTCATAGGAGTTCTTAGAAGTCTTAGAGAGTTCTATTGGAGTTCAGTAGAACTACTAGGCAGTTGATATTAGTTAGCAGTTAGCCGAATACTAAGAAGTCAGCTTACAGAGGAAGATTACCAAGTTTCTAACATTTTGGGTACGTTAAGTCGATTAGCAACTGACATAGCACGATTATAACCTTCAGTGCGAAAACTACTCCACAACAGAAATCAAAACTGTTACAGATCCTAATCACGAACAACAACCACTTCCACCCAAGACATACAGGCAGATGTCACAATGTTATAAGCCACCTCACATATCATGAATGATAAGATGAATGTTGGTCATGTTTTTCTATAAAAGTATTTTTCTATATATTTCTATTAAATTATTTTTATACTTTTATAGTGTTTTTGACCCCAGTTTTGGGCTTAGCTATTTACTCATAACTGGGACCCTAACAGGGTGCTACCACTCCGGGTTAGGGTGGACCTGGGAACAACAGCAATTAAGAGGTGGTTCCATGCTCCTCACAACCTCCCAATCAGAGGCCTTGCTACCACTCCAGGTCAGGGTGGACCTGGGAACAACAGCAATTAAGAGGTGGTTCCATGCTCCTCACAACCTCCCAATCAGAGGCCTTGCTGCTGGATGCAGTTTACCATCACACCCAGGACCTCATTGATACGATTCACAATGGAGACAAAACAACAAAGTAACTTTCCTCGATGTATTAATATCTCTAACAGAGCTTGGGTTCAAGACATTCACTGAACAATCAATTTCAACTTCCACCACCCATACAGTATAAAGAAAGAGATTGTCTGCTTCATACAACATCAAGCAAAAGTCACAAGTGGCAACCCAAAGACATATTATCAAGAAATGGTCAGTATAAGTGGTATCCTAGTACATGACAACTACCTGAGGACATGACACCTGTTCTGACATATAGGTATCGAAGGGTACAAAGATGACAATGCTCAGAAAACAGCCTCAGAACAATATAGTGCCCGAGAAATACAATTACAAAACAACAAAATTGTAATATCATCATCATTTATCCATCACACCCAGATGGTGCATAGAGCAGCAACTTTTTGTTGCTGTTTCTGTAACAAACTGTTTTTTTACAGGGCAGGGTTGTTAGCCCTGCACCCAACCCCCCAAACCTGGAGGACCGGTGGACCATTCTTGGTCCTTACGTTTACAGCAACTGGTATTCCCAAATAGTCACCCATTTAAGTACTGACCAGGCTCGATGTTGCTTAACTTCGGTGATCAAAAATTGTAATATGAGTTCTGGTAAAAAAAAAACAAAAACGGTTACTGAGCGATAAGGTTAATGAATGCCAAAAATCTATACACTCATGTCCCAAAGGACACATGGCCCATTAGATGAAGCCAGTGATTTAACAAAAAGTGTTATGAGTTCAGTACCTGTCTACAGTTATTAAAAGGAAAAAAAAAAATGAAACTGAGATATCTGGAAGAGGCGTGGTGCATGGAACTAGAACAATTTGCCCTGGTGGATGAAATCTATGGTTTTCTTCAAAATTCCAATGTGTATTGCCTGAAGGAGGCTGAAGAGTATATGTGAGTGAAAGTTAAGGGTATTGTATCAAGAAAACTTCATATCAATGGACATTGCTTTTGAGTAAAACAAGAAATCACGAGTGAGCTACTGTTCTGGATAACTAACCATGGAACAAGATGAACTAGTCGTCCAGCAACCATTCATATTGACCGGTGATGCTCTGATACACAATGCCTCTCAAAAGACATTCTGACTAATACAGGGCTGTAATGGTTGGCTTGTATGATTCTTGAATGTTCAAATTTGATGGGAAAGAAATATATCCTGACTTGGCATCTTGAAATCAGTCACTTTCTCACCAATATGACATGGCTTCCCCCTGTCTTTTCTACAAATATTATAATAGCAACTCTTATGATGAGCTTTTATTACCCCATGGTGTTCTGTTCACATGAATTTAAGCATGCTACAAGATTGGCGTCTATGTTATAACCTTTAAACATTGAAACAGTTAAATGTAACAGCTACTTCTACTCCAACTGTTTAATTTCTAGCATTTCACACCTGTGGAAAATTGCTATCATCTAAACTTCTAGAATGCTGTTCATCTTTTATCCTTTCTTCAAAAACTCCTATATGCAGTTTTTTCTCTCACTGTAACCCACTGTGCACTTGTGGCTGTCTCACCTTGCTTTGGGTGACATGATTAAAATATATATATATATATATATATATATATATATATATATATATATTGTAACAAAGTTGTAGAACACGTAGGTTTTTTTTACCTACTGTTCAAGCATTTACTTTTATAAAGAGTGCTCGATACAATGTAGAGTATTATATTGTAATGGTTGTTACAATGGTTTATAAATTCATAGTATCACTACACAAAATTTTTTGCATTTCAAAGCTGCTACATGCACTTCTCATCAGGTGATAAGTTGAAATCTTCACCCGTTGAGAAGTGCACGTAGCAGCTTCGAAACGCGAAAATTTTTGTGTAGTGATACTATGAATTTATAAACCATTGTAACAACCATTACAATATATATATATATATATATACACACACACACACACAAAGTATGTATCTCCACATAAAATGCAATACCAAGTTTTAAAATAAGTATTCAAAAATAAAAAAAATATTTAAAATTTTTAAAATCTTACTTTAGCTTTAATTTCAAGCTAATATTTAAATTTAATACTTCAAAAGTATTTTGCTATTTTCACAAACATTTTGAAATTGACTTTGGAGATCTTTTTTATTTTTTTTGCTAAAATATCTTATTAGCACCCTTTTAAAAACATCTTTCTTTATAATGTAATTCTCTTTATTAAAATAAAATTTTTTTCAAGACAGTGTCCTTGATATACTGTATATACTTGTATGCCATGCAACTTTCAAAGACTCAATGTTGAAGCTACTTTTATGGAAATCACATCATAGAAAATTAACCTATGTATTGCTGGTCTGTTTTTATCGTTGACCAAACTACATATCCATTTAGTGTAGTCAAGAAGAACAGCATTTGTTAAAATAAACATTGCACATTACACAAGTATATATGGTATCTTATTTATTAAAAACAATGCTGCGAAATAAAGTGAGTTTTATTGCATATTTTATTTACGATTCAGGGCACAAATTTTTAGTAAATGTTTCTCATTGACAAAAACAAAATTAAAGATTTCAATTCTTCAAATGCTCTTCCTTTAAACTAATATATGAAGTGGGTGGAATTATAATTTCTCAAAATTTTATGAAATTATGTAAGGGTAACATACAAAATAAAAGATTTTCACCCAGATTTTATGAAAAAATAAAAATTACTTTGTAAAATGTTCGAAAAATTTCATCAACATCTGATATTTGATTTTTGCAAGAGCCTTTTTCTGGTTTTGTAATATGTTGTTTACCACAAAACCCCCTAAAATTCCAATTTTGGCCCACCTGCTGACACAAGAAAACAATTTTTAAACAAAATTTGCTAGAATGGATTAAAAAAATGATAAAATGTCTTGGTCTTTCATCTGTTATCAAAATGTTTGTCATTGTTAAACATTTTGGAGAGAAAACTTTCTTTCCATCAAGTTTTGTGCCTTTTCATATTTGTGGAGGCGCCTAAATTGTACTGTTTATGTGATATTGCTATGAAGTAAAAACTATTTACTAATCATAATACTTTTCTTTAGAGTTACCTAGTATATACTGATGAAAAGCAAACAAAAAAAATAAAATCAGACAAAATTGTAATGGTGAGTTCATTGCAATTAAAATTAGCCTTCTTATGTTCTTCATTGTAATTGTTGATTCATACAGTATCATCCACAAATGAGAAGAGCTAATCATTTATTTTATAAAGTTAATTTTCATAAAAAAATCAGATCACATTGTTATTATTTCTGCTTGAATATTACACAATTAAAATGTCTGTATTTTCAATATTTCTATGAATATATATTATCTGAAAATCAACATTTGATGTCTTTGTCTTCATCTTCCATCACTGGTTGTAATTGTCATGATATTCAAATTACAGTACCTGAAATGCTTTTCTATTTCATAAGTAGAGGTTTTCAATGATATAAAGCTGGTCACAGGTAATATTCGATATGTTTTGTGTCATATTATACCAGAAATATCAGAATCCTGCAATGAATGATTTAGAAGAAGACACTATAAAAAATCTTTGCATATGCATTTTTAAATTGTTATATTTTTTTTATAAAAATTCTGCTTCATACACCACATTTGTGCGATATTTGCATTTGCTTTTCAGCATGAGATTCTGGGAAAATATGTTCTCTCCAAAGTGCTTTTGCAAGTAAGGGAGATAAAAAAAAAAAAAAAAAAAAAAAAAAAACAGGATACAGGAGAAGCCAAAGAAAGAATTGCAAGTTTTGTTGTCATCATGCATTTGAATGTCTGATTTTTCTTTTTCAAATGGAAGACCCTGAAAACGTTCAGTCAAGCACTTAAGAAAATTCTTTTCTCCCTATGTGAATCTGCATGTGTTGTTTTAAATAGTAATGACGTGAAAAGGCGGATTTACACACATCACAAGTAAATGGTTTTTCTCCAGTGTGTATTCGCATGTGGTCCTTTAAATGAGAGCCCTGTGAAAATGATACACCACACAATTCACAAGAAAATGGTTTCTCTCCAGTATGTATTCGCACATGCTTTCGTAAAGATGAGTCATGTGAGAAAGCAGATCCACATATTTGACAAGAAAATGGTTTTTCTCCTGTGTGTATTCGTATATGTCCTTTTAAATGGGATTTTTCTGAAAATGCTGATCCACAAATTTGACAAGAAAATGGTTTTTCTCCTGTGTGTATTCGCATATGCCTTTTTAAACTGCCTCGCACTGAAAATGCTGATCCACACAATTGACAAGTAAATGGTTTCTCTCCATTATGTATCTGCATGTGGTAGTTTAAATTGGAGATCTGTGTAAATGCTGCGCTACAAAATTCACAAGGAAAGGGTTTCTCTCCAGTATGGATTCTCACATGTCTTTCCAAACTGATACTATCTGAACATGCTGACCCACATACTTGACAAGAAAATGGTTTCTCTCCTGTGTGCATTCGCATGTGACTTTTCAAAGTGGACTTAGAAGAAAATACAGATTTACACAATTCACATGAAAGTTGTTTTTCTCCAATGTGTTTCGGCATGTGTCTTAAATATGAGACCAGTGAAAATACTGATCTGCAACACTTCACAAGTACTCTACACTATGTGTAATTTGAAATGTAAAATTTTTAAAGATTTTTTTTTTATAAAATCTTTGAATTATTGAAGAATTTCTGTTTTATGGAAGCGTATGGAATTATTCAAGCAGGAATACTATGAAAGTCCACACATCTAACAAGAATGTGTTTTTGGTATTTATGTAAATCTTCCAATAGTCATCTTAACCCGGTTTTCACATCTGTGAATAAAGAAGAGATATGTTAAGAAAAAATAATAAATACATATTTTAACAGTTTCAAATAACCTGAGTCAAGTTGAAAATAACATGAATGCAAAATCTTTTAGTTAATTATCTAAAGCAAAATATTTCATCAGTGCTAAAACTATATTAAAAGGTGACAATGTTTTTTACTTGAATCGTGATGAGAAACTCAGATTGTACTTGAAGACCTACTGTGTCATGTATCAGGTTGTCCCAAGAGTTCGTAAACACTTGCAAATAATTGAAATTTTTTGCCAAGTAATCTAAGGTTACCAGAAAACACTTGCAAAAAAATTTAAATTTTACTCGCAAAAACAACAAAAATTATTGCTCAAAATAAAGACCATCATTTTCCAAGACTTTCTGCAAGCTTTCGGATCTGGTCAAAGTACCATTCAGCCGACTTCAAATCAAAGAATTCTTGACACGCTTCCTTGACTTCATCAAACGAGTCGAATCTGCGGCCCTTCAGAAAGTGTTGCATTAAGCGGAAAAGGCCGCAATCTGATGGAGCACAGTCAGGACTGTAGGCTGGATGTGGCAGAACCTCAATGACACCCAGCTCTTCAGACTTGTCTTTGGTCTTCCTGGTGGTGTGTGGCTTGGCATTGTTCTGCTGCATCAAAGCGCACTTTCGGTTGATCAGAGCCGGGTACTTTTGCATCAACTTTTCATAGACCTGCTCAAATTGCTGACAGTAAAGTTCGGCACTGATGGCACGACCATTCAGAACCAACTCAAAATGCATGATTCCTTTAAAGTTCCACCAAACGCACAACATGACTTTCTTGCCGAATCGATCTTATTTTGGAACCAATGGTGTCTCTTGCCCTTTCTGAACCCATTGCTTGTCTCGATTGTGCTGGACCAGATAGACCCATTTCGCAAGAGTTTACAAACTTTTGGGAGAACCTAATATCAGGTAATCAAAAAAGTAATTTCAAAGCTGGTAAATGTCTTTTATTATATTGTTAGTGTACCTGAAGAGTTACTAATTTATTAGTGATATGTTCTGCAAATACTTAGTTTATAAGTCTTACATCATCACCTTTTAACACCAATATTTTCCCCAATAAAAAGCCCATATTGGGTTGAATTTGGTTATATGGATTGATATATTCAAGCGCAAAATTATATATAACTTTTACTGGCTTGCTATACAAGTATGTGCATATTTACTCTCACTGCTGTAATAAATCTTTTAAACTTATCAGTAAAGTAGTTGAGACTTTCTAGTTATTTCACAGCAAAGTACATTTTAAGAAGACAATTGTATCAACAGATTTGTTGCAGGTTAATTGAGATGGTTTTGTAAAAAGAGCCCAGCATGATTTTGACATTATGAAAAATGATCCTCATTAAATTGTGGGAATTCATATAATTAAGCTAAAAAAAAGAAAGAAAGATAAACATTTCACATATCCTGGTTCTTATGCAACATGAATGTCTTGACTATTGTATTTTCTATAAATCACCTTAAATCTCATCAACAATCAGATATATGCAAAGTCCTTTAGTAATATGATAAAGTTAATTACATTCTAATATTTAACCAAGAAAATGTCTGTCAGTTTTACATAAAAAGAGACAGTTGTAAACTGCAAAAACTGCTATGCATAGCCTAAAAAAATGCCATCAAATTCTTGGACATTGCAATGTGAACTGTATTATAAAGACAAATGTAATTGTGGAAAGCATGAAAATTATTTACAAATCAAACTTTAACTGTGAAATATGTAACCAAGGTAAAATTGTACAGTATATAAACAAGTTATCTGACAGAAGAGCAACTAAAATCTTAGAACTTGTTTATTGTGATCTAGTCAGCCTGACTGAACTGATATCTTTGAATGGTTTCATGTATACACTTTATTTCATGAATGACTATTCTGGTCAAATTATGGTTTATTTTCTTAAAGAAAAAAACAATACATTTCTTACTGTAAAGAAATATTTGGCTGACATTGCTGTGTACAAATCTGTAAAACACCCAAGAAGGGATAACAGTACAGAATTTACTTCTGAAAATTTGAAACTCTTATAACAAATAATACTATTAAATGTCATAAATTGGCACAGTACTTGACATACAAAAACACTATTCAGAAAGAGCTTGGTGATCACTATTTGAAATCAGTAGATGTCTATTAATAGAATTGAAGTTATCAAAGTTTTTGTGATTTTATACTATCTTTATTGCTGTATATGTTAGAAATTGGTGTTACATTCAAAGAACTGGAAAAACTGCCCTCAAAATGTTGATGGTTGCAATCCTAGCATTGCCAATATGCATATATTTGGTACAATTTGTTGCACATACATATTAGTTAGAAAGAAATTGAATGCTAAAAATGAAAAAGCAATTTTCATAAGCTATGAAAATCAAGTCCTACCTATTTAACTTATATACTAGAAACTAAGAACATCAAAAGGGTCAGGCATGTAAACTTTTTAAATGAATGACACATTTGTAAACAAAAGCTAATCCTTGGTTTTGAAAATCTTGCAAAAGGACAATATACATCTGTGACAAGACAAATTATTTTTTAAAAATTAGCAACTTTAATACTGAATTAATCTGATTTACACAAGTATTACTTATTCATTGTATGAAATTTGGAATAAAACTATTTCTTAACCAGAGAGTTCAAATTTCTGACCTTTCCACCATATTTGTTGACAGATTTAACTGATGTGAGATAAGATAAACATGTATGGAAATCACAAGTGACATAATTGTACAACTTTTTTTTTTCTGGTAAGAAGTAGAAACCCTGAAACATATGACTTAAATTTACACAAAAAAAAAAACTTCAAATATACAAATAAAAAAAATATTTAAAAAATAGGGAGGCACAAAGATTATATTAAACTTTTTAATTTTTGAATAGTGAATATAATCTTCATCAATTAATTTCCAGAAATGTCTAAAACTTCGCCATCAATTGCCCATAAACCTAATATTAATTAAATTTAGGAGTCATTGGGGAATGCTAATCAACTGTCTTTTTTTCTTCAATATTAGCAACTTCTTAGAAAACCTGCTCTAAATTACGAAAACAAAAATGCAATAAAACTATGCCATTTTTTATTTGGATAAACTTTTAATTGATTTTATAAACAAAATAAGCAAAGGATATCATAGTCTGAATAGAAAATAAATTTTTCCATGAATAACGAAATTTTACAAGAATTGTTTTAATTTTTATTATAATAATTTATAAAGATTCAAAAAATTTTAAATTTCCTTCTCCAGCATTAATACTAGGGTGTGAAATTAATTCCAATGAAGACTATATTTACTTACTGAAAATCTAAAAGTTTAATACAAATAATTTAGCCCTTGGGTTTTTAAAATAATTAAAACATCTTAATTGTGTGCATGCTGATTACTCATATTTTCTTGTTATGGGTGGCTGTAGATGATATATATCATTAAAAGGTCACGTGTTTTAAAGGTTGTGTGTCATACATGTAAAAAAAACCTGTATAAACATATTTGGCAGGGTACAATTCTTTCATCTCACTTCAGTGTTTCCTATGCCGTCATTTCAACATTTGCTTTGCAAATCATCCCTTTAAAATTTAAAGCAACTTTTACATTTTAACTCCTAATTTCCTAATTTAATTTAAAAAAGAAAAGAAAAAATATTTGTGAAATTCACAACTTCTGGAGGTACCTAAAAAGAATATGAAAAATAGATATTAAAAATAAAAATTAATAAATGCCATTACATTTCATAAATTATTGAGTTACATCTGCCATGACATATTTTTATTCTGTTATTAAATTGTAAAATATATTAAAAGAAAGTTTTATATTATTTTAATTTTTATTTTTCATAAAACATTTTTAAATGTAAGGATACAAAGCTAAACTAACTAAAATTCTATAAAATGATGGATAATTGCTGAAAACATTGTTAAATTTTTAATTTTAACATATAGTTAAAAATAAAAAACCGATTTGTACAAATAAGATTTATGCTACAATTCGTCTTCCATACTTGACAGATCCTGTATATCATGTCAGTTATCACCTCTGACAATTTTAGATTCTGATCAATATAATTTCAGTTTGAAATACTCCAGGGAAAATTGCTTACTGAAATTAGTAAATTTAATCTACATACCTCCAAAAAATTGCTGAAAAAACAGCATAGTATGAAGGATAAAGGTCCCTAACTAAATAAAAACAAAGTTTTATCGGCAAAATGTTTATATTATCATTAAGAGGATAAATTAAAGTATATTTTAATTATTTTAAAAAATTTTTTCATTATTTCTAACACGTTCAAAATTTTGGTAGAAAATCTTTTTTCTTCTTACAGACATTTATGTCTTGTGCAAGACATAAATTGATGCACAGGTTATAAAGTAAAAAAAAATGTAACATTACGCAAGGCACTTTTTTGCCGGTGAAAGACATTAATTTGGAAATTCTTGCAAAAATCAAATAACGATTGGATTTTGATGAACATTTCAGGACTTATTCATAATTGACTGAAATCAATTTTCAAATAATTATTTTTAGAAAATATTTGTAAAAATATATTTTTTTTTTACATGTTACCCCTGCCCACCAATTAATTTCCAGAAATCTCTAAATATTCGACTTTGGGCTACAATAAACCTAATATAATTAAATTCAGGAGTCATTGGTGAATGCTAATCAACTGTTTTTTTTCTTCTTCAATATTGGCCTTCTTTCTAAAAAGTAAGTCTGAATTACGAAAAATGCAGTAACTTTTAATTGCTTTTATGAACAATATAAATTAAGAATATCTTTGTCTGAAAAGAAAGAATTTCAATGAATAATAAATTTTTACAAGAATTATTTTCGGTTTAGAAAAACTTTTTTTATAATATGTAAAGTTTCAAAATTATTTTAGAATTTCTTTCTCCATTGGGTCAACTAGGGTATGAAATTAAAGAATGAAGACTACATTTACTAATTGAAAATTGAAAAGCTTAACACAAATGATTTAGCCATTGGATTTTTATAACAATTAAAACATTTTAAATGTGTGCATTTTGATTACCTGTATCTTATTTGTACAGGTGGCCGTACATGATATTTATAATTAAAAGGTCACAATTATTCAAAGGTTGTCCTCCCTTACATAAAAAAAAAAAAAAATTTATACCAAATTCATCTTCCAATACTTGGATTTTTTTGCTGGCTACTGTGAATCATATCAATTATCGCCTCTTGATAAGTCATTGACAGATGTGATGATAAGGATACCATAACTGAGAAACGCTTCTTTGAATCTTGTTTTTAATCAACTTAAAGTAAGTTTAAATTTGGTAATTTCAAAAAAGTAATGAAAGCTAGGTGTATTTTATTTTTGTAAAAGTTTTTAAAACCAAGAATTGGCTTCTGTTTACAGTCGATGAAAAATGGTGGCCGTTTAAAATTTTAAAAACTGTTTTTTAAACCTAAAAAGGTTTTGATTCCTAGCAATATAATTTCGGTTTGAAATACACCAGGGTATATTTTTAAAAAATTTAATTTAAATTGAGATATCGAAAATTTGTGGAGGTACCTAATTAAATCTCTTGGCTTTCAATTAAAGCTTCAAGAAAACATTTTTATTTTTAAAAATTCAATTGAGATTTAGGTATTGAAAATGAGCAGAGGTACCTTGTAGGTACCCGGACTAAATCTGTTAAAAAACAGCATAATGAAGTAAAAAAAACAAACAAACTTAAAACAAACTTTTTCCATTTAAATTTTTAGAAAGGGAAAAGATTAAAATATTTTTTTAATTATTTTTAAGATTTTTTCATCCCTTCTAAATTTTGGTGAAAAATCTTGTTTTGATTTCAGTTAGCGGATAACCAAATTATTACGAGAGTTTAATGGAAAAACGTTTTGATCTCAGTGGATAACCAAATCGTTACAACAGTTTAATGGAAAATGTAATATTACGTAACTTAACTCATTTTTTCTTCCAGTGACAAACACATTAATTTGGGTTGAAAATTCTTGCAAAAAGCAAATAATTTTATTGAAGCTTTCATGACTTATTCACAAATTAATAAAATTATTTTTTAAATTGCTATTTTTAAAAAATCTTGGTAAAAATATATGTATATATTTTAGGTACCTCCACAAAATCACTGCTCATTTTCGATACCTCAATTTAAACTTAATTTTTAAAAATAAAAATGTTTTCTTGAAGCTTTAATTGAAAGCCAAGAGATTAAATTTACTAATTACAGTCAGCAAAATACCCTGGTTTACTTCAAACCAAAATTATATTGATTGGAATCAAAAATTTAACTGCTGAAAAAGATTTTTCTTGAATATACTGCCATTATTGATTGATCGACACTTTACATAAACAGTAGCCAAATTTCTATTTAAAAAAAAAAAAAAAAAAATTATACCTCCTTGACATGTTATTTAAGTCAATTTTTAAAATTGAAACTTACCTTTATCTGATTTCAAATAAATACTAATTGCTTACTGCCTGGAAATTTACGATAAATATTTTTATTTAATGACGGTAGCCCTCTTTATTTGCGTTATTTTAGGTGACAAATGATTTATTGACAAGTGGAACGTGTCAAGAACACTTGTATGGTGACTGAAAGTGACAAAAAATTCATGTAGCTTAAACCATAACATTTGGAAATTTAAACTTTTTTTGTTGTTTTTTAACTAAATAGTAAAATTAAAAATTTGACATAATATTTTCAGCAATTGTATAATATTTTATAGAATTTTAGTTTCGATTTATAGCCAGACTATGCGTTCTGAATAAATAAAAATATGCTTTCTGAATGAATAAAAATTTAAATTTCTTTTAAAATAATTTAATAAGAAGGAATGAAATTAAAATAACCAAACTAAGTTATATTATGTTATTTATTAATATTTTTCTGAAATTATTTATTTATATGCTTTCTGAAAAATTAAAAAATTTAAATTTCTTTTAGAATAATTTTAATTTAATAAGAAAGGATGAAATTAGAATCAAAGTGTGGTTTGTGTCGTTTTCGATATAAGGGGAATTAATCCAAACACTTGTTAACTTAATTATGACCCCTACGGAAACTTATGACCCCCATGGAACAAAGTACTTAATAAAAATTACCATATTTACACACTTTTTTAAAAATTATTTTAAAAATAAAATTGGTGAACGATTTTTATTAAACTTTTCAATTTTCGATAGGCAATATAACCATCAATTCTTAACTAAAAAAAAAATTAAATGTTTCCATAAAAGGTTTTTAAAATATTTGTAAGTGTAACACTTTTATGTAATATTAAACAATAAACAAATAAAAACAATCATTTCAAAATTTTATTAGTAAACGAAAAATTTTTTTTTTCTTCGGACTATAATGTCCTTAATAATTATTATTTATTCCAGCAATTAAAATTTTATCAAATTAAATTATATCAGAGTTTTATTGCATTTTTTTATGTTACTCTTCGGAGCAGATTTTCGGTCAGGTTGTCTACTTTAGAATACAAAACAATAACATAGATGATTTATATGCACAAATGAGTCCTGCGTTTAAATGATAAAAAAAAATTGCAGCTAATTAAAATTTCATTGATTTAAAAAAATTTAGGTAGAGGTGGTGGTGGAGGGTAACAGTGTTAAAAAGTAATATATTTCTTCACCAAGAGATATTTAAAAAACAATAATTTCAAAAATGATTTCATGTGAGTACTGAAAGTTTCATTCAAATCTGACAATTATTTGATTTTTGTGAGAATTTCCAAATTAATGTGTTTGTCACCGGGGAAAAAGTGGGTTGTGTCATCATGACGTTACCCATTGTAAAAGTCGCAAACTTTTTTTTTAGCTGCTAACTCAAATAAAAACAAAATTTCGAAAATGTTAGAAGGGATGAAAATTTTATCTTAAATAAGTAAAAATTACTTTGATCTTTCCTCTTAATAATAATATAAATATTTTGATGGAAAACGTTTGTTTTATTAAGTTTATGAACTTTTAAATTCTATGATGTTTCAAGCTGTTTTTTTTGCGATTTATTGGACGTAAAATTCATGAAATTTTAAGAAATTAAATTTTGTTGCTGAAATTGGTTTTATTAACGATGGACTCACTGGGGAATGTAAATCAGCTAGTATTATAGTTTTTTTTTGGGGGGGGGGGGTTGCCTCTATTTCCAAAAATCTGTTCTCAGAAAATAAACTGCAATAGAACTAATGACATTATTTAATTAAGTAAGCTTTTCATTTTCATGAATAAAAATTATAAATTAAGACATTCTGAAACAGATTTAATCTTTCAAATTTATTTTTTTTTAGTTTGTTTTTATTTTCTCGAAGATGGGTTATTCATTTATTTTAAAATAAAAAGCAAAACTCGCAGCCATCTGTTGTACAAAAAAAATTGCAAAAAAGCAATTATCTGGTTTAAACGAAATTTTTGGTACTTATTCAATAATAAGACAAGAGGTGATTTATTAGAAGAATTTGTGGAAATATTTTTAACTTAAAGAGTTTAATTTCAACTGGTTAAATCATGGCTAAAAAAAAATATTAAAAAAGTTAGTTTTTTTTTTACACTGGCGTAACACATGAGGTAAAAAAGACAATTTATACGTCAATAACAAATAGGCCTTTAATTAAAACAACAAAAAAGTACAAACTTGAGAATGTTTTATCAAAAATAGAAAAGAAATGACATACCGATCTGGTTAGAAGTACTACACGCCCTTTACACAAGGAAGCAAAGAATGGAAGAGGAAGAAGAGTTCCTCACAAGGAAAGACAACTGTTGTCTCCCTACACTTTCATAAGGCAGACTCAAGTTTTACAACAATCGTTGCTGATTTAGTTAATATATCTCAATGTCGTAGGAACGCGAAAGTGTTTAAAAGATTCACTAAATTGTTGACAATTTTAAATTTCTATAAAGTCAATTTCACAAAATTAAAATTGAAATATGAAATATAGAAAAGACCTTGATGCAACTTGGAGCATAGTAAAAATAGCCAAACCATACAACAGTGGAAAAGTATGCAGATTATGACAGAAAGAAAAATTGGTTACTGTGTTGTGTGGTGCCTAGGATGAAAGAAATTACTAAATGAAAGATCAGAAATTATGTCCATATGTAATCATACACATATTTACCTACTAAAATCATACAAGTATAGACGAAAGTGTTCTAATGTTTTTAAATAACTTCCTAATTTTAAAATATTTGGCGGTTGTTTGAAAATTCTAGTCACGTATAAAAAATTCCTCTTCGGGCATTTAGAAAAAGGGTAAAATCAGTTATCGTAAATCACCTGAAAATACTGAAAAAATGAAACATGGGTGGCGGAAATAACTCACTTCCCAATAAAAAATGATAAAAAGTTCTACAATATATATATATATATAGGCATATATGTATATATACGTCTATATACATATACGTATATAAGAATATATATACATATACAAATATACATACGTATATACACACACACACATATATATATATATATATATATGTATGTATGTATGTATACTTATATGTATATATATATATTTATATATACCTATATATATATATATAAATTAGAGAAAATTTTCAAAATTCAAAGGTGTCAGATGTACATTTCGACATAGGATCTCTAATAGAGATTCTACGTCACATCAGCGACATTGTTTTTTCCAAATGGTGAAGGCCCTGGGGTAGAGTGTGGAGGGGTTTTAGGTTAACAACGGTCGCACAGTAGAAAAGAACAGAGCTGGTAGTCGCGGGGTTACAGGGTGTTGAAACGGTATATTTATGAAGGGGAGGAATAGGTGTTCATATTTTATAAAGATAGACAACTAAATGAGTTAAATTACTTTTTAAGGCTAAGATTTTGGGCTGTTTGAAGAGGTGTATTTAGGCGAGAAGGAATGGGTTTCAATATAAGATTTTAAAATTTTTTATTTAAGTTTATTTGATTAAACCTTTTAGGTAGAAGCAAGCTAAATGCCAATTACAGGAAGTTATCAGTTAAAAAATTATTAGAGAAAAAAATATTAGAGAAAAAAACGCATATATATATATGTGTTAACCAAGGAAAAAGGGGTTTAGTAAAAGAATCCATATTTTCTAAAGATAAGCAATTAAAGAAGCTTGGGATAGGAAGGTGGGGGGGGGGGGGTTTAAAATACTTTTTAAGGTTAACGTTAGGGTAAAATTAAGATTAAAACTTAAATTGAATCCTTTTAATTTATATTCTAACATCTAGTCAATGGGGATTTAAATTCTAAATTTAAGTATTCGAAAGATTTGCCTTGTGGTGGCACTTACTGATGAATTCCCTCCTAAGATTCAGTAGCCGGTGTTGGTGGGGGTATTTTAATATTGAAATTTTTTCCAGTAAACATAGACATATATATATATTTGTATACATAGTGACATAAATAAATGTACAAATGAGGGTGCCTATGATATTATTATTCAAGTATTAATAAATCAGTTCTATATTTTCATAAATATACATAGACACACACAAACATATATATACACATAGATATATAAATACACATATGTACACAGATACATATACATATAAATATGTATATATATATATATATATATATATGCATATACTTACAAATTAATTTTTTATTTTTAGATGTTCACTTTAAAATTTAGCTATCAAATATAAGTGGCGGCAGTTAATTCTATTATTACTCAATTCTTGGAATATTCACATGAACTACAAATTTTATTGTAACCTAATTTATATAATTATCGTATGAATTGTTGATTTTCAAGTAAAAAATATATTTTTAAAAACACAGCTTTCTCATTGACAAACACTGCCTTCTACAACTCCTCTGCTATCTCATGCAACTTCAATTTATGATCGGCCAAAATGAGTTTCTGGATATTTTTTGTTTTCAGGGATAACTCCCAATTATGGGTGACTTGAGTGTTTACCATTATTTGTGTCTGTACAATTGTATTTAAAGTTACCATACCAGCTCTTAACCATTGTTTTCAACAGAGCAGAGTCCAAATAACATTCATTAAGCCATTGGTTTGCTTGAACTACTTTTTTCCATCAGAAAGCATTGCTTTATCAAGACATGAAATTCAGATTTTTCTATTGTTATGAAATTTTGCAACAGTAGCTTCACTTATATAACTGTTATTTGTAAACAAATAGTAATAATCCAACTGGGCCCAAATTTTGTCACGTACCATTTGAAGGTTAGTACTTCATAAAAATTATATGGATTTTTTATTAGTGTTGCCATCTATGTGGGACTTATTGAGTGATGTGTTATCTAAATACAAATTAGAGATGTCATAATATATCATTCATTCTTAATTTGAACTGGAATGATCTATATATGCAAGGTATCTTAAATACTTTTATAAAATTAGATATTTGGTTTTCCACATCAAATTAAGGATGAAAGTCTATATGAAGATGTCTGCAAACACTTCATTTTTGAGTTATTAATTTTAAAGAAATTTTATGGTAGATTTTGCTAAGATGTCATGTAGACTAGATTACAATTGTCATTTGTGTACATTTGAGAATAACCTGTCTTCAACATTTAACATTTATAGTAGTGAATTAACTGAGAAGTGTTCGATTTATCAATGGCAGAATATTCATATGATAAGCAGGCAGATATATGTACATATGGGAATGTGAATGTTAATGGATCCGGGACTGCATGGCTGAATCAGACTGAGATTCCAAACTGAAGGCCAACAAATATTCAACTTTCATCACATTATTGAAACACTATCCATGTCACCACAAACTATGGATTGAGGAAAACAGTGATCCACTTGTACGCTCGTATTATCACACATCAAGTGGCTTTACCATGTCGTACATCAAATAGTATGAAAAACAGCTAATCTGTAGTTTACTTCTTTAGCCTTGTTTACGGATGAAACAACATTTGCAAGATATGGAATAACAAATTTACACAACCAGCATTTGTTTGTGGATTGGTATCTTCATGGTGTAATACAGGCTAGACACCAATATCAGTTTGCAAGAAATGTGTGGGCTGAAATTGTAGGTAACTGTCTGGTAGGTTCAGAAATTATTGTTAAAATTGAAATAAAAACATGCAAAGTAAAACAATGTTAATTATAATTTTAAAGAACTTTCCAAATTTGAAACAAAATTATGAATTAATTTTAATCTTTAAATTTAGGTATTATTTCATTTTTAAATCTATTTATGGTTTGTTGTTTTATTTTCAAAAGAAAGTTTATGGTAGATCATATTAAGATGTTATGTAGACTAGGTCACAATTGTCATTCATGTACATTTGTGGCTAGTCTATCTTCAACATTTAACATTTGTAGTAGTGAGTTAACCAAGAACTATTTCATTTATCAATGGCAGAATATTCATGTCATGAGTAGGCAGATATATGTACATATTGGAATGTGAATGTTAATGGATCCAGGAGTGCATGGCTGAATCAGACTGAGATTCCAAACTGAAGGCAGACAAATATTCAACTTTCATCACATTGTTGAAACACTATCCATGTCACCACAAACTATGGATTGAGGAAAACTGTGATCCACTTGTACGCTCATATTATCACGCATCAAGTGGCTTTAGCATGTCGTACATCAAATAGTAGCAGAAACTGCTAATCTGTAGTTTATTTCTTTAGCCTTATTTACAGATGAAACAATATTTGTAAGATATGGAATAACAAATTTATACAACCAGCATATAAATTAGAGATGTCATAATAAATCATTTCATCTTAATTTAAGATGGGATGATACAAAAGTGTATCAATATTTTTATAAAATTTGGTGGTATCTTTCTCACACCAAAATAAGGAAGAAAGTCTATATGAAGATATGTCTCCAAATTCCTCATTTTTGAGTCATTAATTTTAAAGAAATTCATAGTAGATCATGTTAAGATGTTATGTAGACTAGGTCACAATTGTCATTCATGTACATTTGTGGCTAGTCTATCTTCAACATTTATTATTTGTAGTAGTGAGTTACACCAACCAACCAACATTGTCTGGACAGTTGTCCTCCTCTTTGACAGATTCACATCATTTTGGCCATCTCTAGTCTTCTTCAGGTAATTTATGTTGGAAATGTAGAGTGTTCTAGTTGCATGTACCATGCCTTTTCTGAATATCTTAGTTTCTATTATTTTCCTTTTAGTAAATGTGGCCATATTGAGCTCACAATACTTCGTGTCAAGTCAATGGATTATTACAACCAATGCTTTCATTCACTTAGATGTGTACATGAACTTTTGAGACTCATCAACCTAATGTCCCAGTAATATTTTTTTTAACCAGAGCTCATATTACAATCTACTGTTATTTTTTCTAATGGTCTTTATGTAACACTATGTTGTGGAGTAGTTTTTGCACTGAAGGTGATAATTGGGCTGTCGGTTGCTAATCGACTTAAAGCACCCAAAATGTTAGGAACTTGGTAATCTTCCACTAAAAACTGACTCCTTAGTATTCAGCTGTCAACTGCCTAGTAATTCTACTGAACTCCAATAGAACTTTAAAGAACTCCTATGAACTTTCCAAGAACTTCTCCTGTTAACTCTTATTAATATAGAAGGGAGAGTCCATTATTTGAGGAATAGGTGTGTTTCCCCATAACACACTATTTGAAAAGGTTCTAATTGAAGAAAAAAATGAAGACTACAGAAAACGCTAATTTTCAATAGACTGAAAGATATATTGATAGTCGAATGAGGGGAAAACCAAAGAACATAGTAATTGATTTTTTTTTTTATTTGCTAGAAAAGTAAAACAGAGAGACATCTGGATTAAGTCAAAAGCTGAGATTACCCTGGATGAACAGATATATATTTTTAGAGTTACCGAAAACTAGCAACCACTTAAAATAAATTTTTTATGCATCTGTTTTTTTTTAATCAGTTGATACAGCAATGGGCCAAAAAAATTCAGTCAGTTGATAATTGATAATTGGAGTAGATAGACCAAACTATTGCCCGGTTCACGCTCCACCCACGTCTGTTGAACAGGCTCATCCCTTGTTCCCTGTTTAGGATGTGGTTTCTGGTTTTCTCTTTCCCAATCTTTTCACTCTTAAGCAGCCCCCTGCACATCAGTGGCATTACCACCTTGCTCTGGGTGATATGAATACAAAAAAAAACTTTTAATACACTGATGACCTCAATAAAGGAAATAAGGGAAAGATGACAATTCAAATTTTGAAAACAAAAAAATCATCTGGCTTCTGCTAAAAGACTGAGAACGTACCAGTGTAGCAATAGATATACTGATGGAGATGCTATCTGTAAACAAACAACACATTTCAGAATGAGATCAGATAAATATCAACAGGTTTAGCAATGTGATTGCCATTATCATTGGCACTGGCTAACAATATACATAAAATACTTTGACAAAATGGCATTAGAATCAATGGCATTAATGATTTCAATTCTCCAAGAGTTTAACTAAATAAGAACGGGAAAGAATTTCAATTTCTAAAAATTTCATAAAATGATTTTAGATCTTTTCTCTTCATGAAGTTATAATTTTCTTTAGTTTGTGACGAAGAATTCTCTCTTTAAATTATGTCACTATTTCAATGAAGGGCACTTTTCTACATTTTCAAAGCTGTGGAAGTCTGTGTTGCGTTGCCCAACACACATCAATGTAGTCCCTTCCTTAAGTTATTAAAAAGAATTCATATTATAAAATAGAAATAATATATATAAACTTGATCTTTTTTTAGATCTTGAAATTTTGTAATTACGTTTGTCCATAAAAAGTAAATTTTTACAAAGTGATGAGATTTTTTTAATGATCTAAAAATGAGTGAAAGTAATAGACAAAATGTTTTATTCAAATTTATTTAATCAAAATCTGACAAATGATTGATTTTTTGTAAGAACTTCGTTTGTTCTGCAATGTGTTGTTTACCACAAAATAAATGCTTAAACTCCAATTTTGGTCCACAAGAAAACAAGATTTTTGAAAAAAAAAGTTCACAATTAAGCAAAATTTTTAACCAAGATTTTTAATGTGCTAGAAAGTATTCAAAAAATTTATTTAACATAATCACAAAATATTTTGGTCTTTTCTCTTAATAACAATAAACATCTTGGTGATAAAACACTTTTTTTAAGATTCAGGCATTTTGGTATGCTATTCAGCAAATTTTCAGAGGTACATAAATTGTACTATTTAAGTGATATTGCCATTAAGTAAAAACTTATATTTACTAATTACAAAACTGTTTTTGGGGTTATCTAGTACATACTGATGAAAAGGAAACCAAAAGAAATCAGACAAAATTGTAATGGTGATTTCATTGCCATTAAAAATACAAAAAAAAAAAAGAGAAACAAAAATCTACAAAAAAAAATAGAAACAAAAATTTACAAAAAAAAAGAGAAACAAAAATCTAAAAAAAAAAAAAGAGAAACAAAAATCTACAAAAAAAAAAAAGAGAAACAAAAATCTACAAAAAAAAGAGAAACAAAAATCTACAAAAAAAATAGAAACAAAAATCTACAAAAAAAAAATAGAAACAAAAATCTACAAAAAAAAAATAGAAACAAAAATCTACAAAAAAAATAGAAACAAAAATCTACAAAAAAAATAGAAACAAAAATCTACAAAAATAGAAAACATTCAGAATGTGATCGCAACTGTATTTTTGAATTTGAACTCATTGCAAATGTTGATCCACACAGCATCACTACAAATGAGAAGAGCTATTTATTGTCTGAAGATATTTTTTTTATAAAAAAATCAGAATATTTTATTATTATTTTTGCTTGAATATTACACAATTAAAATGTATTTATCTTAATATTTATTGAAACTTATGCCCCAAATATGTGTTATCCAAAGATGAGTAAACCTCCCTGAATAAAAATTATTTAAAAATCAACATTGGGTGTGTTTGCGTCCATTTTTCATTACTGGTTGTAATCTTCATGATATTCAAATTACTTTTTCTGAAATACTTTTCTATTTCATCAGTAGACAATATTTTACATTTTGTAGGTTTTCAATGATATAAAATTGTGAAGTATAAAAAATTTAATAAAATATCAACAAAGTATATTGGTCTTTCATCTGTAGCCGAAATGTTTGTTATTCTTAAATAACAAACATTTTCATGTTAAAACTGTTTTCATCAAGTTTTGGGTTTTTTCATCATTTACAAGATGAAAAACAAGAATTTGTATTCATCAGCATGTGGAGGTACATAAAATTATGCAAACATTTTCACAAGAAAACTGTTTTCATCAAGTTTTGGGTTTTTACAGGATGAAAACACAAGAATTTGTTTTAACCAGCATGTGCATGGAGCTACATAAATTGTACTATTTAAGTGATGTTGCCATTAAGTAAAATCTATATTTACTAATTATGAAACTGTTTTTGGTGGTATCTAGTATATACTGATGAAAAGTAAATGAAAAGAAATCAGACAAATCTTTATGGTGAGTTCATTGCCATTAAAAATACAGTCTTTTTATGTTTTTCACAAAAAAGTTTTGTTAATTTGAATGAAAACAGAACAAAACTTTCAGTGTGTGATCACAACTGAATTTTTAAATTTAAACTCATTGCAAATGTTGATTCAAACAGTATCTACAAATGAGAAGAGTTAACCATTTATTTTATAAAGTTAATTTTCATAAAAAAATCAGAACATTTTTTTATTATTTCTGCTTGAATATTACACAATTAAAATGTTTTTATCTTAATATTTATTGAAACTGATGCCCAAAATATGTGTTGTTATCCAAAGATGAGTACACCTCTCTGAATGAAAACTATTTAAAAATCAATATATTTGTGTTTGCATTTATTTATTTTTTTTACTGGTTGTAATCTTCATGATATTCAAGTTACTGTTTCTGAAATACTTTTGTATTTCATCAGTAGACAACATTTTACATTTTGTAGGTTTTCAATGCTATAAAGTTGATCACATGCAATATATATTTTGTGTAATATTATACAAGAAATAATAGAATCCAGCAATGAGTGATTTAGAAGACACTCTAAAAGAAAAAAAAAACAGAAAACTGAAAAGTGGGATCATCATTTATGGTACATTTGAGAAAAATGCAGGAGATTCTTGTAGATTTTTCCATCTTAATTTTTCACTAGAAATTTCAGTCAACAGAAAATAATTTTCCTTCAGTATGTGTCTGCATGTGCATTTTAAAATTTCATTTGATAAAAGTTCAGCTTCACATGCTACATTGAGTGAAATTTGTATTTGCTTTTCAATGTGAAATTCTGAGAAAAATTTCAATTGAAAAGAAAAGAAAATGTGTTTTGCCCAATGTTCATTTGCATGTGAGAGAAAAAAAAAGGTAAAAAGGATGCCGAAGAAAGGATGGCAGGTGTTCTCGTCATCATATACTTGAATTTCTAATTTCTTTTAAAAGAAAGGCCCTGAAAATATTCAGCCGAACGCTTATCAAGAAAACTATTTTTTCCCTATATGAATTCGCATGTGTTGTTTTAAATCATAATGTCGTGAAAATGCTGATTCACACACTTCGCAAGTAAATGGTTTTTCTCCAGTGTGCATTTGCATGTGGTGCTTTAAATTAGAGCTCTGTGAAAAGGATGAACCACAGATTTCACAAGAAAATGGTTTTTCTCCAGTGTGCATCCGCATGTGATCTTTTAAATTAGAACTCTGTGAAAACGATGCACTACATAATTCACAAGAAAATGGTTTCTCTCCAGTATGTATTCGCATATGCTTTTTAAAAGTTGAGTCATGTGAGAAAGCTGATCCACAAATTTGACAAGGAAATGGTTTTTCTCCTGTGTGTACTCGCATATGCCTTTTTAAATTGGATCGTACTGAAAATGCTGATCCACAAATTTGACAAGAAAATGGCTTTTCTCCTGTGTGTATTCGCATATGCCTTTTTAAACTGGATCGTTCCGAAAATGCTGATTCACACAATTGACAAGTAAATGGTTTCTTTCCACTGTGTAATCGCATGTGGTAGTTTAAATTGGAGCTCTGCGAAAATGTTGAGCCACACAATTCACAAGAAAAGGGTTTCTCTCCAGTGTGGATTCGTACATGTTTTTTTAAACTGAAACTATCTGAACATGCCAATCCACATACTTGACAGGAAAATGTTTTCTCTCCTGTGTGCATTCGCATGTGTCTTTTCAAACTAGAACTCGAGCAAAATACAGATTTACACAATTCACATGAAAGTTGTTTCTCTCCGGTGTTTTTCTGCATGTCTTCCAAAATATAAGGCCTGTGAAAATACCGATCTGCAACACTACAAAAGAATTACTCTACATAATGTGTACTTTGAAATGCAAATTTTTAAAATATACTTTTGTGGTAAAATCTGTTAATTATTGAAGAACTTCTAATTTATGCATCTGCATGGGATTATTCAAACAGGAAAACTGTAAAAATCCCCACACCTATTATGAGTGTGTTTTTCATATCTGTATATGTTTTCCAATAGTCATCTTTCCCAGGTTTTCATATCTGTGAATGAAGAAAAGTATTTTAAGAGAAAATAATAAACATATTTGAACAGTTTAAAATAATCTGAGTCAAATGGAAGATAACATGAATGCAAAATCTTTGTTATTTGTTGATCTGAAGTAAAAGAATATTTCATCAGTGTTAAAACTATATTAAAAGGTGACAAATATTTTTACTTGGATAGTGATGAGAATACAAGGTTCAGAGATTGTACTTAAAGACCTACTGTGTCATGTATCAGGTGATCTACTTCAAAATAGTGTAATTTCAAAGCGTGTAAATGTTTTTTATGACAATGTTATTGTACCTGAAGTGTTGCCAGGTTATTGGTGACATGTCTTGCAAGCACTAAATTCAGAAGACTTACATCATCACCTTTTAAGACCAACATTTTCCTAAATACAAAACTATGCTGGGTTGGATTTGGCTACATGGACTGATATATGCAAGTGTAAAATCATATTTAGCTTTTACTGGATTGCTTAAATACAACTACCTTATGTACTTACATGCTGCAATGAAACCATGGTAAGACAACAATTCCTGCCATACAAGCATGTCCTTATTCATTTTCACCACTGTAATAAATCTTTTGAGTGGACCAATGAAGTACTTCAGTGTTTCAAGTTATTTCACAACAAACTATATTATAAGAAGACAATTGCACCAACCGATCCATTGCATGTCAGTTCAGATGGTTTTTGAATCATTTTGACATGATGAAAAATGAACTTAATTAGCTTAGATTATGGGAATTCATATAATTAAGCTAAACAATAAAAAAATATCACATATTCTGGTTCCTATTTTAGATGAATGTCCTGACTCTTCCATCTCCTATGAATTACCTTAAATCTTATATTATTCTGACCAATGCATGTTGTTACAAACCCCCAGTTGAGTTATTGGAAAAGATACTTTAGAAGTATCTAAAATACAGTCAGTCAGTCAGTAAAGTGCCATATGTGATACATGCTTGGGCGATCATGTCTTGAAAGAGACATGACTGATTGGGCAGATGATTATCCCACAGTAGGTTACCATTGCTTTCTGTGGTAGATTGGTTGCCAGCCAAGGCTATAGAACCCAATCTGTCCTGCTATTTAACCCATAACTGGAAGGAATAGACGGATTAATACCTTTCCCAAGGGTATCTGCACGTAAGTGAATGCAATGAATTCAGCTGGAATTCGAACTCGGCTCTCCGATTTCTCGTTCCAAGCCGATATCCAATGCACCACAGTGCACATCCTAAAATACAGCAGTAGGAGATTCAAAAACAATGAAAATGTCAAATAAACGGTTTGATTTCAGATGCATGCATGTGAGATAAAAAATGGATGACTTATAGAGAACATGCTTTCTTCTTGGATCATGTGATAGCACAGTGAGCTGACTGGATAACTTCCAGGTATACAGACAACCTTGAAGCCAAGGTCAGTGACCTGCTTTTGCCCACATGGATAGAACTCCATATTTGGACATACAACATCACGTGCCAAGACCTGGGTGAAAAAGTAAAGACCGCTTTCAGTTGAGTTTTGCACTCAGGCTTGGCCTGGCTAGATGACAGTGACAGTTCGCAGTAGTCAGCTATGAAAAAAGTTCTCGGTTCAGACTTGATCTGATCAGACA
Organism: Ascarosepion bandense; assembly: GCA_037127315.1. Taxonomy (NCBI): domain Eukaryota; kingdom Metazoa; phylum Mollusca; class Cephalopoda; order Sepiida; family Sepiidae; genus Ascarosepion; species Ascarosepion bandense. The sequence continues at coordinate 3,226,160 of JBBBDQ010001917.1, read as the reverse complement.
TTAGTGATAGTTCATGATAATCAGCTATAAAGTCAACTATTAGAAAAGATCCATATTCACGCTTGGCTTAATCAGATGTCATTGATAGCTTGCAACAGTTAGTGATAAGTTTGGCTATGATAATCCATAGAAACCGAACAAAGTTTGAAGAAGAGATTGGCTCGAAGAAACTAAAATCCAATACACCACAAAGATCACATTGTGACAAAGAAGAAGAACTGGAAGGTAAATTCCAACTCAACCCTTAAAAAAGGGAAAAGGACAGGAAGAAAAGAAATATAAATTCCAACATCTCTCAACCCCTAGACAAGAAGAAAAGAAAAAGAACGTTTAAGTGACAAAAGCAAAGAGGAAGAAAGGGGAGAAGAAAAGATAAAAAAAGAAAGCATAAAAGAAGTCTGAAAACCTCAAAGATAGTGAAAGCAAATGAAAGGAAGTAATCTTTTCTACTAACAGATAAGTCACCCATTCATCTTTTGATGTATTTTTGTTATATGCATATGTGTTTTTTCCTGTAAATGCACGTTAGCAGATTTCAAACTGTTTGCTAAGACAACATTAATTTAATTGATAAGACAGATCTATCCCCTAAGTCATTTCTTTTCTAAACATTGTTTTCTTTTTGCTTTGATTTGTCCCAATCTCTATATTTTAAGATACCCATCTGTGTTGAACCATTTTGTATATTTTTTTTTACAAATCACTCTATAAATACGTAATACCTGCGTAAATCAGATTAATTTAACATAGAATTTGCTAATTTTCCAAAAATAAAGAGTGGGAGATGTATATTTTATTTTTGCAACAGTTTTAAAGCCGATAATTAACTTTTGTTTACAAATGTATCAATCACTTAAAAATGGCCAAAAAATTGAAAGTTAAAAAGAAATTTGAAAAATTTTAAGATTCCACTCAATATAATTTCTGTTTGAAATACACCAAAGTATTTTGCTCACTGGAAATAGTAAATTGAATTATTTAGCTTTCAGTTAGAACTAAAATAAAAGTTTCAAGAAAACTTTTTATTTTTTAAAAATTCAATTTAAAATTTTGATATTGAAAATGAGCGGAGGTACCTAAATGTCATAGTTATATTGCATTTCTTATTTTACTATTGGGAGCAAGAGGCAAAATTTTTCAAAAAAAAAAAAAAGAAAGAGAGAGATCAGATGATTTAGATTCCCCAATGAGTTCTGTGTTTAAGTAATAAAATCATTTATTGCAACAAAATTTCATTTCTTAAAATTTCATGCATTTACGTGGATGTGGGTAACAGATATAAAAAGAAAATTACAAAGATTTTATTAAAATAATAATTTCAAAAATAATTTTCTTCATTTGTGAATAAATCTTGAAAGTTTAATTAAAATCCAACAATTATTTGATTTTTGCAAGAATTTCCAAATTAATGTGTTTGTCACTTGAAAACTACTGAGTTATTTAATATATATAATATTACGTTTTCCATTGTAAACTTTTGTAACGATTTGTTTACTTGCTAATTAAAATAAAAACAAGATTTTTTAACAAAAAATTTCGAACATGTTACAAGGGATTAAAAATTAAAAAAAAAATACTTTGCGTTCCTAAATATTTTTATGGAAAAAGTTCGTTTTTATTAAGTTTGGGTTCATTTTTATTTATACTATGTTGTTTTTTTAGCAATTTAGTGGGGTACCTATATCCATTGTAAACTCTCATAATGATTTAGGTACCTCCACTCATTTTTCTATACCTAAATTTAAATTTTAATAATAAATAAGTTAACTTCAAGCTTTAAAATTAGCTTTAATTGAAAGCCAACAGATTAAATTTACTAATTCCAGTAAGCAAAATACCCTGGTGTATTTTAATCTGAAATTATATTGATCGGAATCAAAAATTTCCATTTTTCATCGATTGTAAACAGAAACCAATTCTCAGTTTTAATAAATCTTACAAAAATAAAATATACCTTGCTGGCACATTATTTTCTTCAAATTACTGAATTTAAACTTACTTTAGGTTGACTTGAAACAAGAATTACTTGCTTACTGCTTGAAAATGTTTCAAAAAGCATTCCACAATTACAGTAGCCTTGTTATCACAGCTATCAGCACCTTAGGAGCAGCTGACAACTGATGATTTAGTATCAGGCCAAAATTATGGAAGATGAATTTGGTATAAATCTTATTCATACAAATCGTTTTTTTTTAATTTTTAACTGTGTTAAAATTAAAAATTTCACAGTTTTCAGCAATTATCCAATATTTGAGGAAATTTTAGTTTTACGTTTAAAGATGTTTCATGAAAAATAAAAATTAAAATAATATAAAACTTTCTTTTAAAAAATTCACAACTTAATAAGAATGAAAATAACGACAGAGTTAACTCAATTTATGAAATGTTATGGTATTCATTAATTTTTATTTTTAATATCTATTTTTTATATTATTTTTAGATACCTCTACAAATTGTGAATTTCACAATTATTATTTTTTTTATTTTAACAAAATTAAAAAATTAGAAATTACAATGTAAAAGTTGCTTTAAATGTTTAAGGAATGACTTGCAAAACGGGCTGCTGAATTTTGAAGAAACTTGAATCGGAATCAAAGTGCGGTTTCTGTCGTTTCCGTGTAAGGGGAATAATCCAAAACACGTAAACTTCTAAAATAAATACGACCCCTATGGAACATCGTACTTAAATGAACATATTTATTTACACACACAAGAAAATTTTTTTAATTATTTTAAAAATATAATAGGTGAAATGTTTTATTAATTTTTTTATTTTTTGATAGGCAATATAATCATCAATACTTAACTAAAAAAAATCATATAGTTCTTTAAAATATTTTAAAAACTTTATGAATTATTATAATAATAAAAAAAAAATGAAAACAATTCTTTTAAAATTTTATTATTCAAAAAAAATTTTTTTTCTTCAGACTATAATGTCCTTAATTTTTATTACTTATTCCAGCAATTAAAAGCTTATCAAATTAAATTACATCAGAGTTTTATTGCATTATTTATATTTCTCTTCGGAGCAGATTTTCGGATAGTGCTGGATAATTTTATTAAAAAAAAAAAAAAAAAAATAGATGATTTATATCCCCCAATGAGTTCTGCGTTTAACTAATAAAAAATAATTTACAGAAATTAAAATTTATTAAAATTTCATGAATTTACGTGGAGAGGCGGGGGATAACAGAGTTAAAAAAATTTTTTTCATCAATATTTTAAAAAAGTAATAATTTCAAAAAATAATTTTATTCATTTGTGAATGAGTACTAAAAGTTTCATCAAAATTCGACAATTGATTTTTGCGAGAATTTCCAAATTAATGTGTTTGTCACCGAAAAAGTGAGTGAAGTAAAAAACAGTTACGTAATCGATTGTAAACAGTCGTAAGATTTTCTCTGATTTTCTGCAACGCTCCAACTCAAATCAAAACAAAATTTTCTGACAAAATTTCGAACATGTTGGGATTAAAAAAAATTTTATAAAATAAATAAAAATTACTTTGATCTTTCCTCTTACATTTTGATAGAAAAAGTTCGTTTTATTAAGTTTTTAACCTTTTTAAATCATACTATGGTGGATTTTTTGTGAGAGGTATCTTTACCTGCTAAAAAAAAATAAAACAAGATTTTTACCAAAATTTCGAACGTGTTAGAAAGGATTAAAACATTTAAAAATAATTAAAACATTCTCTGATCTTTCCTGTTAATAATAACAAACATTTTAAGGGACAATGCTTGTTTTTTTTATTATATTTGGAACCTTATTTATTCATACTTACGCTGTTTTTCAACGATTTAGTCAGGCACATTTTACATGATGATACACTGCCGTAGCACATGAGAAGACAATTTATATGGCAATAACAAATAGGCTTTTAATTACAACAAAAAAAGTACAAATTCGTTTAAAATATCTAAATACGTCCCAAAATAAAGTGAATGTTCATGTTGTCCAAATTAACGAGAATGTTTTAGCAAGAATAAACAAGAAATGGCATACCTATCTGGTTACTACACGCCGTTTATACACGGAAGCAAAGCATGGAAGAGGAAGAAGAGTTCCTCACAAGGAAAGGCAACTGTTGTCTCCCTACACTTGGTATATATTTTCATGAGCTAGAGATTTTTTATGCAAGTTAAACACAAAGAAGACTCCAGACTCAAGTCTTACAATATAAAATCGTTTCTGATTTTATCCAAGTCGTAGGAATACCTACGCGAAAGTGTTTAAAGAATTCGACAAATTGTTGACAATTTTAAATTTCTATAAAGTCAATTTCGCAATTTTTTTTAAATACATCGTCATTCATTAATAATACGTAAAAAAATTCCATGAGAAAAACAAAAATGTGAACTACAAACAATTATATTTTGTAAGAAATTATAATACTGCTTTCTTTCGCTTTTATGATTTTATTTCCTTAGAACAATTGGAGAAAATGGGGAAATTATATAAATATCAAATAAACTGATGTTTTCTTAATGAACTAAATAAATTAAAAAACACTAAAAGCAGTCATCTATCATCTTCGTTGGATGCCAAATGACCCTCAAAAAACTAAAAGTCAAAAAGTAAAACCAAAAGACTAAAAGAAGCAATATGTACCGCCAAAAAAATGATACGCACTTTAACAAAGGAAGAAAAAAACGATACACCTTAATTTGAAAAATCTTAGAAAAAAATTAAGGAATCATCGGATATTGAATTTTTAACTTCTATTCAATAATGAATTAACATTTAAATTGAGTTATTAAGTTTTTAATCTTACTTTTTTTTTTCTGATCCATTTATTCGTCGGACCGGTGCAGAATTTTGTCGGTCCCTCCCGAATTCGAGAAATTTTGAAAAAGTCAAATAATTGTCGGATTTTAATGAAACTTTCAAGACTTATACATAAATTCAATTTATTTTTTAAATTATTATTATTAGAAAATCTTGATAAAAATACCCCTTTTTTTTAACATTTGTTACTCTCGTCTCCACGTAAATTCATAAAATTAAATTTTGCTTCAAAAATCTGTTTTAACAGACACAGGACTCTGAGGAATGTAATCTGTTTTTTTTGTTTTTTTTTTAAACAGATTTTTCTCTGAATAAAAACTGAATAAAAGTATGACATTTAGTTAGATGGCCTTTTGGGTGCTTTTAATAGTAAAATGTGCTTAATTTTTATATTTTTTTTTATTATTATTATCTTCTATGTTGGCTTTTATTTTATTTTATTGTAGTTTATTTTTTCCAACATTTGAATTTTTCTTAATTAGTCTTTCACTTTTCTTCATCTTCTATCCTGTTGCTTCTGTTTTTTTGTTTTTACCTGTTCTAAATTTTCGGTATACCTGGCTTTCAGTGGCAAAAAAAAAACATTGAAACGCTATTGTCTATGAGTTGTACATTCTTTAAAATGTCCTCCCACCCCACTTAATCTCATTGGTTAACCTCTTTATTCTTATGCTTTTATTTTTTAAATCTAACTATATTTTACTGCCTGATGATGGTGTTTTAATACCGAAACTTTATAGTTATTGATTTGCAGAAAGCTACTATTATTATAATAACAATTACCATATATTTATGCTCTATTTTTGTATTGACCACTTTTTAAAAGTAAATATCTAACTATCTATATATATTTTAAGGACATTTTAGTGTGAAGAAAATTTTTTTAATGAATAATCAATTTTTACAATAATAGTTTTTATGGTGATCCTGAATAAGCGAGTGACCGGATGTTTGCCTTCGGAGGTCCAGATAGCAAACGTTCAAAACCGGTCTTTGCGCATCTGAGCTTGCATCAACTGATCAAAGATCAACTGAAACCATACACAATAAATATAAATGAAACCATATTATGTGACACAACATTACCTTTTCCATGACCTTTTGTCACAGAGAAGCTCAGAAAAATTGGTATTTGACAGTCTGCATAATCTATCACATCCGGGAATAACATCTTCAAGAAAAATAATTAAATCCAGATACTTATTGGCCGAAATTGGACAAGTCAATAAAAACCTGGTACACAGAATTATGGCGAAATCAATATGATTTCGCCATAATTTCTGTTATTGGGCATGCTTCAATATCAATGGCTTTTGTCGATCAGTGGATCTCCTGATCCAGGGTTTCTCTTCATGTCGTTAGACAGAGGAAGCCGATGTGAATCCAAATTATTCGTAGAACTATCAAAAATAATAGGTTTCCACAGATTATGAACAACAGCGTACCACCCACAAATGAATGGATTAGTTGAGCAAGCACACAGAACCCTAAAAACAGCCATTATAGCCAGGAAAAAATTGTGGTTATCAGCTCTCCCTATCATCCTCCTGAAAATGAGGATAACACCTAACGAATCAAACTATTCTTTATTTACTGCAGTAACAGGAAGTCATGCACAAGTTTCTCTATTATTAATCAACCCTACCAAGAGTGAGAATAGTAAATAAACTCACACGTTAAAATTCTAGCCAATGAAATGCAAAAATTTGACATGGACAAATTATCCAGGGTACACCTGCATTCAATACCTAATTTCTACATTCCAAAAGACTTATAAACATGTAAAAGTATCTGGCTAAGAACAGACAGAGTAAGAAAACCGTTGGAAGCTCCGTACACAGGTCCATTCCAGGTATTAAGTCATCATGAAAAATATTTTACTATAAAATGATCAGATGACGTACATAGTAATGTTTTAATAGATAGACTAAAATCTGCATATATTTCTGAAAATATAAAATCAAAAGATTCCATTGAATCAAGACCGGATTTGGATAACTCCCTATCTTGTCCCAAGGAAACTAATAATAACAATCCAGAAACTAGAATGAAGTCCAGTAGAACATCTCAATGGAAGAAAGAAAACACATATTTTTATTCCTAACAACTCTGTTTACTGGGTCAAAGTTATATGTGGTGATACCGACCAAGTAAGGGACTGGATATTTGCCAACAGAGGTCCAGATAGCGAATGACTAAAACTGGTCTTTGCGAACCTGGGCTTTACACAGATGTTCCGATGGAAAACCAAAAATAAATAAATATCAAATTTCTTTTACGGACTCTTTTGCCAACATGAATTTTGTTTATCGTCCAATGGGAAGCCCAAAATTAAATCCGAGTGTGAATTTCCAAATGACTTGTTCAGAGCCCCAAAGACAAAATAAAAGGATGACACAGAAAACAATCAACAGTAGAGAAAATACGAGCATAATTAACACATCCCTTGACAAACATTAAGTGATTGTATAATGGTTGCCTCTCCTTTCTCTCTCATCTTCTTCCTCACTGTTCACTGAGCCACTTAACAACTGACTGAGTGGAGACTTCAAAGACACTCCTAACAAACGAACGCAGAAACATACATACGCACAAACTCTTTTCGGCAATTGTTGCTATGAACATTTTTAACGAACTTTGTACCAACCAAAAGACATTACTTTTGTTTATAAAAAACCTTAATTGATATATAGTCTGCGGATGACAATATATATATATATATATATATATATATATATATATAAATGTTGTTTCTATACACAATTTGATTTTCTTGTTTTATACCCCTCTTATAGTGGGCTATCTACTAACAAGGCCAAATTCAGTTAATCTGTTTCAACACACAAATACACTTCACTACAACCGATAACCCACTATATTTTAAAGTTATCCTTTTTTTAATTATAATAATTTATAAAGTGTCAAAAATATTTTAAAATTATTCAATGACTTGTTGTGGTTAGTTTACTAGGTTTTTAAGTGAAGACTATATTTACTAATTAAAAATTGTAAAGATTAATACAAATCTTTGTGCGAAAAATTTATAATATTTTTTGTGTGTAGGAAGTTTTATTTTTTGACATGATATTTTGCGCATTACATTAAAAGGTCACATGTTTCATGGTTTCTTCCCTTTACAGGAAAAAGAAATTGGACAATTATGTCAATTCTGGTCAACCATACTTAGTGTATTACCATATCTGGCACCCATTAATCACTTACAAAGTCAGATATATAAAACCTCCATGATTAAGAAATACTTTTATTTTAAATTTCATGCTATAAACAAGTATTGTCTCAAATCAACTTTAACTTTAAATTTGCAAATTTTCAATAATAATTTTTCACAAATGTATATTTTATTTTTGCATGATTTTTATAACTAAGATAACTTTTGTTCACAAACTGATAAGCTCTCAAAATGGATGCAAAAAAATGATGAACTTTGAAAACTCAAAAAAGTTTCCAATCAATATAATTTCAATTTGAAACACACCAGAGTATTTTGCTTACTAGAAATAGTAAATTTAATCATTTAGCTTTCAATGAAACTTTATTGGGGTAGGGTTCCTCACACCAAAACAAAGAGAAAAGTTCATATAAACACATATCTGAAAATCCATTTTTTTAGTTAAATGTAATGTTTACAGTAGATGCTGTTAAATGTATGACTCAAAAATACTTTTACAAACTTTAGAGATAAATTTCTGACAGCTAAACTAGATAAAATGTCCATATAAACAATTGTCCAAATGGCCATCATTTCACCTAAGCAGAGCAACTCCTAGTAAATGGTTGAGATATCCTCCTCTTGCTTCTCCACATGTGTGCATTCATCAGATCATTGCCTGTCAAAGCCTTTCAAATACTCACACATGGTGTTGAATGATTAAATCAGTTAATGACCTCATTCAGTCTGACAGGAGGGTGAAAATGGATGACACTGCAAGGACTTTGAGCCTATCTGTTGAGACAGCACACAAAATTGTCTATGATGACCTTGCCTACTTGAAGGGTAGTGAGAAGGGTGATGCTGCTTTTTGTGCACCAGTGTCTCAATATCAGAGTGAGTCTTGGAAAAGCACAAGATTTTTTTTATTTAGTACGTAGTGCAATTATTTCCCTCCTCCTGGTAGCTTCAAATCCCCTGCCACCCACCAGGGCGAAATTTCCCTCAGTTTGGGAACTGATGATCTAGATCAGGGGTTTTCAAACTTTTTGACTGACAGACCCCTTTATGAAAAATTTATCCTTGAAAAAAAAAAAAAAAAAAAGAAAGTAAAATTTGAACATCAAGCTTTTGCATGTATAAAATAATTTTTTGTATAAATAATGACAACGTTGACATGTAATGGGCAATAGTGCAAGCTTTTGTCATTTGATAGTATTAATAAGTAAAAATAAATATCCAGACATTGAAAATCTATACTTTGAATTTCACGTGATGAGTTAATCCACAGACCCCCTATCTTATCCTTGCGAACCCCCTGTGGTCTGTGGACTACAGTTTGAAAACCCCTGATCTAGATCATTATTAAAAACTCAACATTTTGTAAAAAATTCAGTTTCTGGACAAATGTAAGTGCAAAATTTAAAGATATAAAAAACGATCCAGATTTTATATGTTTAATTTTTTAAGGAAGAGATGGCATTGATACATGCTAAGGAACTACACAGACTTCAGCAAATTTGAAAAACAGCACTAAATTATTCTCAGCTTTGAAAATGTAAAAGAATTGCACCCTTCATTGAAATAATGACATAATTTAAAGAGATAAAATAAAAATGAATCCTCACAAACTAAAAAGAATTATGTCATTAAGAGAAGATTCAATTTGTTTACATATTAATTTTATTAAAATAATCTCTGAAATAAACAGTTCAACTTGTTAACTTGTATTCTCAGTTGAAAGTAGTTTGGGATATAAATCAGAACAAAGGCAAAAATTTAATTCTAATGATTTTCAGTTAATATTCAAGTGAAACTGCAAAGTGTGTCATGTCAAACACTTCTTGCACTAGTTACATTGTTTGGACTGTTGTCCTCATCTTTATTGTAATATTCACATTTCAGAGATTGTACTTCAGATAATACACATTGAAATTTCAAGCTGCTGAAGATTGTTCATTCCACATGCCATACCTTCTGTGGATATCTCATTTTCAGTAATTTCCTTTTTAGTAACTGTGGCCAGGTATTGAACCCATGACTCTTTGTGTCAAGTCATTGGATTACTTCACCAGTGCTTTTTTGCCACTTGTTTTGCTCCTTTTTTGCCACTTGCTGGCAACAGGTTTGCCAAAAAAAAAAAAAAAAAAAAAAAAAAAAAAAAAAAAAAAAGGTGATAAAACCCAGATGTGATTAAACAACCACACACAAAAGTTTGATAAGAAAAATTTTAAAGCAATAAAATTTGACTGTTTGAGCTAGACTATGTTCTTGGGCAGTAATGATAAACAAGGAGGAAGGGGTCAAGAATTTCAGGGAAGTTGGAGAAACTTTCCATTCCCCTCAGGCAGAAGTGAGAGGCACTCACACAGTGAAGAAGATGAGGTTAATCAGGTGACCAAAATGGGGAACACTGATTGTTCATTTGGGTGGAGCTATCATACCTAGAGCACATCATTCCAGATCCCTGTTGGATGCAGGGCTCAATAGAAACTAGAGATTTTGAACAGTTCCACCAGCCACACTGAAAGATTCAGCATGGGATCTGCTAGTGTTTGTTGCCTTCTCCCTGGGTTTTCTGCTCAAGAGAAAGATTTGATGTGAAGAGGAAATATCAATAGATAAATGTGAACAGACACAGACTGGAGTAACCAGGTAAGGACACATAGTTAGACTGGAGAGATACATCAAAGACACAGACTCTAGAGACCTGGGGGAGACCAGACTGGAGAGACAGCAAAAACGCAGACTCAAGAGACCTGGGGAAGACCAGACTGGTGAGACACATCAGAGGCACAAAGACTTGTGAGACCTGGGGGAGACCAGACTGGTGAGACACATCAAAGGCACAAAGACTTGTGAGATCTGGGGGAGATCAGACTGGAGAGACAGCAAAGACTCAAGAGACCTGGGGAAGACCAAACTGGAGAGACACATTAAAGGCAGAAAGACTAGAGAGACCTAGGTGAGACCAGACTAGAGAGACACAGCAAAGGCATAAAGACTGAAGAGACCTGGGGGAGAGACAGCAAAGACACAAAAACCTGAGAGACCTGGGGCAGATCAGACTGGAGAGACACAGCAAAGGCACAAAGACTGGAGAGACCTGGGGGAGACCAGACTGGAGAGACAGCAAAGGCACAAAGACTGGAGAGACCTGGGGGAGACCAGACTGGGAAACACAGCAAAGGCACAAAGACTTGAGACCTGGGAGAGACACAGCAAAGACACAAAAACTCAAGAGACCTGGGGGAGACCAGACTGGAGAGATACAGCAAAGGCACAAAGACTGGAGAGACCTGGGGGAGACCAGACTGAAGAGAACACAGTCAAGAGAGTGACTCATACTGACCAGACGTGAGTGTGTGCAGACTCAGATCTGTTTATAAATATTTTCGTTTCTTTTCAGTTGTCTTTCATGTGACATCACTGTGGCTGAACCAAACCAAGTCATTGATGACTTTTGACCCTTTGGACCAAGCCAATCTTATGATCAATCGAGCAAAACATTGATTGATTATATATTGTATTCATATCTATGCTTGGCTTGATTAAGGGATATTTGTGGACTAGCCTGGGTGCTGATTCCTGAGAGAGAAATGGCATCATCATCATACAACCAGCAAATAAAGGCAATGCGACTGTAGTGATGGATAAAACAGAATATAAAAAAAGACTGAAAGATCTCATTAGAAATGGTCGCTATAGTAAAGACAATGAAAACCAGTCACAGATAATAATGGAGAACAAAGACCACTTCTCACTTAAGTTACACAGGCAGTTGTTACATTAAAGCAAGTTCCCAAATTACACAAAAATGATATTCCCCTCAGGCCAATTGTTAGCTGCCAAGGCTCTGTGGGGCACTTCTTTATAGATGTAATTAACCCTGTAATAAGAAATATGCCTGAAAACTGTTTACTTCATGGGAATGATCAAAGATGCTCCCATCCAATCCAACCAGTTTCTGAAGCTGGACATGGTGAATTTGTTCTATTTTCTAGTAGACAATATTTTATATTTTGTAAGTTTTTACTGCTATAAAACTAGTCACATATAATATTTGATATGTTTTGTGTAATATTATACAAGAAATAATAGAATCTTGTGATGAATGATTTTTGGTTTTTTCATCATTTACAGGAGGAATTTGTTTTTATCAGCAAGTTTGTAGAGGTACATAAAATTGTGCTATTTAAGTGATACTGCCATTAAGTAAAAACTATATTTACTAATTATAAAACTGTTTTTGGTGGAATCTAGTATATACTGACGAAAAGGAAACCAAAAGAAATCAGACAAAATTTTCACGGTGAGTTCATTGTGACAAAAAAGAGTCTTTTTACGTTTTTTATACAAAAGTTTTGTTAATTTGCATGAGAACAGGTGAAAAATTTCAGTATGTGACGACAACTGTATTTTTAAATTTGAACTCGTTGCAAATGTTTATCCACATAGTATCATCCACAAATAAGAGGAGCTATTTATTTTATAAAGTTGATTTTCATAAAAAATTGAAATATTTATTTTTATTTCTGTTTCAATATTGCACAATTATAATGCTCATATCTTAATATTTATTCAGCTTTCTACCCAAAATATTTTGTTAGCCAAAGATGAGTACACCTCTAAGAATAAAAATTATTTAATGATCAATATAGTGTGTTTGTCCTCATTGGTCATTACTGGTTGCAATCTTCATGATATTTGAATTACAGTCCCTGAAATGTTTTTCTATTACATACATCAGAAAACAACATTTTACATTTTGTCGGTTTTCAATTCTATAAACCTGGTCACTTATATTTTGTTTAATATTATACAAGAAATTTCTTTCACGGTTTCTGTTCCGATGAACTTAGCTCACTGGTGCCTCCTATATATAAATTTACTCGAGCCACAAGATTAGCAACTAGGTCCCACCCTTTTACCGTAAAACCAATAAATTGTAAATGCAAATTCTACTCCAGCAGCTTCTTTTCTCACACTTCCTACCTGTGGAATTCCCTTCCATTTACTTACTTTCCCAACAGCTACAATCTCCAAGAATTTAAATGTAAAGTCAACAGTCATCTCCTATCTCACTAACCTGCATCCTCTCTCTCATGTTCTTTTCTCTGTCCACTCCACTCTCATCAGTATTTTCATCCTTCTCTTACCCACTTCCTGACACTCCATATAACCTGTCACTCTTTCCCATAACTTTCCTCCTATATGATTACACCTACTTTTGTGTGCTTTTTTTTTTTTTTTTTGTAACAGTGTCTTCTAAATCACTCATTGCAGGATTCTGTTATTATTTTTTTCTTTTTATAGTCATATCGCCCCGAGCAAATCATTTTACCGCCACTGTTTTTGCAGGGTGTTGCAAGGCATTTCACTGCCACTACTGTGCAGGGGGCTACATAGAGTGGAGAAAGGATGGTTAAATTTAGGAAATGCCAGAGGGTAGGGTTTGGTAGATGAGGGTGTTGGGAGAATAATTGGAAGTTAGTGTGATAGGAGGTGTCTATTGACCCTACATTTAAACACATGGAGATTATAGCTGTCGAGAAAGCAGACATGTGGAAGGGAATTCCACAGGCAGGAAGCGTGAGAAAATAAGCTGTTGGAGTAGAAATTACAGTTACATCTTATCTGTTTAACTGTAAAAGTGTGGGACCTAGTTGCTAATCTAGTATCTCATGTAAATTCATGCTTAGGCAGCACCAATTATCTAAGTTCATCGGCACAGAAGCCATGAAAGTACTCCTTTGTATTTTGTCAAGAAGCCCAAGGAGAGTAGCAGGGGCACCCGACCAGATGTGGCAGCAGTATTCAATACATGGGCGGATGGTTGATTTGTATATGGGCAGGATAGAATTAGGCGGGAAAAACTTTCGGGCCCTGCACAGAGAGCCGACTTTCATAGCAGCAGATTTGGCAATGGATTCGATATAGTCATTCCATTTGAGGTCTGCCGAAAGTGTAAGGCCAAGGAGGCGTAGTGTTTTACTCTCTGGAAGGCAAGCCTGTTCCATGTTAATGGGAGGTAGATGCAATTGTCTATGGTGGTTAGTTGATAACAGCTTCGTTTTAGAAGCATTGAAATTTACTAGCCATTTCCTACACCAGGCCACTATGGATTGGAGGTCCTTTTCAAGCTTGGCAACAAGGTTCACTGGAGGAAAGTATGGTAAAGAGTGATAAGTTATAGGGAGTGTCAGGAAGTGGGTAAGAGAAGGATGAGAATACTGACAAGAGTGGAGTGGACGGAGAAAGAAGCATGAGAAAATTATCACTGTGGCCATAAAGTGAGGGGTCAGTTTATATATTGATTGTAATGTAGAATTGATTCCCCACTTTATAACCATATTATAATAGTATAATTTTTTATAATCATATCGCCCCAAGCAAGGCATTTTACTGCCACTGTTTTGCAGGGGTTACGTAGGAGGAAAGTTATGGGAAGGAGTGACAGGTTATAGGGGGTGTCAGGAAGTGAGTAAGAGAAGGATGAGAATACTGACGAGCGTGGAGTGGGGGGAGAAAGAAGCATGAGAAAATTATCACTGTGGCCATAAAGTGAGGGGTCAGTTTATATATTGATTGTAATGTAGAATTGAAACCCCACTTAATATCCCTATTATAATAGTATAGATTTTTTTTTTATAATCATATCACCCCAATCAAGGCATTTTACTGCCACTGTTTTGGAGGGGGTTATGGGACAAAGTGACAGATTATAGGGGGTGTCAGGAAGTGGGTAAGAGAAGGATGAGAATACTGATGAGAGTGGAGTGGATGGAGAAAGAAGCATGAGAGAAGGATCATTGTGGCCATAAAGTGGGGTATCAGTTTATATATTGATTGTAATGTAGAATTAATCCTCCACTTTATATCCATATTATAACAGTATAGAATATTTTTTATACTCCTATCACCGCAAGCAAGGCATTGTACTGCCACTGGCGTTGCTCGGGTGTAATGAAAGCTTTAAAACTAATCCATGGTCCTGGAGCTCAGACTCAGCCTAAAGAATATTTGTGTGAAGTTTGGTGAGAGTCAGATAAAAATTATGGATTTGTATTAAGGACATACAGACAGATAAACAGACACACACACAAACATCTTGCTTTTTATATATATATATATATATATATATATTATCAATTTTCTGCAGTATTGTAATAACTGCAACCTTGAAACTTCTGAATATCCTTTCATATGTTTTTGTTGATGAGTGTATCAAATTTGATTAAAACCGGACCACTCCTTCTATAACCCAATTTTTCGATTATCGATATTTATCGGGAGTACCTCGACACAAAACTTAGCTAAGAACACTCGCAGACGCTTATAGTACAGCTGTGTAAATTTTCAAGAAAATTGGTTCAGGCGTTTTGGAGTCTATAGGTAACAGATACACACACACAAAGTTCCATTTATAAATAAGATAAGATAAAGATAAGATAAAGATAAAGATAAGATTAAGATAAAGATAAGATTAAGATTAAGATAAAGATAAGATTAAGATTAAGATAAAGATAAGATTAAGATAAAGATAAGATTAAGATAAAGATAAGATAAGATTAAGATACTGTACAAGTGAGAAATGCAGTAGATTCTTCTAGATTTTTCCATTTTAATTTTCACTGGAAATTTCAGTCAACAGACAAAAGTTTTCCTTCAGTATGTATCTGCATGTGCATTCTTAAATTTCATTTGATAAAAGTCCAGCTTCACACGCTACATTGAGCGAAATTTGTATTTGCTTTTCAATGTGAAATTCTGGAAAAATTCCACTTGAAAAGAAAATGTGTTTTGCCCAATGTTCATTTGCATGTGAGAGAAAAAAAAATGGTAAAAAGGATGCTGAAGAAAGGATGGCAGGTGTTAGTGCCATCATGCATTTGAATGTCTGATTTTATTTTTTGAAATGAAAGGCCCTGAAAATTTTCAGCCAAATGCTTATCAAGAAAACTATTTTCCCCCCATGTGTATTCGCATGTGTTGTGTAATATTATACAAGAAATAATAGAATCTTGCAATGAGTGATATAGAAGACACTATAAAAAAAATTAAAACAAAAATGGAAGGTGGTGTAATCATTTATGGTGATTACTGTACATTTGGGAAATGCAGTAGATTCTTCTAGATTTTTCCATCTTAATTTTTCACTGGAAATGTCAGTCAACAGACAAACGTTTTTCTTCAGTATGTGATGGTATATGCATTTTTAAATTGTTATTGATAAAAATTCTGCTTCACACGCCTCATTTCTGCTACATTTGCGTTTGCTTTTCAATGTGACTAGCAGTATAGCCCGGCGTTGCTTGGGTGTAATGAAAGCTTTAAAACTAATCCATGGTCCTGGAGCTCAGACTCAGCCTAAAGAATATTTGTGTGAAGTTTGGTGAGAATCAGATAAAAATTGTAGATTTGTATAAAGGACATAGACAGATAAACAGAAACACACTCACACACACCTTGCCTTTTATATATATATATATCAATTTTCTGCACTATTGTAAGAACTGCAACCTTGAAACTTCTGAATATCATTTATGTCTTTGTCTAGGAGTGTATCAAATTTGATTATAACCAGATTTATTCGATTGTTGATATTAATTGGGGGTACCTCTACACAAAACCTAGCTAAGAACACTCACAGATGCTTATAGTACAACTGTGTAAATTTTCAAGAAAATTGGTTCAGCCATTTTGGAGTCTATAGGTAACGGATACACACACAAAGTTCCATTTATAAATAAGTTTAGATATTCTGGGAAAATGCCAACTCATACGACTAAAAAGAAAATGTTTTCCCTAAATGTATTTGCATGTGAGAAAGAAAAACAGGGTACAGGGGATGCCGAAGAAAAGATGGCAGGTGTTCTCGCCATCATGCACTTGAATGTGTCCAATATTCTTTTGCAAATGAAAAGACCCAAAACTGTCGAGCTGAATACTTAACAAGAAAATTATTTTTTCTCTATGCGAATTCACGAGTTGTTTTCAATAGCAATGACAGGAAAGGGTGATTCACACACTTCATAATGGTTTTTCTCTAGTGTGAATTTGCATGTGTTGCTTTAAATTAGAGCTGTATGAAAAGAAAGAGCCACACAATCCACACAAAAATGGTTTTTCTCCAGTGTGCATTCGCATGTGATCCTTTAAATTGGAGCTCTGTGAAAATGTTGAGCCACACAATTCACAAAAAAAGGGTTTCTCTCCAGTGTGAATTCGCATGTGAATTTTTAAACTGTACTTCACTGAAAATGCAGATCCACAAACTTGACAAGAAAATGGTTTCTCTCCAGTGTGTACTCGCATGTGTTTTTTCAAACTGGAACGCTGTGTAAATGCAGATCCACACACTTGGCACATACATGGTTTGTCTCCAGTGTGTTTTCGCATATGATACTTTAAAGCAGAACTCGTTCTAAATGATGAGCTACACAATTCACAAGAGAACGGTTTTTCTCCAGTGTGCATTCGTATATGGTCTTTTAAGCTTGAGTTCCGTGAAAATGATGCACCACACAATTTGCAAGAAAATAGTTTTTCACCAGTATGTATTGGCATATGATTTTTTAACTTTGACTGATGTGAGAAAGCTGATCCACAAATTTGACAAGAAAATGTTTTTTTACCTGTGTGTATTTGTATATGCCTTTTTAAAAAGGACTGCTTTGAAAATGCTGAGTCGCACACTGGACAAGAAAATGGTTTCTCTCTAGTGTGGATTCGCAAGTGAGTTTTCAAATTGGACTTCAATGAAAACGCAGATCCACAAACTTCACAAGGAAATGGTTTTTCTCCAGTGTGTACAAACATATGTTTTTTCAGAGTGGAATGCTGTGAAAATGCAGATCCACACACTTGGCAAATAAATGGTTTCTCTCCAGTATGTGTTCGCATATGAATCTTTAAAGTGGAGCTTGTTTTAAACACTGAGCCACACAATTTACAAGGAAATGGTTTCTCTCCCGTATGGATTCGCATGTGTCTTTTTAAACTTAAACTATCTGAACATGCTGATCCACATACTTGACAAGAGAATGTTTTCTGTCCTGTGTGTATGTGCATGTGTCTTTTTAAGTTGGACATGGAAGAAAAAGCAGATTTACATAATTCACATGAAAGTTGTTTCTCTCGTGTTTCTGCATGTGTCTTCTCAAATATATGGCCTTGATTTGCAACACGTTACAAAAAGTACTCTAACCTATGTGTACTTTAAATGTAAATTTAATAAAGATGCTTTTTTTGTATCATTGAAGAATTTCTGTTCCATGTATTTTTATGGGATTATTAAAACCAGAAAACTGTGAAATCCACACTCCTAACAAAAATGTGTTTTTGGAATCTATATGTTTTCAAATGGTCATTTTCCCCAGGTTTTCACATCTGTAAATAAAGAAGAGATATTTTGAGAGAAAATAAACATATATTTTAATAGTTTTCAATAATTTACGTCAAATGGAAGATAACATGAATGCAAAATCTTTTAGTTATTTGTTTATCTGAAGCAAAAGAATAATTCATCACTGCTAAAACAATATGACTAGTGGACAAATATTTTTTAATTGGACAGTGATGAAATTGCAAGTCTCTTAGATTGTACTTGAGGACCTACTGTGTCATGTATCAGGTGATCAACTTCAAAATAGTGTAATTTCAAAGCTTGTAAATTTCTTTTACTATATTGTTAGGGTACCTGAAGATTTACTAGGTTATTGGTGATGGCTTGCAAGTACTAAATTCAGAAGCATTACATCATCACTTTTTAAGACTAAAATTTTCCCAAATACAAAACTATATTGGGTTGGACTGATATATGCAAGTGTAACATCTTATATAAACTTTTCTGGCTTGCTCAAATTTAACTACCTAATATACTTACCATGGCTTCATTGAAACATGTAAGACAATAATTCCTGGGTCTTCACCTTTACAACTAATAGTCCTTGTACTTAACAGTTCAATGTTGGGTTTGTTGTGAAAGGTTACAACCAAGAAGCTGAAATCAATTATTGTGAAACTTTCTCTTTGAAACACTTAATGTTGATATTGTTAGTGTTAAATGATTGCAGTCACATTTTGAACTTTCATACAAAAAAATAGTTGGTTGTAATGAAACAAAATAGAGGTAGTCTAAAAAAGTATAAACACTCAAAATTAGAACTTTTTTTACATTTTTATTCAAATGGAAACAGAATTTTTAACGAGAAAATTGCTCTGAAAAATTACATTAGGGAGATTTTAAAACAAGTATTAAGTGTAGGGATGTGCGTTGTGGTGCATTGGTTATTGGCTCGGAATGAGAAATCAGGGAGCCGAGTTCGAATTCCAGCCAAATTCATTGCATTCACTTAAGCGCAAATACTCTTGGGAAAGGTATTAATCCGTCTATTCCTTCCAGTTATGGGTTAAATAGCAGGACAGATTGGGTTCTATAGCCTTGGCTGGCAACCAGTCTACTGCAGAAAGCAATGGCAACCTACTGCGGGATAATCTTCTGCCCAGTCAGTCATGTCTCTTCTGAGAAATGATCACCCAAGCGTGTATCATGTATGGCACTTAACTGACTGATTAAGTGTAGTTTACATACCTCTAATAATTTGCTGAAAAACAACATAGCATGAAGAAAAATGGCCTTAAACTTAATAAAAACAAAGTTTTTCAATCAGAATGTTTGTTATTATCAAGTTAAAAGATCAAAGTCATTTTTCATTTTTAAT
The DNA here is from genome assembly GCA_037127315.1 of Ascarosepion bandense. Lineage (NCBI taxonomy): Eukaryota > Metazoa > Mollusca > Cephalopoda > Sepiida > Sepiidae > Ascarosepion > Ascarosepion bandense. The sequence continues at coordinate 3,206,474 of JBBBDQ010001917.1, read as the reverse complement.
ACTTTCTAACACATTCAAATTTTGATAAAAGCTTTTTTTTATCAGTAGGTAACTAAATTGTTACCAGAGTATACAATGTAATATTAGGCAAGTCATTATTTTCTGGTGAAAAAACATTAATTTGGAAATACTTTCAAAAATCAAAAACTGGGATTGTAATGAAACTTTCAGAACTTTCAAGAAATTAAGTTTTGTTATCAAAATTTCTTTTATTAGTTAACGGCAGGATTTCTTGGAGAATATAAATTGTCTATTTTTTTATCAGAAAACCTGCTCTGAATACTAAAATAAAAATGCAATACAACTATGATATTATTTAATCAAATAATGTTTTAAATACTTTTAAAAATATATATATTAAGGACATTTTAGTCTGAAAAAAATTTTTTATCAACAACTTCTTACAAGAATTGTTTTCATTTTTTCTTTTATAAAGTTAAAAATGTATTTTTAAAATTCTTCAAAACCTTGTCATGGTTAGGTCATTAAGTTCGTAAGTGAAAACTATATTTACCAATCAAAAGTTGAAAAGTTTAACAAATTTTTGAGCCAAAAGACTTTTCAATATTTTTTTGAAGGTTGTTTTTTTTTAGCATGATATTTCATCTATGACATTAAAAGGGCATGTGTTTCATGTTTTCTTCATCTTACATGAAAAAAATTTGGACAATTATGCCAATTCTGGTTAACCATATTCAGCTTATCAGAATCTGTCATCACTCAGAGTTCTGTGATTAAGAAATACTTTTATTCTAAATTTCATGCTATAAACAAGTATTGCGTAAATCAAATCAACTAAACTTTAAATTTGATAAATTCTAAAGATAACGTGTCACATATATATATATCTTTAGAAAACTAAAAAAAAAAGTTGAAATTCCAATCAATACAATTTCTATTTAAAGTATTTTGTTTACTGGAAATAGTAAATTTAAGCTTTTTATTAAAGCTAAAATGAAAGCATCAAAGTTTTTATTTGAAATTTATGGATCAAAAATGAGTGAAGGTAACCAGTTCTTTTTATTTTTCAGTCCAATCTGAAAAAATAATGCGTTCTATAGAAGTTCAAGTACTAACTCGCAAAGAATTTATTTTTCTTGGAAAAATGCATTGCAAATTTCTGTATGTTCATACTTGATGGCATTATTTTTCTTTTTACTAAGATAGTATTGAAGTGGATGTGTTAAACGATTAAATTATTTGGGTAAACAATTGTTGAGAAATAGGCTGTGTGATGAATTAACAATTTCCACTGACATTAAAATTTCAATATTCAAAACACAGAATAAGAACAACATGAAAAACAACAATAAATCTCTTTTTTTTTGATAACAAACAATAATAATTTTATATATCATAAGATATACAAATTAATTTGTATTAACTAATATTTCTGAGAGAAAAGGTTTTGTTTGTGAATTAATAAACTTGTTCAAGTAAAATTTAAACATTGTGTGAAGCAGTTTCTTTAATGGATGTTGTAAGAGTTTGCTTACAAAGTTGTCTTTCTTTGACTGGAATTTTTTTTCTCAGAAAATAAATTAAAATATCTTATTGAATGCTGGAAGAAAATTTGTTCTATTGTTGAGAACTTTAACTGCACAGTTAATGAAATCCAGTGAAAGAAAATGTTCTCTAGATTCTGGATGAATATAAAGTTCTGTAGTCAAGACTTCCACTATGTAGTGAAAGAAACCAGTGAATGATGAAAGTGAATTGAAGTTTGTTAAGAAATTTCAACTTTGCAACTTCAAATGTAGAGTAATTTGGCACTTGGCTATTCAATTTTTTCAATTAATAATGAAATGTTAAAAGAATTATTTTCATTTTTTTTATTTATAATAATTTATAAAGTTTAAAATTCTTTTTTAAATACTTCAAAAATTTGTTGGCATTATTGTTAAGTGAAGACTATAGTTAAAAATTTGTTGGTATTATTGTTAAGTGAAGACTATATTTACTAATTGAAAAGTTTAATACAAATCATCATGCCTTCCTATTCTTTTTTGTGTGTATTTGATTTCTTTTTTTTTTTAATATAAAAAGTTTCATTTACAATCCGACAATTATTTAATTTTTGCAAGAATTTCCAAATTAATGAGTTTTCCACCGGAAAAAAAATTGAGTTACGTAAAATATAATCATTCCATTGTACTTTGGTCTACCCTCTTTAAGAATAACAAATATTTTTTATGGAACAAGTTCGTTTTTAAGTTCAGGGTCATTTTTCTTCAAACAATGCTGTTGACTTTTGCAGCGATTTCAGTGGAGGTACCTTAGTATTTTTCTTTAATTTTTTTTTTTTATATACTTCCAAATTTAAAAGTTCAAATATAAAAGCAAGGATTGAAATTGCCACTCTTTATATTTCCACAAATTGTTCTAATAAATTACCTCTTCAGTATATAATTCATAATGTGCTAGAAATTCCGTTTAAATCGATAATTGCTTCAGTTTTCGTAAAAAAAATTTAAAAACAGATGTTAGCGACTTTTTGACTTCATTATGGAAAAAAATTTGTAGTAAATAGAAAATAAAATACAAATTTTAAAAAATGGATTAAAAAGATTAGATTAGCTTTTCCAGTAAAGGATTCACCAAATCTTTTGAAAAACATTTTTTTATGTTATCGTAATTTACGTAAAAAATACCAACCAAAGTGAGTAAAACCCCTTTTTTTTAAAAAATCATTTCACCCCAAGCAAGGCATTCCACTGCTACATAGGGGAAGGTAAAGAGAAGGAGTGGTTAGACATAGAGAATGTCAGGAGAAAGGTGACAGATGAGTAAGGATACCGAGGATGAGGGTTGGGCAGATGGGAAAAGTGTTTGATAGAATGAGAGCAGGTTAGTGTGTTAGGAGGTGTCTATTGACCTTACATTTAAACTCCTGGAGATTGTAGCCGTCAGGGAAGCAATCGTGTGGAAGGGAATTCCAGTCAGGAAGTGCGAAGAAAGAAACTCTTGGAGTAGAAGTTGTGGTTGCATTTTATCGGTTTCACTGTAAAAGGGTGGGATCTAGTTGCCATTCTAGTATCTCATGCAAATTCGTATTTAGGGGGCACCAGTGATCTAAGTTCATCGGAGCAGAAGCCGTGAAAGTATTTATAGAAGAGACACAGGGAAGCCACGTCGCGGCTGTGGGAGAGAGACTGCAGGCGGTCTGCCAAGTCAGTATCTATCACATTACAGACCCTCCTCTGAACCTTATCGAGAAGCCCGAGGAGAATAGCAGGGGCACCCGACCAGATATGGCAGCAGTATTCAATGCATGGGCGGATGGTAGATTTATATATGTGCAGGATATATTTAGACGGAAAAAACTTCCGGGACCTACACAGAAAACCGACTTTCATAGCAGCGGATTTAGCAATAGATTCGATATAGTCATTCCATTTCGCTGAAAGTGTGAGACCAAGGAGGCGTAGTGTTTTACTCTCTGGGAGGCAAGCCTGGTCCATGCTAATGGGAGGTAGGTGAGATTGTCGATGATGGTTAATTGAGAGTAGCTTCGTTTTAGAAGCATTAAAATTTACTAGCCATTTCTTACCCCAGTCCACTATGGATTGGAGGTCTTTTTCAATCTCGGCTGCGAGGTTAGCTTTGACACCTACACCAGATTTTTGTAGGAGGCGAGAGTAAACTGTGGTGTCATCAGCGTACAAACCTACTTGGGCTCTTATGGAATCAGGGAGATCATTAATATATATCAGGAAGAGTGTAGGACCTAAGATGGAGCCTTAGGGGACACCTGCGTTTGTATGGTAGTTCTGAGAGGCATGTCCGTTTAATACCACCTTTATTGTGCAGTTAGAGAGGAATGACTGCATTAGTAGAAACAAATGTCCAGTTATACCATAGCTCCGCATTTTACATAGAAGGCCAGCATGCCAAACTCTGTCGAACACCTTAGATATATCCAATGCAACGGTTCGGGCTTCGCCATTCCTGTTGAGTGCCTGGTATATGTACTCAGTGATGGTTGTTAGCATATCAGCAGCAGACCTGGTAAAGCGGAAACCATATTGCTTGTCCGAGAGGATCCTGTGTGCCGTGAGATGCTGAAACACCTCGGCGTTGATAATGGCTTCGAACACTTTGCCAAAGATCGGAAGAAGGCTGATAGGGTGGTAATTTGCAGGGTCAGAGGGTTCTCCAGTGTTTTTAAATATAGGAACTACAGAGGAAGATTTCCAACAGGCAGGAAAGCAGGAAGCAGATAGGCAGAGGTTGTAGAGCTTAGAAAGGACAGAGGAGAGTTCAGGGGCACATTTCTTTAAGACTATGGTTGGGATTCCGTCACCATCGCTCACTTTGTGAGGGTCAAGTTTTAAGATTATCTTAGAGACGAGCGAAGGTGTAATGTGGACATCATTCAGTTGTGCCTCGGTTCTAGGTGAGAAGTCGGGTGTAAAAACTCCAGACGAGTCCAGACTTGAATTGTTCAAGAATCTGCGGGCAAAGCATTCAGCCTTATCTGCTGGGGAAGTGAGGACCTCAAATTTGTTGATTAGCGGGGGTATTGTGGACTTTCTCTTGTTAAGTACTCTTTTACAGAGTCGCCAGTAGTCTTTAGCGCTGAATTTAGAGCATGCTATGCGTTGCTTCATTCTGGCAGCAAACAACATCTTAGCTTCGTTAAGTATCCTTTTACACTTATTACGAGCTGAAGTGAAAAGGTGCCTGTTTTTTTAAATAATTTTATTTTGTATTTTTTGGGTTCCTTATTTTCATGTATGGTATACTATAAGTGCCATTATTATGTAACAGGTCACGTGATCTAAGAGTTTTGTCCCTTTATTCTAATTATGTCACATTTTAGTTTTTTATCTCGTCTGCATACCAACTGGTTATATTTTTGCTCAGCTTTCGTGTAAAATTTAAACTGTAAAGTTAATTTTTCTTTTTTTCATTTACTACTTCACTAAACATTTTTCTTTTATGTATTTAGATAAGTGTGGGTCATACCATAACCCTTGAAATAATAAAAAACGAACAATAATTGTTACAATAATAATAGCGAGGGTCGTAACATCGTAGTTATACTGACTGAAATTGAATTCTTTTTTTAAAAAAAACTTTAAAAATTTGTCATTCGCATTTTTCTTTTTCACCTTTTTTTAATGACATTTATTTTGTTAAAGAAAGACGTTTTGAAAATGTATTTTTTTATTTTAATGACAGTTATAATTTTAATAAAGAAAGACATTTAAATTTATTTTGAAAATAATGTCTAATTAATTTCAGTTATTATTAAACTTTATTTCCTGCATATTTGAAATTAGGTTTTTCATTTTCTATTAATTTTTTGTTGAGTAGTTTGACTTTTCAACTGTGTTCACAATTTTTCTAGAAATAGAAAAACGTATTTTCTTAGTTTCACTTTCAGTTTCATGACACTGACATTTATTTTAATTGTGATAAAAAAGAAACATTTAAATTAATTTAGAAAATTATGTTTAATTAATTTGAATTATTTTTAAACTTTATTTCCTGCTTATTTGAAATTAGCCTAGGTTTTTCATTTTCTATTAATTTTTTTGTTGAATAGTTCTACTTTTCTTTTCAACTGTGTTCATTTTTTTTTTCGAAATAGAAAACTAGTTTTTTATTTTACTTAATGTTAATTAAACTTTATTAATGATTAAATAATAATTTATTTATTTAAAAAATTCCAAATCAAGGTGTTAATTTTTTGGCTTATTTATGTTATTTTTAATTTTTGTTAATTATAGATGTCTATGAAAATTTGTCATTTCTGGTCATCCGTAGCAGCTGTCAACACTACGTCTGTTAACACTTCGTCAAACATTCGATCTGATAAACACAATCAATCGTTAATAATTCGTTGCATATTACTTTTTTATGTTATAAATAAGTAATATTTGTTTCAATTCAGATAAATTAAACTTTCAATTTTCAAATTTGACTAAAATAAAGTGTCAGAAATCTTTTGAAATATTTTTAAAAATTTATGATTTGTGTTTGTTTACAAATTTTTTTAATTTTAAGAAAATGGCTGTTTTTAAGAAAATTGTAAGAAATTGAAATTAAATGTGACATTCAAATTTAATAATTTCTATATGAAATTACACCAGAATTTTCTAATTAATGGAAATAATAAATTTAATCATTAAGCTTTTAAATTTGAAATGAAATCTTTAAGAATGTTTTTTTATTTTAAAATTTTAATTTTAAAATTAGGTATCGAAAATTTTTGCCGAAAAAGTGGAGCACCTAGTCTGAACTCATTCAAAAGAAGGGTGTGGAGTGTGAGACCGGGCGATAGTAGGAACTATGTACTCCAATTAAAAAAAAAAGAAAGAAAAAAAAAGTGACTGAGGTTTACAAAGTTTTAACTTTATAAGTCAAAAATAACCTTGAATTGCAAAATAATTTACACAAACTAAGTGACAAAAAAAAAACTCAAAGACGAACAAAAAACGAAAAAAAAAAAGTTTCCAAAAATTACAGAAAAACAGACTGAAAAATGGACTGAATCCTGGTTGACTCACCACAAGCAGCTAACACTGAAAAGTTGATTTAATTAAATTTCTGAAGACAAAAATAGAAATTAAACCATTTTTTACAGAATATAGTCGAGTTAAGCAGCATGCGTTCGCTGGCCAACCATTACAAATTGAATGTCTCGAAGACAGAAATTTATATTTCCTGATGAGTTCTGCGTTTAAAACAAAAATACTAGAAAATTAAAATTTATTAAAATTTCATGAATTTACTTGAAGGGGGGGGGGGGTAACAGACTTTAAAAAAAAATTGTTTTCATCAAAATTTTAAGAAGGTAATAATTTCAAAAATAATTTTATTCATTTGTTAATGAGTACTGAAAGTTTCATTAAAATCCGACAAATATTTGATTTTTGCGAGAATTTCCAAATTAATGTGTTTGTCAACGAAAAATTGAGTTTCGAAAAAAAAATGACGTAATCAATTATAAAATAGACGTAATATTTTTAACCACGCTAACTCCAAATCAAAAACAAAATTTTCTGACAAAATTTCGAAAATGTTAAAAGGGATTAAAAATTTTTACAAAATAATTAAAATTTACTTTGATCTTTCCTCTTCATAATATTATAAACGTTTTGGATAGAAAAAGTTCCTTTATTAAGTTTTTAACCTTTTTTTTTATGCTGGATTTTTTATACGTAGGTAGTAGGTACCTAAAAATCATGTATTTTTTTTATTTAAAATTATGATTCACGATACCAAAATCTGCTCCGAAGAGAAATATAAAAAATGCAATAAAACTTTGATATAATTTAATTTGATAAGCTTTTAATTGCTGGAATAAATAATAAAAATTAAGGACATTATAGTCTGAAAAAAAAAAAAAATTTTTTTTTGATTACTAATAAAATTATAAAAATTGTTTTCATTTTTTAATTTTTTTATTATAAATAAATGTATAAAGTTTTAAAAATATTTTTAAAATCTTTTAAAGAACTGTATCGTTTTTTCCTTTTATTTAAGAATTGATGATTATACTGCCTATAAAACAAACAAAAAAAATTAATAAAAATTTTTCACCAAAAATATTTTTAAAAAGAAAAAAAAAAACAATTAATTATTTGTGCAAATACGTTCAAAGTTATAAAGTACGATGTTCAAATCTTATAAAGTACTGTGTTCCATTTGGGTCAAAATGATTTCATAAGTTAACAAGCGTTCTGGGTTAGTCCTCCTTACTTAGCAAAACAGAAGAACGCACTTTCATTCTTAAGATATTTTATTCTCTACGTTTTTAAAATTTTTATTTATTCAGAAAACATATTCAAATGTCTAGCTATAAAATTTATAATTTATAATCTAAGCTAAAATTCTATAAAATATTATATAAGTGCTGAATTAGGTACCTCCACTGGAGTCCAGTCAATTCTTCTATACATAAATTTAAATTGAAATTTTAAAAATAAATGTTATCTTCAAGCTTTAAAATTAGCTTTAATTGAAAGCCAATAGACTAAATTTAATAATTTTAGTAAGCAAAAAACATACTGGTGTATTTTTAACCGAAATTATATTGATTTAAATCTAAAATTTTAAAATTGTATTATTATTTTTTAAAAATACCGCCATTGTTGATTGATTGGCTCATTTACACAAACAGTAGCCAAATTTCTGTTTTTAAAAATCTTGAAAAAATAAAATTTACCGCGCTGGCACATTATTTAAGTCAAATTTTAATATTAACTCTTTTACAAGACAAAAAAACTAATGGAAATGATTGAACCGTGATACTAATTTATCTTAAGTCAAAAATAACCTTGAATTGCAAAATAAATTACACAAACTAAGTGACAAAAAAAAAAAAATCTAAGACGAACAAAAAACGAAAAAAAAAAATTCCAAAAATTACAGAAAAACAGACTGAAAAATGGACTGAATCCCGGTTGACTTACCACAAGCAGCTAACACTGAAAAGTTGATTTAATTAAATTTCTGAAGACAAAAATAGAAATCAAACCATTTTTTACAGAATAGTCGAGTTAAGCAGCATGCGTTCTTCTGATGAAAGTAAAAAAAAATATTTATAAACAAAGAAAATAATACTACTTTCTGATTTGCTTTCCTGAAGACAATGGCGTATTGGATAAAATAGGAAAACTATAATATTTTTTTTAAAAAAAACTAATGTTTTCTTGATAAAATAAAACCAACCATCTGTCGTCTTCGTTGGATGTCAAATAATGACGCGACTCAAGGGAGACAATAGAAATATGTTCCTTCAAAATGACGCGCACTTTTAAACAAGGGAGGAAAAAAACGATACAATTTATTTTGAAAAATCTGACAAAAATTAATGAATTATTGGATGTCGCTAAGTTTTTCAACATCTATTCAATAATGATTGAATCTTATAACGCATCATTTTTTTTATTCTTACATTAATTATTTTATTAGATAAGCTTTTGTAGATACCTCTACTCATTTTTGATAACTAACAAAATAAATAGAATATTTAAAAAAGAAAAAAAGGTTTCTTAAAATTTTATTAGTTTTACTTTTTAATTGAAAGCTAACTGAAAATTTACGATTTCCAGTAAGCAAAATACTCTGGAGTATTTCAAACAGAAATTATACTGACTGAAATCTAAAATTTTCAGATTTTTTAAAAAGATTTTCTACCATTTTTGAGTGATTGACACATTTGTAAAGAAAAATTAATTCTTGGTTTTAAAAACCTTGCAAAAATAAAATATACATGTGACTGATAAGTTTTTAAAAATTAGCAAATTTAATGTGAAATTAATCTTATTTACAGAAGTATTATGTGACCAACCTTCACACATGGGGAAAAATGGATTCACCATAGTACCCCTAGTGCTCGGGGTGGGGATCACTGAAACACATATTGAGTGGGTGCAGAACTGCTCTGATGGACGGGCACTACCGTTGGCGTCATGACTCATTAATTGCTGAAGCTTTGCAGAGCAATAAACTCATCCCAGAAAGAAGAGCTATCCACTTCGTTAAAGCAGGTGCAAAGCCAAGTTAGTAGGTTGCAGGATCTCATTTATTGTTATCGTCCGTGTCGGATTGGCAGATGCGAGTCGATCTTGGGAAACAATTGAAATTTCCTACATATATATCATCCTCCACAATCCAACCAGACATAATCATTTATTTGGATGCCACAAAACAAATTTTGTTGGAGTTAACGGTTCCATTGCATTGGAGGAGCATATGCAAGAAACATTTGAGAGAAAGTACAGTAAATATCAACTTGATGAATGCAGAACTGTAGCTGATAAGAAATTAATTAAATCAACTCTCTTCTTCACTTTTACAAAAATTTATGACGTGTGAAATTCTGGTTTTCCCAAATAGACAAAAAATTGACCATCTGCTTAAAGAAAAAGTCCAAACCAGATTTTGCAAGTAGGTGTTAAAATGACTTTTGATGAATGGGAGAGACTTACAAGACCAAAATGACTTCGCATGTAAGTGAAAATATCTAGATTACAATAAAAGGACTTCATCAATGTCAGTCAAGCAGTTAGAGACAGACGACCTTCTGATGATAATTCTGCATAATTCCTGTAAGCTGGAGAGAGTTAGGTTGAGTCTGATTCAAGGGAAAAATGAAAGAAACATTAACCAGCTCCCTACACTACACTGGTGACTCCCGACGTTCAAGGAACACGCACCCCTACACAACACTGGTGACTCCTGACGTTCAAGGAATATGCACCCCAACGCCACAGAACTAAAGGATGGTGTACTCATTGTTTCCCAGTCAAGATCAGCTGTAGGGGGTTTGCCAGAAAGTCAATGATACGAGCCCTTACTAGACTAGGGATAACTGGCCGAAAAAGAAGGTGGGTGATTCAAATGATCCTGGAGTCCATCGAGAAGGCCACCAGATTGTTGTGGATAAATAGGGCTAATGAGTGGCCCAAAACTACTAAAAATATGAGCGTGCCCAGTGAACATAAGTCACAAATACCACCACTGGGGGCTTAGAAGTGTATATGGATTTGTGTGTGTGTGTTAGAAGCTGCGGAGAAGCAGTGCTTTTTTTCAAGTTGCTTTCATTTGCGTATTCAACAAGTTTTTTTTTGTCTTGCTGGTCTTTTGAGTGGATTTGTTGCAAAATGTTTGTATGCATGGTCGTTCCTTGGCTTTGCTCACAATGTTTTTTTTAGGAGTAGCTTACATTGACCAATTTGCAGGTTTTTTTCTCATTTGGCTGTGATATGGTGTGTAAGTGATTATTTTGAGTGATTTGTTTTGGGCAAATTTTAGTTATATGTTGTTTCTCTTGGTTTTTAAATGAATTCATTCTGTTAAAGATTTTTTATTTAATAATAAATTTTAACTAAATTTACATGTTGGTTCTTTTTTTAAACTAGTATTTAACATGTAAATATTTTTTGATTAACTTATTTTAAAGCATTTCTGTAAAATGTTTTGTCTTTTAGTTTTTAAACAGAATTTTATTAAAGTATTGGTATCTCAAATTATTTATGACGCATCTAAAATGTGTTATAAATGATTCGAGATATAGATTTTCTTTTGTAAATAGTCTGTCACTATAATGATTTTATTGTAAACATCTTGTAAGATATCGTTAGAAAATAAGAATAAAAAGGAAAGTTATAAAAGAGAAAGACCAAACATAGAAGACATAATAAAAAAGTTAAAATTGAAGGATGAAAAAGGAAAGTCATAAGATGAGCCGATATGATAAAGCGTCTTATTTTTTAATATATATATATATATATATATATATTGGTTTATTTTCTTCCCTTCTTCTAAAAGACACCTCATCTTGGCTGTATATAGGAAGATCAGTACAACCAGGTATACCTGATCTATAACGTCGAATAGCCCAAGTGAAGTCTTGATTAATTACTTTTTCTGGGAGAACTCATATAATGCACATCTTAAAGCTAGTAGCAGGTTTTTTTCTTGGTGCGAGCTGAATACTGATCATATTTGGTTGGATCGCTTATCAAAGAAGTCATATATTTAGACCCCAAACTTCTAATGACATGGGAGCAACAACACTGACGATGCACCTAGATTCGGCACTTTAAGGTGTATTTTAATAATAATAATAATAATAATAATAATAATAATAATAATAATAATTTATAGCAGGAAATTAAGAAAAAAAATATTTCTTAAACACAGTACTGAACTTTCTGACCTTCTCCCATATTTGACATGTTGATGACAGCTTGACAGACGCAAGATATGATAAGTGTATCGCAATTGGAGTTGATAAAATTGTCCAATTTTTTTTTCCTGTAAGCAGAAGAAATCATGAAACACATGGCCTTTTAATGTACACACAGAAATTAACATACAAAAAACAAACTTGAAATACATAAAAAAAATGAAAATTCCCCAGTAAGTCCTGTGTTTAAATAAGAAAAACAATTTTGCCTACAAAATTTAATTTCTTAAAATTTCATGAATTCACATGGAGGGGAAAAAACAGATAAAAAAAAAGAAGCAGAAAAAAGATGTTTTAAAAATAATAATGCAAAAATAATTTCATTTATTTGAGAGTAAGTCCTGAAAGTTTAATTAAAATGAGACAATTATTTCATATTTGCAAGAATTTCCAAATTAATGTGATTGTCACCAGAGAAAAACTGAGTTATTTAATATTACATTTTCCATTGTAAACTCTTGTGGTGATCAAAAATATTTTTAAATTCCTCAAAGGCTATTAAGTAAAGACTATATTTACAAATAAAAAAATTTCAAAGCTTAATACAAATCTTTGTGCTAAAAAATATTTAAAATAATTTTTAATTTTTTTGTGTATAGGAAGTTTCATTTATTAAGTATGATATTTTGTGTGTAACATTAAAAAGTCACCTTTCTCGGTTTCTTCCCCTTACAGGAAAAAAATTTGCATAATTATGTCAATTCTGGTCAATCATACTTAGCTTATCATCATATCTGGTGGTCATCAATCACTTAAGAAGTAATACTTCCATGATTAAGAAATACTTTTATTCTGAATTTCATGCTTAGCTTATCATCATATCTGGTGGTCATCAATCACTTAAGAAGTAATACTTCCATGATTAAGAAATACTTTTATTCTGAATTTCATGCTTAGCTTATCATCATATCTGGTGGTCATCAATCACTTAAGAAGTAATACTTCCATGATTAAGAAATACTTTTATTCTGAATTTCATGCTTTTTTATATTTAGATGTTTACTTTAAAACTTCAGTATTGAAAATGAGTGAAGGTAGCTACACTAATTCTAATACAACACAATTCTCGTAAGGTAGTCTTCATATAAACTACAAATTTTATTGTAATCTAATCATGTAATTATATGAGTTGTCAATGAACAATTCAATGAGAAAATTGTTTTAAAAAATTCAATGAATCTAAATGTAAATTAGAGATGTCATAATAAATCATTTCATCTTAATTTAAGATGGAATGATACAAATCTACAAAGTGTATCAATGATATTTTTATAAAATTTGGTGGTAGCTTCTTCACACCAAAATAAGGATGAAAGTTCATATGAAGATGTCTCCAAATTTCCAAATGAATCAAATCTCAGTTTTGATTCATTAATTTTAAACAATGTATATGGTAGATCATGTTAAGATTTTATGTAGACTAGGTCACAATTGTCATTCATGTACATTTGTGGCTAGTCTATCTTCAACATTTAACATTTGTAGTAGTGAGTTAACTGAGAACTGTTTCATTTATCAATGGCAGAATATTCATGTCATTAGCAGGCAGATATATGTACATATTGGAATGTGAATGTTAATGGATCCAGGAGTGCATGGCTGAATCAGACTGAGATTCCAAACCGAAGACGGACAAATATTCAACTTTCATCACATTGTTGAAACACTATCCATGTCACCACAAACTATGGATTGAGGAAAACTGTGATCCACTTGTACGCTCGTATTATCACACATCAAGTGGCTTTAGCATGTCGTACATCAAATAGTATGAAAAACAGCTAATCTGTAGTTTACTTCTTTAGCCTTGTTTACGGATGAAACAACATTTGAAAGATATGGAATAACAAATGTACACAACAAGCATATAAATTAGAGATGTCATAATAAATCATTTCATCTTAAGATGGGATGATACAAAAGTGTATCAATATTTTTATAAAATTTGGTGGTATCTTTCTCACACCAAAATAAGGATGAAAGTCTATATGAAGATATGTCTCCAAATTCCTCATTTTTGAGTCATTAATTTTAAAGAAATTCATAGTAGATCATGTTAAGATGTTATGTAGACTAGGTCACAATTGTCATTCATGTACATTTGAGGCTAGTCTATCTTCAACATTTATTATTTGTAGTAGTGAGTCACTGTTTCATTTATCAATGGCAGAATATTCATATTACGAGCAGACAGATATATGTACATTTTGGAATGTGAATGTTATTGATCCAGGGCTGCATAGCTGAATCAGACTGAGATTCCAGACTGAATGCAGACGGAACACTTAACGTTCATTGCATTTCTGAGACAGAATTCATGTAACCAGAAACTATAGATCAAGGAATACAGATGCCTGATGAAAAAAAAAAACCTATACATGCATCAGAACACATCAAGTGGCCTTAGTATGTTGTACATCTCATAGTAACACATGAAGGGTAGTTCAAGAGCAACTAGTGTATCCATATCATATGCAGCATATGCAAAGTCTTTTGCCAATGGTTTATGGCATAAACTGCCAATCCATCGTTTATTGCTTCAGTCTTGTTTATGGATGACGCAACATTTGGAAGAGATGGAATAACAAATTTACGCAACAAACATTTGTGTGTGGATTGAAATCCCCATGATACAGACTACAAAGCAGCATCATTTTATGATTAATGTTTAAGCTGGGATTATAGGTGACTATCTGGTAGGTCCATATGTTCTTCCAGCACATCTTATAGGATCTAATTTATTTGATTCTTATTTATATTCAATTGTTTTATTTTCAAAAGAAAGTTTATGGTAGATCATGTTAAGATGTTATGTAGACTAGGTCACAATTGTCATTCATGTACATTTTTGGCTAGTTTATCTTCAACATTTAACATTTGTAGTAGTAATATAACTGAGAACTGTTTCATTTATCAATGGTAGAATATTCATGTCATGAGCATATGGAATGTGAATGTTAATGGATGCGTGGCTTCATTTCTAAATCAGACTGAGATTCCAAACCGAAGGCGGACAAATATTCAAATTTCATCTCATTGTTGAGACACTATCCATGTCACCACAAACTATGGATTGAAGAAAACTGTGACCCACTCGTATAATCATATTAGCACATATCAGGCAGCTTTAGCATATCGTACATCAAATTGCTAATCTGTACTTTACTTCTTCAGCCTTGTTTATGGATGAAACAATATTTGCAAGACATGGAATAACAAATTTACACAACAAGCCTTTGTTTGTGGATTGGTATCTTCATGGTATAATACCAGTATCAGTTTACAATAAATGTGTGGGCTGAAATTGTAGGTGACTGTCTGGTAGGTCCATATATTCTCCCAGCTTATAGGCACTACCTACATAGAATATATTTTAAACACACTTTCACATCTGTTAGAGGAAGAACGCTTGATAATACAAAGATACACATGGTTCTTGCATGATAGGGTCCTGGCCGAGACCACTGTAAAGCAAGGCCTGCTAGATATGACATTAAGAACTTGAGTCCTTTAACTTTCAATAAGGGAGTTGTTGTCTGTGTATTAGATTTTTCACAGAGTTTTTAAATAATTTATCTATTTTTTCTTTTAAATATTGCATCAACTTATAAACAAAAACAATGCCTTACAGATGTGTTGGACCAAATTGCAAAGGGAATTATAAAAACGGCCCAAAAGGTCATGTATTTTCTTTTCCAAAACATACAGAAGAGAGACCAAAAAAAAAAAAAAAAAAAAAAATTGGGAAAGTTTTTAAAAGCTAGAATCCTCATTAAAAAATATTTTAAGAAATTTTTTATATAAATTTATAAAGGAACTAGCAGTATAGCCCAGCATTGCTCGGGTGTAATGAAAGTTTAAAACTAATCCATGGTCCTGGAGCTCAGACTCAGGATAAAGAATATTTGAAATAATAAAATAATTTCGACAATTTACCAATCGCACCTAATATATATATATATATATATATATATATATATATATACACACTAGCAGTATAGCCTGGCGTTGCTCGACTGTAATGAAAGCCTTAAAACTAATCCATGGTCCTAGAGCTCAGACTCTTTGGACGTTGGCACAAAAGACTAAAAAGCAATAGTTGTTTTCAGTTAAAGCAAAACCGTAGACTGAAAGAAAAATGAATGGATGTAAGTCAAATTTTGATTTCCTGGTATCAATATCAAATAAGTCCTTTTCGTCGTAAACTGAATTTTTAAGGCTAAATAAGTCCTCTGAGTAAATGGTAACATGGCTGAGACTAAGAACTACAAATATATCTACTTAGAGCCAAACCTGAAGCAAAAACTAAAATAAAAGGGCTAAAAAAAATACAGACATACAGGCAGATAAATAGACACACACACAAACATCTTGCCTTTATATATATATATATATATATATATAATCTATTTTCTGCATTATTGTAAGAACTGCAACCTTGAAACTTCTGAATATCGTTTCCCATGTCTTTGTCTATGAGTGTATCAAATTTGATTAAAATCAGACCACTCCTTCTACAACCCGATTTTTTCGATTATCGATTTTTGATGTTTATTAGAGGTACCTCGACACAAAACCTAGCTAAGAACACTCGCAGACGCTTATAGTACAACTGTGTAAATTTTCAAGAAAATCGGTTCAGCTGTTTCGGAGTCTATAGGTAACAGATACACACACACACAGACACACACACACACAAAGTTTCATTTATAAATAAGTTTAGATTAGATAGATATTTTTATAGGTATAAAAATATTTCTAATAGTCTAACAATTTTTTAGAATTGTTTTTGTATTCATAAAAATTTTTTTATTTATTATCTTGGTTTAAAAATGGATAAAAATTCTTTCTTTATTTGTACTTAGCATTGTCCCTTATAATCATTTTGTTGAATTAATAAATTAAATCATATTCCTTAAAAATATCAGAACACTTCACTAGATTTTTGCAAGAATTTAAAATAGGTTTGGTTTTTAAATTTTTTTTAGGTATGTGAACTACATTTTTGACTGGAGGACATAATGAGAGAATCATCAGCATTTGACAAAAAAATAGGTGTCAAAATTGAATTTAGATTTCAAAAACTATATCTTCAGGATGGTGCTATCCGTACAATTCTCCCAAACTGTTCCTCATATTTATTTTCATTGACCACCTCTAAAGTCACCAGATTCTAGAAGAATTTGACTGGAGAATTCTGCTCTTAAAAGGGCTTTAAATAAAAGTATTAGTGATGACTTAGCATATAAAAAGCAGCAGAATTTTATAATATTGACAATGTAGAATGGAAAGTAAATTTTCTTGATAAAATTTATTGTAGTGTTGTTAGACAGCAAGAAACACATTATATGCAGCATCATCAAATCCCCATATCCAAAAATTACTCTGTCTCTTATAATTGGATCTGATTTTACTGTACATGTGTAGAGATGCGGAAATAAATACAATAGGGGACTATAAAGTTCCTAAAAATGTAACTGATCAAAATACTCTTCAAATTCTGATTGAAAACATGAAGAAAACTGACACAGAAAAACAGCAAACCAAACCTCCAAATATTATTTTTATATTAAGATTGGTAATGTCATTGCTACTATTGGTACAAGAAGAATGAAACAAATATTTTAGTTCAATCAAATTCATGAGCAGCTAAACTTAGAAATTATATTTTCTTCATCATTATATAACCGTACCCCTAAAGGGTATAAAGATTATTAAGAGACAGCAAAAACATAATTTTACCAAGAAATTCAACCATTAAAAAACTAACCTGATCAACATATATTAATCCTTTGATTTAGCAACATGATAACAATTTTCTCATGGATATTAAAAATAAATTTCAGTTACTAGTGCAGAAGAACACCACAGTATCTTTACTTGTTGATGAAATTAACCTAAAACTGTATTTTGATTATAAGGTTGGTGATATTGTTGGCTTATCTGACAACAGCAATAAAGCTGCAACAAGTGCTTTTGCCTTTATGGTTAGCAGTGTATTCTCACAATATAAGGATGTTATGCATGTTATGCCAACTAAAAATCTTAAAGCTGAGAATTTATTTGACAGCTAAATCTCTATATATAAAAGGCAAGATGTTTGTGTATGTGTGTGTGTGTATGTCCTTTATACAAATCCACAATTTTTTTCCGATTCTCACCAAACTTCTCACAAATATTTTTTAGGCTTCCGGTCAGGTGATGGGCTACTTATTTTTTCTGATTTTCCCCCCGATATCAAAACTCGATACCCAGATATAAAAATCAGGATTTCAGCCCTTTTATTGTGGTTCTTGCTGCAGATTTTGCTCTAACTTGGTAAAATTATAGTTTTTAGTCTCAAACATTAGTAGATCTTCTCAGACGACTAATTTTCCCTGATATCAGAAATCAATACCTCCGATATTCTATTGAATCTGATCAAAAACCGATATTCAGCCATCAATATGGCTCATTTTCTCCAATTTTACTCTCAATGAGTATGATAAGTTTTCATGAACTTACTTAGGTTAGTTTATGCTTGGATGACTTATTTGACTCCGATATTGGAAATTGATACCCTATATCAGGTTTTCAGCCCTTTTACTTTGTTTTCTGTTTCGGGTTTTGCTCTAAGTAGGTATAATTGTAGTTCTTAGTTTCACCCATGATACCATTTACTCAGAGGACTTATTTAGCCTTCAAAATTCAGTTTGTGATGAAAAACTTATTTGACATTGATACTGGAAATCGAAATTTGACTTACATCAATCCATTCACCCACTTATGAAGTCTCAAGCTCTTTTTTTCCTTGTTAGACTCAGTCCATATATTAAAATGCATTAGAAATAATTGGCTTAATCAAGTAAATGCATGCTGTTCCCAAAATTTTGTCACAGTAAAAAACCATGACTCAGACTGGGTGGATATCATAGTTGGTTGCCATGATAAAGATAGACCCAGAACTTTATAGCTGGTTGCTGTGACCAACATTCAAATCAGGACTGAACGTCTAGAATTACTAGATTATATATTGTATTCATATAGATGCTTGACTGGATTAAGAGACTAGCCTAGGTGCTGATTCCTTAGACATGGCATCATCATCATCATAAGACCAGCTGATAAAAGCAACATGATTGTAGAGATGGACAAGATAATAATCAAGAACAAAGACCACCTCTCAGCTAAGACAGGCAGTTGTTACTTTAAAGCAAGCTACCTCAGTTCCCAAATTACATGAAGAAGATATTCCTCTCAGGCCAATTGTCACCTGCCAAGTCTCAGTGGAACGCCATTCAAGGCACGTCCTCATAGATGTAATTGACACAGTAATATGAAAGTCATGTCATGACATCTCTGTTCACTTCATGGAAATGATCAAAGCTGCTCCCATCCAATCCAACCTGATGATGAATATGGACATGGTGAGTTCATTCACCAAGGTATCCATGTAAGAGGCACTATTTTTTTTTTAATCATTTCACCCCAAGCAAGGCATTCCACTGCCACTATTGTGCATGGGGCTACATAGGGGAAGGTAAGGAGAAGGAGTGGTTAGACAGAGGGAATGTCAGGAGGAAGGTGACAGATGAGTAAGGATACCGAGGATGAGGGTTGGGCAGATGGGAAGAGTGCTTGATAGAATGGGAGCAGGTTAGTGTGTTAGGAGGTGTTTATTGACCTTACATTTAAACTCCTGGAGATTGTAGCCATCAGGGAAGCAATCATGTGGAAGGGAATTCCACAGTCGGGAAGTGTGAGGAAAGAAACTGTTGGAGTAGAAGTTGCGGTTGCATTTTATCGGTTTCACTGTAAAAGGGTGGGATCTAGTTGCTAATCTAGTAACTCGTGCAAATTCGTATTTAGGGGGCACCATTGATCTAAGTTCACTGGAGCAGAAGCCGTGAAAGTATTTATAGAAGAGACACAGGGAAGCCACGTCGCGGCTGTGGGAGAGAGACTGCAGGCGATCTGCCAAGTCGGTATCTATCACATTACAGACCCTCCTCTGAACCTTATCGAGAAGCCTGAAGAGAATAGCAGGGGCACCCGACCAGATATGGCAGCAGTATTCAATGCACGAGTGGATGGTAGATTTATATATATGCAGGATAGATTGAGACAGAAAAAGGCACCTAAATTGTACTGTTTATGTGATATTGCTATGAAGTAAAAACTAGCCACTAATACTTTTTTTGGAGTTACTTGGTATATACTGATAAAAGCAAACAAAAAACAGAAAAAATGGTAATGGTGAGTTCAGTGCCATTAAAAATACAGTCTTTTACGTTCATATAGGAGTTTTGTTAATTTGCATGAAATTAGAACATAACTTTTGGTGTGCGCTCACAGCTATAATTTTAAATTTGAACTCAAATGTTTATCCACATAGTCTCATCCACAAATGAGAAGAGCTAACCATTTATTTTATAAAGTTGATTTTCATAAAAAATCAGAACATTTTATTATTTTTACTTAAATATTGCACAACTAAGGATTTTAAATCTCATGACATTTATTGAAATTTATGCCAACATATGTTCTTATCCAAAAATGAGTACATGTCTATGAATAAATATTACATAAAATCAATATGGGGTGTTTTGACTTCATTTTCCATTATCAGTGCTCCATACTTTCAGCCTTGTGCCACATCTGAGCTGCACTGAGAAAATCTACATTTTCCATTACCAGTTGTAATCTTCATGATATTCAAGTTACAGTCCCTGAAATGATTTTTAATTCAATCAGTATACAATATATTTTGTAGGTTTTCTATGCTATAAAGTTGATCACACGTAATATTTGGTATGTTTTGTGTAATATTATAAAAGAAATAATGAGTGATCAAGAAGACACTATAAAAAAAAAGAAAGGTAGTGCAATCATTTATGGTGATTACTGTACATTTGAGAAATGCAGTAGATTCTTCTAGATTTTTCCACCTTAATTTTTGACTGGAAATTTCTGTCAAAAAAAAAACAACAATTTTCCGCTGCTTCAAAAACCACATTTGTGTGATATTTGCATTTGCTTTTCAATGTGGTATTCTAGGAAAATGCCAATCCATACGACTGAAAAGAAAATATTTTTCCCTAAGTGTATTTGCATGTGAGATAGAAAAAAAAGGGGTACAGAGGATGCCAAAGAAAGGGTGGCATGTGTTTTCCCCATCATGCTTATTGCACGTGTCTGATTTTTTTTAAAATGAAAGGATCAGAAATTGTTGTGCCAAACACTTAATAAGAAAATTATTTTTTCTCTATGTGAATTTGCATGTGTTGTTTTAAATGGTAATGACGTGAAAAAGCTGATTCACACACTTGACAAGAAAATGTTTTTTCTCCAGTGTGGATTCTCATGTGGTGTTTTAAATTAGAGCTCTGTGAAAATGATGAACTACACAATTTACAAGAAAATGGTTTCTCTCCAGTATGTATTCGCATATGCTTTTTCAAAGCTGAGCCATCCGAGGAAGCTGATCCACAAATTTGACAAGAAAATGGTTTTTCTCCTGTGTGCACTTGCATATGCCTTTTTAAATTGGATCGTTCTGAAAATGATGTTCCACACACAGGACAAGAGAATGGTTTCTCTCCAAAGTGTATTCGCATATGATTTTTTAAATAAGAACCATCTAAAAATGCTGATCCACACATTTGACAAGAAAATTGTTTCTCTCCATTGTGCAATCGCATATGATACTTTAAATTAGAGCTCTGTGAAAATGTTGAGCCACACAATTCACAAGAAAAGGGTTTCTCTCCAGTGTGGATTCGCATGTGGGTTTTTAAACTTGAGCTTTCTGAAAACGCCGATCCACAAACTTGACAAGAAAATGGTTTCTCTCCCGTGTGCACCCGCATGTGTTTTTTCAAACTGGAACTCTGTGAAAATGCAAATCCACACACTTGACAAATACATGGTTTCTCTCCAGTATGTATTCGCATATGGTATTTTAAATAGGAGCTCCCTGAAAATGTTGAGCTACACAATTTACAAGAAAATGGTTTCTCTCCAGTGTGGATTCGCATGTGAGTTTTTAAATTGGACTTCAATGAAAACACAGATCCACAAACATGACAAGGAAATGGTTTTTCTCCAGTGTGTACAAGCATGTGTCTTTTTAGAGTGCAACTCTGTGAAAATGCAGATCCACACACTTGGCAAATACATGGTTTCTCTCCAGTATGTGTTCGCAAATGAGTCTTTAAAGTGGAGCTTGTTGTAAATGCTGAGCCACACAATTTACAAGAGAATGGTTTCTCTCCCGTGTGGATTCGAATGTGTCTTTTTAAACTGAAATTATCTGAACATGCTGATCCACATACTTGACAAGAAAATGTTTCTTCTCCTGTGTGCAACCGCATATGTCTTTTCAAGTTGGACATGGAAGAAAACACAGATTTACATAATTCACATGAAAGACATTTTTTTCCAGTGTG
Source organism: Ascarosepion bandense (assembly GCA_037127315.1). Lineage (NCBI taxonomy): Eukaryota > Metazoa > Mollusca > Cephalopoda > Sepiida > Sepiidae > Ascarosepion > Ascarosepion bandense. The sequence goes on along the minus strand of JBBBDQ010001917.1, from coordinate 3,184,340 downwards.
TTTCTGCATGTGTCTTCTTAAATATAAGGCCAGGAAAAATACTGATCTGCAAGACTTTACAAAAAGTACTCTAAACTATGTGCATTTTAAAATGTAAATTTAATAAAGATGCTTTTTTGTAAAACATTTGAATCATTGAAGAATTTCTGTTTCATGTATTTTTATGGGATTATTCAAACCAGAAAACTGTGAAATCCACACTCCTAACAAAGATGTGTTTTTGGAATCTATATATGTTTTCAAATAGTTATCTTCCCCAGGTTTTCACATCTGTGAATAAAGAAGAGATATTTTGAGAGAAAATAATAAACATATATTTTAATAGTTTTCAATAATGGAAGATAACATGAATGCAAAATCTTTTAGTTATTTGTTTATTTGAAGCAAAACTATATTGAAGTGGACAAATATTTTTTAATTGGACAGTGATGAAAATGCAAGTCTCTTAGATTGTACTTGAGGACCTACTGTGTCATGTATCAGGTGATCAACTTCAAAATAGTGTAATTTCAAAGCTTGTAAATTTCTTTTACTATATTGTTAATGTCCTGAAAAGTTACTAGATTATTGGTGATGTTTTGCAACCACTGAATTTAGAAAACTTACATCATCACCTTTTAAGATAAAAATTTTCCCAAATGCAAAACCATGTTGGGTTGGACTGATATATGCAAGTGTAAAATCTTATATAAATTTTTCTGGCTTGTTAAATTTAACTACCTTATGTACTTACCAGGGTTTCATTGCAGCATGTAAGACAATAGTACCTGCCATATAAAGATATCCTCATTCATTCTCACCATTGTAATAAATCTTTTGAATGGACCAATGAAGTACTTCAGACTTTCAAGTTATTTCACAACAAACTACATTTTAAGAAGACAATTGCACCAACCGATCCATTGTAGGTCAGTTCAGATGGTTTTTGAATCATTTTGACTTTATGAAAAATGAATTGAATTGGCTTAGATTATGGGAATTCATATAATTAAGCTAAACAATAAAAAAATATCATGTATTCTGGTTCCTATTTTAGATGAATGTCCTGACTCCTCCATCTTCTATGAATCACCTTAAATCTTATATTATTCTGACCAATGCATGTTGTTACAAACCCCCAGTTGAGTCATTGGAAAAGATATTTTAGAAGTATCTAAAATACAGCCAGTAAAGTGCCATATGTGATACATGCTTGGGCGATCATGTCTCGAAAGAGACATGACTGACTGGGCAGAAGATTATCCCACAGTAAGTTACCATTGCTTTATGCAGTAGATTGGTTGCCAGCCAAGGCTATAGAACCCAATCTGTCCTGCTATTTAACCCATAACTGGAAGGAATAGACAGATTAATACCTTTCCTAAGGGTATTTGCACGTAAGTGAATGCAATGAATTCAGCTGGAATTCGAACTCGGCTCTCCGATTTCTCGTTTCGAGCTGATATCCAATGCACCACAGTGCACATCCTAAAATACAGCAGTAGGAGATTCAAAAACAATGAAAATGTCAAATAAACGGTTTGATTTCAGCTGCATGCATGTGCGATAAAGAATGAATGACTTATAGAGAATATACTTTCTTCTTGGTTCATGTCATAGCACAGTGAGCCGACTGGATGATTTCCAGGTATCCAGACAACCTTGAACCCAAGGTCAGTGACCTGCTTTTGCCCACATGGATAGAACTCCATATTTGGACATACGACATCACGTGCCAAGACCTTGGTGAAAAAGTAAAGACCGCTTTCAGTTGAGTTTTGCACTCAGGCTTGGCCTGGCCAGATGACAGTGACAGTTCGCAATAGTCAGCTATGAAAAAAGTTCTCGGTTCAGACTTGATCTGATCAGACATTAGTGATAGTTCATGATAATCAGCTATAAAGTCAACTATTAGAAGAGATCCATATTCAGGCTTGGCTTAATCAGATGCCATTGATAGCTTGCAACAGTTAGCGATAAGTTTTGGACTAATGAAATACTTCAGACTTTCAAGTTCAGTTGCACCAACAGATCTGTTGCAGGTCAGTTTAGATGGCTTTCTAAAAAGTGCCCAGCATCATTTTGACATGATGAAAAACTGACTTATTTATCTTAGATTGTGGGACTTCATATAATTAAGCTAAAAATTTTAAAAAAGTCATGTCTCTTGTTTTCTATACAAGATGAAGGTCCAGACTCCTCCATCTACTATGAATTAACTTAAATCTCAAATTATTCAGGCCATCAAATGCATATGCTTTTTCATTAATATTCAGATATATGCAAAATCCTTTAGTAATATAAGGCTAGTTACATTCTAATATTTAGGCAAGAAAATGCATGTAAATTTAACATAAAAAGAAAGGGACATCCAAAACTGTTATGCATAGCCTAAAACATTTCTATCAAATTCTTGGACTTTACAATCTGAAACATTAAAGCTACAAGAAATTGAGAAAGGTTTGAAAATTACTGATGAATCAAATTTTAACTGTGAAATATGTATCCAAAGCAAAATGGTACAGTATAAAAACAAGTTACTTTACAGAAGGGCAAGTAAAATATTAGAATTTGTTCATTGTGATTTAGCTAGTCTGATTGAAACAAGATAAAAAATACTCTTTGTTTCATAAACAATTATTCTGTTATAATTATAGTTCATTTTCTGAAACAAAAAACTAATACATTTCTCACTGTAACAAACTATTTGGCTGACATTGCTGTGTGCAAATCTGTAAAATGCCCAAGTGATAACAGCATAGAATTCACTTTAGAAAATTTGAAACTCGCCTAAGCAATAATCCTATTTAATGTCAGAAATTGGCTGAGTAATCAGCATACCAAAACACTATTCAAAAACATCTTGATAATCTCTGTTTGAAATTGGTAGATGCAGATTAATAGAATCAAATCTACCAGAGTTTTTGTGATTATACACTATCTTTATTGCTGTATATATTAGAAATTAGTGTTACACTCAGAAAACTGGCAAAACTGCCTTCAAGATGTTAATGACTGCAAGCCTAATCTGGCTAATATGCATATATTTGGCACAATTTGTTGCACATAGATATTATTTAGAAAGAAAGTGAATACTAAAAATGAAAAAAAGCAATTTTCATAGGCCATGATAAATCAAGCCCTACATATTTAATTTATATATTACAACAAAAGAGTCAGGGGTGTGAACTTTACTAAAGACTTTTAAAAACTTTACAATAACTTACAATTCTTTACTTCTGGTTGAAGAAAATGATGCAATACTTCCCAACTATTTGCAGAAAAAGTTTTGTGGGAAGGGAAAACAAGAAATTGAAAGTACACAATCAGCAAGTCTAAATGACAATGCAAGAGATAATACTACTGTAGAAATACTTAACAAAAAATATCAAGCAGGATACAAAAAATATCTGAATATCTAAAAGATTATGTTATTAAGAACTTGGCTGAGATAGTAAATCCAACTAAAGATGACTGCTGTTTGATAAAATATATACCCTATACTTATATTGAAGGAATGACTTCAGTGGTGCAAAGATATAGAAAAATAAATAAATGCTCTGGAAATGAAAAATACATATGAATTGACAAAACTTCCAACAAGTGAAAATGTCTTTAGCAGTTGCTGGGTCTTTAAAAGTAATAGTCCTTGTAATGAACTGTTCAAGGTTAGGTTTGTTGTGAAAGGTTACTAGCAAGAAGCTGGAATAGCTTATCATGAAACATTCTCTTTGTGGAACTTATTGTTAGTGTTAAATGATTACAGTCACATAATTGTTTCCATTTTGAACTTTCATACAAAAAAATAGTCGGTTGTCATGAAACAAAATACAGGTACTGTAAAAAAAGTATTAACACTCAAAATTATAACTTTTTTACATTTTATGATTTTTCAAACAAATTTTTATTCAAATAGAAACAGAATTTTGAATGAAAAAATTGCTCTGAAAAATCACATTATGTAGATTTAAAAAACAAATATTAAGTGTAGGTCAGGTACCTCTAACATTTTGCTGAAAAACAGCAAAGCATGAAAAAATGGCCTCAAATTTAATAAAAACAAAGTTTTTCAATCAAAATGTTTATGTTATTATAAAGTAAGAAGATGAAAGTAATTTTTCATTTTTAATACTTTCTAGCACGTTCAAATTTTGGTAAAAATTCTTTTTGTTTTTTGTCAGCAGGTAACTAAATTGTCACTGGAGTATATTGGGCAACTTGTTTTTTTTTTTCTGGTGAAATACACATTAAATTGGAAATACTTTCAAAAATCAAATAACTGTAGGATTTTAATGAAACTTTCAGAACTTATATACAAATCAATGAAATCATTATTTTATGAAACCTTGAAAAAAATTCATTTTTTTTTCATCTGTTACCCCACTCTACATAAATTGCTGAAATTTCCAGAAATTATGTTTTGTTATAAAAATTTCTTTTATTAGTTAACTGCAGGACTCCCTGGAGAATATAAATCCCCTATTTTTTATTTGAAAACCTACTCTGAATAGTAAAATAAAAAATGCAATACATCAATGACATTATTTAATCAGATAATCTTTTAAAAAATATATAGATATGACATTATAGTCTGAAGAAAAAAATTTTATCAATTAATTTTTAACAAGCATTGTTTTCATTTTTTCTTTTATGATTATAATAATTTATAAAGTTTCAAGTGTGTTTTTCAAATTTTTCAAAACCTTATCGCAGTTAGGTTAAGTTCTTAAGTGAAAACTATATTTACCAATCAAAAATTGAAAAGTTTAACACAAATTTGGAGTCAAAAGATTTTTCAAATGGTTTCAATATTTTTTAAGCATGATATTTCATACACGACATTAAAAAGACATGTGTTTCATGGTTTCCTACCCTTACATGAAAAACATATCAATAATTATGCCAATTCTTGTCAACCATTTTCAGCTTATTACCACAATCTGACTATCATCACTCATTTTATACATCAATTAGACTTTAGTTATTAAGAAATACTTTTATTCTAAACTAGCAGTATAGCCCGGCATTGCTCGGGTGTAATGAATGCTTTAAAACTAAGCCATGGTCCTGGAGCTTAGACTTTTTAGATGCTGGCACGAAAGACTAAATAGCAATAGTTGTTTCCAGTTAAAGCAAAACCGTAGACTGAAAGAAAAATGAATGGATGTAAATCAAATTTTGATTTCCTGGTATCGATATCAAATAAGTTTTTTTTGCCGTAAACTGAATTTTGAAGGCTAAATAAGTCCTCTGAGTAAATGGCTGAGACTAAGAACTAAAATTATACCTACTTAGAGCCAAACCCGAAGCAAAAACTAAAATAAAAGGGCTGAAAAAGATACATACAGGCAGATAAACAGACGCACACACAAACATCTTGCCTTTTATATATATATATATATATATATATATATATATTATCGATTTTCTGCACTATTGTAAGAACTGCAACCTTGAAACTTCTGAATATCATTTCTCATGTCTTTGTCTATGAGTGCACCAAATTTGATTAAAATCAGACCACTCCTTCTATAACCCGATTTTTTCGATTTTCGATATTTATAGGGGGTACCTTGACACAAAACCTAGCTAAGAACACTCGCAGACACTTATAGTACAACTGTGTAAATTTTCAAAAAAATCAGTTCAGCCGTTTTGAAGTCTATAGGTAACGGACACCGACACACAAAGTTCCATTTATAAATAAGTTTAGATTAGATTTAGATTTCATGATATAAACAATTATTACTTGTGTAAATCAGATCAACTAAGCTTTAAATTTGATAAATTTCTAAAGATAACATTTCACATACACTCCCGATCAAAAATTTAAGACTACTTAAAAATCTTTAAAAAGAAATTTTTTTACAGATCGATTTTAAACTCCTCCCACTTAAGGTTACCAATACTACAATCTAAAAGGCTATAGAAACAAAAAGCTACATTCCAAACATTTTATTTAGAAATTTACATTTTTATAAAATGAGGCAATAAAACTATTTCTTATACATCTTTCTGAACTTTTCCTGTATATTTGACATGAGATGACAGCCAGACAGATGTAAGATAAATGTATGGCAACCACAATTGACAGAACTTTTCAAAGTTTCTTCCCTGTAAGTGGAAGAATCCATAAAATTTTATTAATGTACACACAAAAATTGCCATAAAAAATTCAAATACACACCAAAAAAGAATAGGAAGGCATGACGATTTGTATTCATCTTGTCAATTAGTAACTATAGTCTTCACTTAATGTAATTAATGCTAACAAATCTTTGAAGTATTTTAAAAATATTTTAAAACTTGATAAATAAAAAAATGAAAACAATTCTTTTAAAATTTCATTATTAATTGAAAAAAATGTTTTCCTTCAGACTATAATGTCCTTAATATATATTATTTAAAGCAATTAAAAGCTTATCAACTTAAATGTCATATTGCATTTTATATTTTACTATTCAAAGCAGATTTTTGGGGAAAAAAAGGCCAAATGGTTGAAAAAAATAATAGAATAATAGATGAGTTACATTCCCCAATGAGTCTTGCATTTAATTAATAAAAACACAATATTGTTGTGGGTAGTTGAATACAGAATTTATATTAGAAAGAAACTTCCTTGAATAATGTGTTTCTGTAGCATGTTCGTTCGTATACCATACAACAAATTGTCATACAAGAAATGACCACAGGAGAGTGACTTAAATTAAAAATTCAACAGTAAAAGAATTTTATAAACAATAAAACCTACAAGCATGGTTGAAAAATTTCTTGTCGATAATCACAAGTGAAAAGATGTCTGAAAGATTGTTCATGCAGAGTATAGTTCAACAAAAGTCAATATTTCGGATTTGGTAGGAAAAATACAATACTGTTGCTGCAAGAAAAAGTTATCGAAATGTGTGTGTGCGTTGTTTAGGTATATATATATATATATATATATATATATATATATAGAAATAACTTGCCGAGAGTTATTGGCCTTTACCTGTTGGATTTCTTGCATAAGCGCACTCAATAATTTGGTTCGTAAAGTGAGAGAATATTCATTCTTTCGGGTTAATTGTAGGAAGAATCTCAACGCAGTCGATTGTTGAATAAATGTTATTTTTACGCGATCGATTGAAGAGTCAGCGATTAGACACGCGTGGAGGTTATTGGCATCTCTCAGAGTTCGTAAGATGACTGACTCGAACTGAGTTTTCCATGGCCACTTTTTACATTTAGATTTCTGGACAGTGGATCAAAGACGTTTGGCGCGAAAGAAGAAATCCATTTCAGTTTTAGAGTCTCGACTAATGAAAAGGTAAATTTATAAGTTTGAAGTGATGATTGGCTTTTTAGCCAATCATCACTTCAAACTTTCTACGAGAAGAGTCTACCTTTTTAGAAAGATCAGAGAAAGGTTTGTGAAATATCCCACAATATAATTTTTGTGAAATATCCCACAATATAATTTTTTGAAAATTCATTAATTAACGTGCAGTTACGTCTTTGTCAAGATCTTTAAAAATAATAACTTCAAAAACAATTTCATTCATTTGTGATTAAGTCCTGAAAGTTTCATTACAATCCGACAATTATTTTATTTTATTTTTATTTATTTAATTTTTTTTTGCAAGAATTTCCAAATTAATGTGTTTTTCACCGGAAAAAACTGAATTACGTAAAAAAAAAAAAAAAAAAAATTCCATTATTAAAACTCTTGTAACGATTTAAAAACTAAACTAAAACTAAAATCAAAACAAGATTGTTTACTAAATTTTCGAAAGTGTTAGAAAGAATTAAAAAAATAATAAAAAATACTTTGATGATCTTTCCTCTCAAGACCAAGTAACATAAATATTTTGATGGAAAAAGTTCGTTTTTATTAGGTTTGGGGGCCTTTTTTCTTCAAACAATGAATGCTGTTGTTTTTCAGTGATTTAATGAGGGTACCTTAGTACTAATCTTCAGAAAAAATTTTTTTATTATATCAAAAGTTAAAAGTTCCAAGATAAAAGCGGGGACTGAAATTGCCACACTTTAAAATATTTCCACAAATTGTTCTAATTAATTTAAAATTACCTCTTCAGTATATAATTCATTAACGAATAAATGCTAAAAATTTCGTTTAAATCGATAATTGCTTCAGTTTTTTTTTGCAATTAAAAAAAAAACAATAATGCTAGTTGCGACTTTTTGCCTTCATTTTGGAAAAAAATCTTAGTAAAAGGAAAATAAAAAACAAACTAAAAAAAAATGGATTAAAAAGATTAGATTAGTTTCCAGAAAATATTCGCCAAATTTTTTAAAAACATTTTTTAATTTTTTTTTTTAATTACGTAAAAATAAAAAAATACCAAAAAACTTCTGAAATTAAATTTTTTTATTTGTAAACAAAGAAAATAATACTTACTACTTTCTTTCGGTTTATGGTTTGATTTCCTGAAGACGATGCCGTATTAAAGAAAATAGGAAAACTATTTCAAATAATGTTTTCTTGATAAAATAAAACCAACCATCTGTAGTCTTCGTTGGATGTCAAATAATGACGCGACTCAAGGGAGACAATAGAAATATGTTCCTTCAAAATGACGCGCACTTTTAAACAAGGGAGGAAAAAAACGATACAATTTATTTTGAAAAATCTGACAAAAATTAATGAATTATTGGATGTCGCTAAGTTTTTCAACATCTATTCAATAATGATTGGTGGGAATGTTAATGTTAATGGTTCCAGGACTGCATGGCTGAATCAGACTGCGATTCCAAACCGAAGGCGGACAAATATTCAACTTTCATCACATTGTTGAAACACTATCCATGTCACCACAAACTATGGATTGAGGAAAACTGTGATCTACTTGTACGCTCGTATTATCACACATCAAGTGGCTTTAGCATGTCGTACATCAAATAGAATGAAAAACAGCTAATCTGTAGTTTACTTCTTCAGCCTTGTTTACGGATGAAACAACATTTGCAAGATATGGAATAACAAATTTACACAACCAGCATTTGTTTGTGGATTGGTATCTTCATGATGTAATACAGGCTAGACACCAGTATCAGTTTACATTAAATGTGTGGGTTGAAATTGTAGGTGACTGTCTGGTAGATTCAGAAATGATTGTAAAAATTGAAATAAAAACAAGCAAATTAAAACAATGTTAATAATAATTTTAAAACACTTTCCAAATTAGAAACAAAATTATGAATGAATTTCAGTCTTTAAATTTTGTATCTATAACTTATTTTTCCATAAGTATTATAATTTTATAAAGTAATTGTTAAAATCGAAATAAAAACATGCAAGATAAAACAATTCTGATTAAAATTCTAAAAAAAAGATGTTTTCAAATTTGAAACAATTAAAATAATGAACGAATTTCAGTCTTACAATTAATTTTAATGCAAAATGTGACAAAGTTTTTTGTTTACACTGCATTCAGCAACAATTATTTTATTATTATTATTATTTAGAAAAGAATGCATATTAAATAAAGTTCAGAAGACAATCTCATTTTTCTTTTTTAAATGTAATTTAAAAAAGTTTTCTGAAACTTTTACTTTAGTTTACAATCATTCATTACTGTCGGTCACACTAACCGAAGACCTACATAGAACTACTTTTGTGGGATCACGTCACACTCGAGCTGGCCATAACTTTGCGGTGGTGGTGGCCTGGCATATTTCAGTCACATTGTTCATGATACACTCACTGGCATCTACCATTAAAGATGAATAGGGGAGGACCGATTCCATGGTCTGTGCATTGCACCAACCTCAGTCCTTTTGATTTTTAGCTATGAGGTTATCTAAAACAATCTAAACATGTTTATAAATGGAACTTTGTCTCCGTGTGTCTCCGTTACCTTTAGACTCCGAAACGGCTGAACCGATCTTCTTGAAAATTTACACAGTTGTAATATAAGCGTCTGTGAGTGTTCTTAGCTAGGTTTTGTGTCGAGGTACCCCTGATAAATATTGAAAATGGATAATCGAAAAAATCATGTTATAGAAGGAGTGGTCCAATTTTAATCAAATTTGATACACTCATAGACAAAGACATAAGAAACGATATATTCAAAAGTTTCAAGGTTGCAGTTCTTACAGTAGTGCAGAAAATCGATAATATATATATATATATATATATATATATATATATATATATATAAAAGGTAAGATGTTTGTGCATGTCTGTTTATATGTCTGTATGTCCTATATACAAATCCACATTTTTTATCCGAGTCTCACCAAGCTTCAAAATTTGACTAACATCCATTCATTTTTCTTTCAGTCTACTGTTTCGCTTTACCTGGAAACAACTATTGCTTTTTAGCCTTTTGTGCTGATGTCCAAAGAGTCTGAGCTCCAGGACCATGGATTAGTTTTAAAGCTTTCATTACACCCAAGCAACGCCGGGCTATACTGCTAGTTGATTTATATAACAGACATTAGTAATGGAGAGATGCTTCCTCAACATGTCATAGGGGGACTGCAAAACTATTCAACACCATGTGGAAGTTATTAGAAAGACTTTCTGACAAGTGCACACATGTGGAGAAGCAAGAAGAGGACATTTCAAACATTTGTTAGGATTTGCTCTGTTGAGCTTTTTGGACATATGCTGATGCGAAAAATTTTATCTTGTTTTGTTATCAAGAACCCATCTCTAAAGTTTGTAAAAGTATTTTTGGATTATACACTTAACATCTACTGTAAGCATTAAACTTAACTCAAAATCAAAGGATTTGTGGATATATGTTTACATAAACTTTTGTCTTTCTTTTGGTGTGAGAAACCCAAAGTTAGTCAAAGTATTTTTGATAAATCCTGGGTAATAGTTTATTTTTATATGTTCATAATTTTTAGTATTTTTTTTTTTTGCAATAAATACTCTGAACAGTACATTTTTAAGAGATTACAAAATATTTCAATAAGAGGTGTTTGAACATTAACGTCACACATGACTAAAGTTTATGACTTAAATACTTATTCTGAAAGGTGACATTCCAAAACTTTTCAAACTTGGTCTAACCTCACTTGATTTTCACTTTTCACCATATCTAAAAAAGCTTGGTTAGATTAAGTCTACTTATATGAGATTTTTACAGGTGTTTTTGTGAAAATATTGAATTCACTTGCAGTCCTTGTATTAAAACTTGCCAATCACTGAGTGCTTTTGTGCAATATAAAGGTAGGCACCCCAAGACAGGTGAATACCTATCTTTCTCATTAACTGAAGGCTCTATCCTTTGATCAACATTGCACCTAATTTTTATAAATGGCCTTCCTAATCACATCAGTTCTCAGGTCAGTATCTATGCTCCTGTCTTAATGGTAGGTTTGATGAAGTCAAATTTGCAGGTAATCTAAAAAATTATCTACAATCTGTTGTTAAATGGAGCAAGGAATGGCTTGTTAATTTTAACACATCTAAAACTAAACAGATCTTTTTTAATTATTTGAGTGAAGCCTTTTCATTAACATTGCTGGTGCTAAACCCCAGTAGACTGACCCATTGCACTTTCTCAGACTAACATTTTCAGCTGACAGCATGCGGAAAGACTATATTGAATCAATTCTTACATCCGCAGCTAAGAATGTTGTTTCATGATGTCATGCTAGATGGTTTTTCTTGCAAAAATGTATTTTATATATTTACAAGTTATCTATTAATCCTTGTTCTGAATATTGCTCCTACAACTGATCTGGGGCTTCTGCTATACATTTAGAGATTCTTCATAAAGTTAAAAAAGAATCTGCAAAATCCCGGTTGGGCATCTGGGCTTCAGTAAATTTCCCAGTGCTGTAATGTAACTTCATTATGGTTTTCTATGTTTTCATAGTAATTTTTCTGAAAAACTTTTCTCTGAGTAGATAGATCTATCGCCCGGTTCACACTCCACCCATGTCTATTGAACAGGTTAAGAGGCTCATCCATTGTTCCCTGTTTAGGATGTGGTTTCCGGCTTTCTCTTTCCCAATCTTCTCACTTTGTTTTCTTCTTTTTTTTTTTTTCAATTGTAGTAGATAGATCTATCTATCGCCCGGTTCACACTCCACCCATGTCTATTGAACAGGTGAAGAGGCTCATCCCTTGTTCCCTGTTTAGGATATGGTTTCCGGCTTTCTCTTTTCCGATCTTTTCACTATTACGTAGCCCCCTGCACATCAGTGGTGTTACCGCCTTGCTCGGGGTGATATGATTAAAAAAAAAAAAAAAAACCTAGATTTTATAGAGTGCAGTACTTGATTGGTAGCAGGGTCTCATCATTGTATCATTAAAAACTTGACACTTTGTAAAAAGTGAACTTTTTACAGTCAAACATAAATAGAAAACTTAAATATCTAAAAAAGATGCAGCTTATATGTTTATTTTTCTGTTTTATAATTTGAATTCTGTTTAATTTTTTAAGGAAGGAGGTACATTGCTATGTGTAGGGGGACATGACACAGAATTCAACAAATTTGAAAAACGCTATTAAGACATTTGAAAATATAAAAAAGAAATGCCCTTCATTGAAATGACATAATTCAAAGAGATAGAATAAAATTAATCCTCACAAACTAAAAAGAATTATAACTTCATTAAGAGAAGATTCAATTTGTTTACATATTTATTTTATCAAAATAATCTCAGTAATAAGCAAGATATCATCAGTTGAACTTGCTTTCTCAGTTGAAAGTAGTTCAAGATACAAATTAGAATAGTCGCAAAGTAATTTAAATATGATTTTCTGTTGATATTCAAGTGGAACTGCAAGGTGTGTCACATCAAAGTTTTGTTTTACATACACAATTTTTACACAATTTAAATTAATCAGATTGTTGTTCTGATCTTTATTGTAATATTCACAACATTTCAGACATTGTACACTCTAATTACACTTCAGGTAATATACATTGGAATTTCTAACTGGGGGGAATTGTTCTAGTTCCACATGTCATGCCTTTTGTGGATATCTTATTTTCAGTGGTCCTTTTTTCACACTTGGCTTTTATCACCTTTTTCCTCACCAACCCTTTTGCCAACAAATGACAAAGAGATTTGAGGTGTTTTAATTATCTCTGCTTTCTCATTTCATTTTCAATTGTCATAAAAATTTTTCTAGTTTCTTCTTTGATGCTTCTTTGAATATGTCGCAACTTCTCTCAACTTTTCAGCAAAAAGCACATGGCTTCTTTGTTTTCAGAATTTCAATTATCATCTTCCTTATTTCCATTCATCCGATCATTATATTAAAAAAATTTTATCTTTTGACTGTTAGTTTTGAAGTTAGTTTTTGTTAGCTGACTGAATTTTTGTGACCTGCATTTGCCCTTGAATTCAAGATTTGTAAAAGTTTTATCTTAAGTGGTTGCTTGTTTTCAGTAATTGTAAAAATATCTATTACTCCTAGATGGTCTTTTTAGAAGATGCCTTCACTTATTTCAGCTTCTGACTAAATTCAAATGCCTTTCTGTTTTAACTTTTCTAGTTGACGAAAATAAAATTTAGTTATTATTTTTTTCATTTTTCCCTTATCTGGCCATCAGTATATCTTTCAGTTTATTCAAAATTATTGTTCTCTGTCTTCTTAGTTTTTCTTCAGTTTCCTTGGATCTTTTCAAATAGTGTAACAAAGACTGTTAGAAAACAATAAAAACAATTTGTAATATAAGCTCTGGTAATAAAGTTTTACTGATACATTAGGATGATGAGTCTCAAAACTTCCAAGTGAATAAAAGTGTTGGTTGAAGTAATCCCATTGAAATTTTGGAGCGATAATTGGATTTGGCCATTTGGGCTTGACCACACACTCAGGTGGTGATGGTAACCAAGAAGGAAGAGGACCAGAATTTCAATAAAGAGAAAACTTCCACACTTCTTGGGTAGTGATGAGAGTCACTCACACAGAAGAGGAGAGAAGGTTGATCAGGTGACCAAAACAGGGATCTCTGATTGGTTGTCTGGGCAATGTTAGTATACCCAGACCATTTAATAACCCACTCCTGCTGGATGTGAGGCGTAATATAAGCTAGAGCGTGATTCTATGTGAAGCGGAAAAGTTGGCAGATGTGATGAGATGCAGACCAGAAATACCTGGCAAAGACAGACACATACTGGTGAGACCTGGCAGAGACCAGATCAGAAAGAATATAGTCAAGACAAAGACTGGTGCAGACCTGAAGACATTAGGTGATGACCAAAAATTGTTTGTAAATACTTCTCTTTTTTTTTTAAAAAAAAAAATTATTTTTTGTGTGATTTCACTTTGGCAGATCAAGTCATTGATTCCAGTCAACTTGTGATGATACCAAGCAAGCGAGGGACCGGATGTTTGCCCTCAGAGGTCCAGATAGCAAATGACCAAAACTGGTCTTTGTGCATCTGGGCTCCATGCAGATGTTTTGGTGGAAAATCAAAAATAAATAAATATCAAATTCCTTTTATGGAGCCTTTTCGTGAGCCGATGTGAATTTTATTTATTGTCCAATGGGAAATCCAGAATTAAATCCAGGTGTGAATTCCCAATTGACTTGTTTGGAGCCCTAAGACAAAATAAAAGGACACAGGAAACATCGCCAGTTGAGAAAATATGAGCATAATTAACATGTCCCTTGACATACGCCAAGCGATCATATTATGCATGCCTCTCCTTTCTCTCTTCTTCTTCACTGTTCACTGAGCCACTTACCCAAAAGACTGAGCAGAGACTTCAAAGACACTACTAACAAACGAATGTACACACATACATATGCACAAACTCTTTTCAGCAATTGCTGCTATGAACATTTTTAACGACCTTTGTACCAACCAAAAGACATTACTTTTATTTGTAAAAAACCTTAACTGACATTTATATATATATATATATATATATATATATATATATATATATATATAAATGTTGTTTCTATTCACAATGTGATTTTCTTGTTTTATACCCCTCTTATAGTGGGTTATCTTTGGGTTATCTTCTAACAAGGTCAAATGCAGTTAATCTGTTTCAACACACAAATACACTTCACTATAACGGATAACCCACTATAGACTATTAGGACTAGGCTAGTCTTCTGATCAATCAACATGTGTGGCAAGACAAGGTTTGAACTGAAGCAATCAATTCTATGATCAGCCAAGGGGATCAAACTTGAGTACAGACAGATTGGGTGGATGTCATAGTTGGTTGCCATGACAAAGATAGACCCAAGACTTTATAGCTAGTTGCTGTGACCAACAATCAAATCAGGACTGAATGTCTAGAATTAGTAGATTACAGATTGTATTCATATATACGTCTGCTGGATTAAGAGATATTTGTGGACTGGCCTAGGTGTTGATTTCTTAGAAAAGAAATGGCATCATCATCATACAACCAGCTGGTAAAGGTAATGCGACTGTAGTGATGGACAAAACAATATAAAAAAGACTAGAAAACCTCATTAGAAATGGTAGCTATAGTAAAAACAAAACCAACAATAAAAACAGAACAGTCTCAGATCATAATCGAGAACAAAGGCCACTTCCCACCCAAATTAGACAAGCAGATGTTACATTAAAGCAAGCTAACTCAATTCCCAAATTAAAAAGAAGATGATATTCCCCTCAGGCCAATTGTCAGCTGCCAAGGCTCTGTGAAACACCTTCCGAGGTCATTCCTCATAGATATAATTGACCCAGTAATAAGAAAGCCATCATCATATGTCTGACATCTCTGTTCATGTCATGGAAATGATCAAAGATGCTCCCATCCAATCCAACCTGATGATGAGTGTGGACATGGTGAGTTTGTTCCCCAAATTATCCATGTAAGAGGCACTATTGGCAGTCAGGGACAGTCTTGGACTCATTCCTAGGAGAACGTACCAGTATGATTATAGATATCCTGACGGACATTCTGACTTTCTCGACACAAACATTTATTAATGGGATCAGACAGAGTATCGACAAGTTTAGCAATGTGAACACCATTATCACTGGTACTGGTTAACAATATACATGGAATACATGAAATGGCATTAGAATCAGTGACATTGGCATTTAAATTCTCCAAAAGCCCTTGCTTTTAACTAATATAAGTAAGAACGAGGTGGAATTTTATTTTCTCAAACTTTCATAAATTAAGAGAGGGTAACAGACAAAATAAAATATTTCCACCCAGATTAAAAAAAAAATTATTCTTTTGTAAAAAGTTCAAAAACTTTAATGAAAATCTGACAATTATTTGATTTTTGCAAGAATTTCTTTGTTTTGCAATATGTTGGTAAACCACAAAGTACATCCTAAAACTCCAATTTTGGCCCACAAGAAAACAAGATTTTTAACCAAAATTTTTGATGTGCTAAAAAGGATTAAAAAATTTAATAAAATATGAACCAAACATTTTGGTCTTTCATCTGTCATCAAAATGTTTTCATTAAATAACATTTTGGAGAGAAAACTTTCTTTCCATCAAGTTTTGTGCCTTTTCATATTTGTGGAGGCGCCTAAATTGTACTGTTTATGTGATATTGCTATGAAGTAAAAACTAGCCACTAATACTTTTTTGGAGTTACTTGGTATATACTGATAAAAGCAAACAAAAAACAGAAAAAATGGTAATGGTGAGTTCAGTGCCATTAAAAATACAGTCTTTTACGTTCATATAGGAGTTTTGTTAATTTGCATGAAATTAGAACATAACTTTTGGTGTGCGCTCACAACTGTAATTTTAAATTTGAACTCAAATGTTTATCCACATAGTCTCATCCACAAATGAGAAGAGCTAACCATTTATTTTATAAAGTTGATTTTCATAAAAAAATCAGAACATTTTATTATTACTTTTACTTGAATATTACATAATTAAAAATTTTACAACTTTTAATAGTATTAAAATTTATGCCAAAATATATGTTTTTATACAAAGATGAGTACATGTCTATGAATAAATATTACATAAAATCAATATTGGGTGTTTTGCCTTCATTTTCCATTATTAGTGCGCCTTGTGCCACATCTGAGCTGCACTGAGAAAATCAACATTTTCCATTACCAGTTGTAATCTTCATGATATTCAAGTTACAGTCCCTGAAATGATTTTTTATTCAATCAGTATACAATATATTTTGTAGGTTATGTATGCTATAAAGTTGATCACACGTAATATTTGGTATGTTTTGTGTAATATTATAGAAGAAATAATAGAATCCTGCAATGAGTGATTTAGAAGAAGACATTATAAAATTTTTTAAAAAAAATGGAAGGTGGTGTAGTCATTTATGGTAATTATTGTACATTTGAGAAATGCAGTAGATTCTTCTACATTTTTCACTGGAAATTTCAGTCAACAGAAAATAATTTTCCTTCACTATGTGTCTACATGTGCATTTTTAAATTGTTACTTGATAGAAATTCTGCTTCAAAAACCACATTTGTGTGATATTTGCATTTGCTTTTCAATGTGATATTCTGGGAAAATGCCAACCCATACGACTGAAAAGAAAATATTTTTTCCCTAAGTGTATTTGCATGTGAGATAGAAAAAAAAGGGGTACAGAGGATGCCAAAGAAAGGATGGCATGTGTTTTCCCCATCATGCTTATTGCACGTGTCTGATTTTTTTTAAAAATGAAAGACTCAGAAATTGTTGTGCCAAACACTTAATAAGAAAATTATTTTTTCTCTATGTGAATTCGCATGTGTTGTTTTAAATGGTAATGACGTGAAAAAGCTGATTCACACACTTGACAAGAAAATGGTTTCTCTCCAGTGTGGATTCTCATGTGGTGTTTTAAATTAGAGCTCTGTGAAAATGATGAACCACACAATTTACAAGAAAATGGTTTCTCTCCAGTATGTATTCGCATATGCTTTTTCAAAGTTGAGCCATCCGAGAAAGCTGATCCACAAATTTGACAAGAAAATGGTTTTTCTCCTGTGTGTATTCGCATATGCCTTTTTAAATTGGATCGTTCTGAAAATGCTGTTCCACACACAGGACAAGAGAATGGTTTCTCTCCAATGTGTATTCGCATATGATTTTTTAAATAAGAACCATCTGAAAATGCTGATCCACACATTTGACAAGAAAATGGTTTCTCTCCATTGTGCAATCGCATATGATACTTTAAATTAGAGCTCTGTGAAAATGTTGAGCCACACAATTCACAAGAAAAGGGTTTCTCTCCAGTGTGAATTCGCATGTGGGTTTTTAAACTTGAGCTTTCTGAAAATGCTGATCCACAAACTTGACAAGAAAATGGTTTCTCTCCTGTGTGCACCCGCATGTGCTTTTTCAAACTGGAACTCTGTGAAAATGCAGATCCACACACTTGACAAATACACGGTTTCTCGCCAGTGTGTATTCGCATATGGTATTTTAAATTAGAGCTCTCTGAAAATGTTGAGCCACACAATTCACAAGAGAATGGTTTCTCTCCAGTATGTCTTCGCATGTGCTGTCTTAAATTGGAACTCTCTGAAAATGCTGACTGACAAATCTGACATGAAAATGGCTTCTCTCCTGTGTGTATTCGCATGTGCTTTTGTAAATTAGAGCTATCAGAAAATGCTGATCTACACACGTGACATGAAAATGGTTTCTCTCCAGTGTGTATTCGCATGTGCCTTTTTAAACTGAAACTATCTGAAAATGCTGATCCACATACTTCACAAGAAAATGGTTTTTCTCCTGTGTGCCTACGCATGTGTCTTTTCAAACTGGACATCAAAGAAAATACAGATTTACACAATTCACATGAAAGTTGCTTCTCTCCTGCTTGTTTTTGCATGAGTCTTTTTAAATATGAAGCCTGTGAAAATACTGATGTGCAACTTCCCAAGAAGTACTCTACACTCTGTTTAATTTGAATTGTAATTTTTGTAAAAATGATTTTTTTTGTAAACTCTTTGAATTATTGAATACTTTTTCCTTTATGGGATTATTTAAATATGAAAATTTTAAAAATCTACATGCCTAGAAAGAATATTTTTCTGCATATGGTTTCCAATAGTCATCTTAACCTGGATTTCACATCTGTGAATAAAGAAGAGATGTTTTCAGAGAAAATAATAAATACATATTTTAATAGTTTCAAATAATCTAAATCAAATGTAAGATAACATGAATGCATAATTTTTCATTATTTCTTTACCTGAAACCAAAGAATACTTAATCGATTCTAAAACTGTATTAAATGGAGACAAATATTTTTTTACTTGGACAGTGATGACAATGCAAGGATTTGAGATTACTTGAGGACACCTACTGTGTCAGATATCATGTGATCAACTTCAAAACTAAGTTATTGGGGATATACCCTGCAAGCACTGAATTCAGAAGCCCTACATCATCACCTTTTAAGACCAAGATTTTCTAAATATAAAACCATATTAAGTTGCATTTATATTTAAAACCTGTAAAAATACTGATTGGCAACACTCCACAAAAGGTTTCTTACATTATCTCTTTGTGCATGTACTTAGAAATGTGAATTTAGTAACAGTTCTTGGGGGTGGGGGAAGAGACTTTGAATTAATGAAGAATTTCAGCATTATGCAAATGTATATATGCATTTAAACAGCATCACTGTCAAAATGCAGATCCACACACCTACGAAGAAGCTGTTCTTTATCTGGCAAGTATCTTTTCAAATTTCACTTCACCTGTTATTGATATCTGTGAATAAAGAAGAGGTATTATGAAAGAAGATTATAAACTTATATAATAACAATCTAACTAAAATGGAAGATAACATGAATTAACACATTCACCTGAAGCAAAAAGTAACTCCATAATGCTAAAACTATATTAAAAGTGACAGTTTTTACTCAGTCAGGTGAATGCCAGGATATGAGATGATAGGCCCCCTGTGTCATGAATCAAAGTGATTGACTTCAAAAACTATAATTTCAAAGCTTGTAAATGTCTTATTATATTGTTAGTGTACTGGAAGAGTTACTAAGTTATTAGTGATATATCCAGCAAGCACTGAATTCAGAAGCCTTACATCATCACCTTTTAAGACCAAGATTTTCAAAATCTAAAACCATATTAAGTTGCATTTGGCTATATGGACTGATACATGCAAGTCCAAAATTATATATAACTTTTATTGGCTTGCTCAAATTCAACTACCATATTTAATTGGCATGGTTTCATTGATGCATGTAAAGTAAGAACTCTTGTCATACAAGCAAGTCCTTATTTACTCTCACCATTGCAGTAATCTTTTGAATAGATATATAAGGTACTCGAGACTTTCCAGTTATTTCACTGCAAACTATATTTAAGATACTTGCATCTACATATTTTCCAAAATTTATCTTAAACCAGTTTTTACACCTGTGAATAAAGTAGAGATGTTTTCAGAGAAAATAAATACATATTTTAATAGTTTCAAATAATCTAAATCAAATGAAAGATAACATGAATGCATAATTTTCATTATTTATTTGAAGCAAAAGAATATTTGCCAATTCTAAAACTATATTAAAAAGGTGACAAATATATTTTTACTTGAATAGTGATGAAAACACCAAAAACTACACAATCAACAAGCCCAAATGATAATACAGAAGATAATCTTAGTGCAGAAATACTTGACAGAAGATATCCAAACAGATTACAAAAACTACCTCTAGTAAATACAAATAGTAAATCCAAATGTAGACTATTGCTATTTAGTAAAATATGTATATAAAATAAATTTTTTTTTTTAATCATATCACCCCAAGCAAGGTGAAAACGCCACTAATGCGCAAGGGGCTACGTAAGAGTGAAAAGATTGGAAAAGAGAAAAACTGGAAACCACATCCTAAACAGGAAACAAAGGATGAGCCTCTTCACCTGTTCAATAGACGTGGGTGGGTCGTGAACCGGGCGATAGTTTAGTCTATATATAAAATATATACCCTATACTTATATTAAAGGTATTACTTCAAATGACTCCATAAATTGGTGTGAAACCATGGAAAAAGAAATAAAGACTTTGAAAATGAACAATATATATGAATTGACTAGTAGAGATGTTCGCAGTCACAGGGTCTATACTATTAAAACTAATTGCTATTGTAATGAATAGTTCAAAGTTAGGTTTGTTGTGAAAGGTTACTTGCAAGAAGCTGCAATAGATTATCATGAAATTTTCTCTTTGTGACAATGTTGATATTAATTATAAGGTGTCAGAGAATTTAAATCATTAAATTCTGTTGGTCAAATAGGAAAACAAATAACAAAAAAATCTCTGAACCATAAAATATTTAAATCTTTTCATACATTTTTGACAGATTGACAAGTTAGTAATCAAAATTTAAATATGGGTTAAATAATTGGACAAACTGAGTTAGCAACCAGTCTACTGCAGAAAGCAATGGCAACCTGTTGTAGGATAATCTTCTGCCCAGTCAGTCATTGCTCTTTCGAGACAAGATCACCCAAAGCGTGTTTCACATATGGCACTTTAACTGACTGGGTTATATTATGCTTTCCATAAGCCCAGCTCTAGTAAAGATCAGGTGAATGGCTGATGAAACAAAAAAGTTTAAGTGAAATTTCAAAGGATTAAGAAGTAGAAAATTTTAAAAAAGTAATGACCACAAAATTTGATCTTTCCGCTTAATAGTCACCAACATTTTGATGATTAAAAACAAAGTTTTTATTTTAGCTTCAATCCCTTTAACTGCCTGCTATGCTGTTTTTTTCGGCAATTGCATGGAGGTACCTAAAAGGAATCCTGCATTAATAAAACAAACTTTTCAGACAGTAGTAGTAGTCAGTTTCTAGAATTTCAGGAAAATAATTAGGGGGGGGGTAGATGTGTTACACATCTGTTACCCTCTCCACTCAATTAATGTGTAAAACATTTTTACCAAGATTATAATAAAAATGTTCTCAAAAAATCATTCATTTGTGAATTAGTTCAGAAAGCTTCATTAAAATCCGACCATTATTTGATTTTTGCAAGATTTTCCAAATTAATGTGTTTTTCACCGAAAAAAAATGACATTTTCCATTGTAAACTTTCGTAAACGATTTGGCTTCGTAATTACATCCGTCCATAATTCATATAGTAAGTAAACTTTGGTGAAAATTTGGTCACCCTCTGACGAAAAAGGTTTCTAACCAAAATTTCGAACGTGTTAGAATAGATTTCGATTATGAAATAATAATAAAAAAATACTCTGAACTTTCCTCTTAATAATGATAAACATTTTGATTTTTAACGATAAAAATCGTTTTAGTAAGTTTGGGGCCGTTCAATTCATGAGTGAAGGTACAAGTGCCAACTCGTAAAAGAATTATTTTTGCTAAGACTGGGGACGAATTTCTTCATATTCATACTTGCTTGTAATATTTATTTATTTTTTACAGAAATAGTGTCTTTCGAAAATTTTCTTCCCAGTTTTTAACTATAAATTTCGAATACTCCCACCAAATTTAAAAGTACAAAAAAAATGAACAAGACAAAAACGGTAACCAGTGTGGGTTGAAATTGTCACATTTTAAAAATATTTCCTCAAATTTTTCTAATAAATCACCTCTTCAGTATACAATTTCTTAATGAATAAGTGTTGAAAAATTTCGTTTCTGATTAACTGAGTCGGTTTTTTGTAAAGTTTTTAAAAACAGATGGTAGCGAATTTTTGCCTTAATTTTGGGGAAAAAACACACCCATTTTCGTAGTAAACAGAAAGTAAAATACAAATAAAATGTATTAAAAAAGATTAAATCAGTTTCCAATAAAGGATTCGCCAAATTGTTGATCATTTTTAATTTCTAGAACGTCAGTTTCCGAAAGAATTTTAAATATTTTTTTATCGTAAAATTAATAATACGTAAAATTTAAAAAAAAACTCAAAAGTGACAATTTTTATTTGTAAAGAAATAAATTAATACTTACTGCTTTCTTTAGCCTTAGAATTTAATTTCCTGAAGAGAATACAATATGAGAAGCAATAAAAACTAATGTTTTGTTGATAAACCAAAAGATCATCTATCGCTTTTGTTGGATGCCAAATCGTAACCAAAATCAAGGGAGATAATAGAAATATGTGCCTTCAAAATGACGCGCACTTTTAAACAAGGGAAGAGAAAACAATACACGTTATTTTGACTCATCTTATAAAAATTTTTAAAAAAATCATTGGATGTCGTTGAATTTTTCAACTTCTATTCAATAAAGAATTGATTTTATATTGAATCATTTTTTTACGTTTTCTTTCCAGGCAGTTTTAACAACAGCCGGTGCAAAGGAATTTGTCGTTCCCTCCCCAATAAGCTCATAAACTACAAATAAGCTACATAAGCTCATTAACTACAGGGGTGTCATTATCATTTCATCTTAATTTAAGATTGTATGATCTATACAAGGTGTATCAAAAATAGTTTTACAAACTTTTGGGTTGGGTCATTACATCAAAACAAGTACATAAGTTCATAAACTTAAATGAAACTTTGTGCGTGTGTGTATCCGTTACCTATAGACTCTGAAACGGCTGAACCGATTTTCTTGAAAATTTACACAGTTGTACTATAAGCGTCTGCGAGTATTCTTAGCTAGGTTTTGTGTAGAGGTACCCCCAATAAATATCGAAAATCGACAATCGAAAAAATCGGGTTATAGAAGGGGAGGTCCGATTTTAATAAAATTTGATACACTCATAGACAAAGACATAAGAAACGATATTCGGAAGTTTCAAGGTTGCAGTTCTTAAAATAGTGCAGAAAATTGGTAATATATATATATATATATATATATATATATATAAAAGGCAAGATGTTTGTGTTTATACAAATACACAATTTTTTATCCGATTCTCACCAAACTTCACACAAATATATATATATATATATATATATATATATATATATATATATATATATATATATATATATAAAAGGCAAGATGTTTGTGTTTATACAAATCCACAATGTTTTATCCGATTCTCACCAAACTTCACACAAATATCCTTTAGGCTAAGTCTGAGCTCCAGGACCATAGATTAGTTTTAAAGCAAGAGAATGACATTTTCAACATTTATCAGGAGTTGTTGTGTTGTTGAGGTACATCAATGGACTTTTGGACATATGTTTATATAGACATTTCATCTTGTTTTGGTATCAGAAACCCATCCCTAATGTTTGTAAAAGTACTTCTTGATTGTATATTTAACAGCATATATTGTAAACAATAGACTTAGTAACTCAATAATAAAGAATTTGTGGATATATATTTATATGCACTTTGATTTGGTGTGAGGCACCCAACTGTAAAGTTAGTAAAAGTATTTTTGGTATATCTAAATTTATTCTAAACTTATTTATAAATGGAACTTTGTCTGTGTGTGTGTGTGTGTCTATTGCCTATAGACTCTGAAATGGCTGTACCGATTTTCTTAAAAATTTACACAGTTGTACTATAAGCATCTGCGAGTGTTCTTAGCTAGGTTTTGTGTTGAGGTGCCCCCGATGAATATCGAAAATCAATAATTGAAAAAATCGGGTTATAGAAGGAGTGATTCGGTTTTAATAAAATTTGATACACTCATAGACAAAGACATAAGAAATGATATTCAGAAGTTTCAAGGTTGCAGTTCTTACAATCATGTAGAAAATCGATATTTATATATAAGGCAAGATGTTTGAGTGTGTGTCTGTTTATTTGCCTGTATGTCTGTATTTTTTCAGCCCTTTTATTTTAGTTTTTGCTTCGGGTTTGGCTCTAAGTAGGTATAGTTGTAGTTCTTAGTCTCAGCCATGATACCATTTACTCAGAGGACTTATTTAGCCTTCAAAATTCAGTTTACGACGAAAAAACTTATTTGATATCGATACCAGGAAATCAACATTTGACTTACATCCATTCATTTTTCTTTCAGTCTACGGTTTCGCTTTAACTGAAAACAACTATTGCTTTTAGTCTTACGTGACAATGTCCAAAGAGTCTGAGCTCCAGGACCATGGATTAGTTTTAAAGCTTTCATTACATCCGAGCAACGCCAGGCTATAACTGCTAGTCTTGGATTATCAAATAGTGAATTTTCTATGCTCCTAATTTTTAGTATTTTTCTTTGAAATAAATACTTTAAACAGTATATTTTTAAGAGATTTGAAAGTGTTTTCCAATAAGTAGTGTTTGAACCTTGATTTCATTTCACACACGACTGAAATTTATGACTTAAATACATATTCTAAAAAGTTGGCATTTCCTCACATTTTTCTATGAGTAGAGTGTGAATTTATCAATTTTTTCACTATTTAGATTATTCAGACTATTGTCTTCATCTTTGTTGCCATTTCCACAACATTTCAGCTGTTGTATTCTAGGAGTTCCAAACTGAACCCTTTATTACAATTACTGGGGTATATATATATATATATATATATATATATATATATATATACCCCAGTAATTGTAATAAAGGGTAATATATTGTAATATATTTGCTACTTTAAATCTTTGTTGTTAGCCAATTTCCCTGACAAGCCGTAGGGCGAAACTGTGGTAGGTTGGTGGCTCTTGCTTAGATTTTCTTTGTTTGCTCTACTTTTGTATTGAGCACTTTAGTGTTAGGGTTTTCATCTTGGGGTTTTTTCCTTTCTTACGAGTGCTTGACATT
The DNA here is from genome assembly GCA_037127315.1 of Ascarosepion bandense. Lineage (NCBI taxonomy): Eukaryota > Metazoa > Mollusca > Cephalopoda > Sepiida > Sepiidae > Ascarosepion > Ascarosepion bandense. The sequence goes on along the minus strand of JBBBDQ010001917.1, from coordinate 3,158,788 downwards.
TTGTTCATGTACTTTGTTTGTTTCTTTTTTTACTTCTCCTTCTTTTCCCTCCGAGTTCATTAACGGTGGGTTGTACAAGACGATTTAAATTATAGCTTAATTAATACTAGTTTCAGCAGAGTTAGTTCTGTTACTATTGGTATTGTTATTACTATAGTTATTATTATTATATATATACATATATAATCACTTGTGAGCCACTTCTGGTAGTCATGAGTTATCTTCTGTAACCCGACTCTCTAAGTTACTTGTTTGCCAAGGTACTTGTATTAAACTCTTTGGGTCAAGTCACTGGAACTAACCAACACCTATATCTACTGGGCCAGGTGTTCCTTGGTGACAACAGCAATTGAATTTCTGGGACTTATAAACCTAATGTTCAGTAACTTTTTTTACCAGAGTTCATATTGCAATTTTTGATGTTGATAGTTTTCTCTAGTTTTTTTTTTCCAGAGCTCATATTGGAATTTTGACACTAATGATTTTCTTTGGCACTCCATGTTACTGGTTCCTATATTGTATTCGTCTTTATGCTTGGTCGGCTTAGGAAATTTTTGCAGCCTAGCATATGTGCTGATTCTTTGATTTTACATAATTTCTAGTGGCATTCTCTGTTATTTCATCCTATGGGGGCAGTGATCCCCTCTCTCCCTCTATGTGGTCAGCTACAACTGATTTTTCTATCTCATCTTGTGTTATGGCCTTGCGATGTTCTTGTAGCCTTACCTTAAGGAGGCGACCTGTTTCTCCTTTCCACAGCTACATTGAATGGTGTACACACAGCCCTTAGTCTGTTGTGAGTTTTACTTGGGAGAGGTACCTGCAAAATGTAGAACTTCTGAAGATCATCCTAAAATTATATGAACCACAGATCCTTTGTATTTTCTCCATTAGCCCCTTCATATAGAGTAGACAGACCAAAGCTGTTTTCTGGGAGTTGTTATCCTCATGCGACCTCCCTGTATGTTGGAGTTGTTGTCATGTAACCTGGATAATTGTTACATTGTAGGGTACTGCTTATACTACCCACTTCCTGTTCATATGTCTCTGGGTTGCCACTTATGATTTTTGCTCGATGTTGCTTTGGGAATCTTAGGTAGACCATACATGTGAGGTGGCTTGCTGTAATGTTGAGACAACTGCCTGTATGTCCAAGGCTGGAAGTGATCCTTGTTCTTGATTAGGATCTATGACAGCTTTCATTTCGTTTTCAATGTGAGATCATTCTTTACCATTCTTTACCATTTGTTACCACTTCTAATGAGGTCTTCCAGTTTCTTGATGTATTCAGATTTGTTGCATCTAGTTGCATCGCCTTTGTCAGGTGGTAGTATGATGATGTTCTTATTCCTCTGTAGGGTCCTGATTGCCAGTCCCTCCTCTTTCGTGATCTTTCATTTGGGTGGCTTGGCTTTCTCCAATGTCTGTCTCACTTTCCATCTTAGCTCATCCACCTGAGCCAAAGGGATGTTCAAGGCTATTTCCTCGATACGGGCAATGATGTCTAAGTATGATATCTGCCTGATAGTTGCCGTAAAATCGAGACCCTTGTTCAGCAGTGACTCTTCAGAGGCACTCAGCTGATGTTAACTGATGTGGGGTCATTCTTTACCTTCACAGCTGGGATGGACCTCATGTGTCACCATCAGATCTTATATTTTATTCACTTTCTGTACTTGGCGGACTTTGACTGAATCAAATTTTTGCCTGAAGAATTTGTCCAACTCATGTGGGATCCTTTTCTGGTCTTCTTCATCAATGATTCGGCTGAGGAAAGCCTTGAGCCTCTGGGAGATATTGGAATATAATTTTTGTTTTATCCATCAGTTGTACTGGATACATTATTGAACTAAAGCATGTTCTGCTTTTTCTGCAATCAGACAGGCTTTCCTTAAATTAATGACAAGTCTCAGTGCCAAGCCTGTAAAGATGAGTCATAATTCCTTGCATCAGTAATGCTGCAGAGGCATCCTGTGTATGACAATAAACTACATTTGTGTTCTGAGTTTGACGATAAACTGCATCCGGCAGCAAGGCCTCTAATTGGGCATTTTTGAGGAACATGGAACCACTTGATAATTGCTGCTGTTCCCAGATTCATCCTAACACAGGGTGGTAGCACCTGTTAGGGTCCCAGCTATAGACAACTAGTTAACACCTAAACTGGGATAAAAAAATATGAAAGTATAAAAAAATAAATTTTTATAGTGAAAATTTCAGCAATACTTTATTGGATAAGAAAATATTACCAACAATACTCTATTGGAGAAGAAAATATTACCAGCAATACTCTATTGGAGAAGAAAATATTACCATTAATACTTTTTTGGAGAAGAAAATATTACCAACAATGCATTTTTGAAGAAAAAGAAAAAACATTGACAGCAATATATTTTTGAAAAAAATATATATACCATTAATACATCTAACTCTCAACAAAACCCTCTTTACAAAAATACGTCAATTAAACCTGATCAATAAACTGATTTCTTACAAAGAACACATATTCTATTCATATGAATCTATTGTAAAAATCTTGTCGGCATTAAATGACCCATTAAGGTCAGTCAGTTAGTTAAGTGCCATACGTGATACATGCTTGGGCGATCATGTCTTGAAAGAGACATGACTGACTGGGCAGAAGATTATTCCGCAGTAATCTTCTGCCCAGTCAGTCATGTCTCTTTCAAGACATGATCATTGCTTTCTGCTGTAGACTGGTTGCCGACCAAGGCTATAGAACCCAATCTGTCCTGCTATTTAACCCATAACTGGAAGGAAGAGACGGATTAATACCTTTCCCAAGGGTATTTGCACGTAAGTGAATACAATGTATTCAACTGGAATTTGAACTTGGCTCCCCGGTTTCTCGTTCCGAGCCGATATCCACTGTACCACAACGCACATATGCTGTAAAAGAAAATGAACCAAATAAAGCATTGATATTACTTGCACAAATGGAAAATTTCAGAAAACCCTGAGAACGTTCCAAAGTAATGTGTAACCAATGTAAGTGACTTCATCTCCCTTGGGAAGTGGTTCTCAACTATGTAGCCTACATTGGCGCCAGTGGTCCTGCATTCATATATGTTTTCTAAGTAGTGATCATGTTTTTGAATTTTTTTTTTTTTTAATCATATCACCCCAAGCAAGGCGATAACGCCACTGATGCGCAGGGGGCTACGTAAGGGTAAAAAGAATGGAAAAGAGAAAGCCGGAAACCACATCCTAAACAGGGAACAAGGGATGCGCCTCTTCACCTGTTCAGTAGACATGGGTGGAGTGTGAACCGGGCGATAGTTTAGTCTATCTACTCCAATTGGAAAAAAAAATAAAAGTGAAAAGATTGGAAAAGAGGAAACCGGAAACCGCATCCTAAACAGGAAACAAGGGATGAGACTCTTCACCTGTTCAATAGATGAGGGTGGAGTGTGAACATACTGGAAGTACAAAACCACTTGAAAATCAGTGTGAGCATCACATGACTAATGTAATCATCGGTATCTGTATGTACACAAAATTTATAAAAAATTACTTTCAAGATATATATAATTTATATAAAACTACCCTCAGTGTATATGTATAAACTGTGTTATTATTTCCACTAGTTACATTGTTCAGAACATTGTTCTCATCTTTGTTGCCATATTCACAAAGTTTTGGCCATTGTAGTCTTCAAGGACAGTAGATGTGGACAAAAATTGCAATTCCCTTATAAATGTTGTCCCAATTTTCTTTTAAGTATTTTGTTTGAAAGTTGATAAGTTATCTCCCTTTCATTTCATTACTTATGTTTTTGACTGCATTCAGTTAACCCTTTGTTGCATATTGGTTACAATTGTAACCGTTCTCTAAAATAATTTATTATTATTCTCTATTATTTTAGAGAAAGGTTCCAATTGTAACCAATATGCAACAAAGGGTTAAGTTATAACTTGTTTGGTCTTTCATTCCTTTCTCTTTTGTTTTTCAATTTTCAACTATTCTCCATGGTCCTGGGTATGACAGTAAACTGCATTCGGCAGCAAGGCCTCTGATTAAATCTGACTAAATCAATCTTCTCACTATAACTGAACATTAAAAAAAAATATCTTTAAACTCTACCTTTTCGGCATTAAATGACCCACAGTGGTTGATATGCCTTTAAACAAACTCAAACTTTTCTCCAGTTTTATGCAAATTCCAATCATTTTCTTTCCTTGTCTATAATTCAACATGTTATCACATTTCTGTTCAAAATCATTGTATCTTTATTTTGCTTTCTCATCAGTAAATTTCACAAGGTTTCTCTTCTTTCTTTTAATAATCCACATGTCCTGCACTCATTCTATTCGTTTTTTTAATTGTCCTAAACCAGAATTAGTAATTCTTAAATTTCCGTTTACTAGAAAGAACTGTGAAAATGTCATAATTTATTATAGTATTCTGACAAAGCTTAATTCTTCTGTTAATGATTAAGTTGACCAAATGCATATGCAAAGAATTGAGGGGGTAACCGTTTGAACCAGTGAATAATTGTTTTGAAATGTGCAGTGACCATGCTTCTGACAAATACAGAATTGCATGGAAGTGTATCCGATGTGGTTTTTTTGGTCATTAGTTTCTTGACTATTTATATCTATATTTTTCTCAGTATCACAACTCAATCTTACCAGGACTAATGAACCTTGAACTGCTCTGCTCATATAGAGGAATTTAAAGTTCAGTGTCCTCTTTAAAAATTAAAGTTATTATTTATTTGATATTTCTTTTGATAAATAAAATCTTGCATTAAAGTGAAAATATTGTTAAATTGATTTCGTTTTGGTTGTACCAATTTTGATTGTTAAAAATTACTTGTTTTTGAGTCAGTATTGATTTGTCACTTATTTTTACTTTTTGATTAATTGTTTTCATATACCTTTTTATCAGATTAAAGTGCCGGGATCAAATGATGAAATGCTCCATACAGCATGTGAATTGTTCCTGGGCAAGAATGAAAATGAGATTGAAAATGTTGCCTGAGAGACTCTTGAAGGTCACCAAAGAGCCATTATGGGAAACATGACAGTTGAGGTAACGTTTTTTTTTTTTTGTTTTTTGTTTTTTTTTCCCAATTGTTCTTGAGTTGGAAGGTTTACATTTTACATTCTCTAATTTTATCCATTGTATTGCTTATTACTATTGTATGGTTAGAACATATCTGAAGTATTACACTTGGCACCAACTCTTGAATGTGGTTTATGAATATATTATGAAAGTCACAATATTTGGCTCAGTTTCATGTTTTATATGCCCTGTCTCTTCAGGATGGGGGTAATCATGGCTCTCCATAATTTCCTATACTTTTGTAGCTCTTAACAAATTTTCTTTTTCTTATCTCTTCTAATTTTGTTTTGCCATCATATAATTTTCTCCTGTCTTTATTGTCTTCAATTTATCTTGTGAGCATCAAATTTTCCAAGCCCTCTTTCCTCATTATGTGCCCTAGAAATTTCAACTCTCTCTTCCTAACATTAAGTATAAGTTCCTTTTTTGTTTCTATTTTCTTTAAAGCTACTTATGTATTAAAAAGTATTTATGAGGGAGGGTGTTTTACTTTAATAATAAAAACTGTTACATAGTAAATGAAAATCAACCACAATAGCAAATAATTTTTTAACACAAGCATGGTTCCATTACTTCCCACTTCTCACTAATATTGTGAGATGTGCCGAATGTTAAATATAGTAACTTTAACTTTAAGGAAACATATGCGTTGTGGTGCTTTGGATATCGGCTTGGAACATGAAATCGAGGAGCCGAGTTCAAATTCCAGTTGAATTCATTGCATTCACTTACGTGCAAATACCCTTGGGAAAGATATTAATCTGCCTATTCCTTCCAGTTATGGGTTAAATAACAGGACAGATTGGGTTCTAAACACTTGGCTGGCAACCAGTCTACCGCAGAAAGCAACGGCAACCTATTGCGGGATAATCTTCTGCTCAGTCAGTCATGTCTCTTTTGAGACATGATCGCCCAAGCGTGTATCACGTATGGCACTTAACTGACTGAATCTTTGAAAATAAATCCCCATTAATAAAAAAGAAAAAAAAATGTCATTTGGAAATATTTCAGAAAACAATAACACAAAAAAGTCAATAATTGAAGGTCAAGGTTCAGAATACTGTCTTAGTTTGATTATTTGGGTTTTAGATCTAGCTATCACCCGGTTCACACTCCACCCACATCTATTGAACAGGTTAAGAGTCTCATCCCTTGTTCCCTGTTTAGGATGTGGTTTCCGGCTTTCTCTTTTCAAATCTTCTCACTTTGTTTTTTTTTTTTCTCAATTGGAGTAGATAGATCTATCTATCGCCGGGTTCACACTCCACCCACGTCTATTGAACAGGTTAAGAGGCTCATCCCTTGTTCCCTGTTTAGGATGTAGTTTCTAGCTTTCTCTTTTCCAATCTTTTCACTATTACGTAGCCCCCTGCACATCAGTGGCGTTACTGCCTTGCTCGGGGTGATACGATTAAAAAATAAATAAATAAATAAAAAAATTTGGTGGTCACAGGACTGAATCGCTTCCCTTTGAGATTAGAATCTGTTTTGGTACTATTTTCAAGCAATTAAGTGCACATTGATTAAACACTATTGACTCTAAAATGGTAAAATTATACTGGTCAACATGATTTTTGGTGCCAATAAACAAAACACATTTTTTAGTTAATCTGATGGTGCCAATTCCAAAAATGACCTTAGATTTTCAGGGTCAGCTACTGTTTTTACTCTACTCAAACTGCTCATTTTTGGAAAAAAGATCAATTTATGATAATGACTGATCGCGACATTTAGTAAATAAGGGTTGTAGAAACCCATCAATTTTCATGAAGCCTGAGTCATTTATGTCAGTAACCTGAAATAAACCGTTTTTATAAAAAAAAAGTCAAATCAGCAGTCAGCTGGGTGGACAGCAGCAGGTGAAAGCCATCCAAAGCGAACAAAGATGCAAACATCAGCAGGCAAGGTTTTGGCTTACATATTTTGGGATGTGCAAGGTATTTTGTTTATCAATTATCTTCAGAAAGGAAGAACCATCAATAGCGAATATTATATAGTATTATTGGTGTATTCAAAGAAAATATCAAAAAACGGCCACAAATGAAGAAAAAGTGATCTTTCACCAAGACAGCGCACCATGTCACGAGTCAATTGCAACGATGGCAAAACTACATGAATTGCACTTCGAATTGCTTCCACATCCACCCTATTCTTCATATCTGGCCCTAAGTGACAACTGGCTGTTTGCAGACCTCAAAAGAATGCTCCAAAGAAAAAGAGATTTAATTCCAATGAAGAATTGATTGAGGCATACTTTGAGGCCAAAAACAAATCATTCTACAAAAAATGCATCGAATTGTTAGAGAAGCATTGGAATCGGTTTATCACCCGATGTTGATGAATAAAGTAGAATTTTGCCTAAAAGTTATTGTTTTATTAGTTAGGACTGGGATTTATTAAGTGAAGTGTTAGTAAGAGCATACAGTTTTAAAACTTGCTCCAATATTTCATGATGGCTCAGTTAGAGAGCTATCAAGTAAACCCCCCATCCAACCAATGGTAATGTGGAAACGGACGTTAAACAATGATGTATATGATGATATAACTCCTTACACACTCACCTTCCTTGGGGTAAAATAATTGTAAAAAATTACTTTCTTTTCCACTGCTTTCTTTTTCAGGTCTCAGTTGCAGTATTCTTATTGTTAATTTCACTCGTCTTTTGTTGCCATAGCAGTATATAATGACACAACTAAGAAGTGCATTGCGGTGTAATGGATATGAGAATTTAAGGAGTTGAGTTGAAATTCTAGTTAAATTTGTTGCATTCACTTAAACACAAATACTCTTGAGAAAGGTATTAATCTATCTCTTCTCCCTCCAGCTATGTGTATAGCAGGATTGGGTTCTATAGCCTTGGTTGGTAAATAGTCTACTGCAGAAAGAAATGGCAACTTACTGCAGGAAAATCTTTTGTCTAGTCAATCATGGATCAAAAGAGACATGATCAACCAAGCATTGTCACATATAACAATTAACTGACTGTTTAGGGATCATTCTTCTTCAGTGGCAGGATAAACATTTACACAGCAAATGAAATCATATACAGAGTGATAAAGGTTAACCAGTATGTTCTTTTTTATTGTCATACTCACATTTTAGTCATCCTCCTTTCTGACCATCTTCAGGTATCTGTATTCATACTTGATAACCCAGGTGTATTTTTGTACTGATATTTTTATTCTACTTTCCATGTTCAGGGAATATATCATATCCATTAATAATCAACATTTCAATCCACTTTTATGTAACCTGTTAGTTTCTTCCACTAAACCAGAATATCTGGCTTTTTCCACTGACCTTTCAACGGCCAAAAATACTAACCATGTTTTAACCATACCATCATTTTAATTTACTAGGCCATATATGTCTCTAATATAGAAATTATGGAGCCTTAAAACTAACCATGTTTTAACCATCATTTTAATCTACTAGGCCATATAGGTCTGTAATATAGAAATTACGGAGCCTTAAAACTAACCATGTTTTAACCACCATTTTAATCTACAAGGCCATATAGGTCTATAATATAGAAATTACGGAGCCTTAAAACTAACCATGTTTTAACCACCATTTTAATCTACAAGGCCATATAGGTCTATAATATAGAAATTATGGAGCCTTAAAACTAACCATGTTTTAACCACCATTTTAATCTACAAGGCCATATAGGTCTGTAATATAGAAATTATGGAGCCTTAAAACTAACCATGTTTTAACCACCATTTTAATCTACTAGGCCATATAGGTCTATAATATAGAAATTACGGAGCCTTAAAACTAACCATGTTTTAACCACCATTTTAATCTACAAGGCCATATAGGTCTGTAATATAGAAATTATGGAGCCTTAAAACTTATGCCTACTTTGGTGGCCAGATTTTTATGAATGGCCTCACTCAGGTAATAGAATTCATTTTGAATGTCTTTTCTGTGTCAGTATTGTATTTATCTTTATGCTAGGTCTGCTGAGAAAGTTTTCAATGTGCAACATGTGCATGATTTTTTCAGTCATTCTCTAGTTCTGTTCTTCTCTGTATAGCAAATTACTACATGCATATTTTTATAATCATTTCACTCCAAGCAAGGCATTACTGCTACTGGTGTGGAGAGGGTTACATAAGAAGAGAGTGAAGAACAAAAGGAAAAGGTTACACGTGGTGTCGTAGAATGGGTAAGAGAAAGATTGAAATACTGGTATAAAGAGAGCTGCATGAGAGTCGAGAAAAAAGGGAGAAAAACAAGGTACAGGAGTGTCAGAGAAAGGATGGGAGTCAGGGAGATAAGAGATAACAATTGACGTTGCATTTAAACACTTGGTGATTTATTCGAGTAGATAGACTAAACTATCGCCCAGTTCACACTCCACCCACGTCAATTGAACAGGTGAAGAGGCTCATCCCTTGTTCCCTGTTTAGGATGTGGTTTCCGGATTTCTCTTTTCCAATCTTTTCACTCTTATGTAGCCCCCTGCACATCAGTGGCGTTACTGCCTTGCTCAGGGTGATATGATTAAAAAAAAGTTATCACAGAAGCAAGTATACAGGAATTCCAGGAAGTGTGAGAAAAGAAGCTGGTAGAAAAGAAGTTGCAGCTACAAATGATTGTTTTCCCTGTAAAAAGGTGGGACCAAGTTGCCAGTGTAGTAGCTCAAGTAAATTTGTGCAGAGGGGGCACCAGGTAGCTAACCTTGTCAGAGCAGAAACCATGAAAATATTTGTAGAAAAGACAGAGGAAAACCACATCTCATTGATGAGAAAGTGACTGGAGTTGAGCTGCCAGGTGGGGATCGATTACATTGCAGATTTTCCTTTAGATTTTGTCAAGAACTCCTATATATACATCGGAGTTCACATACACAACAGAGTAGATTAAATGGCCTATGGAAACCTCAAATGCAGAAACCAAATTGAAAATTCAAATTTGCTTTCTACCAAAAATAAGTGTAAGTAATCAACCAGGCATTTTCAATTAATACTAAATTCTTGTGAAAACATTGACTTGTGCAATAAAATCCAACACAGTATGTTTATAAATATGAAACATTTAAGCAAACATGAACTTTTGTACCTTCATGATGTCAAAAAAGATGATTTTTTTCATAACACTACTCTTTTAACTGCCTTAACTCCTCAGCAACGTATATTGTTTTATAAAGTGATGACTAGAATTAGAATAAAACTGAAATCTGTGATGATTTACAACAAAATCTTAAACCCTATATCATTATTAGATTGTTTATTTACAAGAATAATTAGTGGACCTGTACAACCAGCACCCACCCTGTAATTGTTTTAGTATTTATTTATTTTTTTAATTCATTCTTATCGATTAGACCCTAAACTTTCAGATCAGCAAAAAGAAATTTGGAAAAAATTCAATATTTAAAGATTTTTAGGGAGTGCTCAGTTTCTCATACAATGTTCTAGTAAATCGATCCCCCATATTGGAAACACTTACTCTGGAGTCAAGTAAAAGACAATGATTTCCTACAAGTTTTGAAAAAAAAAACAAAGGGCAACAACTTGTCATTGCCTTTTACTCAACCCCAAAGCAACTGTTTCCAATATGGGGGATCGATTTACTAGAACGTTGTATGAGAAACTGAGCACTCCTTAGAAATCTTTAAATATTGAAATTTTTCCTAATTTTTTTGCTAATCTGAAAGTTTAGGGTCTAATTGATAAGAATGCACTGAAAAAAGTAAAAAAAAAAATGAACAGCAAAAGAATTACAGGTGGGGATGCCGGTCGTACAGGTTCACTGAATAATTTTATATTTGCAACATCCTAAAAATGTGATTAATACAATGCAAAATTACAATATAGAAAGAAAATAAATAAGCAGCGGTAATCTATAATTTATGGAGTTTCAGTTATTGGATTTCAAGATCGTGATTAATACTCTCTTGGGAATACTTTGTACACTCCTGATCAAAAGTTTAAGACCACTTAAAAATCTTTAAAAAGAAATTTTTTTTTACAGATAGATTTTAAACTCCTACCACTTAAGGTTACCAATACTACAATCTAAAAGATTATGGAAACAAAAAGCTACATTCCAAACATTTTATTTAGAAATTTGCTAACTGAACTAAAACCATTGGAATTACCATAGATGTAACAATTTATACCCCTGGTCTTATAATTTTGATCATGTGTAAATCGCCTCATTTTATAAAAATGTAAGTTTCTAAATAAAATGTTTGGAATATAGCTTCTTGTTTCCATAACCTTTTAGATTGTAGTATTGGTAACCTTAAGTGGGGGGAGTTTAAAATCTATCCATAAAAAAAAATATTTCTTTTTAAAGATTTTTAAGTGGTCTTAAAATTTTGATCAGGAGTGTATAAAAAGGAAAACATTTTTTTTTGGAGCTTACACAAAATTTTTTATGGCAAAATTTTAATATATTTGGCATCAGATTTTCAATATGGTCATATATGATCCATTTTTTGTATAATATACTATGATACTATAGACACCCACATGGAAGAGGGAGGTGGTTTTGTCTTGATATCAAGTGTTTCTTTTTCATTGTCAGCACATGAGTTTCTTTTGAAGTGGAATCCATTTTGACCAAGGGAAATTGGGAAATAAAGGCCGTTTAGGGGATCAAGGGACAACAAAACCGGAAACGGGGCATATCTGTCATGTTTATGGTCTGCTTTTGGTACATGATTCTTGTACTATCCATTTGTATCACCTACTAAACATTATGATGTGCTGATGGGTGACAAGATAAGGCCCAAGTGTTGAACTGTAAAACTAACATAGCAAAACTTGCTCAAAATATCACCTTCCTACCAAGCCAGACAAGCATATAAATAATAAAATATATGAAAAAGAGATCACATTCTTATTTCTTAGTGGCATTTGCCTTGCGTCATGTTATCTTGTGTGAATTACTACAGGCCCTTGCTCACATTTGGAGCACAATGATGAGATAGAGAATCTAGATGCAATGGGGGGGAGTAATCATGGAAAACTTGAGAAAAGATTGCATAGTATGTTTAAATTCTATGAGAAACAGTAGGTGAACTTGAAGCAGACTACCACCACGTTTAATTCTGTTTTTCATTTTTTTTTTACGTTTTTCAGCGCAGTTTTATCGCTTGTTAGACTTTCCGATTATAATAAAAAATGTTTAAAAATTAGAATATTTAAACAAATTTTTTGGGGAGGGGTTCAGTTTCTCATACAATGTCAAAGTAAATCGATCCTCTATTTTCAATCCACTCACGTCGTGGTTGTTTGTTTGTTTATGTTATTTTCGTGGTTTTTCATTGTTTTTAACTTTTTTCTGCGCAGTTCTATCGATTGTTAAATTTTTCGATTATCAAAAAAAAATGTTTAAAAATTACAAAATTAAACAAAGTTTCTCATACAACGTTAAAGTAAATCGATCCTCCATTTTCAATTCACTATCAGGTTGTATGAGAAATTCCCCCCACATAAAATTGTTTAAATATTGAAACTTTTGCAAATTGTTTTTGTCATTCGTAAAGTTTAAGGTGTAAAAGATAATACTGCACTGAAAAAAGTCCAAAAGATTTGATAATGAACAAATTTATAGGTGGCAGTAATGTTGTACTGGCGATTGGTTTCAATTTCAAAATGGAGGCTCGATTTACTATAACATTGTATGTTTAAATATTGAATTTTCTCAAATTTTTTTTTATTATTTGTAAAGCTAAGTGGGTAATCAATAGGACAGTGCTGAAAAAAGTAAAAAAAAAATGAAAAACAATGAAATTAAGTTAAATGTGGTGGTAGTCTGCTTCAGGTCAACCAAATAGTATAATGATTTGTGTGATTTGGAAGACTTTATCAAAAAATAAAAAGCAAGTGCTCATTTATGGTTATTACTGTATATTTGACAATTACAGTGAACACTTTCTAGTTGTTTGATCCTAACTTTTTCACCGGAAATTGGGAAAAAATGCCACTTGACAGAAAATGGCATTTGTTTATTATTTGTTTGCATTTGCATTTTTAAAATATAATTTGCTAAAAATGCTGATCCACATACTTCAAAACAAAATGTTGTCTCTTTCCATAGGATTTTTAAAAAAATTCTTGGAAAATCCTAACATTTGAAACAAAATCATTTTTTGGCACTGTGAATTCGCATATGATCTTTTAAATGGTGATGACGTGAAAATGCTGTTCCACAAACTTGACAAGAAAATGGTTTTTCTCCAGTGTGCATTCGCATGTGATCTTTTAAATGGTGATGACGTGAAAATGCTGATTCACACATTGGACAAGAAAATGGTTTCTCTCCAGTATGCATTCGCATGTGAAGCTTTAAATTGGAACTCTGGGAAAATGACGAACCACACAATTCACAAGAAAATGGTTTCTCTCCAGTGTGTATTGGCATATGCTTTTTTAAAGTTGATCCATCTGAAAAAGCTGATCCACAAACTTGACAAGAAAATGGTTTCTCTCCGGTGTGTATTCGCAAATGTTGTTGTAAATTTGATCTATCAGAAAATGCTGATCCGCACACTTGACATGAGAAAGGTTTCTCTCCTGTGTGTATTCGCATGTGTCTTTTCAAACTGAAGCTAACTGAAAATGCTGTTCCACATACTTGACAAGAAAATGGTTTCACTCCGGTGTGTCTGCGCATATGTACTTTCAAACTGGACATCAAAGAAAATACTGATCCACACAATTCACACGAATGTCTTTTCTCTCCAGTGTGTTTTTGCATGTCTTTTTAAATATAAGACCTGCAAAAATAATAATCTGAAACAGTTCGCAAGAGTTGGTGTATACTGTCTTTCACTGTGTACTTTGAAATGTGAATTCAGTAAGAATGTTGATGGAAAAACTTTGAATGCAGGATTTCTCCTTTATGCACTTCTATATGACAACTTAAACAGAAACTCTGTGAAAAAACACACACCTACCAAGAAAGTGTTTTAGCTGTTGGCATGTGTCTGCATGTCTCTTTTTAAATTATCCTCCTCATCTGTTACTAATACCTGTAAATAAAGAAGAGGCATTATAAAATAAAACAATAAAATCATACAATATTGTGCAAAAGTATTAGGACAAGAACTATTTTATCTTTTATGAGGCATCAAAATAAAGTTTAAAATCACCTCTGTCCTGGCACTTTTGCACACTACCGTTAGTGGGCAAAAGTATGAGGACAAGAACTATTTTATCTTTTATGAGGTATCAAAATAAAGCTTAAAATCACCCCTGTCCTGGCACTTTTTTGCACACTACTGGTAGTGTGCAAAAGTATTAGGACAGGGGTGATTTTCCTAAAAGCTTCATTGAAATTCAAATACAGGGTGAAAAGTCAAGTAAATTGCTAATAAATGTTGATTACTTAAAATTAGGTGTAAAAGAAGCTTGTGATGTCAATGCCTGACAGAATGAAGGCTGTGGTCAAAGCAAAAGGCTATTATGCTAAATATTAAATTTGTTTAGAAACAAGTATATTTTTCTTGTTAAAGCATTTGTTGAGTAAATCAAATAAAATTACTTTAATTAAATTGTTTATTTTCTGTCAATATGTCTCATAAAAGATAAAATAGTCCTTGTCTTAATACTTCTGCACAGTACTATATATATATATATATATATATATATATATATATACTTGGTGCGATTGGTAAATTGTTTATTTTCTGTCAATATGTCTCATAAAAGATAAAATAGTTCTTGTCCTAATACTTTTGCACAGTACTGTATATATACTAGGTGCGATTGGTAAATTGTCGCAATTATTTTGACGCCTCATAAAAGATAAAATAGTTCTTGTCCTAATACTTCTGCACAGTACTATGTATATATGATTTGTTGCAAATAATGTTCTCCTTGGCTCATAGTAATTGAAATATCAGGATGTCAACATTTCAGAAAAGTTTATTTTATTTTTGAAAGATTTCTTTATAAATTATTTATTTAAATTTAAATTATTTATTATTTATTATGTTGTGTTGACAGATTTGTCAATGAGGACAATTTTATAGACTTTACAGATAATCTAAAAAATAAACAATAATTTTAATCAATTTAAACCTGGTTTGAAATATATCAAAGTAGTTCTTACTTAATGACAATATGATTAAAATGTCTTTCTTAAGACAATAGTCTATATAGAGATTTAAACATTATAATTTGAACATTGCACTTACTATTTTATGATTCAGAGCAGATTTGACAAAAATAAATTGATGATTTAAATTCTCTAAGAAGTCCTATTAATAATATGAAGATACTGAAATTTCATAAAATTAAATATGTTAATAGATGTAAAACAAAAAAATAAGTACATATATTTTTAACAAGATTTTAAGAAAAAATATAAATAAAATTTAATTCTTTTGAAAATAAATGCTGAAAATTTCATTAGAAATGACAGTTATTTAATTTTTGTAAAAATTTCCAAAACAATGCAAATTACCCATATTAATCTTTGGCCCACATGCTGATGCAAAAAAAAAAAAAGGTTTTAACCCAAATTTTGACTGTGCAGCAAAATTTTAAAACATTTAATAAAAAATGATTTGTTTTTACCTCTTAATAATAATAACATAAAAAATAAATGATAAAACTTTGTTTTTATCAAATTTGGGGCCTTTTTCATCATGATACGCTCCTTTTTGAAGAAATAATTTGGAATTACCTAATTAAATTAAATAAAATCTATTAGCTTGAAATAAAAACTACAATTAAAGCTCCAAGGAAGTTTTTTTTTAAAAATGGATTTTAACATTTTGGTACAGATGTTTTGGGGGGTAAGCACCGATATATCTGATTTTCCTTTTTTTATTTCATATAAATAGAATGCATTCTCAGTTTGAATATGCTTTGTTATAAACTAAAATAGTGATGATGATATTCAATATAAGGAACTATAAATAATGTGGACATTAATAATATGATCTAGGTACCTCAACACATTTGACAAAAACACAACAAAGCCTGATGTTTAAAGGGCTGAAAGTTAATAAAAACAAACTTTCATCATCAAAATGTTTTTGTTATTATTAAGTGGAAAAACCAAAGTTTGTTTTCATTATTTAAAAAAAATATTTAATCCTTTCTCACACATTTGAAGTTTTGGTTAAATTTTTTTTTTTTGTTAGCAATTCACCCAATGTTTACAAGAGATGGCAAACGTAATATTATGCAAGTCAGTTTTTTTGGCATTGAAAGATGCATTAATTTGAAAATTCTTGCAAAAATCAAATATTTGTCTGACTTTAATTTAACTTTTAGGGCTTATTCACAAAAGATGAAGTTATACATAATTGTATAACTTCATACTTTGTATAACTTTTTATATACTTTTAGAAAATCTTAGTAAAAATATATTTTTGTTTTACATCTGTTACTCCTACTTCTAATTAATTTCATGAAATTTTTAGAAATTCAACACTGATAAGAAATCTTTTTTAATAAGTTAAATGCAGGACTCCTAAATCATGTAATTTTTTGTCTATGGAGCCACTTTTCCAAAAATCTGCTCCAAATAGTAAAATAAAAAATGCATTAAAACTATGACATTTTTACTTTAAAAATCATCATAATTAGCAATGAAAAAAATTAAAACAGTTCTCGTAAAAATTTGTCAAAAAATTTTTTTCTTTTCAGAATATGATATCCTTAATATGTATTATTTATAAAATAAATTAAGAGTTTATCTAAACAAACATTTTTTAAATTTCTTCTAGTCACTCAGTATCTTCAGCTATTGATTTATTAAATAAAGACTATATTTACAAATCAAATATGTTAAGTGAATGATGACAAGATATCATCAATCAGTTCACTGATCAGAAAGATAAGCCCTCCATGATTAAGAAACACTTTTATTCTAAATTTCATGCTATAAATAAGTAATAGCTTTCAAATCAGAATAATGTAAATTTGCTAATTTTCCAAAAATAACATTTCACAGATGTATATTTTATTTTTGCAAGATTTTTAAACTGAGAATTAACTTTTGTTTACAAATGTATTGATTGCTCAAAAATTGAAAAAGATTTCATCATTTTAAAATTTGAGATTGCAATAAATATAATTTCTGTTTGAAATACACCAGAGTATTTTGCATACTGGAAATAATAAATTTAATCATTTAGCTTTATATTAAGCTAAAAAATTAAAGCTTCAAGAAAACTTTTTATTTTTAAAAATTCAATTTAAAACTCAGGTAATAAAAAACCAATCGAAAATGAGTGAAGGTACCTAAATCAGTAAAACAATTACGCTTTTAATATTAGGGACTATAAATGTAGCATCACCGGTTCATATCTAGTAATGAATGATTTTTTTTTTAAACAATGATACATTTTAATGTAAACAGAAAAACTGAAAACGGATAATAAAAAAAAAATCCTGAAATAAATTGATTAGCAGATTCTTTTTTCGAATAATTTTCTAATTCACAAATCAAATTAATTAACAAATAAGACAAGAGAGAAAATTGTAAATTAAATTTTTAAAAAGATTAAATTAATTTCCAATAAAAAGTTCCACAAATTAGAGATAATTTTTACATTCAATAAAACTTTTCTTCTAAACTTTCAAACAAAAAGATTTTTTCCAAAACTTTTTAAACGATCAGAATTTCCAGTGAGTGGATAAAAAAAATTCTCAAAATAACTGTTTTTATTTGTAAACAAAGAAATTAATACTTACTGCTTTCTTTCGTTTAATGATTTGACTTCCCTAAGTCATTGCAATGTTTGAGAAAAAAGACAAAGGATAAATAAACAGAAGTTTTCTAGTTAAGTTAAGTAGAACAATAGATGTCATTTTCGATTAAGGAAAGAAAACAATAAACACAAGAAGAGTGTCAGTCAAAGGGAGATAATTACTAGAAGCAACAAAAAAGATTCATTTTCTTTATTCATTTAAAATAAATTTCACTGTATAGAATCATTAGTTTATAAATGCTGAATTGATACAATTACGTTGTCTTTTTTCCGGCTTTTGATTCTTAACGCGCTTTTAATACCACTGGTCACTAGGGCAGGTTGATTTTTCATTTTTTTTAGAAGCAGGGGTTAAAGAAAAAATGTTTTAAGTCAGTAAAAGTGCCATACGTGATACACGCTTGGGGCGATCATGTCTCGAAATAGACATGACTGACTGGGCAGAAGATTATTCTGCAGTAGTTGTCATTGCTTTCTGCGGTAGACTGGTTGCCATCCAAGGCTATAGAACCCAATCCAATCTGTCCTATTATTTAACCCATAACTGGAGAGAAGAGACGGATTATGATTAATACCTTTTCCAAGGGTATTTGTGCGTTAGTGAATGCAAGAAATTCAACTGGGACTGAGACCTAACATTAGATTAATAACTTTCACCAATTTTTGAGTACTTAGTTTTAAATATCATCATCTGAATAATAAATGTAGAAATATCCAATTTCCACCGGTTTTTGATTACAGACTGACTGCAAAATTTTACTATTTCAAGAAAATTTTTTAAATAAACTTGATATCTTTTGTTTTATTTACTACATTGAAAAATAAATTCAAACCAGAATTTTAATTTTGAATTTTAAGCCCACTCCACTATATGTAATAGTTTTCACTCGGTAAGAATTTTTTTTTTGGTAAGTAAAACTGAATTGTAAAAGATTGCAAAAAAAGGCTACTTAATGAATACAATGTCATTTGGTAGATCATAAAAATAAAAATAGATTTTTAAAAAAGTGTATATAACACTATAATATTGCTAGACACAAATTCGAAGACAAAATGTTTTAAATTTGCATTATTCATTCAATATCACACTTAAAAAATAGCAGTGCTGAGGTAGGAAGTTTGATCATGCTTATTAAATTGGCCTTGCGCCAAATATAACCGAACTGCCCACAATTTACTCCAGATCAAAAGGCTGAGAGAATATAAACCTTTGTTGGTATAAATAAATGAAAATTTATCGTACAATATAATATCCAATTGTATGTATGAAGTGAAGTTATTAACTGTGAAATGAAAAGAGAAAGTGTAGTAGTGAGAAGTTTACAGAATTAAGAGTTCGTTTGTTGTTGTGAAGTTTGATTTGTGCAGATAAAGATATAAGTCTATTTTTTTCTTTGATGTATTAACAGGATAGTAGTAATGTCTTGTCTTTCAATTTCTGTTGTGGACGGGGAGTAGATGAAGAGGAAGAAAGAGAAATAAAGAGATCAGCACGAGAGGGAAAGTGAGAGGATGCGAATATGGGTCACAGAGATAGTCGTGCCCGATCGTCGGTTGTCAGTTTCTGTTACATTATACTGGAATGAAAACTCTCTGCTTCCTTCTGTCTAACCGACCGAAAAACCCAAAATATGTAGCCAACTCGAATCACGTGGTCAGATCAAACGTACACTCACTCTTGGGCTGGAATAAACATCACACGGGTCATTGAAAGTTATGTTTTTTTTTTAAATCACTCTCTTTTGTTGGGGTCTCGGTGCTGCTTGTCAAATTGGCCTTGTGCCAAATACAACTGAAGTCCCCACAATTTAAAATATCAAGAGTTTGAAAGAATGATTGGAAGAATGTTTTGTTTGTAAAATAAGTGTAATTTTATTAATAGAACTGAATAACAAATTTGTAAGAAAGAATGTTCAAATAGAAAATGCATGTAAGCTAATTAATTTGTATGAGTTAAATGTTTGAAGAAAAAATGTAAATAGTTAAATGTTTCACATAAATTCAGAGCTCATAGTTGATAGTAGTAGAATGAATGTATGTAAAGAGATTAATCAGGCTACTAATAAAGTCTGTGTTCCATTTCCTTTTTTGGCCGGTAAGAGAGTGAAAAGGAAAGTAAAGCAATAAACAAAATTGTATTTAGTGGACTTTAGTTTCTAGGAGTCAGTTGAAGTATCTTGTTGTTGTTGTTTCTTTGACGGTGTGTGAGTGAAGATGAAGAAAAGAAAATTGGAAGAAGAGGTAGAACGAATGCATGATGACACTTTATATGTCCGAGGTCGGCATGAAGTTTCTTTTGTTACATTTTAGCATGTCATCTCTAATTCCCACTCCCATTTGACTGACTGGACCGGTCAAGAGACGGGGTCAAGCAGCGAAATTTAGTCATGTTACTGGATCAAAACCACATACCCATTTTCTTAGGTGTTAAGAAAAATTGACTGGGGCCATAGATCAATTTGCTATTTCCTATCCAATCAGAATCCAGAATCTAACTTTTCGCACTGTCTTGTGAAATTTGCCTTGGTGTTCAGTCGTTTTGATCCAATTTTACGAGAGTGCAATTTTACTTTTTTCGTTTCAATTAATTGTTAGAAGATATAGAATTTGTATCTTATACTTTTCATTAGAAAATTAATTCACACTGTATCGCAAAATTTGGCTTCATCTTTTTTCTTCAGTACAGGATCAATCCTTTTCCTATTAGCTAAAATTAGATTTTACACTGAATTTTGAAATTTGTAAACAGTGAAGAGAAGAGAGTTACTTTTATTTTTATATTTACCACACTGTACTGTACTACATACTATAGTTAAATTGTTCAGTACAATTTCCCTTTGAAGTAAATAAAGGTCTTATTTGATTGCATTAATAATGCGGTTGTGTCATACATGTTGTCCATATACAATTTATAAATCGTTTTAGAAAATTAGCTATTTTATAAGATTTATTTTTCACAGATCACCGGAATGAAATTTCAACACAATGATTTTGTTGAACTTCATCTTAACATTTAAACTCATTTCCACAAAAAATCATTAACAATTTGCAAAAAAAAAAAAATTTCTGCTGTTATTTATCATGTCAAACTCCAACTATTAAATTGATTGCAATATCAGAATTCCAAAACCAAACATGCTCTACTGGTCAGTAATGAGGTCGAATGATGATTTGGAACCAAAATCGGCTCAACTTTTTTACATGTGTAGATAATTTATTTTACATCATCAATTGATGCCATAATAATTTAAAATTCCAAAACCTAAATTTATTTGAATTATCAGAATATGAATATTCCATATTGATTTTAATTCACAAGCGAGAATTGTTGGATTTCATAAGATTTGATTGGACAGAAAATCTGAGCTTACACACACCTTTGCATGGGCCAATAAAAAAGCATATACATTTATACATTCACAAATAGAAAAGCTTTTTATTCATAAAGATTGTCGGCTCACTAAATTTTACCACGTGCTGAAATCTGCAAAAACAAAATGGATGCAATCTCTTATTTACTGACCAATCAGAAGCAAGAAAAAAAACCCTTAAAAGTTGATCCATTTTTATTTTCCACAAACGTATAAATACCTGTGATTCATCTTTTTCCCCTACAGAGAGACATGGGTCGTGTGACTGAACGTCAAGTCTGGGCAACCTGCATTTTTTTACTCTATCCCCTTCTTTTTCACATCACACTAATTGATTCTCCCCTTTCCTTACTGATTTGTCGGCCACAACAGAAAGAGACACATCGACATCAAAGAAAGACGACAAAGATCTCAGCAACATCATTTTGCGTTTTCTTCACAAATTTATTTCATATGACCTTAAGTGAACATGAACTCTTAAATACACATTCAAAAGAAAAATGTGCTGCAGGACTTTCCAATGTATGTATTACTTCAAAACAACAAATAAATGATGTTATCCTTCTTGTTAAATAAATTTACACTTATTTATACAAATGAGACACTGTTGTCTTTTGCGCAACCTGCTGAGACTTTCAAATATGATGGGCTCAGTTACGTTTGACACAAGGCCATTTTGCAAACATAGCCAACACTCCTTACACAATAAAGAAC
Source organism: Ascarosepion bandense (assembly GCA_037127315.1). Lineage (NCBI taxonomy): Eukaryota > Metazoa > Mollusca > Cephalopoda > Sepiida > Sepiidae > Ascarosepion > Ascarosepion bandense. Next base: position 3,136,924 of record JBBBDQ010001917.1, on the reverse strand, counting down.
AAGAACCAAGTAGATAACGATTAACATTGCAGTTAAATTTTAGAAGATCAAACATGAGTGGAAACTAAATACCGGGAGAGAGTTCCACGAGCAAGAAGTGCAAAAAAAAAAAAAAAGAAGAAACTATTAGTATATAACTTACGGTTACATCTCACCATTTCAACTGTAAAATGATGAGAGCCCACCGCCAATGTAGTATAGGAAAATAAATATTTTTCCAACACAATTACATACAGTGGCTTGAACTTAAAATGAACAGTTGATTTAACCATGCCCAAAAACGAAGGTAACATTATTACATTATCCGTTGTAAACTCTTGTAACAATTTGGTTACTCGATAATGAATATCAAAACAAGATTTTTTACTAAAATTTCAAACGTGTTAGAAAGAATCTAAAAAATTTGGAAAAATAATTGCAAAACACTTTGTTCTTTCTTCTTAATAATATAAACATTTGGATGGAAAATCTTTGTTTTTATAAAGTTTGGCGATACCTCCACTAAATTGCTGAAAAAATAAAAAAAAATAAAAAAATGGCACAATATGAAAAAAAGGCCCCAAACTTTAAAAAAAATGAAGTTTTTTCATCAAAATGATGTAGGCGTCAAAGCTTACCTCGCAGCCGAGATTGAAAAAGACCTCCAATCCATATTGGACTGGGGTAAGAAATGGCTAGTAAATTTTAATGCTTCTAAAACGAAGCTACTGTCAATTAACCATCATCGACAATCTCACCTACCTCCCATTAGCATGGACCAGGCTTGCCTCCCAGAGAGTAAAACACTACACCTCCTTGGTCTCACACTTTCAGCGGACCTCAAATGGAATGACTATATCAAATCCATTGCTAAATCCGCTGCTATGAAAGTCGGTTCTCTGTGTAAGGCCCGGAAGTTTTTTCCGTCTAAATCTATCCTGCACATTTACAAATCTACCATCCGCCCGTGCATTGAATACTGCTGCCATATCTGGTCAGGTGCCCCTGCTGTTCTCCTCGGGCTTCTCGATAAGGTTCAGAGGAGGGTCTGTAATGTGATAGATACCGACTTGGCAGACCGCCTGCAGTCTCTCTCCCATCGGCGAGACGTGGCTTCCCTGTGTCTCTTCTATAAATACTTTCACGGCTTCTGCTCTGATGAACTTAGATCACTGGTGCCCCCTAAATACGAATTTGCATGAGATACTAGATTAGCAACTAGATCCCACCCTTTTACAGTGAAACCGATAAAATGCAGCCGTAACTTCTACTCCAACAGTTTCTTTCCTCGCACTTCCCGACTGTGGAATTCTCTTCCAAACGATTGCTTCCCCGACGGCTACAATCTCCAGGAGTTTAAATGTAAGGTCAATACACACCTCCTAACACACTAACCTGCTCCCATTCTATCAAGCACTCTTCCCATCTGCCCGACCCTCATCCTCGCTATCCTTACTCATCTGTCACCTTTCTCCTGACATTCCCTATGTCTATCCACTCCTTCTCTTTACCTTCCCCTATGTAGCCCCATGCGCAATAGTGGCAGTGGAATGCCTTGCTTGGGGTGAGATGATTAAAAAATAAAAATTAAAATTAAAAAAAAATGTTTATATTATTATTAAGAGAAAAGATCAAAGTGTTTTGCAATTATTTTTTATTATTTTTAATCTTTTTTAACACATTCAAAATTTTATAAAAATTCTTGTTTTGATTTTCGTTAGCGGGTAACCAAATCTGATGTTAATTTCTAACCAATAAACATTTTGGTTTAAACAGTATGTGTCATATTGTGGAATATTTTTGGCATATTTAATATTGTTTGTTATTGGGTAGGAAATAAAGTTTGGGCATCTTTTAATATAGTATGTATGTGTGTATGTATGTAGTGAGTGGGAAATAATAACAACCCTCTTTACCAACTTTCTTCATGTTCGGATGACTGAGGAAAAAGGGTGTAGTGGATAAGTAATTAATTAACCAATATTATTATATTAATTGTAACCAAATCGTTTATTGGTTAGAAATTGGTTGTGAAATTTTTGACCAATCAGAGAAAACTAAATCACTATTTCATTCGAGCCAACAATGTGGAAAATTTTCTAATAAAAACCCACAGATTTCAACTTTCAGAGGGCAGAGATGCGACTGTCTCGAAGATGTTTCAAACACAAGAGACGCTCCTTCCCAATGCGTGCTAAAAGAATCCTATGTTGGCGACTTCAAACAAATCATCTCCATCAACATCAGGCATGGTCATTCAACGACTTCAAACAAACAAACAAACCATGTCCAGCAAAAATAACTAAAGACTTTTCTGTGGGCGAATTACCAAGACTTGAACAACTTTTACTCCTTTTTATCTCTCTTGAATTCATAAACATATGTTTGTAAATGCAAATGGTTTATTTAACAGGCATACGCATCTTAATTTTTATTTTATTATTATTATTGTTGATGTAATTAGAATTCATCACCAAAACAATTTGCCACTATTTGTCCAAGTACATACGGTAACCTTTTTTCCAGATGGTTGGTATTAGTTTTTTTATTTGATTTAAAAGATTGGAAGAAATTTCTCTAAAATTGAATAGAATGAGAAAAATACATTTACTTTTGTTAAGAAAAGTAAACAAATTGATTGAATCTGTGTAGGTGGACTGTAGACATAATATCATTGTCCTGTTTTGAGAATCGCCCATTTGACCTAGGTCAAATTGGAACATTAGAATTTCCTGTCTTCAGCCACCTGCAGTTTTGGGTATGGATAAGTAAGCATTAAAGAAGAAAAATCTTTCCATCTCAGTGATGAAGGGCCTAAGGCTCAGTCGAAATGGATAATTGATATTATTTTCATTTTGAGCTGGTAAGACTTACACAGAGAGGGAAAACTGAATTCCCTATAGCTAACTTTACCACTCTGGTTTTGTGCCTTTTCAATAAAATTGAAGTGGAAAATGAAATTTGCAGAATTAGGCCAGTGATTTTGAAGATAGTCAGTTTGAATTTGGTAAGCTGAATGAGCAAGCCACCACTCCTGAGAAAATTACTACTACGAGTGGTAGTGTGATACTAGAATACCAGCCAGCTAATTTGTGCATCACCCAGCTTATAATTGTGTACATAAACTGGATATAAATATACATATCTCTACACCCCATGTTGTTGCTGTGTTGTACTGGTTATACTCTGTTCACTGGTTACTTGCAGCTGGGGATCATGTTATACTTTAGCAGTGACCAGATCAGTATTATATTTGGTGCCCTGAAGAAGCCCAGTGTTGTATCTGGTGGCCTTAACCAAAGGACTAACACCCTGTAGGAATCAGGGATTGTGTTTTAACTATATACCATGCGCTTACGAACCTGGACTGACAACTGGAAATCCTACATCAGCTGCTTCGAGATCAAACACCACATGGGCAGATCAGTCAAGGTTCAAGCTTGTTTGGCTTGGGTGTGCTCAGGAATGTGTTATAATACTACATCCCAAGGGTGCTCATTTTGATACTTATTCACAAGATCAAACTTACCTGTAAAGTCACAAAATGATTTCACCCCTGGTTGTTAGTATCCAATCATTCCCCCAATACAATCTAAGTCAGGGTCAATGATGGCATTCCAAGCCACTGCTAAGACCAAAATGTAATAAAATATTTGGCTCAACCACTCAAAACAACAGACCACTCCAGAGTGTAATAAATTACCTTAAACAGCAGATATACTTGACAGGTGCATCTAGCCATAGGTAAATTCGACAAAGTGAAAAGGATGTGGTTCACAGATACATCCAGCCATAAATAAAAGTCATCAAAGGACAAGGATGTGGTTGGCAAATATATTCAACCATAGATAATGTCAACAAAGTGCAACAGAAAAACAAGCAAAAATGCATAGGAGAAGAGGCTTGACCATGTGGGCCGCATGAGAATTTTAAAACTATAAAAGTCGAGAATTTTTGGCTGAAGAGACAGAGACTGGCCAACAATCCCAACAGCTCTTTTGTATGTGAGAGCACTCTCAGCCTACTTCCCTTCTCTACACAACCATAACCATCAAAGAATAAAAATATTAGACTATATCTTTATATGCACATGTTTTTAGCTGTTTGATCCAATTCAGTGCCAGTATATAACACCAGTCATTGGGTACATAAATCCCAGTGAGCTGAAGTGCCTTATCCATTATGGTAATATCCACCATGCAAAGTCTGCCCAACAGATCTGCGAATACAAGAGCCCATGCTCTATTTAAAAACTTGCTCACCAACCAGGAAGCATTACTTGAGCAACCATCAAAATATGCTGAACAGACGACAAACCTCCCAGACAAAATATTTTCGTAGTTGCAAGCTCAAATTTGATCCCCTTCAAACAACAGACATCCACTCTGAGGTGTTGAAGATTGTGAACAAGCCTTACCCTTAGGTGCTCTTAGGCTCTGAGCATTCAGACTAGAACACCAGAAAGCCATTGTCAGTCCAATTAAAGTTGGAAATCCAACTTGAACATGACTGAAAAAATTACACCAACAATCTCTCCACATGAGTCCTGATCCATCTCAGTCACTGACAGAACTGCTTAGGAAGAGACCACTAATGTCCCAGAGATATGCCTGTTTTATAGAAAGATAATCAAAAATGAGCTCTCCCTGAATAGAAATGCTTGAGTTTTCTTACTACTGGGCTATCAACAATGACTAGTGGAGGCGTTGTTTTAAAAGGTTTATTGACCACCACCCCAAACATACTCCTGGCCCAGCTTGTATTGCTGTTTGGACTCTCTTAGTGGATCTTACAGATCATGATCACATTTTTGTACAAATTTTAACTCCTTGCTAGAGACTTTAGCTTTATTTGCTTGGACTGGGGAAATACAGCAAACATTCCACTTCAAATTGTATGGCATTTTATTTGCTTTCTTTCATTTATCTTTTGGCTGTGAAAAAGGGCTTCTCTGTCTCATGATGAGTGGAGGTATTTATAGGGAGGATTTTTTGTGTGGGAGAAGGGTTGTGTATATATGAAAATGTTTTTGAAAGGTACTGGTATCTCTAGTGAGTGGGATTATCTTATATAGAGATGGTGTTAAAGAGTTTGTGTTTTGACATGAAACTAAGTGTTTCTTCTCATTTAGGAAGAGGCAAGGTGATGACTCTCACCACACTTCTATCATGGTGGTTTGTGTCACAATGACTGGCATTCTTTGGACACCTACTTCCAGAAAATTTAAAATGGTGAAGAAGGTTTGATGATTCAACATAATATTGAAATTCAATTATCTGTTCAAGTTGTCAGATGAAGCACCTAGAACTTGCTCATATTGGAAGAGATAAACAGCTAAATACTGCTGCAATGGTCCTGCACCTGCCCTAATAATCATTTCATAAAATGAGGTTAGTTTTTGATTGATGGCAACAATTTAGTCTTTGGATCTTGGTAGCACTATTTCCCACAGGAAAATCCCATTTCTCATAAACCCATTGAGGCTTAACACCTAGTCAAATGATTTGATCACTGGCTTTCATGAAGCAAAAATTGGGCAAACACTTGTTTACTATGTGGACTGGCACAATTTTTTTTTCAACTTTCTGTAACTCTTAAGGCTCTTCCAAAAGGGCATCTTTTATGAGACAGGTATATCTTTGAGCCCATTCTAAAACGTCTGCAATCCTGATAAGACACATAGGCCAAGATCCAGCTTTGGCATTGTCATGTTTTTCTTGTGTGTTCTTTCATACTTCATCATCCATATTTTGGCACCCACATTATTTAATTATTTTTTCTTTTGTATACTTTTGATGTCTTCAGGATTTTATTTTGTATTTCTTTTTAGAGTGTCTGTCTTCAGGTTTAACCTGAAAAATTCTTTCTTTACTAACTAATGTTTTTTTTTAGTCATTTTGATTCTTCCATTTGAAGAAAATGTTTCTTTTTCAATTAGTTTAAGCAAGTTCAATGCTGACAGTTCCTTCTTTCACACTTTTTATGAAATTTTCTTTCAGGCCACTTGCTTTCCTATCAACCTACATATTTAAAACTGAATTACTGTTCTTTTAAGTAATTCCTAGCATCATAGTGGCTTTATTGCCTTGCTTGAGATGAAATGAAAAAAAATGTTTTACTTACATAACAGAAGAAAAAACATAACCTACTTAGTGAGCTTGAGTAAATGGATAGCAGAGCAAGGTTTAAGAAAGTGTGGAGAGCCATGATCACCAAGGTCCTGAAGAAACATAGCACACAGAAGAGGAGGTTATCAGTGTCTAGCAAGTGTTTTCATTATTTCAGTCATCTCAACCTTTACTGCTGCTATCTGTGTAGAGAATATCAACTATATAGAGGGTGTGCACTAATCTGGACTAACTTTAATTTGGCATAACCTGGACTAACTTTAATTTGACATAAAATGACAACCATATTAAATATATCATTATTTTTTCTTGTTTCATATTTGCATGACAACAATCTGTTGAATTAAGGACAAATTAAGCAAAATGTCCAGTGAACTTGAGCACCGTACTGCAATTAATGTGTCCCTACTGTCACGTGTTATAACAAAAGAAGAAAAATGATTGACCAAAACACAGAGCCTAATCACAAACAAATATTTAATTTACAAAAAAACACCAAATAAAATATTTACAAATATACAATTTTTGTTGCATTCAAAACAAGAAACATAGAGTTTACTACTGGCGAGTGTTATGAGGAGTGAAGGGGAAGGTAAGATGTCAAGTATCTTTACCCAGTTAAGCTAGCAAAACAGTTTAAGTGCTATACTTTTTGGAAATCCTCAAATGCAGATAAAAAATAAAAATTATTTTGGTCAATAAAAGAGTAAAAAATATCTATTTACCCATTCAGTTCCATGATGTTCTCTTTCAGGTTTTAGCTGGTTGGTAACTTTTCTTAGAAATTCTTTTGGCAGGATATACGAATCCTGAATCAGGCCAAAGTTGATAATGTCAGTAAATCCTTTTAACAACTACTCTCTTCTCAAAACCTATTTTTATCGGGGCTAACACCTAATTTGCATATTTCTAGAAACCTCTTTAATCTACTGGAATTTTCTTGAACATTCTAGCATCTTCCAAAACGTTCTATTCCTAATTTTTTTATTTAACAACTACCTCATGAACTAAAACATTTTTAAATAACAAGTAGGACTCAATAGAATCCCTTACTAAACTTTTCAGAAATTATTAATATTATTTTTTATTTAAATGCATCTTCGTAACACTACGTTGTGGCTGCATTTCCAATGAGTTTTTCATTTCCCAAAATTGACTGAAGAAATGTAGCTTCAGTGTTCAGCGGAATATGCAAGTTATTTCAGGATAAATTCATAAGTCATTCAACACATGCAGGTTTGATTAATTAAAACTTTTATTTAATATAAATTATTGGAGAAATGTAGCTGCAGCGTTCAGTAGAATATGCAAATTTATTCCTACTGGTATTTATTGCAATACCAAAGAGAACCTAGTTTATTATTCTTAGTATTGCATAATTGTTAACAACAAAATCATTGGATGCTATCAAATACAAACAGATTGATCTTTGTTTCATCTGACCATAGTTCACTGTTGTAAAATTATTTATACTATTTATATGCAAACAATTGTCCTCATCTTTATTGTTTTTATCACAATGCTTCAGCCACTGTGCCATCTGGCCTTTATCCAGTGTAAAACTTGAGTAAAGTTTGCATAGTATGTTTACATTCCATAAGAAACAATATAATCATGCTTTGTGTGATTTGGAAGAAAATACTTTATCAAAAAGTTGGAGAGATTTGCCTGATTATTGACAAATACAATAGATTTTCTTAATTTTTCACTGAAAAGTTATCAGGTAAAAGAAAATGTTTTCTCTTTACTATCTGTTTGCATATGTATTTTTAAAATATCACTTGTTAAAATTGAGACTCCACACACTTTGGAAGAAAATATCTCCTCTTTCCATGGGCTTTTCATTTTTTCTTATTGTGAATTCTCATATGATCTTTTAAATGATGATGACGTGAAAATGCTGATTCACACACTTGACAGGAAAAAGGCTTTTCTCCTGTGTGTATTCGCATGTGAACTTTTAAATTGTGATTACGGGAAAATACAGATTCACACATTGGACAAGAAAATGGTTTTTCTCCAGTGTGCATTCGCATGTGAAGCATCAAGGTGGAGCTTTGGGAAAATGATGAACTACATAATTTGCAGGAAAAGGGTTTCTCTCCAGTGTGTATTAGCATATGCTTTTTTAAAGTTGAACCACCTGAAAAAGCTGATCCACAAACTTGACAAGAAAATGGTTTCTCTCCTGTGTGTATTCGCATGTGTTGTTGTAAATTTGATCTACCAGAAAATGTTGATCCACACACTTGACATGAAAATGGTTTCTCTCCTGTGTGTATTCGCATGTGTCTTTTTAAACTGAAACTAACTGAAAATGCTGCTCCACATACTTGACAAGAAAATGGTTTCACTCCAGTGTGCCTACGCATGTGCACTTTTAAACTGGACATCAAAGAAAATAATGATCCACATAATTCACACGAATGCGATTTCTTTCCAGTGTGTTTTTGCATTTCTTCTTAAATATGAAACCTATAAAAATCTTGATTTGCAACACTCCATAAGAGTTGTCTTTAGTTGTGTACTTTGTAATATTAATTTAGTAAAAATGCAGATGGAAAACATTGAATCAAAAATTTCTCATTCATGCACTTGTATATGATTAAAGAGGAATGGTGTGAAAATCCACACACCTACCAAGAAAGTGTTTGAATCATTGGCATGTGTTTGTAAATGTCTTTTCAAGTTATACTCCTCACCAGTTATTGATACCTGTAAATAAAGAGGTATTATGAAAGAAAACAAGCTCATATATTTAAATAACTGGATTTTCTGTAAATGGGTTTTAAGTTGACCAAAAAACGTTAGATGATTTAAATTCTCAGAAGATTTGTCCTTAAAAGTAATTTGCACAAAAACAAAAGATTTCTAAGAATTTCATAAAATTAAATAATTGGCATGTAACAGACGTAAAAAAAAATCAACAATTAGTTATTGAAGAAACCTACCTTTATTGATTTTAACGACTAGAAAAAAGTTGAACTTCATGTCGCTCTTTTTGTTAACCACTACCACCATTTTCATATGTTATTCAGGGCTGAATGATTTTCAGCGTAGGAAACAAATTTCAGCCAATTTACTTCCTTTACTGAAATTAATACGCGATTTATTTTTTCCGATACTCAATTTCAGCAGAAAGTTCCATGTTTTTGCGTTTTTTGTTTTTTTTTTACATTTTCTTTTTTTGTTGCCCTTTTTTTAATAATTTAAAAAAATATGAAAATAAGTGATAATTGTAGTTTTACTTAATTTTTTCCGAGGAAAGTTAACTTTCAAATATATGAAAATATAATTTTTTTTTAAGAAAGTTAGCTGTCAAATATATGAAAATAAGTGATAAGTGTAGTTTAATTAATCTTCAAATATATTGCGTGTATTATTTTTTTCCTTTTTTTTTTTTTTTTGGTACTTAATTTCAGAAGAAATTTAACTTTCAAATATATGAAAATAAGTGATAATTGTAGTTTTACTTAATTTTTTTCTGGTCGTTAAGATCAATAAAGGTAGGTTCCTTTTAATAAGTAATTGTTGATTTGAGTTCAGCATATACATTAATTTGCATAAGGCTATTTTAGAAAAATAGCAAGGGATAAAAAAAAAAGCCTTCGAGATCTAAAACGAGAATTTACCCCGATAATTACTTGATTTGTACAATAATTTACAAAAAAAAAATTTTTAAAAATATGTTTTTCACCGGAAAAAAAATGAGTTACAAACTTACAATATTTACAAATTACTTCAAATTCTCACAACGATTTGGCTACCCGCTAAAATCAAAACAAGATTTTTCACCAAAATTTCGAACGTGTTACTGTACAGAAGGGATTAATCATACTTTTTTTTTTTAAATAATTTAAAGAAATCTTTGATCTTTCCTCTTAATAATAATAAACATTTTGATGGAAAAAAATTGTTTTTATTGAGTTTCGGGCCTTTTTTATTCATACTACGCTTTTTTTAGGAGGTACGCAATATTCGCGATTTTATAAATTAGCGCACTTTTTTTTTAAATTTGAAATTTTGATTTTTAATAAATTCTTGGTAAAAATATTTTTTCTCTTTAAATATGTTACTCCTACTAGAACTTACATTAAATTTTGATCGAAAACTTTTTTCTCCTTCGAGAAGGTTTGTAAAAAATCTTTTTTTTTTAAAGTGAAGCAATGAATTATTTGACAACTAAAAAGATAAAAATTGACCAAATTATAACGAACAGAAGTCATCCTGAAGGAATTGAACTATTACTAAAAAAAAATGTGTATTTTTTCTTTATTTACAATACATTACATGAATTATTTCGAAAGTCAAAACAAACACAAAAACGGTAGTTGCCCGTACGACATTAAGAGAAACTTAAAAAAGCAAAATGAAATTCACAACGATATGAAAAAAATGAATTTAAAACTTGTGAAAAGAAAAGTTAATGAATGAAATTCTGAAAAAAAATCCAATAAAAAGGATTTCACATATCTAAAATATTTTTTCTGAATTTCGCGTGAATGAAAAATAAAATTCTGAAAATTGTAATATGTAAACAATAAAATTAATTAATTAACTATTATTCGTTTTATGATTTGACTTCTTGATTTTAAGAATTTTTATGAAAATTACTATAATTAATAAAATGAAGAAGAATCTATAAAATTTTTAATAAACTTACGTTTTTTTTTTCTAAATTAATTGAAAAAAAAATATTCATACATCATTTTCGCTGTGGCAAAATGATGACAGAAGAGCGTTAGTCAAAGGGAGACAATTAATAAACACTTTAAAGAGTAGTTGAATTCTTTGCACGTGACTTATCCTTGGGAAAAGTAACTCGTCCCTTCCTTCCAGTTATGGGTTAAATAACAAAGACAGATTGGGTTCTGTAGCCTTGGCTGGCAACCAGTCTACCGCAGAAAGTAATGGCAACCTACTGCGGGATAATCTGCTCCCTCGTCATTCATGTCTCAAAAGAGTGTGTATTATTTAACTTAAGAGTAGTTGATATGGCTACTACTCACTCTCTGAAGTAAATAGTAAATTATTAAGTTCTTTTTTACAAAAATATTTTAGAATGTCGATTTACTTTATTAAAAAATAAATTTCTTTATTAAAAATAATTTAAAACAAGAAACCTGTTCATTTCTTACTTATATGATCGAGTGTTTAATTTGGCCTTGCAATGTTAAGTTGTTTTGTGACTTGTCCACCATAACTATATTTGCATTTTTCAAAGTTTTTATTTTTACTATTTGGAGCAGATTTTCAGAAAAACGCTAAGTGATGAAAAACAACAAAAATATTAATTACATTCCCTCAGGTATCCTGCGTTTAACTTTTTCAGGTATCCTGCGTTTCATTTTTGCGTTTAACTGATCAAACAAATTTCCGAAACGGAATTTACTTTCTTGAAATTTCATGAATTTACATGGAGGCGGGTTGGGGGTGTAAGAGAGGTGAAAAAATATTTTTACCAAGATTTTCTAAAAATAATAATTTCAAAAAGAATTTCATTCTACTCATTTGTGAATAAATCTTGAATGCTTTATTAAAATCTGACAATTATTTGACTTTTTTAAAAAAATTAAATGTTTTTCTTCAGAAAATAATGAAACTCTGGTAAAAATTTACTAACAAAAAAAAAAAAATTTTACCAAGATTTTGATTGGGCTAAAAATAGTGACCTCAACACATTTTCCATCAGTCAGTTAAGCGCCATACGTGAAACACGCTTGAGCGATCATGTCTCGAAAGAGACATGACTGATTAGGCAGAAGATTATCCTGCAGTAGGTTGCTATTGCTTTATGCGGTAGACTGGTTGCCGACCAAAGCTATAGAACCCAATCTGTACTGTTATTTAACCCATAAGTGGAAGGAAGAGACAGATTAATACCTTCCCCAAGAATATTTGCGTGTAAATGAATGCAATGAATTTAATTGGAATTTGAACTCGGCTCCCCGATTTCTTGTTCCGAGCTGATATCCACTGCACCACAACGTAGGAAATTGAATTTTTAAAAATATAAAAAGTTCTCTTGAAACTTTTATTTTAGCTTTAATTGGAAGCTAATTGATTAAGTTTACTATTTCCATTTAGTAAGCATAGCTAAGGCTCCCTACAACAAGTTTCTGTAACCTTGGATGTATGGGTAGTTTAATGGATAATGGCACAAAATTGTCAATTGGAGAGCCAAGTTGCGAATGACCTTAGGAAAGGCATGGATTCACTGTTTCGCCCAGCTATAATCAGTAAAGCTTGTATCACTAAACCATTAATTATCTTCCAAAAAAAAAAATTGCATTTATTTATATACTAGCAGTATAGCCCGGCGTTGCTCGGGTGTAATGAAAGCTTTAAAACTAATCCATGGTCCTGGAGCTCAGACTCAAGCTAAAGAATTTTTGAAATAATAAAATAATTGCGACAATTTACCAATCGCACCTAATATATATATATATATATATATATATATATATATATATTCTTGCAGTATAGTTCAGCGTTGCTCGGCTGTAATGAAAGCTTTAAAACTAATCCATGGTCCTGGAGCTCAGACTCTTTGGACGTTGGCATGAAAGACTAAAAAGCAATCGTTGTTTCCAGTTAAATGAAACTGTAGACTGAAAGAAAAATGAATGGATGTAAGTCAAATTTTGATTTCCTGGTATCGATATCAAATAAGTTTTTTTCGTCGTAAACTGAATTTTGAAGACTAAATAAGTCCTCTGAGTAAATGGTATCATTGCTGAGACTAAGAACTACAATTATACCTACTTAGAGCCAAACCCAATGCAAAAACTAAAATAAAAGGGCTGAAAAACTGATTTTGATCAGACCCGGTATATATTATCGATTTTCTACACTATTGTAAGACTCACAACCTTGAAACTTCTGAATATCGTTTCTTGTCTTTGTCTATGAGTGTATCGAATTTGATTAAAATTGGATCACTCCTTCTATAACCCAATTTTTTCGATTATCGATTTTCGATACTTATCAGGGGTACCTCGACACAAAACCTAGCTAAGAACACTCGCAGACGCTTAAAGTACAACTGTGTAAATTTTCAAGAAAATCGGTTCAGCTGTTTCGGAGTCTATAGCTAATGACACACATACATACACAGAGAGGCAAAGTTCCATTTATAAATAAGTTTAGATTTAGATTTAGATATAAAAGGCAATCTGTGAGTCTGTGTATAACTGTTCCCTATGCACACCTACATTTTTCAAGCTACGCCATTCAAACTTTCTAGGGACACATATCTACAGGGAAGCCAGGTCAACACATACTTTTTGAGTTTAAGTTCAGCAAATTTTCCCTTTCGCACTTTTTGTCCACTGGAGCCGATTATTTACATTTGCTTCGTAAAACATCTAACATCTAAGATGGTTGCCAAATTACATCACAGAACTCAAATCACACACGTCAAACGCGACTAAAATATTTTTATAAAAAAACTGAGCCTTTATAATTAATTTTTATTTCGATGTCTTAAAAATTCATTTGGTCTACAAAAAATGTTTTGAGTTGCACCGGCAACGCCGGGCTATGATGCTAGTAATATTTAAATTTCAGCATTTGATCAATAAGAAAACTTAATCAGGGATTCAAATCTACCAAAAGAATTAGCAGAATTCTTGGATCTTTTATGTTAATTCGCAACAAATAATGTAAAGTTACTTATAAATATTAATTCACTCCAAGGAATTATAAATTTTAAATGAAAGTTTGTATTTTTAATGATATTCCTTTTCAATTTATTCTGGATTCACAAAATATCAATCCAGTTTTTATATAGAATTAATTATGCACATTAATTAATAAACGTATACCATGACAGCTTCCTTCTGTACTACAACACATGTCTAAGTTATTACTGCATACTAGCACACATAGCACGCACCATGTGGCATGACACTGGGGATAATAAAACAAGCAACCCTTCTTTATCTTCTTCTTTATGTGCTGTGTTCCTTTAGTGGGGTATGGACGTTTATTTGACACTCTCAATATTTTTCCTCTTGGTATCTCTCCCAAACGCCCACTCTGCCATCCATTTGCTCAGGTCTATCAAGTATGTCCTGTGCTGCTTTCCCCTGTCTCTCTTTCTTTCTATCTGTCCTGTGAGTATTAAATTCTTTAGGCCCTCTTTCCACATTACGTGTCCCAGAAACCTCATCTATCTCTGCCTTATGTGGTCCTGGGTATGATGGTAAACTGCATCCAGCAGCAAGGCCTTTGATTGGGAGGTTGTGAGGAGCATGGGACCACCTCTTAATTGCTGTAGTTCCCAGGTCCACTCTGATGCGGAGTGGTAGCACCTGTTAGGGCCCCAGCTATGGGTAAATAGTTAACCCCCAAACTGGAGTCAAAACACTGTGAAAGTATAAAAATAGACTTTTATAGACATATATATAAATATAAAAATAGACTTTTATAGAAAAATATACAGTTTTGAATTAAAAATATTACCAACAATACATTTTTTGAAGAAAAAAAATTACCATTACACATATTTGAAGAAAAAAAATATTGGCTTCATACATTTTTGAAGGAAAAAATTATTACCAGCAATACATTTTTTAATACAAAACTAGAAGACATCTTCAATTTCTTAAAATAAAATAAAAATAAAAACTTAATTCATCAAAATCTGACTAAATCCACCTTCTTATTATAACTGAACACTAAGAAAATATCTTTAAACTCTACCTTTTTGGCATTAAATAACCTACAGAGGTTGATGTGCCGTTAAACAAGATTCAAACTCTACCTTATGTTAAGTATGAGTTTTCTTCTCGTTTGCATCCTCTCCCACGTCATAGTTACTCACATGCTCCATCCATGGTATCCTCAGCATCCTTCTGTAAAACCACATTATCTTTGATGAGATTGTCCAGCATTCACTTCTATACAGAAGTGTGACACTGCCACCTGGCTGGTTCACTGCCCCCTGGTCTGAAACCTGTTGTGATGATGATGACCGGAACCTGAGTCAAAGTTGATGCTTTCAAAACGGCACCAGTTATGACAACGGCCTCGGGTTACTAATCATGATGACGGCCTCGTCACAGCAGCTGGTCCTCAAGACGTCTATTACAACGGTGAACTTTCCTGTCTATGCTGTGTTCTTTGATCTCAGGAAAGTAATGTTGAAAAACCAGTTGCCGTTTCTCTACCACCTCAAACCAGACTGGACACACATTTACACTTGCCTTGAAAAAAATAAACATGGCACAAAAAAAAAAAATGAATAAGTTTGAAGATGCCTGGATGAGTTACAGAAGAAAATCTTTATATGTAAATAAATAATTAATGATAGACGCAAAATGTACAATCGTCGAATTCAAAGTTTTACAATGGAGCGAAAGATTTGTCTAAATAATCAGAGCTTTCAATTTTTCCAATTGCTTTAAAACAATAAAGTTCTTTCAGGGTTCTTTCTCGGAGCTTTACAGAAATAGCCGAAGTGGAGTGAACTGTAGTTACGGGTAGCAATGGCAGTAGTGGGGTCGTTTGGTCTCTGTCGCTTGGCAGCTCTAAAACTTAACTTGGCTCTATACCGAAGCTTTACGGAAATGGTCAAAGTGGGGTGTTCTGGTGATGATAGTAGATTCGTCTTGTCTCCTTCGCTCGGCAATAAAAAATCTCTTTTCAGCTAGTTTAACTCTTTCTCGGCTCATTCTTCTTCTATACATCTTTAGCTAGGACTCTATCGGAGGCGCATTATTTGACTTTAACTTTTTTAAGTTGATTGGCAGCAGGCTTTTCTACATTTCTTTATATTTTCAGCCATGAGTTCTATGGAAGGTGACCAGTCTCTGTCTCTACGGCTGACACCCAATCAGCATGGCTCCCGGTTGGGAACTTTTTTCCCTCAGTCGTTACATCTCTACTGTAACTAACGCACTACTTCAAAACTGATTTTTCTCACTGGGGTCTTGATTTTTATACTTGTCCCCAATTCTCTTGGGGGATGAATGACGGACACTGGGTATTTATGCAAATCAAAACTTTGACCAATGAGATTATTTTCCACCTACACATTTCCAGGTGGAGTTATATCATGTCCTTGGTTCAGCCAATGAAGTAACATGACATAATTCTCTCTTCGTCCTATTCTTCTTAATTACATCATTTTAGGTTTTCAAAAATTTTGAAATCCTTTCCCATCAAATGTGGGAACTGAGTATCTGACCTTTACCCTGACCCCATCAAAAGTTTTTGACAATTTGTTTTGACTATCGTTGTCTTTCACTTTTACCGGGCAAAAATTTGCTTCTGAATACAATGGGAAAAATATAATTTTCTTTTCTTCCCCAATTTCCAGCTAATTTCTCTATTTTTCAGATTTTACAAGCACATAACCATTAAATATTTCTAAGCAAAGCTCATATTGCAAATTACAATAAACTGCAAAATCAACCATACCACTAATAGTAATTTCTTTTGCTCCGTTGTATTAAACTAAGAAGTACTTTTTTTGTGGAAATAGGGTTACAAAAGGAGAGATATCACGTAGCAATCCAGCAATCTTTTCTTGGTTTTCAGTGAGATTTCAAAGTTAGATGCTAAATCTGGATGTTGGTCCATAAAGCTTAATCATGAAAGCGAGGCACTAACAACTTTCTAAATGCCATTTGGGAGTTAATGTTTCAAACAACTTCTATTTAGTCTGCATGTAAGTCAAGATATTTAGCAACTTGAGATAAACAGGATACTCGAGAAGTGAACTGAAGTATGTGGTATAGTTGACGACATCATATACAGATCCACAGAATACAAGCATGATCAAAATCTAAGGCATTTATAGAGGTTACTACCTAAGAGGGCCCTAATCTGGACTTAAATAAATGCAAAATAAAAAAAAACAAGTAATCTCTGTTGGAAATCTGTACACCCATACCCTAACTAAGCAAATGTACAAGACCTACAAGATATGTCAAAATCATGTAACAAAACAGAAGTGCAACAATTTTTAGGTGTGATGACATACTATTTCGCTTTATCAACAACTTCAGTTCTACAACTGCAGTGTTGCATAACCGGATACATAAGGACTCTGAGTTTCAATGTGAGCCAAACAACTAGAAAGTGTTCAAAGACCTAAGGGGTGAAGTATGTGGGGGATTTGGTATTTGCTGGGTTGTATGTTGATTATTTCCCCCACAAATACAACACACAATTTTTGCAATCGCGCAAAGTGAAGGAATAAATTACAACGGACATTCAACAACAAACAATTTATTACGTGGCAAAATAAAGTGGTATGTAGAAACCAACAAAATACATGATTCTAAAATTGCCTTTTTGAGAAATATAAACTTGGCAAGAAGTTAATTTTTGTCCAAAAACGTGTATGAGTTTGCATTAGCAAAGTCTGTAAATAAGCCTTTCCTACTTACATTTTGGTGCGTTACAGTTGGCGACAACGTGTCGCGTTGCTGAAAGAAAGTTTCGTCGGCTTTTCTTTTAAGGTCCTTGGAGCGAGGTCACGAACTTTTGGCATGGAAGAAAGGACATGGCCGGCAAAGTATACGGTGTCATGCGGACTTAATGGCCTGCTTGGTTACTGCTTGGTGACTGCTTGGTGACTGACCTATCTTCTAACACTGTGTGTATTATATACATTAATAGGGGATCAACTAATCTTCCTAACATTAGGGTGTGAAAACATTTACTGACCAATCAGATTTATTATTTTACTACTTTGTTTGGGGCCTAAATATTTTTGTGTTAATTTACTTTCAAGCCTATTTTTCTAGAATGTTCTTATTCTAAGTTTTTAGCTGAATGGTTGAGAAATATAAAAATGTAATCTAAATTCTACTGCTGTTTTGATCCAATTTCTCTAGAATATTCTATTGTTTTTCTGTTGCTTATTCTAATAAAAAAAATATGTATCCCATAAGTATATCAAATGTCCGTGTTTTGCTATTTTGACCCCATACTTCTAATCTATATGGAATAAATGTATCACTACTACAACTGAATTCAACTAGCAATCTATTGCCTTTTGCATATGCAAGCAAAAGCTTAACACTAACAAAACAAAGATATGCATGCACTGAGTGCAAGCTAGTGGCCATCTCAAATGCATACCCATATGACACTTTCATTTAAGTGTCAAAAAGTTGACTGGCGAAATTAATTAAATGAAATCAATTAAATGAAAATTAATTAAATGATAATTAATTAAATTATGATAATTATTTTATTAAACCATTATAAAAATAAGTTCATTCTGGGTATCCGACATTTTTAAGAACCAAGTGTAGTAAACCGAAGTCATTAAGTATAAAGCGGAAAAGACTGACCTATAAACCGTCACTGCAGGTGTGACAACCTGTCAAAAATTACTTCAATTTCAAAATATAAACATATTTTGAGTGTGGCAAACATGTTGGGTCGCTTCACCCGGGATTGAGTGTAAGTATGGCAGAAGGAAATAAATCATTGATCAACCAACCACAGGGCCTGCTTCTTGTTAGCCCACCCAGATGACTGCGGCTGATTGTCTGATTATCTAAACCAATCAGATGCAACCCAGGAGGATTGTTACGACGATAGCCATTGGCTGGTAATCCCGATTGGCTGACCAATCAGGAGCTAATTATTCAGGAGTCAGGCCCATAAATAGAGAACACCCAGAGCAAAAAAATCGAGTCAAATACCAATGTATTCAACGTGATAGGCTGCAAGCCCTGTTAAGTTTGGAGTTTCTACTTTGGAACTAGAGAAATGGTAATATCAGGATCTTTAATTACAGGATCTACTTGAAGTCAGTGTAATTGTTAAGTTTGAATGAGCTTCTTAGGAATTGGGATCTTTAAGATAAATAATTTATACCTGGTTCGAAATAGGAATTTCAGAATCTGAAGCAACATGTTCTACTTGAAGACGATATAATTGCTAAGCTTGAAAACACTATTTAGAAATTGGGGACATTGAAATAAATATTTTATGCTTGGTCAGTAATAAGAATTCCAGGATCTGAAACTATATGATCTATTTGAAGTCAATGTAATTGCTAAGTTTGATGGTACTGCTTAAAAATTAAATAATTTTTTTTTCCTGGTCAGAAATGGTAATACCAAAATTTAAAACTACATTATCTATCTGATGAAGGGCGTGACACATGCACACACCTATGGAAATAAACACATTTACTTACACATTCACGCAAATGTATGTATTAAATTTTGTATTTAACCATTTTATATTTGAATAAATGTAAGCTGTTTAGCCAATCAGAATCAAGGTAAGTGAACTCCATTTTTACCGCCAAATCGTAAGGATCACGAGCAACACCAAGCAAGGCAATCACAATTGCCTGCAATAGCGGCATGCTATTGTGGGTTCGCGTTCTTCAATATCAAGTAATTCTCTCACACACCCACACTAATTGCAAGATACAATCAGATGTCTTATTTCTTTGAATAACACTTGTACAAATTATTACAGTTGGCACCAGAATTTCCTTCGCACACATCATGTCAAACTCACTATCTCTTACAAATTCATTCTTCTGTACACTACAAAAATAAACGTTATTCGTGAACACTTAAAACTGAACAATTCTCTTAGCAATAATATTCCTCACACGGATTTCTTATCACATTGATAAATCTTACAGCAACAATGAACATTTCAACTTACTTCAAAAGCTCGAACACAATTTTTATACTATTTGTGGGGTTTCATACATTGACACCCCCCCCCCCCCACACACACACACACACGCATGGTCACTCGGCGTTCCACGTGATGACTGGTTCCCGCCAAAACGATGCTAATAAAAGCGGAAAACATCACGTGGTACAGCCAGTTAGGATTTCGTCCCGGGACAAGAGCAAACATGTCTCCCTAACTCACACAAACACACGCGCGCTAATTGCGGGTAGCAATTAGTGGCGCAAATTTCTTTTATTTTTCTTCTCCGACATTAACACTATGCACATTAACTTTCATTCAAACAGGACTTTACATAAAATAACTTCCTACACATAAATTTACAATTTTTCCAACCTTCGTCAGTAGAAATCCACAGACTGCCTAAGATTGCTACATTCGCATGTAAGTCTCTCTCTCTACTCAACGCACACACAGACACCGAACTTTGTCTTCTGTCTGACTTTCTTCATCAAGGATTTGAACTTTGAACTCTTTACGATAATCTTAACAATTGTTACAAACCTTTCTTTCAGCTAGAGAAAAAACTTCATACATCTTATTTTTTTTCTACGAACAGACGAAGGGGAATGACTCTTTCCTTTTCACTTTCTTATGCATGCTCTCTCAACCCCATGTAACCTTTGTCAATACATTGTTTTTCTGGTTACTTTCGCCTTACTCGTTCTTTCTTATTGTCTGTTTTATTTCACCATGACTAAGGTTACGTCGAGTCGACTCGTAAATCTAAATTAGTAAGTGGACGCTTCGTCCACTACAAGTCCAAGGAAGACACCTTCAAACAAACACTTTCAACATCTGTGTAATGATATGTATTTCTTGTTATTGTTGATACACTTTATAGTTTCAATTGATGCTTTGTCAATATCATTCCATTTTCCATTTGCTTGTTTAATGAATGATTTCAACGCTTATAAAAATAATGGTGGTATGCAAGGATTTAGTTAGGAAGTTCCTTTGGGAAGTGGCCTTGTGCCATGTAAAAATCCAAATCTAATTTAACCTTGTATAGTAATCCACCACAACGGCGTAATTGTCAAGCTTGATGGTACTACTTAGGAACTGTGGACTTTTAAATAAATATTTTATACCTGGTCAGAAATGGGAATTCCAGTATCTGTAACTACATAATCGACTTGAGGACAATATAATTTCTAAGCTACTTGAAGGAAACATTTTTCAAAATGCTATTAGAAGAATGCTGAGAATTTCCCAACCCAAACAAGAGGCCTTCAAAAACAATTTTTGATATTGTGTTAGATTTTCACATCTATAAATCTACCATTTATCTGTGCATTGGATACTGTTGCCATATTGAATCAGGTGATGCTGCTATTTATCTTGAGGTTCTTGACAAAACCCAAAGAAGGATCTGTAATTTAATTGGTCCTGCCTTAGCATCTTGACTCCAACCACTTTCTCACCAATGTGATGTGGGTTTTTTTTCCTGCCTCTCCTACAAATGAAGCGTACCACTGTTTTGCGTCAACTTACCGACCTCGAGACGACAACCGACACATACGGACATTCCCACTTTTGTGGTACAGTGGATATCGGCTCGGAACGAGAAACCTGGGAGCCGAGTTCGAATTCCAGTTGAATCCATTGTATTCACTTACGCGCAAATACCCTTGGGAAAGGTATTAATCCGTCTCTTCCTTCCGGCAACCAGTCTACCGCAGAAAGCAATGGCAACCTACTGCGGGATAATCTTCTGCCCAGTCAGTCATGCCTCTTTCGAGACATGATCGCCTAAGCGTGTATCACGTATGGCACTTAACTGACTAACTCCTACAAATATTTTCATGGCAACTACTTTGACAAGCTTTTTTTCCCCGGTGCCTTTGTATGGATAAGAAATTAATTAAAATCGACCTTTTTCTTCACTTTTACAAAAATTCCCAATGACGTGTGAAATCTTGGTTTTTCAAAATCGACAAAAGATTGACCATCTGCTTAAAGAAAAAGTCGAAACCATATGGGAGCGACTTGCAAGGTCAAAAGGACTTTGCGTGTAAGTGTGAAAAAAACCTACATTACAATAAAAGAACCTTATCAGTGTCGGTCAGTCAGAGTGTCAGATGAGAGCTGGGAGACTAAAATGTAACTTCAACTTCAAGCAACTCATACATTGTCCCCTTTCTCTTTCTCCTTATCTCTTTCAACAATTACTACTACGAACATTTTGTACGAACTCTTGATACCTTTACTTTCTCAGAGAACATTAATTTCTATGAAGTCTTGTTATTCTTTCTTTTAATAAATTTATATTTTAAAAAGCAAAATGTATATTTTATTCTTACACTATTCCACACTATTCCATCCTGCCGACAATCAACCTTCTGGTGATAATTCTGATGATTGATAATTCTGCATAAAACTTATAAGCTGTAGGGAGTTTGGTTAAGTATGACACAAGAAATATTAACCATCTCCCTACGCTACACCTTAACTCAGTTAATTTAAGCATGCTCGTAGATTGGCAACCCTTTTACTGTCAAAATAGTAAAGTGTAACTCTCACTTCTACAACAATAGTTTATTTTCTCGCACTTTAAGCCTATGGAACTCCCTTCCTTCCCTCAAAACTACACTCTTCAAAAGTGTACATGCAACGTCAGTTGCCATCTTTATTCTTTTATCTTCTTAAACCCCATTCATTTTTTATCCTTTCTTCAATACCCTTTGTATTCAGTCTTTTGAAATGATTAATTTAAATAAAAATAAAATTTACCAGAATGTCTTTTTTTTATTGTTGTTTTCGTAACTTACTTCGAAATGGTTCGTGCAGTTAAAATATTATTTTAAGATAAATTTGAGATTGCTTTCGACGATAAAAGATTATATAATTTTATCAATTCAGCATTTATAAATAAGATTCCATTCAATTCTTAAAAAAAAAGTAAATTACGAAGAGGCCATATTCCTCGTATTCGTGTTTTCAATCAATTATCTCCCTTTAGCTTCTGGTCTTACCATTTTTGCATCACTCGAAAATGACGTTTTTGTTGCTCTAGATAAATTAAATATTTATCTAGAAGACTTTATATTTAAATTTTAGACTTGTAGAGTTTCTCCATTTTTGCCAAATCCTGTATTGCCATCAGAAAATCAAATCATAAAGCGACAGAAAGCAGTAAGTATTTTAATTACTTTTTTTTCGCTAATAAAAAATTCATGTTCGGAATTTTTTAAAACTCAATAAGAATTTTCGAGAAAATATTTAAAAAATTGGAAATATATTTTAAAAATCTTTTATTGATTGTAAATATTTATTTTCAGTTTAGTAAATCGAGCATTCGAAATTATTTTAATCTTTTTATTTATATGCTTTTTTTTTCTCTGTTACTCTTTTTTTTATTTTCACATCGTTGTAAATTCCATTTTTATTGGAAAAATTTACAATTACACCATTGCTATTTGTTAAATTAACTTTCGAAGTATGTTACGAATCTAACCAAAAAACATTCTGGTTAATATTTATTCTGTTGGGAAGATTTTTTTATTTATAATGTTTGTTGTCAAGAAATTATTCACTGCTGGACATGAACCGGTGTTACGTCAATTATAGTCCTTATTTACTAATTTTCCAAAAATAATGTGTCACAGATGTATATTTTATTTTTGCATGATTTTTAAAACAGAGATTTAACTTTTGTTTACAAATGTGTCAATCGCTTAAAAATCGCCCAAAAAACTGAAAGATTAAAAAAAAAAATTAATTTTAGATTCCAATCAATAATTTATCGATAACAAAACTGCATATGAATAAAAAAAAGGTCCCAAACTTAATAAAACAAACTTTTTCCTTCAAAATGTTTATATTATTATTAAAAGGAAAGATCAAAGTAATTTCTAATTATTTTAAAAAAATTTTTAATTCCTTTCTAACATTTTCGAAATTTTGTCAGAAAGTTTTGTTTTGATTTGAGTGAGCGGCTAAGAAACGTTTTACTTCTGTTTTATAATGGAGACCAAATGATTTTTTTGGTTACAAACACATTAATCTGGAAATTCTCGCAAAAATCAAATAATTGTCGGATTTTAATGAAACTTTCAGTATTCATTCACAAATGAATGAAATTACTTTTGAAATTATTATTTTTTAAAATCTTGATAATTTATGTGCGTTGTGGTGCAGTGGATATCGGCTCGGAACGAGAAATCGGGGAGACGAGTTCGAATTCCAGTTGAATTCATTGCATTCACTTACGCGCAAATACCCTTAGGAAAGGTATTAATCCCTCTCTTCCTTCCAGTTATGGGTAAAATAACAGGACAGATTGGGTTCTGTAGCCTTGGCTAGCAACCAGTCTACCGCATAAAGCAATGACAACCTACTGCGGGATAATATTCTGCCCAGTCAGTCATGTCTCTTTCGAGACATGATCTCCCAAGCATGTTTCATGTATGGCACTTAACTGACTGACTGACCCCCCGCCTTTCATGTAAATTCATTAAATCATAATAAATTTTATATTGATGGCTAACTTATGTTTTATTTGTTCAACACAGGATTCATTTGGGAATATAAATCACAATTTTTTTTATTTTAAGTTTGCAATCATTATCTGAAAACCTTCTCCGAATCGTAAAATAAAAAATGCAATAAAACTCTTATATAATTTAATTTGATAAGCTTTTAATTGCTGGAATAAATAATAACTATTGAGGACATTTTACTCTGAAGAAATAAAATTTTTTTGATTAATAATAAAATTTAGAATTATTTCCATTTTTTTTTATTATTAAATTAAAAATATGTTTAAAATCTTCAAAGAATTGATTGCAAATAGACTTTTTAGTTAAGAACTGATGGTTATATTGCCTATATTGATTATATTGAAAAGTTTAATAAAAGTCGTTTTGCGGAAATATTTTAAATTAATTTTTAAAAATTATTTTGTGTGTAAAGATGTTCATTTTGATTAAGTACGATGTTCCATTTGATTAAGTACGATGCTTCATAGGAGTCATAAAATGTTTCCATAAAAATTAAATTCGATATTTTTTACCATGCCTTAAACTTTATGATAACTTTTTAATAAATAACAATATAACTTAGTTCAGTTATTTCAATTTCATTCTTTCTTATTAAATTAAAATTATTTTAAAAGAAATTTAAATTTTTATTTATTCAGAAAGCATATTCAAATGTCTAGCTATAAATCTAAACTAAAATTCTATAAAATATTATATAATTGCTGAAAATATTAGGTTAAATTTCTAATTTTACTATTTAGTTAAAAACCAAAAAAAAAGAAATTAAAATTTGAAAATTTTATGTTTTGACCTAATTGAAATTTTGGCAAGTCTGGTCACCACTCTTTTAGCGTTCTTGACAAATTCCAGCTGTTATATCTTTCGTCACCTTGACAACACCAATAAAAGAGGGCTACCAGAGTTAAAAAGTTTTTTTATTGTAAATTTCTGGCAGTAAGCAATTATTACTTGATTAAAATCAGATAAAGGTAATTTTGAATTTTAAAAATTGACTTAAATGACTTTTCAGCTAGGTATATTTTATTTTTGTAAGATTTTTAAAACAGAAATTTGGCTACTGTTTATGTAATGTGTCGATCAATCAAAAATGGTGGGAAATTTAAATTTTATTTCTTTAATTCATAAAAAAATTAGATTAAAATCAATATAATTTTGGTTTAAAATACACCAGTGTATTTTTCTTTCTGGAATTAAAATTTAATCTCTTTTCTTTCAATTAAAGCTAATTTTAAAGCTTGAAGATAACTTATTTATTTTTAAAATTTCAATTTGAATTTAGATATTGAAAATGGGTGGAGGTACCTATAATACACCAGAGTATTTTGCTTACTGAAAATGTAAAGTTAATAATTTAGCTTTCAATTAAAACTAAAATAAAAGTTTCAATAAAACATTTTTTTTATTTTTAAAAATTCAATTTAAAATTTATATATTGAAAATGAGTGGAGGTACCTTAAATACCTAAGTTTTCAATTGAATTTTTAAAAATAAAAACTTTTCCTTGAAACTTTAATTTTAGCTTAATTGAAAACTAAATGATTAAATTTACTATTTCCACTAAGTGAAATGCTTGGTGTATTTTAAACAGAAATTATATCCATTAGAATCTAAAATTTTGAAATTTTTTTTTTTTAATTTTTCTGCCATTTTTTTTTTTTTTTTTGAGTGATTGACACATTGGTAAACAAAAGTTAATTCTCAGTTTTAAAAATTTTGCAAAAATAAAATATACATCTCCCACTCATTATTTTTGGAAAATCATCCAATTTAAAGTTAAATTAATCTGATTTGATACAAATGTTACTTATTTATTACATGAAATTTTGAATAAAAGTATTTCCTTATCACAAATGTCTGGCTCGCTGACCTTATCAAGTAGGCGATGACAGTACCTATCAGTCTGGAAGTATGGTAAACAAAAGTTGACATAACCCAGTTTAACATTTTATAAGGGGAGCAACCTTTAAAACATGTGACTTTTTAATGGTAAGTCTTTTATAAGTTTTCATAGTAAAAGAAAATATGCAGTGTAACAAAATAAAAAACTTATTTTTAAAATCTTAATTCTAAATGATTTGTATTGAGCTTATGAATTTTCAATTTGTAAATAAAATTAATTAATAACCAAAAACACTGAGTAACTAGAAGAAATTTAAAAAGATGTTTGAAACTTTAATTAGCAAAGAAAAAATGAAAGCAATTTTTATAAAAATTCATTATTCATTAAAAATCTTTTCTTCAGAATATGATATCCTAAAATTATATTATTTATAAAATCAATTAAAACTTTATGTACATTAAAAACAGTGTAGTTTTAATGCATTTTTGATTTTACTAATTGCAGCAGATTTTCAGAAAATTGGTTGCATAATTAAAAAAAAAATTACATGGTTTACATTCCCCAATGAGTCCTGCATTTAACTAAGAAATAAAAAATTTAGATAATGTATTTCTAGAACTTTCATGCTATTAATTGAAGTGGAGTGAGTAACAGACGTGAAAAGAATATATTTTTACGAGATTTTCTAAAAATAATAAATGCATAAGTAATTTCATTTATTTGTGAATAAGTCCTGAAAGATTTATTAAAATCAGACAATTAGTTAATTTTTGCAAAAATTTTAAAATTAATGTGTCTTTCAATGCCAAAAAAGAATGCTGCAATATTACATTTTGCTTAAGTCACATTATGTAAACATAGTGTGAATCACTGACAGAAAACAAAAAAGAAATTTTGATTGAAATTTCAAACATGTTAGAAAGGATTAAAAAAATAAAAAAAAATAATGACAACAAAATTTTATCTTTCCTCTTAATAACAGTGTAAACATTTTGATGATAAAACTTTGTTTTTATTATGTTTGAGCCCTTTTAACATCATGCTATTTTGTTTTTTCGGCAATTTAAGTGGAGGTATATATGTTAAATTAAAAAGTTTTTAAATCTTGCAAAAATAATATATACATCTGTAACACATTATTTTTGAAAAATTAGCAAATTTAATCTTAAATTAATCTGATTTACACAAGTACTACTTATTTATAGCATGAAATTTAGAATAAAACTATATTTCTTTTTTACCTGTCCACCATATTTCAAATGTGTTGACAGGTGAAAGATAAGTGTATGGTAATCACAAGTGACATAATTGTACAAATGTTTTTTCCCTGTAAGAGTTAGAAACTCTGAAACACATGACCGTTTAATTTACACATAGAAATTACCAGACAAAAAAAGCTACAAATACACACACAAAAAAAAATTTAATTTATTTTAAAAGTAGGAAGGCATGACAATTTGTATTAAACTTTTTAATTTTCAATTAGTAAGTATAATCTTAGCTTAGTAAGTTTTTAAAATCTTTAAAAAAGTTTTTAAAATCTTTGAAGTATTTTGAAAATATTTTAAAAATTTCTTTATTAATCAAAAAAAAGTTTTTTCAGACTATAATGTCCTTATTATTTATTCAGGCAATTAAAAGCTTATCAAATTAAATAGTGTCATAGTTATATTGCATTTTTTATTTTATTATTGAGAGTAGATTTTTGGAAATAAAGGCAAAATTTAAAAAAAGATGTTTTACATTCCCCAATGAGTCCTGCATTTAACTAATAAACCAATTTTCTCAAAATTTAATTTCTTAAAATTTCACGAATTTATGTCGAGGGGGTAACAAATGTAAAAAAAAAAGATTTTACCAAGATTTTTTAAAAATGATAATTTCAAAATTAATTTCATTCATTTATGAATAAGTTCTGAAAGTTTCATTAAAACTGACATTATTTGATTTTTGCAAAAGTTTCCAAATTAATGTTTGTCACTGAAAAAAAACTGATATTACGTTTTCCATTGTAAACTCATATAATGATTTGGTTACCCACTAACTAAAATCATAACAAGATTTTTTTACCAAAATTTCACACATGTTAGAAAGGATTAAAAAATTAAAAAAAATATTTTGATCTTTCCTCTTAATAATAATATAAACATTTTGATGGAAAAACTTGGTTTTTATTAAGTTTGGGGCCTTTTTTATTCATATTATGCTGTTTTTTTCAGTGATTTTGAGTAGATCAGTCAGTTAAGTGCCATATGTGATACATGCTTCGGCGATCATGTCTCGAAAGAGACATGACTGACTGGGTAGAAGATTATCCCGCTGTAGGTTGCCATTGCTTTCTGCAGGAGACTGGTTGCCGACCAAGGTTATAGAACCCAATCCGTCCTGTTATTTAACCCATAACTGGAAGGAAGAGATGGATTAATACCTTTCTCAAGGGTATTTGCATGTGCCTACCTTAATATTAAAAGCATTTTTTGATTGAAAGCAAACCATAAAATTTTAATGTTTTATTTCGATAACTCCACTCATATGCTGAAAAAACTGCACAGCATGATGTTAAAAGGCTCCAGACTTAATAAAATCAAAGTTTTAACATCAAAATGTTAATGTTGTTATTAAGATCAATCTATTTTTAAATATTTTATTAAATTTTTGAATCCTTTCTAATATGTTCAGAATTTTGTTTTTAAATCTTTTCTTTTTTTTTTTCATCAGCAAATGACCAGATTTTTGCAAGAGTTTACTATGGTAAACTTAATATTACACAATTCATTTTTTGCCAGTGAAAAACATTAGTTTTCAAATTCTTGCAAAAATCAAATGATGGTTGGATTTTCATGAAACTTTCAGAACTTATTCACAAATGATTGAAATAATTCTTTTTAAAAAATCTTGTTAAAAAATATTTCTTTTTTTTTTACATATGATACCCAACCCTTCAATTAATTTATTGAAATTTCTAGAAATGGGCTACTGGACAGGAACTTTGTTTTATTAATTAAATGCAGGACTTCATGGAACATGTAAGCCACTCACTCACACACACACACACATATATTGTTTTTCTTACAATTGCTCTTTTTCAGCAAA
The DNA here is from genome assembly GCA_037127315.1 of Ascarosepion bandense. Lineage (NCBI taxonomy): Eukaryota > Metazoa > Mollusca > Cephalopoda > Sepiida > Sepiidae > Ascarosepion > Ascarosepion bandense. Next base: position 3,107,696 of record JBBBDQ010001917.1, on the reverse strand, counting down.
TCTGCTCCAAATAGTGAAAACAAAAATGCAATAAAATTGTCATTTTTTTATTTAGATAAATTTTTAATTACTTTTATAAACAGTATATTTTAAAAATATCAGTCATAAAATTTTTACAATGTATAAGGAATTTTTACAAGAATTGTTTTAATTTTTATTTTTTAATTATAATAATTTATAAAGTTTTAAAAATCTTTGAAAATTTCTTGCAGTCCTCACCCCAATTAGGTTATTTAAGTGAATACTATATTTACTGAACAAAAATTGAAAAGCTTAATACAAATCTTCATGCACCAAGATTTTTAAAATAAAGCAATTTTTTTTTTCTGTGCAATTATCTGCTTATTTATTTTTTATTATGGTAGGCCATATGTGCCATATAACTATAAGGTCAAGTGTTTCAATGGTTGTTTCCCTCACAAAAACATTAACTTAGGTTTACTAAATTTATGTCAATTCTGGTCAATCATACTTTGCCAGATGCTTAAATGACTGATGATAAGCCTGACATCGCCTGCTTGAAAGATCAAAGATCCATAATCAAGAATTTCATGCCATAAACATATTTTGTTCAAATCAGATTAATTTGACTTTAAATTTGCTAATTTTCTAAAAAATAACATGTTACACTAGATATGTATATTTTATTTTTGCAAAATTTGTAAAACTGAAAGTTAACTTTTTGTTTACAAATGTGTTTGATCACTCAAAAATGGCTGAAAAATTGAAAAAACTCAAAATTTTAGATTTCTATCAAAGTAATTTCTGTTTGAAATCCACCAGTGTATTTTGCTTACTGGCAATAGTAAATTCAATCATTTAACTTTTAATTAAGCTAAAATTAAAGCTTCAAGAAAACTTTTATTTTTAAAAATTCAGTTTCAAACTTAGTGAAAAGGAGTACAGGTAATTAGTTTTTTCCTAAAAGATTTTGTCATCAAAATGTTTGTTATTTATTAAGAAGAAAGATCAAAGTATTTTTTAATTATATTCTTAAATTCTTTATAAAATCTTGTTTGTTTTTCATCAGCATAGTACTAGAGTTGACTATGGAAATTTTAGTGCTTTTGTTTCTGGTGAAAACACTTTAATTTCGACGTTCTTGTGAAAATCAAATATCAGATTTTAATAAAACTTTCAGGACTTATTCACAAATGAATTATTTTTGAAGTGATTATTTAATTACATAAGCTTATATAAAGCTTTTATAAATAATATATATTATAGTCTGAAAAAAATTTGAATAATGAATATTTGCAAGAATTGTATTCATTTTTCTTTTCTTAATTATAATAATTCATCAAGTTCATAAAACACTTAAAATTCTTTAAAAAATTTGATCCATCAGATTAAGTGAAGAATATAATTAATAATAAAAAGTTGAAAAGCTTAATAAAAATAATGACACATAAAGATTTTTAAAATAATTTTTTTATGCGTTGAAATGTTTTTTTTATTTAAGTATGATATTTTATATTATCATTAAAAAGTCATCTGTTTCAAGATTTGTTCTCACAGGAAAAAATTTGGATAATTGAGGGTGAAAATCATGGTTATGTTGGCAATATCATGAGTTCTGTAAATCCGTTTTATAGGATTTCCTATGTCAATGATACACTTAGAAAGTTATAATTGGTGCTGACTGTTATACAGGACCTGTATTTGGGGAATCAGCTCAGTAATGAGGATGGTTTCAGAGACAACAGAAGAGAAACAGCTCTTTTCAGAGCCACAAAATATTCCCAAATGTCTTTTCTCTGTTACACATAGTAACATTCTTTTATATATCATTTAGGATATTGGATGATAATTAGAAAAAATAATAAAATGGTAAACAATTATGTAATTAATAATAAGATGTAAAGTACTATAACAATTTCATAAATAAAATAACTTTACCATGTCATAACCATCATGATAGCAATTATTAATAATAAAGAATAAAATGAAAAATATTAAAAAATATAAATTAAAATAAATGAAACATCATAACATTTCACATATTATTTCATATTCATCATTATAAAATTTTATATTTAAATTTTATTTTCAGAAAGCATCTTGAAACATAACTCTATAAAGCTAAAGTAACTAAAATTCAATAAGGTCTTAGATAATTGCTGAAAGTATTATGTTAATTTTTTAAAAATTTCTAGGTAGTTAGAAAGCAAAAACTAAAAATTCACTAAAGATTTATAAATTTATGTAAATTCTGGTCAACCATACTTGGCTTTTCAACACTTCTGATTTTATTTTTAGAAGATTTTTTAATAAAGACAATTATATAGTGATGACTGAAAAAGGATGCTAGTCAGCTATATTTAGCCCCCCAAAAAAATGAATAGATTCCAATCAATGTAATTTCAGTTTGACATACTCTAAAGAGTATTTTGCTTACTGGAAATAGTAAATTTAATCCTTCAGCTTTCAATAAAAAGCTAAAATGAAAGCTTCAAGAAAGTGTTTAATTTTTAAAATTTCATTTTAAACTTTTAGTATCAGGAATTAGTGGAGATAACTATTTTACTGATTATCCTAATCCTGACATTACCTATGTTTAAATCAATTGTCTTAAATATTATTTAATAACTAATTCTGTTTCAAATTAGAATAAGTATATTCTAGTCATTCAAAAACAAAAAAAAACAGAAAAAGGAAATATATAAATGATTTGTAGACAATATTGTGTTAAATTTATATTTATTGGAAAAAATCATGCTAATTACAAAAATTTAGTTCCTCATTCTGACACATCTGTGGGATTTCAATAAAACTTATTGTAATTAGTTCATCAGCATTAGTAATTAAACATTTTCAGTTCTCTCATTCTTAAGTAGCATCTGTGATCTTTGCAATTACATTGTCTTCAAGTCAATCATGTATTTTCAAGTGCTGGAATTCCCATGCCTGAACATGTATAAAATCTTTTTAACATATTTAAACTTATTCATTAAATGTTAGAGCATGAATTATTTTCTCATGTTTTTTTATCAATAGAAATAAATAAAATTTAGACAAATATAGTCATGTATCTGTTTATATTATATGCCATTTCAGTTATTATAATTGTAATAATTTTAAAATAACATGATTTTATTCTTTCATAACACCTCTTTTTCATTCACAGATGTCAATGACAAGTGCCAATTACAATTTGAAAAGAGGCACACACACAAAAGAGAAAAATAAATCTCAGGAAAGTGTGTGGATATACATTTTTAAAGAGTTCATAAGATATACAAGGAATAAATTTCTCTCAACATATATGCATCAGCATTTTTTCTAAATTTGCATTTCAAATTACACTAGTGGAAATCAACCTTTGTGAATTGTTGCACATGTGTATTTTTTAGTTTACATGGGAATCATATATACCAGAATTTCTAGAAAATTCTACTTTAAAAAAAGAATATAAACAGGATAAAAAGCAACTTTTCTTGATTTGTGTTCAGATTGTTTTCACAAAGTTAAAAACTGAAAAACATTTGAGAATACATATGGATCATAAACCTTACTTTGGTGAAGTAAGTGAACTCCAATTTTCAGAGAGTTCACACCTAAAAAACGACACACAAACAAACATGAGAGAGAAACCATTTACTTGTCAGGAATGTCAAGCAAAGTTTTTCAGGAAATCCAATTTGAAAGCACACATGCGAATACACACAGGAGAGAAGCCATTTTCTTGTGAAGTGTGTGGGTCAGCATTTTTAGAACGCTCTGTTTTACAAACCCACATGCGAATACACACTGGTGAGAAACCATTTTCTTGTGAAGTGTGTGGTACAGCATTTTCAGCTCGTTCTAGTTTAAAAAAACACATGCGAGTACACACTGGTGAGAAACCATTTTCTTGTGAAGTATGTGGCTCTGTGTTTTCCTTCAAGTATGGTTTAACTTGCCACATGCGCATACATACGGGAGAGAAACCATTTTCTTGCAAAATGTGTGGATCAGCATTTTCACAAATATCCAGTTTAACAAGTCACATGCGAACACACACAGGAGAGAAACCATTTTCCTGTGAAGTGTGTGGATCAGCATTTTCAGTGCTTTCACTTTTAAAAAACCACATGCGAATGCATACTGGTGAGAAACCATTTTCTTGCCGAGTATGTGGTTCAGCATTTTCTGTGAACTCTCGGTTAAAAAAACATATGCAAATACACACAGGAGAGAAGCCATTTTCTTGTGAGGTTTGTGGGTCATCATTTTCAGAAAGTGCACATGTAAAAATACACATGCGAATACACACTGGTGAGAAACCATTTTCTTGTGAAGTGTGTGGTACATCATTTTCAATGAGATCTAGTTTACAAAATCACATGCGAATACACACTGGTGAGAAACCATTTTCTTGTCAAGTTTGTGGTACAGCATTTTCAGAGCGTTCTAGTTTAAAAAAACACATGCGAATACACACTGGTGAGAAACCATTTTCTTGTGAAGTGTGTGGTTCTCTGTTTTCCTTCAAGTATGGTTTAACATGCCACATGCGCATACATACTGGAGAAAAACCATTTTCTTGCAAAATATGTGGATCAGCATTTTCACAAAGATCCCATTTAACTAGCCACATGCGAATTCACACAGGAGAGAGACCATTTTCTTGTGAAGTTTGTGGATCAGCATTTTCAGTACATTCACATTTAAAAAAGCACATGAGATTACACTCAGAAACACACCCTTGGAATATCAAGAAAGCATGCAAAACATCTGAAATGAAGATAGAAGAAGCAAAAAGTACTTCTGAAACTTCATGTACAGGAAATGATAGCTAAAATGAGAAGCAGAGAAAATTTTGTCACATATTTCATGCAATGAAAAGCTTTTTTGTGAATGAAGAGGTTCAAGTTTTGGAAAACTGGGCCACACAAATTGAATCAATGTGGTGGGAACTGAAAAAAACAAGTGCTTGAAACAATGAAAACCTCACAATCTCTAAGAAGAATTACCAGTGAGAAAATCTGGACTTTATTCCATTCAATGCTGCATCAAGTTTAGGCAATTATTTCAGCCAAAGGCATCAACATTAATTACTAACTCAATACTGTGATGTTATATTAAAATCACTTTTTTGCAAATATATATTTTGTTACAAATGACTGACAAGGAAGATTTTATTAATTTTTTTGTATAATTTTTCCAGTATTCTTACAAGTTTCCTTTTTGTTCAAGATTGAGAATTTGAAATTGTTTTCATAATGTTTTATATTTTCTAAGAACTTTTAGCCACTTCACTGGCCATTTTTAAGGATGTTATTTTTTTCCCAGTGTTGCTATTTTATCCTACCAACAATCTTACATTATTTAACAGTAGAATTGGAATTTTTGAAAAGTTTTTAAAAAATAAACAAATGCTCATGCAATGCCTAATTTTGTGTGTCATGTAATAACTTCAAAGAATATTCCTTTTCAAAAATGCAAAAATTATATTACAGTCAAAACATAAAGATAACATAATATCGGAAAATAATAACATCCTTGAAAACGTTTTTTTATAATCATATTTACTGCCACTGTTTTGCAGGGGGTTACATAGGAGAAAAGTTACGAGAAAGAGTGACAGGTTATAGTGGGTGTCAGGAAGTGGGTAAGAGAAGAATGAGAATATTGATGAGTGAAGTGGACAGAGAAAGGAGCATGAGAGAGAGGATGCAGGTTAGTGAGATAGGAGATGACTGTTGGCTTTACATTTAAATTCTTGGAAATTGTAGCTGTCGGAAAAACAAGTAAATGGAAGGGAACTCCACAGTGCAGTGCAAGAAAAGAAGCTGATAGAGTAGAATTTGTGTTTACAATTTATTGGTTTCACAGTAAAAGGGTGGGACCTAGTTGCTAATCTTGTGGCTCGAGTAAATTTATATATAGGGGGCACCAGTGAGCTAAGTTCATCGAAGCAGAAGCCGTGAAAGTATTTATAGAAGAGACACAAGGGAAGCCACATTGCACCGGTGAGAAAGTGACTATCCGAGCTGCTAAGTCGGGATCTATCACATTACAGATTCTCCATTGGATCTTGTCAAGGACACCTAGGTGAATAGCAGGAGCACCCGACCAGATATGGCAGCAGTATTCAATGTACGGGTGGATGGTAGATTTATATATGTGCAGGATTGTTTCAGGTGGAAAAAATTTCCTGGCCCTACACAGAGAACCAACTTTCTTAGCAGTGGATTTAGCTATGGATTCTATATATTCATTCCATTTGAGGTCTTTGTCAGAGTTAAGCCGAGGAGGCGCAGTGTTTTGCTTTCAGGGAGACTAGCCTGATCCATTCTAATGGGGGATAGGAGCAATTGTCTGTGATGGTTAATAGATAGCAGTTTCGTTTTGGAAGCATTAAAATTCATGAGCTATTTCTTACCCCAGTCCACCATGGATCGGAGGTCCTTTTCAAGCTCAGCAGCGAGGTTTGCTTTGTCAGCCTCAGCAGATTTTTGATCGATGTGAGAGTAAACTGTAGTTTCGTCAGCATATATGCCTACTTGGGATTTTATTACATCTGGGAGATCATTAATGTAGATAAGGAAAATCATAGGACCTAGAATAGAGCCTTGAGGGACACCCACATTCGTATGATAGTATTGGGAGGCATGTCTGTTCAATACTACCTTCATTGTGCAATTTAAAAGGAATGACTGGATAAGGTCAAACAATTGTCCAGTTATACCATAACCTCGCAGCTTGCGTAGTTGTCCATCTTGTCAGACTCTGTCAAATGCTTTGGATATATCTAGGGCAACAGTTCGGGCTTTGCCGTTCTTTGAAAATGGCAAGTAAAGTGGCAGAAAGTGCTTGAAAAGTTCAAAAATTGTAAAACATTTTTACATTGCTAATCTCCAGGAAAAAGGGAACATGTAAGAATACTGGAAAATTAAATAAAAGAAATTAATGAAACCTTCCTTTTTTATCATTTTTAATGAAAGATTTAAAAGAAAGATTGCTGCCCAAATATATATATATATATATATATATATATCCTTATTGATTTTCTTAAAATGGTGACTGGGTTTGGAATTGTTAATAAATTCTTATTGCAGTTAACTGACATTTATTGTTTTACTGTTTTTATTAAAATATAACAATTATTTCAGAAATAATTTTTATGTCATTAGTTGTGACAAGTGTACTGCAATTTACAATATACTTGGAGACGATATATGCAATCCATTTGTGAACTTTATATACGAGATGCAACTTGCCCAATGCGCTTGGAGACAAGATATATAATATAATTGTAAACTTTATATGTGACCAATATTCTGTATTTATTAGGAGCACTAATACTGCACGCATCAAAAACATTCTTCATTGTTGTAAATTAGGATCTTTATTCTTAGTCTGCTATATAAGAATTAGGATCAATTATTCCTCTTTCACATTTCAAAAAAAATTTTTTTTTTAAATTATTCACAATGTTAAGGAAATGTTAGAAACTTAGCCATAAATTTTAAATTTCTCATAAGTACCACACTTATCTATCACATATGGATGCTCCTATTTACAAAAATTGATGCGTTTATGCAAAAATAAATTTGAAATTATTTTAAATACTGTAGATGAATGATTTAAGGTGACCTTTTCCACTAATGATTAATAAGTATAGATTTATTTTCGTAACAGTGTCATTTGCCCTTTTAAAAATTAATACAGAATTTTAAAAGTTCAGAGATTGATCTTAATTAGATCAATTTATAAACTTTTAAAATTCTGTATTAATTTCTAAAAAATAATTCTTGCAAAAATGAATTATTCAGCAAATTTCAGTGCTGTCATAAAATCTGTCATAAAACTTTGTTTCCCTTGACACTGCTATTTATTTTAACTACCTTCCTTCTCTTCCTCAATAATGTTGCTTTAGAAAACGATGATTAGAATTTTGATAAAACTCAAACACATGAAAATAATTTCATATATTTTCTTCATTCTTGTTAAGTTACAACAAAACCATTAAACACTATTAAATTTTTTGGCAGACCTGAAGGAGACTACCACTACCTTTAAATTTGTTGTTTTCCATTTTTTTTTAGTTTTTTTCAGTGCAGTCTTATTGGTTATCACATAAAGTTTCCGATTATCAAAAGAAATTAGGAAAAATTTCAATATTTAAACAATTTTAAGAGGGGCTCAGTTTCTCATACAACGTTATAGTAAATCCATCCTCCATTTTGGAACCACTCACATTGGGGTCACTTTGTTTTTTGTTTTTTTTTTTTGGGACAAGTTGTTGCTCTTGTTTTTGTCTTTTTCAAGTTTTCTTTGCTCTTACGATGACATCTTCCTCGGAAACTCCAAGAATGGCTTTATTCAAAAATGTCACAAAGGATTCAGTAGTTGAATATATGCAAGCAAAAAGTTAATTGCACAGGATCAATTTACTATAAGGTTGTATGAAAAACTGACCCCCCCCCCAAGCCAAAAAAATTGTTTAAATGTTGAAATTTTTACATATTTTTTGTCAATCAGAAACTTTAGGGTTTAATTGATAAGATTGCAATGAGAAAAGTAAAAAAAAATTGATAATCAACCAATTTATAGGGGTTGGTAATGCCGTACCAGCAAGTGGTTTCAAAATGGAGGATCAATTTACTACGTTATATGCAAAACTGAGCCTCCCCCACCACCACCAAATTGTTTAAATATTGAAATTTTTCCAAATTTTTTTTATCAATCGAAAAGTTCAGGATGTAATTGATAAGATTGCATTGAAAGAAGTAAAAAAATGAAAAACAACTAATTTAAAGGTGGTGGTAGTCTCCTTCAGGTCTGCCAATTTTTTTTATTTTTAATTTTTGAAAGAATAATAATTTTATATTTACAAACCCACAAATGTTTACCAGTTATCAAATAGAAAAAAAAATTTTTATTCATAAATTTGTAGAAATGTCTGCAAAAAAAAAAATTGAAATAAACAGATAACAACAAGTAGCTGTAATTATAATTTTTAAAAAAAAATAACATTTTCTGGTCATTAAATTCATGCACCAATTCATGAATACTTTTAGAAAATTATGAATAAAAACTTTTCATAGTCATTTATAAAATGGCATGTAATATTGCATTGCTAATCGTTTATATATTTTTCAAATTTTTGAATAGAGATTTTGTTTCATTTTGTTTAAAATTTGATTGTTTTACTGATTATCCTAATTCCCAAGTTATTTATTGTTCAATTAATTACCATAAACATTATTTTATAACCTAATTATATTTCAACTTAGAAAAACTATATTCTGGTTGTTCAATGAAAATCAAAGGAAAAATCAAATAAGTTATTTGTATTGGGTTGTGACAAAAGTAATGGTCACAATAAGTGTTGTATTTTGAAAACCATTTTAACAGTCATGGTATATATTAGGTGAATTTTGATATGCATATGTGCTCTTTAATAATTTTTAACTTATTTTCAGACAGAAATATTTTTGAAGCATAGAAGCCATTAATTATGAACATGACAAAACATGATCTTTGTTTACTTTTCTTGCATAAGTTCACATTTGGACACATTGTCTCCCAACCTTCTGCCAATATCAACAGAACATGGGGAGATAGGTCTACAACTGATCAGACAGTACGGGGATGGTTCCAGAAATTTTGTACTGGTGATGAGAGCCTTGATGATGAAGAAGGTAGGGGACGGTCATGCAGTCTTGACAACAACCAATTACAAGCAGTTGTTGAGCAAAACCCATGTCAAATTATCATAGAAATATCTCAGACACTTAGTGTCAGCACTGCAACAGTCTCACGCTATTTGCAGAGTATTGGCAAGGTGAAATAGCTCTACAAATGGGTTCTTCACGATCTCAATTAAACTCAAAAAAGGCTTTTGAAGTGTGTTCAATGCTTTTTCTGTGTAACTCCAATAATTTTTCTCTTGACCAAATAGTCACTTGTGATGAAAAGGGGATCATTTATGATAGCCATAAATGATCAGGTCAGTCCCCAAACATTTCCCAAAGTCAAAATTACATCAGTAACAGATTATGGTGACTGATTAGTGGTCTGCAATTGGTGTTATCCACTACAGCTTTCTGAAAGTCATTAATACAGAGCTTTACTGCAATCAGTCAGTTATACACGCTTGGGGGATCATGTCTCGAAAGAGACATGACTGACTGGGCAGAGATTATTCCACAGTAGGTTGCCATTGCTTTCTGTGGTAGACTGGTTTCCAGCCAAGGCTATAGAACCCAATCTGTCCTATTATTTAACCCATAACTAGAAGGAAGAGACGGATTAATACCTCTCCCAAGGGTATTCTGCTTCACTATAATTCGTGGCCACATGTTGCAAGAATGACATTGTAAAAACTCACGGACTTGGGATATGTGAGTTTACCACATCCTCCATATTCTCATCTTTTACGCACTGAATATAATTTTTTTAAGCCGTTAAGTGCATTTTTAAATGGTAAAACTTTTAGGTGCAAATCAGAAGTGGAACCAGTTTTCAAAGACTTTATTACATCATAACAAATAAACTAATAATAAATAATCTCGCCGATCACTGACAGACGTGCATAGATGCTCAAGGCTTGTATTTAACATTTCTACAGTTAATCTTTCAAGAATAAAATTGTATCTGAAATTGGCCATTATTTTTGTTACAACCTAATAGATAATATCAGGTTAAATTTGTTTTTTTTTTACATTTCTGAAAAAAAATCCTGATGATTTTGTTCCTCTTCCTACACATCTGTAAAAAATGAAATGGTTTTTGATAAAACTTGTAATTAATTCATTAGCATTTGTTTGCATTTAATTAAAGATTTTAAAGTCCCAAGGAGCTTTGCAATTACATTGTCTTAAAGTAGATCATGTAGTGCCAAATTTTGGAATTCCTATTTCCGACCAGGTATAAAATGTTTCACACATTTAAACTAGGCACCTCCACTAATTTTCTAAAAGAAAAATACCATGGTAAAAAAATACCCCAAACTTGATAAAAACAAAGATGAATCATCAAAAGGTTTAAGAAAAAAGACCAAAGTATTTCTTATATTTATTAATTCTTTTCAAAACATTTGAAATTTTATTTAAATATATTGTTTTTCTTGCAGCAGTGGATTGATATGCAGACAAATATTAGCTTAGAATATTTTAGTATCATTTTTTTGCGGTGAAAAACGTTGATATGGAGATTCTTACAAAAAACAACTAATTATTGGATTTTGTTCAAACTTTCAGGACTTATTCACAAATGAATGAACTTATTTTAGATATTTTTTATTAAATTTTGGTTAAAATATACTTTTAAACATCTCTTACCCTCACATTTATTTAATGTTACAAAATTTTGAAACATTTACACCCCTTAATATTTATATTAGAACTCCTTGGCGAATTTAAATACTCAACTTTTTTCTTTGTAAACTAAATACTGAAAACCTGCTCTGAATTATAAAATAAAAATGCAATCAAACTGAGACATTATTTAATTAGAAAAGCTTTTACTTGTTTTCATGAATAAGATATATTAAGGACATTTATCTTTAAGAAATAACTTTTTTGTAAAAAAGATTCTCTTCTGAATCATAAATAAAAATGCAATCAAACTGAGACATTATTTAATTAGAAAAGATTTTACTTGTTTTCATGAATAAGATATATTAAGGACACTATTCCTTTAAGAAATAACTTTTTTGTAAAAAAGATTCTCTTTCTGAATCATAAAATAAAAAATGCAATCAAACTGAGACATTATTTAATTAGAAAAGATTTCATTTGTTTTCATGAATAAGATATATTAAGGACAATTATTCCTCTTTTTAAGAAATAACTTTTGTAAAAAAGATTCTCTTCTGAATCATAAAATAAAAATGCAATCAAACTGAGACATTATTTAATTAGAAAAGATTTGTTTCCTTGTTTTCATGAATAAGATATATTAAGGACACTATTCTTTTGTGAGTACTTTTTATAAAAAGGATTCTCTTCGAATAGTAAAAAAAATGCAACTACAATCTGAGCTATTATTTATTTAGAAAGATTTACTTATTATGAATAATAGTATTATGAATAATTTCTCTAAGAAATAACTTTTCAAAAGATTCTGAATTCAGTGCAAAAGCAAAAAATAAAATCAAACTGAGACATTATTTAATTAGGAAAGATTTTAATTTGTTTCACGAAGATATGTTGGTGACATCTATTTCTGAATAACTTTTTAAAAAGTATCTTTCTAATCAGCAAAATAAAATGCAATCAACTGATACATTATTTTTCAATTAAAGATTTACTATATTTTCTATGAATAAGATATGTTGGTGACACGTCTCTTTTAAGAATAACTTTTTTATAAAAAGATCAGAATCAGTAAAAGCAATTAACTGAGACATATTTAAATTAAAAGATTTACTTATTTTCATGAATAAAGAGGAAATAGTGACATTACCTCCAGAATAACTTTTGAAAAAGCTCTCTTCCAATTGATGCACAAAAATGTAATTAAATTGAATATAATTACTTCAATTGGTGATTCTATCATTCTGAATAGATATGAATATATTACTGTTCTCAGAAATAATTATAAAGATCAACAGAAAAGGCAACAAATTGACATATTTAATGGTATTTACTTGTTTCATGTTGTAGGATATTGGTGACATTATTCCTTAAGAATAATCTTTTGGTGAAAAAGATTCTCTTTTGAATTAAATAAAAATGTCAAATGGAGACATTTAATTAGAAAAGATTTTACTTGTTTTCATGAATAAGATGTATTAAGGAGGTCTATTCCTAAGAAATAACTTTTTTGTAAAAAGATTCTCTTCTGAATCATAAAATAAAAATGCAATCAAACTTGGACATTATTTAATTAGAAAGATTTTACTTGTTTTCATGAATAAGATATATTAAGGACACTATTCCCTAAGAAATAACTTTTTTGTAAAAAAGATTCTTCTGAATCATAAATAAAAAATGCAATCAAACTAGAATATTTAATTAGGAAATATCTACTTGTTTCTACAATAAGATATAGCCATGACACTATTCCCTTAAGAAGTCATCCTTTGTAAAAAAGATTCTCTTCTGAATCATAAAAATAAAAATGCAATCAAACCGAGACATTATTTAATTAGAAAAGATTTTACTTGTTTTCATGAATAAGATATATTAAGGACACTATTCCCTTAAGAAATAACTTTTGTAAAAAAGATTCTCTTCTGAATCATAAAATAAAAAATGCAATCAAACTGAGACATTATTTAATTAGAAAAGATTTTACTGAGCCATGAATAAGATATATTAAGGACACTATTCCCTTTTTAAGAAATAACTTTTTTGTAAAAAGACTTTCTGAATCATAAAATAAAAAATGCAATCAAACTGAGACATTATTTAATTAGAAAAGATTTTACTGTTTTCATGAATAAGATATATTAAGGACACTATTCTCTTAAGAAATAACTTTTTTGTAAAAAAGATTCTCTTCTGAATCATAAAATAAAAAATGCAATCAAACTGAGACATTATTTAATTAGAAAAGATTTTACTTGCTTTCATGAATAAGATATATTAAGGACACTATTCCCTTAAGAAATAACTTTTGTAAAAAAGATTCTCTTCTGAATCATAAAATAAAAAAAAAATCAAACTATACATTATTTAATTAGGAAAAGATTTTACTTGTTTTCATGAATAAGATATATTAAGGACACTATTCCCTTAAGAAATAACTTTTGTAAAAAAGATTTCTTCTGAATCATAAAAATAAAAAATGCAATCAAACTGGACATTATTTAATTAGAAAAGATTTGCCTTGTTTTCATGAATAAGATATATTAAGGACACTATTCCCTTAAGAAATAACTTTTTTGTAAAAAGATTCTCTTTCTCAATCATAAAATAAAAATGCAATCAAACTGAGACATTATTTAATTAGAAAAAAGATTTTACTGTTTTCATGAATAAGACATATTAAGGACACTATTCCTTAAGAAATAACTTTTTTGTAAAAAAGATTCCTCTTCTGAATACAAAATAAAAGATGCAAATCAAAACTGAGAGCATTGTTTAATTAAAAGATTTTATTTTCCATGAGAATAAGATATATTAGACACTATTCCCTAAGAAATAACTTTTTTGTAAAAAGATTCTTCTGAATCATAAAATAAAAATGCAATCAAACTGAGACATTATTTAATTTAGAAAAGATTTTACTTGTTTTCATGAATAAGATATATTGGTTATCACTATTCTTTTAAGAAATAACTTTTTTGTAAAAAGGATTCTCTGAATCATAAAAGAAAAATGCAATCAAACTGAGACATTATTTAATTAGAAAAGATTTTACTTGTTTTCATGAATAAGATATATTAAGGACACTATTCCTTTAAGAAATAACTTTTTTGTAAAAAAGATTCTCTTCTGAATCATAAAATAAAAAATGCAATCAAACTGAGACATTATTTGTCTAGAGTGATTCTACTTGTTTTCATGAATAAGATATAATAAGACACTATTCCCTTAAGAAAATAACTTTTTTGTAAAAGACTTTTCTGAATCATAAAATAAAAAATGCAACTAAACTTACATATTTATTTAATTAAATGCTTATTCTTACTATTTTCATGAATAAGATATATTAAGGACACTGATTCCCTTTTAAGAAACAACTTTGTAAAAAAGATCTTCTGAATCATAAAATAAAAATGCAATCAAACTGAGACATTATTTAATTAGCATTTTACTTGTTTTCATGAATAGTATATTAAGGACACTATTCCCTTAAGAAATAACTTTTGTAAAAAGATTCTCTTTCTGAATCATAAAATAAAAAATGCAATCAAACTGAGACAGGTCATTTAATTAGAAAAAGATTTTACTTGTTTTCATGAATAAGATATATTAAGGACACTATTCCCTTAAGAAATAACTTTTTTGTAAAAAAGATTCTCATCTGAATCATAAAATAAAAAATGCAATCAAACTGAGACATTATTTAATTAGAAAAGCTTTTACTTGTTTTCATGAATAAGATATATTAAGGACACTATTCCCTTAAGAAATAACTTTTTTGTAAAAAAGATTCTCTTCTGAATCATAAAATAAAAAATGCAATCAAACTGAGACATTATTTAATTAGAAAAGATTTTACTTGTTTTCATGAATAAGATATATTAAGGACACTATTCCCTTAAGAAATAACTTTTTTGTAAAAAAGATTCTCTTCTGAATCATAAAATAAAAAATGCAATCAAACTGAGACATTATTTAATTAGAAAAGATTTTACTTGTTTTCATGAATAAGATATATTAAGGACACTATTCCCTTAAGAAATAACTTTTTTGTAAAAAAGATTCTCTTCTGAATCATAAAATAAAAAATGCAATCAAACTGAGACATTATTTAATTAGAAAAGCTTTTACTTGTTTTCATGAATAAGATATATTAAGGACACTATTCCCTTAAGAAATAACTTTTTTGTAAAAAAGATTCTCTTCTGAATCATAAAATAAAAAATGCAATCAAACTGAGACATTATTTAATTAGAAAAGATTTTACTTGTTTTCATGAATAAGATATATTAAGGACACTATTCCCTTAAGAAATAACTTTTTTGTAAAAAAGATTCTCTTCTGAATCATAAAATAAAAAATGCAATCAAACTGAGACATTATTTAATTAGAAAAGATTTTACTTGTTTTCATGAATAAGATATATTAAGGACACTATTCCCTTAAGAAATAACTTTTTTGTAAAAAAGATTCTCTTCTGAATCATAAAATAAAATATGCAATCAAACTGAGACATTATTTAATTAGAAAAGATTTTACTTGTTTTCATGAATAAGATATATTAAGGACACTATTCCCTTAAGAAATAACTTTTTTGTAAAAAAGATTCTCTTCTGAATCATAAAATAAAATATGCAATAGAACTAAGACATTGTTTAATTAGAAAATCTTTTCATTGCTTTTATGCATAAGATATATTAAGGACACTATTATCTCAAAAACATGTTTGATGAATAATAAATTTTTACAAGAATTGTTCCAATTTTAATTATAATTATTTTAAAAATCTTTTACAAATTTGGTATTACTTTGGCATTTTAGGTGACATCATTATTATGAATTGAAAACTTTAATTAAAAACCTATTTACAAATTATAAATAAAAAATTTTAGTCATCATTAGTTGATTACTCTACATGTTGCAGACATGTTACTCCACATGTTACATGTGCTTCAACATCCTTGTCTGTAAGGATTGAATGAGAACAGCCAAGTTAGAGGGACAATCCAGTCCACAAGTGAAAAGAAAATTGGTAAAAGATGATGGGAACCTAAGCAGCAAAACCTATATTAAATTTACTATGATCTAATCTTTTGATAGAGTATGAAGACTGGGAAATTTTTTCTATTATGACAGTGTTCTTTGTAACACATTCGTTAGTCTGTTAAGTGCCATACGTGAAACACGCTTGGGCGATCATGTCTTGAAAGAGACATGAATGACTGGGCAGAAGATTATCCCGCAGTAGGCTGCCATTAATTTCTGCAATAGACTGATTGCCAGCCAAGGCTACAGAACCCAATCTGTCCTATTATTTGACTCATACCTAGAGTGGGAAGAGATGTATTATATTATTACGTAGTAATTGATGAGTGATCAGTTTATTACTTCATAACAATAGAAAACCGATCCCCCACTTTATGACCAGTAGAAGCCTTAATCACGTTTCTGTTATATTCAGTCAGTTAAGTGCCATACGTGATACATGCTTGGGCGATCATGTCTCGAAAGAGACTGGGCAGAAGATTATCCTGCAGTAGGTTGTCATTGCTTTCTGTGGTAGACTGGTTGCCAGCCAAGGCTATAGAACCCATTCTTTCCTGCTATTTAACCCATAACTGGAAAGAAGAGACGGATTAATACCTTTCCCAAGGGTATTTGCACGTAAGTGAATGCAATGAATTCAACTGGAATTCGAACTCGGCTCCCCGATTTCTCATTCCGAGCCGATATCCACTGCACCACAACACACATCCATTAGTCAGTTAAGTGTCATATGTAATACATGCTTAGGTGATCATGTTTTGTAAGAGACATGACTGACTAACTGGGCAGAAGATTTTCCTACAGTAGGTTGCCGTTTCTTTCTGTGGTGGACTAGTTGCCAACGGCTATAGAACTCATTCTCTCTTACTATTTAACCCATAGCTAGATTAATACCTTTCCCAAGGGGATTTGTATGTAAGTGAATGCAACAGCTTCAACTGGATTTCAAACTGCACCACAACACATCACATGCAACAAAAATTTTTCTTATGGATGAAAATGTTCCAGTTTTGGAAAAATAGTAAAAATTTTAATTCTTTGGATGACATAAAATAATCTTCATGAGTTCTTTGCCAAAAAACCAATGAAATTCTAGAAAGACGGAATGATTTAGTTAAGGGAAAAATGGAAAAAAGGTTGTGCAGTGAAATCGTTCATGTTTAGTTGAATAAATATTTCATGTTATAATTTTATTCTGTGTTTTAATTTCCCTTAAAAACCAGCATGAACTTTCTGGACAACCTTCTGATTTTGATGTCACATTTTCTATTAAAACAAATGATAAAAATTATATCATATTTAGTTGAATAAATATTTAATGGCATAGTTTTGTTTTGTGTTTAAATTTCGCTTAAAAATTAGCATGAACTTTCTGGACAACCTAATATATACAAATGTGAACTCCATATATGAGATGCACCTGACCAAAATTCTGTTTTTGTCAGAAACAATGGAATCATACTCATCAAAGAAATTACTCAATATCTTTATTCTTTCTCTGCTGTGCATGAATTGGCACCAACATTTCGTCTTTCAGGTTTCACAATTTTTTCATTTCAATTATTGCTGATATAATCTATGATTTTCCTTTTTGGCTTCTTGAAATATGAAACCTGAAGATATTATCAGATTCATACTGAGTTGAGTAATTGATGAGATTCTAATGAAAATCAATAATATTCTTTTTTATATCAGAATAAATCTACTTATTCCATAAAATATACTTAAAACGTAAAACTAGGTAAATTCAAGACAGCCATACCTAAGGTTTAAAAATGCATTTTGAAAAATGAAAAATTATTCTTGAACCATTTTAGTTTTAATTTCTAACTAATAGATTAAATTTAATAGATATAATAAGCAAAACAATTTTCTTTATTTCAAACTGAATTGAATTTGATTGAAATTATCTTTTCTGATTATTAATGAAATCTTTAAAATATTGACAAATCTGTCAACACGATTCTTTTTATTAAAATGTCTTTCAAAAATGATATATAATTTTTAAACATTATTTGAAAAAAGATTAGCTGATTTGAAATTTAATTAATCTGAGTTTAAACAAGTATTGTACTGACATACTTTGTGATGCTGTGGCTCAGAACGAGAAATCAGAGGGCTATGTTTGAATTCCAGTTGAGTTCATTACATTAATTTACACACTAATAACTGTCTCTTCTATCCAGCAATGGGTCAACTAGCAGGACAGATTAGGTTCTACAGTCTTGGTTAGCAACCAGCCTACCACAGAAAGTAATGGCAACCTACTGCAAATCTGCCCAGTCAGTCATGTCACTTTTGATCGCCCAAGCATGTATCACGTATGGCACTTAACTGACTGATTGTACTGAGAAAAGCTTACTGCAAATCTTGGTTTGGCAACAAAATTAACAAATAGCAATTTACTAAGAGGGTTTTAAAATTTTGTGTGCCAGTGTACAGTACATGATGGTTGTTAGCCAAATTTGTCAGAAGTACTAGCACCAATCTCATTAAAGAAATTATTTACTAAATCTACCATCCGCCCATGTATTGAATACTGCTGCCACATCTGGTAGGGTGCCCCTGATACTCTCCTCGGGCTTCTTGACAAAATACAACGGAGAATCTGTAATGTGATCGATACTGACTTGGCAGACCGGCTGCAACAAATCTCTCACTGGCGTGACATGGCTTCCCTGTGCCTCTTCTATAAATACTTTCACAGCTTCTGCTCTGATGAACTTAGATCATTGGTGCCGCCTAGATATGAATTTACACAAGATACTAGATTAGCAACTAGGTCCCACCCGTTTACGGTGAAACCGATAAGATGTAACCATAATTTCTACTCCAACAGCTTCTTTTCTCACACTTCTCGCCTGTGGAATTCCCTTCCACATGCCTGCTTCCCCGACAGCTACAATCTCCAGGAGTTTAAATGTAAGGTCAATAGACACCTCCTATCACACTAACTTGCATCTATTCTCTCAAACACTCTCACCATCTACCCAACCCTCATTCTTGGTTTCCTTACCCGTCTATCACCCTCCTTCTGACAACCATCCTTTCTCATCACATTCCCCACTATATAACCCCCTGCACAATAGTGGCAGTGGAATGCCTTGCTCGGGGTGAAACGATTAAAAAAAAAAAAATAATTATTCATTGTGTAGGACCAGGAAGTTTTTTTTCCTCCTGAAACAATCCTGCACGTATATAAATCTACCATCCACCCATGCATTGAATACTGCTGCCATATCTGGTCAGGTGTTCCTGCTATCCACCTAGGTGTCCTTGACAAAATCCAACAGAGAATCTGTAATGTAATAGATCCAGACTTGGCAGCTCAGATATAGTCACTTTCTCAGTGGCGCAATGTGGCTTCTCTTGTGTATCTTCTACAAATACTTTCATGGCTTCTGCTCCAACGAACTTAGCTCACTGGTGCCCCCTATATATAAATTTACTTGAGCCACAAGATTAGCAACTAGATCCCACCCTTTTACTGTGAAATCAATAAATTGTAAATGCAAATTCTACTCCAGCATCTTCTTTTCTCACACTTCTTGCCCGTGGAATTCCTTTCTAATTACTTGCTTCCCCGACAGCTACAATCTCCAAGAATTTAAATGTAAAGTCAATAGTCATTTCCTATCTCACTAACTGGCATCCTCTTTCTCATGCTCCCTTCTCTGCCCACTCCACTCTCATCCTTCTGTTACCCACTTCCTGACATCCCCTATAACCTGTCATTCTTTCTCATAACTTTCCTCCAATGTAACTCCCTGCAAAAAAGTGGCAGTAAAATGCCTTACTTGGGGCAATATGATTATAAAAATAAAAAAAAATCAGTACCTTTTGTTGTCTTGAAGGGCAAAACCTGAGAATATTCTCAGAGTTGTACTGAGTTGAATAATTGATGAAATTCTAATGAAAATTGGTAATATTCCATTCTATGGAGTGCAAAAGGAAAATTCTTGCCATTTTATATTTTTAATTTCATGCATATGTATTGTTTATTTTGATTTTGTTGACTGCACAGTATAGTAGGGTCAGTTGGACACCATCTGGGAGAAAAAGAGCACCATGACACAATTTGCTTCATCAGAATTTTGGAAACAGCAGGCTGTACTGTTTGGAATTTACGCTGTAAGATTCAATCAAAACATTTCAGAGTGTTTGTGTGTTAATCTGATGACAGCACAGAGGATTCAGAAAGATTTGGATGAGTCCAATGGTGATTACGAAGGTGTTTGGAGTGATCAGTAGAGATGGCAACATTATGCTCCCATTTATCTTGCCACAGAGCATCAGACTCAACATGGAGGCCCAAATCAAGTGCCTTGAGGAGGTAGTGCTGTCCTGGGTCAAGAAGGACTGCACCATGCCACACAAGCAGGAAAACCCAATCATAGCTGTCAGACAATTTCTGCTACCACCTCACCCTTTACCTAACTCCACAGACTGCAACCCCCTTGATTATTATATGTGAGATGCAGTGGAATGAGAGACTAACAAAACTCCTTGTAAAATCAGAGATGAACTGAAGACAAGGATTATGGCAGCATTCACCAACTTAAACAAGGAGACCTTCCAGAAGAGTTGCAGGAGATTCAGAAATTGTCTGGAGGCTGTGGTTGAAGCTGACGACAATTTTATTGAATAAATTTACTCTTTAGTATTTTAAGATATTTTTGTATAATTTGGAAAATATATCTGTTAAAATAAGATCTCAGTGCTATTTTCATTTTTGTGTAATTTAGTTGTCAAGTGGTGTATCTTGCAAGCCTATGGCAATATTTTTCCTGTGGAAATATATTTTCACCATATATAGAAAATATCTTCAGTTTGCAAGGGCAAGCTGGTGCTATGAGATGCACCTGCCCAAGATTCAGTATTTATGAGAAGCAGTAGAGAATTTAAATCATAAAAATTTGAGGGCAGGATGTCAACTGTATCCCCTAGTTACAGAAAATCTGTTCTGAATTCTAAGTTAGATTATGAAGCCAAAAAAATATCTAAAATTCAACATAATATTAGATTGGGATATTTTTAAAAAAGTTTTATGATTGCTGTAAAGTTTTAAAAAATGTTGATGTTTTGTTGTCATGTAATTCTTGCAGTTATTTAAAAAAATTCTAAACATAAAACTGTCAAATTGTCATTCCCTCCCAACAATAACAAACTCTGTATTAAAAAATGCTTTTCTGCAACATTTTAAAGTAAAAGTAGGTGATACTTGTTTCAAATCAATTTAATTTAACTTTAAATCGCCTAATCTTCCTCAAATAATGTTTCAGAAAAGCATATTTTAAACTTGAAAGATGTTTTAATAAAGAAAATTATTTCGTTGACAAATTTGTCAAGTGGACGATTCTAGCTTTTTTACTGATAAAAAAAAACTCATTCCAGTCAATTTTTAAATTCAGTACAGCAAGGCCTTTTGTCAATTGGAAATATTAAATTTCTATTAGCTTGAAATTAAAACTAATAAAAGTAACTGTGTTGTTCTACGACTGGCTTGTCTCTTTAGTTTAACTTTAGTTGTTCTACTTAGGATTGTATTTAATTATTTACAATGTTTTTTTCCAATCCACTGCAATGAATGATTTTTCATTTTAAAGAATACTTTCTTTACCAAAGAAGCAATTTCAAATTTCCGATGAAATAATTTAATACGTTAGCGACACCAATCATAATTTAATTACAATGTAGGTCAGTCAGTTAAGTGCCATACGTGATACACGCTTAAGCGATCATGTCTTGAAAGAGACATATGACTGACTGGGCAGAAGATTATCCTGCAGTAGGTTTCTTTTTGCCAAAGAGAACCCAGTCTGTTCTGTTATTTTAACCCATAACCGGAGGGAAGCGACAGATTATTAATACCTTTCCCAAAGGGTATTTGCGCGTAAGTGAATGCAAGGAATTCGACTGGAATTCGAACTCGGCTCCCCGATTTATTCACTGCAACACAACGCATATCCGCGTAGGTACTGTCCAAGAAAACTTAAAAGCAATACGTAGAAATCTTTTAGGTATCGCTTCTTAGAATTAAATTATGATTCGAGTCGCTAACGTACTAATTATTTCATAGGAAATTTGAAATTGCTTTCGACGATTACTTAGATAAAAGATTATATAATTTCACTAATTCAGTATTTATAAATTAATGATTCTATTCAATAAATTTTAATTTTTTGAAGAAAAATATAAATTACGAAGAAGAAGCCCTTTTCTGTTCCTGTTTTGTATGAATTATCTTCCCTTTGGCTTATCATTTTTTCATCAGTCGAAAATGACGACTATTGTTCCACATAAAAATTTAACTAGAAAACATTTAAGTGTATCTCATTCTTAAATTAGTTTCTCTAGTTTTCTCAAATCTTGCATTGATCTCAGGAAATCAAATAAAGCGAAAGAAAGCAGTAAGTATTTGTTTCGTTTATTACAACACCAATAAAAAATATATGTTCAGAATTTTTTAACGCGCCAAGAATTTTCGTGAAAATATTTAAAAAATCGGAAATATAATTTTAAAAAAATTCTATTGAATGTATTGTATGTATATTTGCAGTTTAAATAATTCTTTCGAAATTATTTTAATCTTTTTTTTTAACATTAATTCTCTTTTTAAATTCGTTTTTATTTTCACATTATTGTTATATAAACTTTATTTTTATTACAAAAAACTTACATTTTTTTTATAATATTGTCATTTTTGTTGAATTAACTTTCGAACTCGTTTACGAGTTCAACATAAATACATTCTATATTATTATATATTACATTTTTTTGTTTGGAGGATTTTTTGTCGGTTCTTATTTTTAATGCTTATTTTTATTCTCAGGAAATTATTTACTGCAGGACATGGAACCGGTGTTACGTCAAGTATAGTCCTTTTAGGTACTTTTACTAATTCGCTGAAAAAGCAGCCTGACATGATGTAAAAAGGCTCCCGAATTTAAAGATAAAGTAATTTTTTAATTCTTTACTCCTTTCTAACACGTTTTAAATTTTGATTAAAAATCTTGTTTTTTTTTGGGGGGGGGGGGGGGCAGCTAGTGACCAGATTTTGCCAGAATTTGTTTTTTGTTGTTTTTGTTTTTTTTATTTTTTATGGCAAACGTAATAATTATGAAGTTCATTTTTTTGCCGATGACAAACACATTAATTTGAAAATTCTTGTAAAAATCAAATAATTGTCGGATTTTAACAAAACTTTCAGAATTTAAACACAAATGAATTAAAATATTTTTTATCGTTATTTTTTTTTTATAAAATCTTGATAAAATATGTACTTTTTTCACTTTTACATCCATTAACCACCTTTCACTTCATGAAATTTCTCAAATTTCAATACTGTCCACAAACTTTGTTTTATTAGTTAAATGCAGGACTCCTTAGTAAATGTAATTTTGGTACCTCCAGTCAAATTGATAACAAAGGCATAATATAATTAAAAAGATCCAAAACTTAATAAAACAAACTTTTTCCATCAAAATGTTTATATTATTATTAAGAGAAAAGATTAAAGTAATTTTTAATTATTTTAAAACAATTTTTAATCCTGTCTAATATTTTCAAAATTTTTGTCAGTTTTGTTTTGCTTTGAGTTAGCAGCTAAGGAAACATTACAACTGTTTTACAATGGAAACCTAATGATTGCATTAACCACTTTTATTTGGTGACAAACACATTAATTTGGAAATTCTTGCAAAAACCACATAATTGTCGGATTTGAATGAAATTTTCAGTACTCATTCACAAATGAATGAAATTATTTTTGAAATTATTATTCTTTTAAAAATCTTGATAAAAATATTTTTTTCTTACCTCTGTTACCCTGCCTCCACGTAAATCCATAAAATTTTAATAAGTTTTATGTTAAGGGCTAACTTTTGTTTCATTAGTTCAACGCAGGACTCATTGGGGAATATAAATTATCTATTTTTTTTTTTTTTTAAGTTTGCAATCATTATCCAAAAATCTTCTCCAAAGAGTAAAATAAAAAATGCAATAAAGCTCTGATATAATTTAATTTGATAAGCTTTTAATTGCTGTAATAAATAATAACTATTAAGGACATTATACTCTAAAGAAAAAAAAAACTTTTTTGATTAATACTAAAATTTTAAAAGAATTGTTTTCATTTTTTTATTTTTTTTATTATTAAATAATTTAATAATATATAAAGTTTTAAAAATAATTTTAAAATCTTCAAAGAATTGATTGAGAGTAGACTTTTTAGTTAAGAATTGATGAGGTATATTTTATTTTTGCAAGATTCTTAATACATAAATTTGGCTACTGTTTACGTACTGTTGACAGAATTTGTCGATCAATCAAAAATGGGAAATTTAAATTTTTTTTTAAGTCAGAAAAAAATTAGATTAAAATCAATATAATTTCAGTTTAAAATACACCAGTGTATTTTCCTTACTGGAATTAAAATTTAATCTCTTGGCTTTCAATTAAAGCTAATTTTAAAGCTTGAAGATAACTTAATTATTTTTAAAATTTCAATGAATTTTTACAAGAATTGTTTTCATTTTTTATTTTTTAATAATAATTTATAAAGTTTAAAAAATCTTTTTAAAATTTCTTCAAAACTTTGTTATTAACTGAAGATTATTAAGCCAAAGATTTTTGAGATGATTTTAACTTTTTCTTTTGTGCATATAAAGGTTCCCATTTTGTCAGTATGCATGACGATGCACAACATTACAAAGTCAACATTCCTAAAATTAGATTACAGAGAATATATTTAACATTGTTAAAATTTCTAAGTAGTTATCCAATATTTCCTTTAGTCGCTTTAACAGATAAAGTCTTCATAAAACAACAATAAACCTGTCAACATCTTATCAGTGCTTGTTAAGTGATTGACAAGCAAATGACTGCTACTGTTTGGTTTAAAAATCAATTTCTCTGTTATTTTCAACTTGAAGAATATTTGTTTCAAATCAGATTAATTATACTTTAAATCAGATAATATTTCTGAAATAAAGTTTGAGAAAAATATATTTTCTTTTTGGAAGATTTTTTAGTAAAGAAAATTATATAGTGATGACAGATGACTAAAAAAGGGACCTAATCAGTAAAATTAATCTTTTAGCTTTCAATTAAAAAGTATTTTGCTGACTGGAAATAGTAAATTTAATCTTTTAGTTTTCAATTAAAATGTATTTTGCTGACTGGAAATAGTAAATTTAATTTTTTAACTTTCAATTAAAAAGCTAAATTGAGAGCTTCAAGAAAGCATTTTTATTTTAAAAATTCATTTAAAAATTTTATTGTGAATTAACAGAGGTACCTGTTTTACTGATTATCCTAATCTTGATATTATGTTTTAATTATCTTAAATATTATTTTCTAAGTAATTCTCTTTCAAATTAAAATAAGTATATTCTAGTGATTAAAAAAACAACAAAAGAAAAATATAATATACAAAGGACTTCTAGACAATACTGGGTTAAATTTATTTTAATTTTTTTTTTTTTTGCTGTAGAATTTACATTTATTAAAAAAAATTTATGATGATAATGACAAAAATTTAGATCCCCATTCTGACACATCTGCAAAAAAAGTAATATGGTATTTCAATAAAACTTGCTGTAATTAATTCAGTAGCATTAGTAATTAAAGATATTCAAGTTGCAAATTCTTAAGTAACATCGGCGAGTTTTGCAATTACATTTTCTTCAAGTCGATCATGTAGTTTCAGATCCTGGAATTCCCATTTCTGACTATGAATAAAATATTTTTTAACACATTTTAACTAATTTATTATATGTTAGAGTATAAATTATTTCCTCATATTTTTTACCAATAAAAATGAATAAAATTATATTAATGTATCTGTTTTATATGATTTGTCATTTCAGTTATTATAATTGAAATAATTTTAAAATAACATGATTTTATTCTTTCATAGCACCTTTTTTTCATTCACAGATGTCACTGACAAGTGCCAATTTCAATTTGAAAAGTCGCAAACACACAAAAGAGAAAAATTAAATTTCAGGAAAGTGTGTGGATATACATTTTTAAAGAGTTCATAATATATACAAGGAATAAATTTCTCTCAACATATATGCATCAGCATTTTCTCTAAATTCACATTTCAAATTACACTCATCTGAAACATACTGGAAATCAACTTTTTTGAATTGTTTTTTTAATAAACTTTGAATTTACATGTGAATTGTGTATGTCAGAATTTCCAGAGAATTCTACTTTAAAAAAGATATAGAATACACACAAGATAAAAAAACAAGTTTTCTTGATTTGTGTGTCAGATCATTGTTTTCACAAAGTTAAAAACTGTAAAAAACACTTGAGAATACATATGGATCATAAACCTTACATTGGTGAAGTAGGTGAACTCCAGTTTTCAGAGAGTTCACACCTGAAAAGTGATATGCAACTAAACAGTCAAGAGAAACCGTTTTCTTGTCAAGTATGTCAATCAAAATTTTTCCGGAAATCTAATTTGAAAACACACATGCGCATACACACAGGAGAAAAGCCATTTTCTTGTGAAGTATGTGGATCAGCATTTTCAGAACGATCTGTTTTACAAACCCACATGCGAATACACACTGGTGAAAAACCATTTTCTTGTGAATTGTGTGGTACAGCATTTTCAGTGCGTTCTAGTTTAAAAAAACACATGCGAATACACACTGGTGAGAAACCATTTTCTTGTGAAGTGTGTGGTTCAGTGTTTTCCTTCAAGCATGGCTTAACATGCCACATGCGAATACATACTGGAGAGAAACCATTTTCTTGCAAAATGTGTGATTCAGCATTTTCACAAATATCACATTTAACAAGCCACATGCGAATACACACAGGGGAGAAACCATTTTCTTGTGAAGTGTGTGGTTCTGCATTTTCAGTACGTTCACGTTTACGAAATCACATGCGAATACACACTGGAGAGAAACCATTTTCTTGTGAAGTGTGTGGTTCTGCATTTTCAGTGCGTTCAAATTTAAAAACCCACATGCGAATACACACAGGAGAAAAACCTTTTTCTTGTGAAGTATGTGGATCAGCATTTTCTGAGAACTCCCAGTTAAAAAATCATATGCGAATGCACACAGGAGAGAAACCATTTTCTTGTGAAGTTTGTGGATCAACATTTTCAAGAAGTTCACATGTAAATGCCCACATGCGAATACACACTGGTGAGAAACCATTTCCTTGTCAGGTGTGTGGATCAGCATTTTCAGAGAGCTCTCGTTTACAAACCCACATGCGAATACACACTGGTGAAAAACCATTTCCTTGTGAAGTGTGTCACTCTTCATTTTCAACAAGTGGATGTTTAAAAAGACATATGCGAATACATACAGGGGAGAAATCATTTCATTGTCAGGTGTGTGGATCAGCATTTTCAGATAGCCCTAGTTTAAAATCTCACATGCGAATTCACACTGGTGAGAAACCATTTTCTTGCAAAGTATGTCAATCAGCATTTTCAATGAGTGGAAGTTTAAAAAGACACATGCGAACACACACTGGTGAGAAACCATTTCCTTGTCATGTGTGTGAATCAGCATTTTCAGAGAGTGGCAGCTTAAAAATCCACATGCGAATACACACTGGAGAGAAGCCATTTTCTTGTCAAGTGTGTGGATCAGCATTTACAAATAAATCCCATTTAACACGCCACTTGCAAATACATACTGGTTAGATGTAACAGAGCACTAAACTTTTTGAACTTTGAAATGCATGAAATTGTAGGTTGGTAATTTTAAAAAGACTGCTAACTGGATGATAATTGTTGAAATTCTCAGGAAAGTAGCTTGAATTGTTAAAAAGAAAATTAAAATCCAAATGTGTTAAAATTGTTTTGAAATAATAAAATGTTATCCAGAATAGTTCCAAGGAGAATCGAACCCAAATTTAATTAGACAGAATTCTGTAAGATTAAATAAAACCAAGACTCATGATTCTCCTCCACTTCCTGTTGATAAGAGACAATGTGTCATTTGAGATGTCAGTTCTGGGAAAACAAAAAAAATATGTTTGCAATACCTTATTGGTAAAAAAGTGCATGGTCACTGAAAGTAACATCTAAAATTTTTCTGGACAAAGAACCAGAAAAACATCTGGGAAAGATTGTGTTGGCCACCCAGAAAAAATATTTTTACAAAAATAAATATTAGTGCCTAAGTTTGGAGATGTGTTTGTTTATTTTGTCATAGGTTGTCAAGCAACCAGTTACCTGAGTAATTATGATTACAAATCTTCTTTGACAGAAGAATTGTGAAACATTAATGAGAAAACCATTACCTGAGCAGTTTTTAATTAAAAATCTCCCACTCGTGACCAAAGCATTAGCTGGGCATGACTTTATAAGATCCAACCAGAATCTCCAAATCACCTATTCTGCAGTAGAGTATTTTGATTTGCAGTAGCCAATGAAGACATTTTATTCAAGCAGTTTTCTTTATATTTAACAATTTTGTGCATTTCATTAAAGGACTTTTTTTCTAGACTGAGCACCTGGATAAAATAGTCAAAATGCTGCCACAGCTATGGAAACTATTTCATAATCTTCATCAAGTGAATATGTAGACTTTGACAGGAATTGCATAATTTTTGAGAGAGTTGTGCAGTTCTACCAATAGTATACAATGTATACAAGCCGTTCTCCCCAGATTTTGGTGTCAATCTCAATATCATAAGATTTGAAGAAACCTGAAACAACTTTATCAAGATAACACCCATGCCTAACTCAAGAGGGAAAAGAATGCTGATTGGCTGTAAGGTCAGTATTACCCGACAAAGCAAGCGACTTGTGAATGGAAAAGAAAAAAGGGTCTGTTGTCAGTAGGTGGGCTACATTTGTTGCCATGTTTCAGGATAAAACCCTATCTAGTAGATCCATGATACAACTGAGGATATCAGAAAAGGTACTCAGCCAGAAGAATAGAACTGAAGACAGGCAGCCTACTAAGAGACTTTTGTTTCGTTAAGTTAAAACAGAAAAAAGTGACAAGGCCCTCTCAGCAAATACAACAAAAATGATACGAATTAGATCACTAAATACAACAACAGAGAAAAAGATACGAATTAGATTAGCAATGAGCAACCGACCACAAATGAGACAAAACGTGGATAATGTAGGTTTAAAATTCCTTTTCATCAGATTCTTTTCTTTGTTCATGTATCACTAAGGGTTCTTTTGGATCGATTTTGATTTCCTTACTTTTTTTTGCTTGATCAGTTAAGTTTGTGAAGTGATTAGAATGGAATCAAAAAGATTCTTTGGAAAAAAAATGACAAGGATGTAGTGAGAGGTGTGTGTCTGACATGCCCCCTCCTCCCAATAAGGAGAATTGGTCATTGTGGGATGGAAGGGAAGTCCTCACTCTGGGACATTATGAATTGTGTTTTGTGTGCAATAGAAACAGACACTAGGCTAAGGACTGTCCTACCAATCAAAGATTGCCTCTGGAAGCTGCAGATTATGTTAATCCCAAGTGTAGTAATTGTTGGAGATTGGAACATGGATATATAGTGTTGTGGATTCCGGGTGAGGAACCGCACAAAATAATGAACAACAAAACAGATATGGAGATAGAAAAGTAGGTTATATTGAATGTAATATACGAACTTGAATGCAGGTTAGTAAATCCAGGAATACTATTAGTAAAAAGCAAATATATACAAGTCTTGAAGTGAAGTTGTTGGAAATAGTATAACTATATAATTCTAGCTGAGTGGAACTCGGAGGTCATCTGACTTCTGATGCGATAGTCTCTGGGTAAGTTCAGTATCTCTTGGTAATTTACGTATAAGTTCCGGTACTCTCCAATAACTCGCACGGATCTCTAAGATTACTCTCTACTGCCAACTGCAATGGTATTTACCCACCTTCCTATTTAAGGTGAGATGTGACACAAGGTCTTTTTAATGTGGGTCTTCCCGGCCATATAGCCAGGCCAAAAATATCTGTATCTTTCCTCAGTCGGGATTCTACCCTTCGGTGGAACCATGACTGGATTAGTCCTCCCTCTCTGCCCGAAAGCAGAGAGCTGACAGTGTCATAGTAGCAAATGCCAACTGCAACAGTATTTACCCAGCTTCCTACATAAGGCGAGATGTGACACAAGGTCTTTTTAATGTGGGTCTTCCCGGCCATATAGCCAGGCCAAAAATATCTGTATCTTTCCTCAGTCGGGATTCTACCCTTTGGCAGAACCACGACTGGGTTAGTGCTCTCTGCCCGAAAGCAGAGAGCACTCTACATCTGAAGGCAGAGAGTTGACAGTGTCATAGTAGCAGAAGCAAATGCCAACTGCAACTGATGTTCTCTCTATGGCAGGAGTATATGTATACGCAGTCAAGTCCATTATCATATACAAAAGGGGAGATCCTACAACATATAGGATGGGAGAATGTTACTCCTACCCACCAAAAGGAAATTCTTACAACAAGAGGACAAAGCGAGGGAATGCCTCAGTAAATATGTTAGAAGAGATGATGGCTCAGATGACTAAGGAGAGAGATAAGCAAAAAGTGAAAGGTTTGACTTGTGGAAAGAATGGTCATGTTGAACTGTAAAAAGATAGTGTGTTACAATTTTGGAAGACTGGGATGCATTAAAATAGTCTGTACTGTCACACTTAAATGCTAGAGAGGCAGCAGTTAAAAGATAGTATCACTCAATAAGAATGCAGTTAAACAATGCTATAGGTATGAAAGATCAAGGAAGGAAAGAAAAGGTATTGTTATGAGGATGCATTTATATATAAAAATAATAATGTATAAAAAGTTATAGTAAGGGATTCTATTGAGTCCTACTTGTTATTACAAAAAATATTTAATTCATGAAGTAGTTGTTAAATAGAGAAATTAGGAATAGAACATTTTGGAAAATTGTAGAATGTTCAAGTAAAATTGAGAGAATTCTAAATAATTCTAGAAATATGCAAATTAGGTGTTAGGCCCTATAGAAATGGGTTTTGGGAAGAGAGTAGTTAGTTGTTTTTAATGGATTTGCTGACATTATCAACTCAGGCTTTGATTCAAGGATTTATATCCAGCCAAAAGAATCTCTAAGAAAAGTTGCCAACCAACTAAAACCTGAAAGAAAACTTCATGGAACTAAAAGGGTAAACAGTTTTTTTTAACTTTTCATTGACCATACTGGAAATTCTGTATATACGCATTTAAGGATTTCCAAAAAGTATAGCACTTAAACTACTTCGCTAACTTAACTGGGTAAAGATGCTGACTTTTCCTTCCCCTTCGTAACACTTCGCCTTCCAGTAGTAAACTCTACGTTTCTGTTTTGAATGCAAAAAATTGTAAATTTTGTATATATATCATTTTGTGTTTATCATAAATGAAATATTTGTATAGGATTTAACTCTGAGTTTTAGTCAATCATTTTTTTTTCTTTTTGTTACACTTAACATGTAACAAAATCATAAAGAAAGATTGATAATAGAATGATCAAGTTTTGATTGGCATTAGCTATTTCAAATAAAGTCAGGGAGAACTCACATGGTTAAAATGAAAATAA
This sequence comes from Ascarosepion bandense, assembly GCA_037127315.1. Classification (NCBI taxonomy): domain Eukaryota; kingdom Metazoa; phylum Mollusca; class Cephalopoda; order Sepiida; family Sepiidae; genus Ascarosepion; species Ascarosepion bandense. The sequence goes on along the minus strand of JBBBDQ010001917.1, from coordinate 3,075,875 downwards.
ACTACATAAAAAAAGATCACCCATGAAATTTGAGACAAAGACATTTGATGTAAACTTTTAAGGAAGCAACTATATTTGGCAGGTCAGTCAGTTAAGTGCCATATGTGATATATGCTTTGGGTGATCATGTCTTGAAAGAGACATGACTGACTGGAAGATTATCCTGCAGTAGGTTGCCATTTCATTCTGCTGTAGACTGATTGCCAACCAAGGCTATAGAACCCAATCTATCCTATTATTTCACTCATAGGTAGAGGGGGAAGAGATGTGTTATATTATTAAGTAGTAATTAGTGGGGATCAGTTTATTACTTAATGAATACAAAACTGATCCCCCACTTTATGCTCAGTAGAAGCCTTAATCATGTTTTCAACTATTATATTCAGTCAGTTAAGTGCCCTCTGTGATACACACTTTGGGTGATCATGTCTCTTTCGAGACATGACTGACTGGGCAGAAGATTATCCCACAGAAGGGTGCCATTGCATTCTGCTCTAGACTGGTTGCCAACCAAGGCTACAGAACCCAATCTGTCCTATTATTTGACTCATAGGTAGAGGGGGAAGAGATGTATTATATTATTAAGTAGTAATTAGTGGGGGATCAGTTTATTACTAAATAACAATATAAAACTGATCCCCTACTTTATACCCAGTAGAAGCCTTAATCATGTTTCCAACTATTATATTCAGTCAGTCAGTTAAGTGCCATACATGATATACGCTTTGGGCAATCATTGAAAATCACATGAAAACTACTGCACCGTATAACATTACATCACAATATAGCTTAATTTTTCAGTATTATTTACACTGAATGTAAAATATATTAAAACCAGAATTCTTATTATGAATCCCCACAAGCAAAATATGCTATTATTTTTACTGTATTCAATATGTAAAAACTGTAAAAAAAAAATTGTAAAAACTTACATACTCAATGAATAAAATTTGTTAGATCATATTTAACAAAAACAAAAAATAGATGGATTAATACCTTTCCCAAGGGTATTTGTGCATAGGTAAATGCAAGGAATTCAACTGGAATTCGAACTTGGCACCCCAATTTCTTGTTCCGAATCAATATCCACTACACTACAATGCACATCTGCTTGGCAGGTGCATAGTTATAAAAAAAAAATGAATATCACTTCAGCTGAGAGAATGAAACTTCTAATAGAATTGTATGACTTAGAAAGAAAAAAAAAATTTTTTTTTTGGATAAACAATGAACGAAAAAGTATATTTACTCCCTCCACCTTAGGGCAGAGGTAATAAAAGTTCTCATCTTAATTGTCATATCCATGGCATTTCAGCTGCTGTACAATCCAACCTTCTCCAGGTGACTGTAATTTTAAACTAAACCCTTTTTTCAATCACTAGGGTAGATTGTTCTCATTCCAAGAGTTATGCCACTTTCGGATGTTTCAGTTATCTCCATTTAACTTTACTCTTATTTTTTTTTCACCACTGCTGTCACCAAGTATTGAACTTACAACTCTTTAGGCCAACACTTTTATCCATTGGGCCATGTCTCCTTGAGTGTGTCTATGTCACATGGAATGAGAACAATCTACTCCAGAAAGAAAAATAAAGGGTTTTGTTCAAAATTTCACTCACCTGAAAAAGGTCAGAGCATACAATGGCCGAAACGTCATGAATATTACAATAAAGATGAGGACAACATTCTAGACAATGTAAGTAAAGTTAAAAATTATGTTTTAAAACAACAAAATGCAATCAAAAACAATTTTCAAGGAGAATCAAACTCTTATTTCTTCCTAACTTTCCACCAATTTATCAGAGATGTCACTCCTGGGAAAATAGAAAAACATACATTGTTTACAATACCTTATTTGTAAAGAGGCTGTGGCTGAGTGGTTAAAATGTTTGCTTTCTGACCATGAAGCCTGGGTTCAAATCTTACCATGGTTGATTTGTTAGGACGATGACTTCTTGATGTTCTCAGTCTGGAGGAGGCAAGTCTAGCATGTGGCACCTTTGGAAAGTGCTTGGAAACCAAGCCATGGGTTAACCCAAGGCTTGTGAATGAAACTGGGTAGAGGAGACCCTTTGAGAGTTGTCAATGTCTGTGCTAGCATGAAGTAGCCAATCATCATGACCAAAAGTTCAAACATCTTGGCCTTTTTTAGACTGTTCTTCATGCTAGATGATGTGCTCTCTCCCTGAAACTGTAACTAAGGTCTGCTCAGCATAGTTGTAGCAAACTACAATTGGGCTCTGGGTGTTGAATAAACACAAATATGCCTGAGCAGGCACCTGCAAGACAATGGGTGGTCACTGTAAATAACATTTAAAATTATTCTGGACAAAGCACTAGGAAACATCTGGGTTATGTTGAAAGATCTTGTTGGCTACCAGAAAAAATATCTTTACAAAAAGAAAGATTAGCACCTGATGTTGGGGATGGATTTGTTTATTTTCCCTTTTGTGACATTTGTTGAACATTTTTATAGCTGACATTATTTGTGATTTTTGGCATGAGTGAGACAAGCTAGATTTCAGCTGACAACAGATGGAGATAATGTGAATTGCCTTTGTCTTGGTGTGGATGATGAAAGCCATCAATCATCGTTATTAGGAGGGATTTCTTTATATATGTGAAGCAAGTGTTTTCTTGGTAGTGTTACGTGTTATATGTAACAAAAACAAAAATGATTGACCAAAACTCAGAGTTAAATCACATACAAATATTTAATTTACAAAAACATTAAATAAAAATATTTACAAATATACAGTTTTTACATTCAAAAAGAAAAACAGAGTTTACTACTGGCAGGCAAAGTGTTACAGAGGAGAAGAAAGGGTCATTATCTTTACCCAGTCAAATTAGCAAAGAAGTGCTGTATTTTTTTTAAATACTCAAATATCTATGTAAAGAATAATTTTAAGTATGGTCAATGAAAGAGTCAAAAATATCTATTTACCCTTTTTGTTCCAGGAGGTTCTCCTTCAGGGTTTAGTTGGTCATTAACTTTTCTTAGAGATTCTTTTGGCTGGATATAAATACTTGAATCAAAATCTGAGTTGATAATCTCAGCAAATCCTTTTAACAATAAACTACTCTCTTCCCAAAACCTATTTTTATAAGGGCTAACACCTAATTTGCATATTCTAGGATCATTTAGAATTCCCTTGATTTTACTGGAATATACTGGAAATTTCTAGAATGTTCCAAAACATTATATTCCTAATTTCTCTACTTTACAACTACTTCATGAATTAAAACTTTTTTGTAATAACAAGTAGGATATTCTTTCCCAGGGGTGTAGTGAAATCAGATGTGAGGATATGTTCCAAATTTCAGTGTTGGCCTGAAATTGCTAAAGTTGTTTTGCTAAAGAGCACAAGAGCAACTTCCAAACCAGCATAAAATCATCAAGAAACTCATGACACAATTGATAAATGTCGATAAGTCGTCATTATCTGAACAATTAGGATTATAAATTTTCTATGACAGAAGAACTGAGAAACATTAACTAGAAGGCCTTTACCTGTGTGGTTATAATTAGAAATCTCTCACTATGTTATTTTCTTTCAGATTAGACAGAAAGAAAAACATACATTAATCTTTATTTATAAAAATCCTTGTAATTTTTTTGTGGCCAATAATAAAGTTGTAGTAAAGTCATCATCATCATCTCATCCGTTACACTCAATGGTGTGTAGGGTAGCAACTTTTTGTTACTATTTTCATAACAAACTGTTTTTTATGGAGCAGGGTTGTTTGCCCTGTGTCCAACCCTCAAACCTGGAGGACCGGTGGACCATTCTTGGTCATTATGTTGACAGCACCTGGTATTCCCAAACAGTCACCCATCTAAGCACTGGTCAGGCTCAATGTTGCTTAACTTCGGTGATCGAACATGATATAGTTGTAGACTGTAGTAAAGTAAAGGAAGTAAAGTTCCCATAATGCATTAGAAAGAAAGTTTTGGTGCCAAAAATACATCACTGTCTGACCACCAACTCTTGGTCCAGAAAGACATTTTTATAAATGAGCTTGCAAAAAGGACATCTCTTCATGCAAATAAGCCTAAAAACACTTCTTTCTTTACATTAATATATACAAATCAATTAATACATATGTTCTCCCTCTAATATGAATTAATTATGTAAACAAGTGTATGTTTAATCATAAAATTATTTAAAAAATGATATATCTTGTTGCATTTCAGGTCTTTATGGAGGGTTGTTCACATAGTATGTATGCACTTAGTGGGAGTGGGGTCACCAAAAAACCTATGTTTGCATATGAAAAGTGGGAGTCAGCGGTCAAGTACATATGCATGAAAAAAATTATGGTGAAATAATCACTCGCAGAAGAAAAGAACGTCTTTGTTTCCAGCTTAGTAAATTTATTTGGTTGTTGACGCTGTTCTAAATTCTTGTTTTGAAATGAACCAAAACAAGTCTTGGAAACAAGGTTCACATCAAGTTTTGAGCACCAGAAAAATGAATAAAGGCATCATAGAATTTGAAAGGAAATTTTGTTTCAAAATAGACAGACTCTGCCCACATGCACATGAATAAAGTGTATTACGTTTTCAAAAGACTATGGAATAAAACAGTGTAATCTATTTGTTTCAAAATAGACAGACTCTGCCCACATGCACATGAATAAAGTGTATTACGTTTTCAAAAGTCTATGGAATAAAACAGTGTAATCTATTTGTTTCAAAATAGACAGACTCTGCCCACATGCACATGAATAAAGTGTATTACGTTTTCAAAAGACTATGGAATAAAACAGTGTAATCTATTTGTTTCAAAATAGACAGACTCTGCCTACATGCACATGAATAAAGTGTATTACATTTTCAAAAGACTATGGAATGAAACAGTGTAATCTATTTTGCTTCAGTATTTTAAATGGTTTATTTTACAAGTGTTGGTTGAAGAAGGCAGAGGATTATTTGAAATAGATAAATGTGTTCAGTACAAAAGATTGGGAAAGCCGACAATGACACCCTCATTAAAAAGGCAAAACATTCTAAAGCACATTATTCTAAAGTGACGGATGCTAATTATTATTACAGTAGTTATAAGAAAATTAATCTTTAAACTTTAATTTTTATTATTATCAAAGTTGGGAGAAGGTTGAATGGTTATTAAAGTGGCCTTGTGCCAAACATAACCAAACTCCCTACAACTTAATGTTTATCAGAAAGTTGAGAGCTGGAAGAATGGATGTATTTTGTTTGTATGTTAAAGTAGAATTTTATTAACAGAATAACATCAATTTTGTAGGAGTTAAATGTTCAAAGAGAAAGTGTAGTAAGGATTTAAGTGAATCAGAGTTCTAGCTGTAGCAAAATGTGTCTATGAAGAAGAGATTAACAAGTTTGTAATAAAGTCTGTGTTTCGTTCTTTTTTTTATAGTCGGTGAGAAAGTGAAAAGAAGGAAAAGCAATAAAGGAACATTGTACTTATAAAAGGAAGTTTTTAGGAGTCTGTTGAAGTGCCTTATTGTTGTTGCCTTCTTTGTTGACAGCAAGAATGGTGAGGACGATGAAGAACAGATAAAGAAAAATAGCATGCAAAAATAATAAGAACAAATGTGTGTCGAGATGTTATTGGATTTATAAGTTCCATAAACATGGCAATAAGGACAACAGCCTAAATGTAAATATACTAAATTTCATTAATCTATTTTAATTCTTTTGTTATTAACTTCTGAAGTATTTGATTTATTTAGTCAAACAAAATGAATTATCTTTCTTTTATACTGTAGTGAATACAGAATTAAAAGTAACACTATTCTCTTCACTTTTTACAAATTTTGCAATCTAGTGTGAAATCTAATTTTGATCAATAGAAAAAAGGATCAACCCTTTACTAAAGGAAAAAGATGAAGACAAAATTTCACAACCTGAAGTTAAATTAATTTTCCAACCAATGAAAGGAATTGATTTACAAAACTTAAGAGAAATTCATGAGCCAGTGCAAAAAACAAATCTTTTGCTATAAAAATAGAGAAAGTTAAATCAGTCAAATGGGTACAAGATCAGACATAGTGAGGATGTAACAAAAGAAATGCCACTGACCCGGACCTACTTTATTCATCATCATCAGTACTTTATTCATCATCATCAGTTCTCTTCACTCTGATTCATTTTTGTTTACAAACTATACCTATTTTATTCATCATCATCAGTACGTATGTTCTCTTCACTCTGATTCATTTTTGTTTACAAACTATACCTACTTTATTCATCATCATCAGTACGTATGTTCTCTTCACTCTGATTCATTTTTGTTTACAAACTATACCTATTTTATTCATCATCATCAGTACGTATGTTCTCTTCACTCTGATTCATTTTTGTTTACAAACAATACCTACTTTATTCATCATCATGAAAGGAAACTTTTTTTTAAAGAAAATTAATTAAAGAAATTAGATTTTTAATTTTAGATAATTAAAGAAATTACATTTTTCTTCAAATAAAAAGATATAAAACAGTATACTTTTCTGCTAAGATGCTTTTCTGTGGCTCTTAAAGTTCACCCACTCAATTGTTTCCTTGTGGGTGATTCCATTTTTTAGCAAGTACTCAATATGATGAATAACCTATCAGTCAGTTAAGTGCCATACTTGATACAAACTTAGAGGATCTTTTCTTGAAAGCGACATGGCTGACCGGTTAGAAGATTTTTCTACAGTATGTTGCCATTACTTTCTGTGGTAGAGTGGTTAACAAGCAAGGTTGTAGAACCTAGTCTGTCCTGTTATTTAATCCATTACTGGAGGGAGAAGCGGTGGATTAATAACTTTCCTAAGGATATTTGCATATAAGTGAATGCAATTAATTCAACTAGATTTTGAATTCAGCTTGCCAATATCCAGTGCACCACAACACTACTTAAAAATATGGGTGCTGGTGATCTGTTAAACATGAACCCTGTGTAATAATTAGATATTCTTTATTTAAAGAGTGCATGTTTGCATGTCTTCTGAAATTTGATAATGAATATCTACATACTTAGAGCATACATTTCACTCATAGAGGACCACATCAACAAGTTCCTCTCTCTCTCTCTCTCTCTCTCTCTCTCTCAGACATCTCTCCCCATCTCTACCATTCTTCAACATTGCATCTGCTGAGTAGGCCAAGGGCCCAGAATGTGGCCCATATCATTTTGCTTGGAGAGTTTGCCAGCATCAAGAATCTATGACCAAAATGACACTTCAAGGATGAGTTAAAAGACATCTCTGATACAGGCCAACATTGTCCCTGAAACCTGGGTAGCCATTGCTGCAAATCAGACTTCTTAGTGTAGGGTGATCAGAAGGAGTAGACAAGACTTTTGAGCCTGACTGTCAACATGATCAGGATCTGTGACATGCCTTCAGGAAGATCTGACTTACCCAGCCACACACTTCTGTGACTCCTGTTTACAGCACTTTAAGAGTATGCTGAGCCTTCACAGCCATCTCTGCCTCTGCCACCAGAGAGGAGAAAGGGAATAAAGAGGATGACGATCATGATGCTCAGATGCGAGTAGATGACGACTATACTATACATAAGTTTTCTCTACATTTAAAGAGAGAAATGTTGCTACTCAAAAGCCCAATAAAAAATATTATTTAACATCAAAATTACAATTTTTATTTCAATCAGAGCATTTCATTACTTCTAGTCACTGGAATGTCTCTACTACAACATGAATTCTTTCAAATCCATCTTTTTGGATATCCAATGGTGTTATATTAGTTTTTCTCGGGACAATAAGGTAGGTCGATTTTGGAACCATGGTAGTACACTCAATTTGAAAGCATGAAGAACGACACAAAATATTTTTTCCAAATTGTTACTGCTTTTTGAGGAAATGAATTTAAAGATTACATTTAGGTTCAAAATCATAGCATCAGAATTTAATTCCAGTGATCAGTGGAAGCTTTATAGCACAGCCTTCAAAGGGAAGTTATACTGAATGATTTAACTATATTATGATGTTATACAGTGCAGTTGTGTGATTTTCAATTAACAATGGAAATTTAAAATATATTTTTTTATAATTTGTGCCCAGTAATATTATGGTAATATATATGCTTTTATCTATTTTTTGTTTTTGTTAAATATGATCTAACAAATTTTATTCATTGAGTATGTAAGTTTTTACAATTTTTTTTTTTCAGTTTTTACATATTGAATACAGTAAAAATAATAGCATATTTTGCTTGTGGGGATTCATAATAAGAATTCTGGTTTTAATATATTTTACATTCAGTGTAAATAATACTGAAAAATTAAGCTATATTGTGATGTAATGTTATACAGTGCAGTAGTTTTCATGTGATTTTCAATAAACAATGCAAATTTAAAATATTTTACCTTTATGGTGTTATATATACACTTTTATTTATTTTTTGTTTTTATTAATTATGATTGCTTTTTTGTAATCTTTTTCAATTTTCTTTTTAATACCGTTTTTATTTATTGAATACAGTAAAAAAATTGCATGTTTTGCTTGTGGTGATTAATAATTAGAATTCTGAAGTTAGTTTATAAGCAAACACCTGTGGAAATTAAATATTTCTATAGATTCTTTTCTTCAGGCTAAATGCTCAAAAATTGGTGAAAGCTACAAATTTGATCATGGTATCAGTACTTATGACATAGAGCTCCAGCTTTTACACTGAGTGCAATGTTGATTTTCTAAATCAAATGAAAAAAAATCAACCTGCCCTATTACATAAGTGTTCATTTGCTAAATCCAACAATCTGTTGTTTTATTTAATAAAATGTTTTGGATTCTTTGCATGCAGAAACAAGGCTTTTCTTTTGAAATACATAAGCAAGCATAGCATGTTTTCTTTTCATTGTATTGTTACACTGTTTGTGTTGTGGAGTTTCCCCTTTTTCCATAATAGACATGCCTAGAGTATACATATACTCCTGCCATAGTGAGATACCGAGAGATACGTCAGATACTGACAGATACCGAGCTTTCATGGAGAATATAGCATCATAGTAGCTCTGAGCTCCACTCATACAGCAGATTATCACACAGTACTCGTCAGCTTTCGACATGGACATACTAATTATACTATGGCTTCACTTTAGAGACTTGTATATATACTGCGTACTAATTCGTATTCCTGGATTACTAACCTGCATTCAATTTTGTATCTTTTACGTTAATATACTTATTTTTTTATCTCAAATTCTGGTTGTTTTTCCTTCATTTTGTGCAGTTCCCTTTCTTGGAATCCACAACAATTTGGAATTTAAGATTCTATCATTGAAATACAGTCCACTAAGTATCAATGGAGCTATGATCCCTATGTCTGACATTTTAATAAAAATGCTAAACTGTTGATATGAAACACTTTGCTTTGTCAACACAGTGCTAGTGCTCCTTTAGAAGCTGTTATGTTGAAAGGAGGTATGGGAAGCTTTACTTCATTTGTAGGGCTGCAAACATACTTAAGTGGGTGGTGGGCATTTATCAATTTTTTTTTTCAAAAACTATTCAGTATTGGCTACAAGAAAGAAATGGGTGAAAGTTATTTAAAACTGGGAAGCTATCAAACTTTTTTCATTGCTTTTTTAACTTCCTATGTGGTTTCAACACGAGCTTCTTACTAAACAAAAAACCACTTGCAAATTACAAGACAAGGAGATCTACAATTACTTCTAAGCAGCAGAGAACCTAGAGTTAATGTCTTAGTCGACTTTGGTGCTTATTGGCTATCTCATTGAAAACATTAACATAAACTATCAAATAAAAAGTGTTTTTGTAGCATTTTAATCATTGGCATTTATAATATGAATGAAAATATTAAAATCATTTTTGCACTAATACCTAAGAGTTATCTTGCTATGAAAAATGAATTTGGTATAATATTCAAAATTTAATTTGGGGGGCGGGCATGTAAACTTTTACGCCAAATAATGGTGCTGGTTAAAAATATGGTTGGGAAATACTGATACAGGGCAATAGATCATGAGGATAACCTGGCTGACTATTACTTTTGAGTCATCAGCGAAATCCTCTCATGGTGTCCCGGACAAAATTTATCCAGTTGATGTGTTAGAAATCAAGCAACAACTAAAAACAAACTCATTGGATGATATCAGATTAAACAAAGTTTGACTTTCATTGATCTGTTCATATTTAATTGTTGTACAATGTGGAATTTTTTTCTTTGTTCCCCAGAGTAAACTTTAAGCAATAGCCTTTTTGTGACAATTTCAGAAGCAGTTACATATCAAGTACTTGTCTACACAAACCAGTTTTGTTCTATGTAGCTTTATTTTCATAAAAACAAATCATAATACAGATTTCTTTAACTTTATACCAAATTATACGCTTATTTCTTCAATTTTATTTAACAATGTATTTTGAATCTTAAAAAAATGGGTTCCCTTCAATATGTATTTGAAACTAGTCTTTCTAAAACTGGAATTCCCTGAAAATAATGAGCCATGCTTTACCATGTGTTGTTTTAGCTGAGAATGATATGAAAATCCTGATTTACACACTTGAAAAGAAAATTAATTATCTCCTTGTAAATTGAAATTTTCTGAAAAGTGGTTTCACACACTTGTCAAGAAAATGGTTTCTCACAAGTATGTATTTGCATGTGTCTTGTTAAAGCAGAACAGGATGAAAATGCTGAGCCACATACTGGACAAGAAAATGGTTTCTCTCCTGTGTGTATTCGCAGGTGTCGTTTTAAAGCAGAATGTTCTGAAAATGTTAACCCACATACTTGACAAAGAAATGGTTTCTCTCCTGTGTGTATTCGCATATGGCTATGTAAACTTGAGCTTTGTGAAAATGCTGAACTACACACTTCACAAGAAAATGGTTTCTCACCTGTGTGTATTCGCATGTGCTTTTTTAAATTGGAATGCTCAGAAAATGCTGAGCCACACAATTCACAAGAAAATGGTTTCTCACCTGTGTGTAATCGTATGTGTTTTTTCAAACTGGAATTTTGAGAAAATGCGGTTCCACAAGTTTGACAAGAAAATGGTTTCTCTCCAGTATGTATTCGCATGTGATTTCTTAGCTTAGAACTCACTGAAAATGCTGATCCACAAACTTCACAAGAATATGGTTTCTCACCTGTGTGCATTCGCATGTGCTTTTTAAAAGTAGAATCCTGGGAAAATGCTGATCCACAAACTTGACAAGAAAACGGTTTCTCACCAGTGTGTATTCGCATATGGGTTTTTAAAATGGAACTCCCTGAAAATGTTGTTCCACATACTTGACAAGAGTATGGTTTCTCTCCGGTGTGTTTTCGCATGTGTTGTTTCAAATTACAATGCTCTGAAAATGCTGAGCCACACACTTGACAAGAAAATGGTTTCTCTCCAGTGTGGATTCGCATGTGATTTCTTAACTTAAAACTGATTGAAAATGCTGATCCACAGACTTCACAAGAAAATGGTTTCTCTCCAGTGTGCATGCGCATATGTCTTTTAAAAGTAGAATTTTGTGAAAATGCTGATCCACAAACTTGACAAGAAAATGGTTTCTCACCTGTGTGTATTCGCATATGAGTTTTTAAAATGGAGCTCCCTGAAAATGCTGATCCACATACTTGACAAGAAAATGGTTTCTCTCCAGTGTGTTTTCGCATGTGATGTTTCAAAGTGGAATTCTCTGAAAATGCAGATCCACATACCTGACAAGAAAATGGTTTCTCTCCAGAGTGTATTCGCATGTGTCTTTTTAAACCAGACTTATTTGAAAATGCTGTTCCACATACTTGACAAGAAAATGGTTTTTCTACTTTGTGTATTTGCATGTGTTTTTTTAAACTGGAAATCACAGAAAATATCGATGCACATAATTCACATGAAAACATTTTTTCTCCAGTTTGCTTCCCTGTGTCTTTTTAAGTTTGAAAACCAGTAAAAATGGTGGCCTGCAACAATTCACATGAGTTGCTCTACAGTACGTCTTTTGATGAGTTTATTTTGAAATGTGAATTTAGTAAAATTACAGATATAAGGAATTTGAATTAATGAAAGATTTTGTACACCTACACACCTACCAAAAATGCTTCCTTTGACATGTTTTTGTGTGTGTCTTTTTAAATTGCCATCCCCAGCTGATACTGATATCTGTGAATAAAGAAGAGTTAAAATGAAAATAAAAAACTCAAACATTATTTTGCAATTATTAAATTATAATAACTCAAACGGAACATCAACAAACAATTTTTTCTTTATGTTATTCATTTTCTGAAACAAAAGCACACTTCATTATTGCTAAAAATATGAGAAAATTGTTTCTGGTCTAACTTATTAAAACATGTTACACTTGGTTCACAATGAGAATGCCAGGATCTGAGCATTCACCTGAGAAGCTAATCTGTCACATGTCAGGTTAGCTATTTTAAAACTGTTTAATTGCAAAGCTTGTAGATGTTAGTTGTTTTTATGGCAAATCAACCTCGGTGGGTCATTTATTGCCAACTAAACTTTATTTATTTATTGCTGGTAATACCTTTTTCTTTCAACAATTTATTGTTGTTTTTTATATAAGTTTTGTGTCTAGTAAGACATTTTTCTTTTCGAATATCAAGATTCATTGGGATTTGTTTTTAAGGGCAGTATCCCCAAGTTCTACCCTTGTTATTTAACCCATAACTGGAGGGAAGGGATGGATTAATACCTTTCCCAAGGGTACTAGCGCTTAAGTGACTGCAGGGTATTCAACTGGAATTCAAACTCGGCTCACCGATTTCTCTTTCCAAGCCAATATCCACTGCACCACAACGCACATCCATCGCTAGACACTTACAACACCTGGTATTCCCAAGCGGTCACCCATCTAAGTACTGACCACTTGTAGATGTCATATACTGTGTTGTTAGTATACCTGAAGAATGACTTTATAATTAGTAACATGTGCTACAATTGGGTTTATGTGACTTTAAATTATCACATCTGAAAATTGGTATTTGTTTATTTTGGATTCAGTTTGATATCAAGGATCAATATAAATCAAATCAATATAGGATGAATGTATAAAATCTTATGTCGCACTTGATGACTGGTTTCCAGTACGACCTCATTTCAGCTCAGTGTAGTCTGTCTGTTGGTCACTTCTAGCCAAGCTATTATTACTCTTTCTCTTTGTATCTGTTTGTATCTCTTGTTGACGTAATATATGTTCTTGACCTACCACTGTTTTGACTCATTATTTTATGGTCCCATACCGAGTCCATATCAATAACTCTAGATGAAACACAAAGAATCTGCAATGTTATTGGTCCTGACCTGACATCTCAGCTTCAGTTACTTTTACACTGCTGTAACATAATTTCCTTATGCTTTTTCTAGGTTGCTAAATTACGTCACAGAAATCAAATCACATTTTTCAAAATTACATGAGCTTTTCACTAGTCAGCCCAGCCAGAGTTCTACTTCGTTTCATGTTTATTTAACTGACTTTTCTCACCTCAAAGTGACTGAAGCAGTAAGGCACAAATCCAGGAAAGGCTGAAACTTGTCAGCAGGGACAAAATTCTGAGGATAATCAGTCTTCCCTACAAAGTGTATTTCAGGCAGTCCCCAGTATTTGTATATTTACTGATCATAAACCAATTTTTGGCATATTTTTACTTATGAAGATGCTTGTTGAGGAAATGTTAGAAAATTACCAATAAATATTAAATTTACTATAGTTCAGTCAGTCAGTTAAGTGCCATACGTGATAGAAGTTTGGGTGATCATGTCTTGAAATAGAAATGACTGACTGACTGGGCAGAAAATTTTCCTGCAGTAGGTTACCATTACTTTCAGCAGTAGACTGGTTGTTAATGAAAGCTATAGAACCCAATGTTTTGCTATTTAACCCATAGCTGGAAGGAGAAGCAGATTCATACCTTTCCCAAGAGAAATCCAAAGTAAGCTCTCCGATTTCTCATTCTTGGGTGATATCCACCACACCACAATTCCACATCCTAAAGTTACTATAGTTACCACAGAGGAGAGAGAAAGAGAGAGCGAGAGAGAGAGATGTACAGTAAAATACACAGATATTCATAAAAAATAATATACCATCATATATAAAAGCAACAATAAATTTACAACTATACACACAATAACACACACACACACACACGTATATATATATATATATATATGCTCAAACACATACAATCATGTATTTATACACACACATTATGAAGAGTCATGTAAATATCTTTGATAAATCTGTGTTGTAAAAATAACATCTATATTTACATTTTTGTTCAAGATACGATCTCCCTGAGGACATTTTATCTGTTGTTGTATTTTAAAGAAATATATATATATATATATATATATATATATATGATGTTGATATTTACAAAATGAGCACAGTGATACACACACAATTTTTTTTTAAATAGTGGGGGTATCTTTTTCATAAAAGCAATGAAATGATTTTCCTAATTGAATATTTTCTTAGTTTTAATGCATTTAAAAAGAAGTTTGATTTTTTTTTCTGGTCGGTAACATCAAAAAAGGTAGGTTTCTTCAATATGTAAATGTTGATTGGAGTTCAGCATATACATTTGCACGGAAGTAAGGCTATTTTGGAAAAATCTGAAGGGATAAAAGCCTTCGGGACCTAAAACCAAAAATTACCGCCAGACTTTAAACCAATGTCTTTTTTTATTATCAAAAAACGCACAAATCCTTTCTCTTAATAATACGAACATTTTGATGGAAAAAGTTTGTTTTTATTAAATTTGGGGCCTCTTTTTATCTATGCTGTATTTTTTTTAGCGATTAAGTGGAGTTAAAAAGTAAGAACTGAAAATTACGTTTAAATCGGATAATTATCTCAGTCTGCTTTAGGGGAATTGAAAAAAAAACAAAAAAACAGGTGGAATTGTTTTTTTTTTCTGCTTTTATTTCGAAAAAAGTTTTTTCGTGTTATTTTTATGCAAAAAGGAAGATTTTTTAATATTTATTAATAAAATCCAGTTAGTTACTTTGAAACAAATTAGGTAAATGTTGAATTTTCAAGAGATTTTTAATTTAAGTTTATTTTCATGTTTCCTTAATTAAATTTCGACGAGCGACTTTTTTTTTAATTCCTGAAACTTTAAAAATGTAAAATAATTTTTCTTTTTATAAGGTTTTTAATCTTCAAACAGACAAAAAAAAAACTTTAAAGGTTATTCTATTTTAAATGCGTTTAACATTTTAACATTTGTATTTTTTTAATGACTAAAAAAAGTAAAAAAACGTATTTTTATTCCTTGTTTGGAACATGTTTGATTTATTTTCAATGATAATCAGTTCAGCCATAATCAGTGAAACTATGCAAAACTGAATTTCCTTAGCAACAAAAAAGATGCTTAGTTTTTTTTAATGAACAATTTTTCTTATTTTTCTTCGAAAAAAAAAAGAGAATTCGAAATCTGTCAACAAAAAAAAGAAACAATAAAGAAAGTGAAAGACATTTTAATTATTTAATGTATTTTTTATGATTTTTTTTTTTATATAAATTAGGTCAAAACAAAACTAAAGTCAAAAAAAGACTTTTCCAATTTTGAGGTTCACAACGAAGGGAAAATAACAAACGAATCAGGAATTTTAACTTTAAAAAATTAATTAAATCTTTTGACAGATTAATAAAATGATTTCTAATACAAAAAAATTTCGTCAAATTGCAGATAAATTGTTATTAAAATTCGATAATTGATTTGAAGATGAAATTGAAATTATTAATTTTCACAATAAAAATATTTTATCGTAATTCCTGGGAATTAAAAAAAAAGGAAACGTAATTAAAACTTACTGTTTTCTTTCCCTTTAATTATTTGAGATCCTCGAGACTATGCCGTAAGAAAATATTAAAAAAAAAAACACAAAATTTAAGATAAGTTAATGTTTTTTAAAAAATAATTATAAGGCGTCGTTTCTATTTGTGGTAAAATGACAGAAGAGCGTTAATGTAAAGGGAGATAATTAATAGAAGCCATAAATAAAAATATAACTTCTTAATTCTTGTTCTTAGTAATTTCATCGTTTAAATTAAAATCCACTAAACGAAATCATTAATTTATAAATGCTGACTTTTCTTTTTTACAATTGTGTTCAAGGTCAAGTGACACTCAAGGTAGAGGGCTGCAGAATACGCAATATACTGCATCTCCTTGGCCTCATGTTTTCAATCAACCTAAGGTGGAACATATATATTCAATCCTGGGTTAAAAGCAATCGGAGTCTAACTGTACTGATGAACTGTGATACAATGAAACAGATCTGTCTGCGGATGACTATATATATATATATATATATAGCTGCATCTACTGCTAGAAAGTTGAATACTGCATTGCCATATCTAGTACGATGCTTCTGCTGGTTGTCTTGATGTTCTCAACAAAATCCAAAGAAAGATTTACAACAATGGAATCCGGTCCTGACATGGCATCTTAACTTTAGTCATTTTCTCTCCAATGTCTTCTGTCTGTCTTTTCTACAAATATTTTCATAGCAACTGTTCTGATGAGTTTTTTTCCTCTGGTGCCCTGTACATATGAATTTAAGTGTGCTACTAGATTGCTATCTATGTCCCGCTCTTTTACAGTTGAAATAGTTAAATGTATCCCACACTTCTACTTCAACAGTTTCTTTTCTCACGCTTCCCACCAGTGAAACTCCCTTCCATTTACTGCTCCCTGATAACTACATTCACCCAAAATTTAAATGCAATGTCAATTGCCATTTACTATCTTCTTGAATCCCATTCATTTTTTATCTTTTCTTCAATACCTCTTGTACCCAGTCTTTTCTCTCACTATAACCCCCTGCACACTAGTGGTGGTCCAGCCTCGTTTGGGGTGAAATGATACGAAAAATGTTTATGGGGATATCTGGGGAAGATTCTGGAACAGATTGTAGCAATCAGGAAAGCATCCTCCTGAGTGTTGTTTGTACAAAGAAATTACTCAAGTTTAGTTTACATTTTACAAATAGAATACCAAAAAAATGAATGTGGTTTAATACTATATGTTGGAATGGCAGGTCTTAGAAATTAATGATAGAACTGGTGAAACTAAGAAATATAGTTCATCTGAACACTTTCCATGGAAACAGTGTAGCAGATAGGAAATTAATTAAAATCAACTTTCTTCTTCACTTTTACAAAAATTCACAATGACGTGTGAAATCCTGGTTTTTCCCAAATAGAAAAAAGATTGACCATGTGCTTAACAAAAAAGTCGAAACCAGATTTTGCAAGTAGGTGTTAAAATAATTTTTGACCAATGGGAGCGACTTGTAAGACTTGAAAGGACTTAGTGATCCAGTGCAAAATTCAAAAGGACATAAATGACTTCGCAGTGTTAAGAGACAGAGAGATGGGAGCAGCGAAAGAGAGACATGCATCTAAAATGTAACTTCAAACTTCACGTGACCCGGACATTGTCCTCTTTCTCTTTCTCTATTTCAACAATTACTACTACAAACATTTTGTACGAACTCTACCCTTAACCTCTTAATAATGTTTCTAATTACACATTAACTCCTACAATTAATGTTAGTCTTTCCCTTTAATAAATTTCTATTTTAAAATGTATATTTTATTCTTCTTACGCTATTCCACACAATTCTATATATTCTAACCTGTCGACAACCAACCTTCTCATGATGAAAAACCTTCTGATGATTATAACCCTGCATAAAACTTGTAAGCTGTAGGGAGTTCGGTTAAGTCTAACACAAGGCCGAATCAAAGAAACATTAACTAGCTCCCTACGCTACACTGGTGACTCACAACATTCAAGGAACACGCACCCCCACACTACAGCAGCAATAGATTAGCAAGAGGCATACCACACTGTGATAAAGGATTTGTTGGGTGGAAAACAATTGATTATCCCCAAGGATACAGAAACACTCTTGAATTATGCTGAATCTGGAAAGTGACAATTGGCTATCTCCTGCCCATATGTGGTAGCAGTACTCAATTTTAGGCCTGTTCCTGCTTATGTACATGTAAAGAATATCAATAAATATAGTCAAGGGAGTCAAAAATATATACAGTAATAGCAGCATCATAGGAATAACCATCATTTTGACACATCATTATTTTCTGTAGGCATGAAGATAAAAACATTGCCGATTCTTCCTCTATAACCATTTCATCTAAATAGATGTATATACAGTAACAGTAAGTGTTGTTGGATTTTCATAAGATTTCATTGCACAGAAAATCCAAACTTACATGCACCTACACCTTTTCATGAGACAATAAAAACCTAATACATTTATACATTCACCAATAGAAAAGTTCTTTTGAAAAGACAGCTTATTAAATTTTACCATCTGCTGATATCTGCCAAAAAAAAAAAATAAATAAAAATAAATAAAAATAAATAAATGAATACAACCACTTATTTATTGGCCAATTGGGGACAAGGGAAAATAATCTTAAGTGTTGATCCATTTCTATTTTCCACAATGGTATAAATATATGTGATTGTTGCTTTTCTTTACAGAAAGGTCATTGGGCTGGCAACATGCTTTTTTCCACACTGCACTAATGGATTCTCCCCTTCCCTCAATGACTTGTTGGCAACAAAAGAAAGACAAAAACTTAATATGCCTAAACAACATCATCTTTGCTCTTCTT
This sequence comes from Ascarosepion bandense, assembly GCA_037127315.1. Lineage (NCBI taxonomy): Eukaryota > Metazoa > Mollusca > Cephalopoda > Sepiida > Sepiidae > Ascarosepion > Ascarosepion bandense. The sequence goes on along the minus strand of JBBBDQ010001917.1, from coordinate 3,057,249 downwards.
CACAAAAGAAGAATTTCATCTGACCTTCAAAAACTCAACTCTTAAAACACACATTTACAGGAAAACAAGACTTTCCAACATATGTGTTACTGAAAAATAACAAAAATTGATGTCATTTTGCTTGTTAAATAAATTTACACTTATTTATACAGACAAGACCCTTTCATTTTTATGCAACCTTCAGATACTTTCAAATGTAGAGGACTAGGTTATGTTTGACACTTCAATACAGCCTTTGAGATTTCACTTGCCCAATCGACTCAGTCGATTAAAAACTTAATTGGGTGATTAAAGTTTATTGCTTTACTTGCCTGTGGTTGATTAAAAATCTTGCAATGATGAAACATGTCCCTTCAAATATAGAAAAAGGAAATCTGATTCCTTTTACAACCAAAAGTATGCCACTGAACATTTACAAGTTACTGAGAATGGCCTACAATGACATTATTGAATTCTGTCTTGCTTTTATCATCCTGGTTAGTGTAAACATTCATTTAATTAACATTTCCAGAGTGGAGCCAAAATGTCTCTGTCACCCAGATTAAAGACGCTCACAGATTTTTAGAAACTCATTTGGAAAAATTTATCCTTGACTCAACATCTATATTTCCTCCCTGCTTATGAAAAGTAAAAACAAATATTTGAAAGAAAAAAATAAAATTGTTATGCACATCAAATTAATTTCTAAATATTTAAAATTTTTTAAAAATCTTTTCTAACACGTTCGAAATTTTAATTAAATTCATTTTTTTGTTTTCCGTCAGCAATTCACGCTATGTTTACGTAAGGCGACTATTAAGAAAATGGAGTCTTTTGAGTAAATTGATTTTGGGGCAAGTAAATTTTTCCTCGCTCTTGACTGCTGATCGAGTGATTTCTTTTTCAAATCTCAAAGGCTGATTAAACAGTATATTTACTTACATCTACTGGCTGAATAATTGAGAAATCTTGTTAGAAAAATATGCATCCTACAGCAGGATTCTGACCTGCATCCCTTATGGGAAACCATCATTAGATCTGACATATCCTTGACCACTTGATCACAAACAAACAAATCCTGAATAGTGCACATTTTTCCAATTTTTTGAAATTTCCCATCTGCTCTGTTTTTGTATCCTAATTAATGTAAACAAAGACAATTTATTTGCAAAATTCATTATAAAATTGATTAAATCAGAGGGAAAAAATAAAGGGTTTAGTTTGAAATTCCAATCACCTGAAGAAGGCCAGTGTGTACAACGGCAAAACATTGTGAATATGGCAATGAAGATGAGGACAAGATGGAATTCAACCAATGCAGTACCCTACAACATAACTACTCTGGGTACATGACAGCAGCTTTGAAAAAGTGGGATAGCAGGGTGCAAGAGGATAGCAACACCCAGGAAAAACCTTGGTCTGCCAATTCAACCAATGCTTTTATCCACTAAGCAACCCAGAGACATATCAACAAGAAATGCTCTGTATATTCAATACACTACAACATAACTGCCCTGGGTACATGACAGCAGTTTTGACAAAGTGGGATAGCGGGGTGCAAGAGGATAACAACACCCAGGAAAATGCTTTGGTCAGCCTACCCTGTGTGAAAGTATCATAGGAAAAATACAAAAGATCTGTGATCCATTTACGATTAGGATGACCTTCAAAAGTGGTTTAACACTTCACAGAGGAGAACTAGATTACGGATTGTGTGTATGACATTCTAGGCAACTGTGGCAAGAAATATAAAAAAAAATACTGCCTTCTTAAAATAAGATTGTGGGTACACAGCAAATCTGTAATACAAAGGAAAATAGAAAAATCAGGCATAGCTGACCACATGGAGAGGAAAGTGAGATCCATGCTGATGTTAAAATAATAGACAGAGCACTGGAAAATACAAAAACTGAAGGAATCAGCATATGTGCTGAGCCACAAAAATCTCCTAAGACTGCCAAATATAGAAATGAATACAATATGGAAAGCAGTAATAAAGAGAAAATAGAGAAAAACAATAAAAAATAAATTGTACTATGAGCTTTGTTAAAAAAAAAGATTAGAATCATTAAGTTCATAAGTCATAAGTCCTGAAAACTTCAAACACTGATGGCACATGGCCCAGTGGATAAAAGTGTTGGTTGAATATAGTGACATGTCTCAAAGAATTGTGAGTTCAATACCTGGCTATAGCAGAAGTGAACAAAAATTTGTAGAGTTGAGTTGTTGTCCATAAATAAAAAAAACACCTTTGTGTTTGTTCATCCTTATTATCTGTTAAATTTTTCCCACTTGCAAAGATCAATTTATTTACACTTGAAATTATAGACAATACACATCTTCCAGTAAAAACAAATAAAATTTCAAGTACAATCACAATTTCTAATCAGTCAAGAGCTGTTAATATCAATATTATTGTGAAAACATTGACTTGTGCAATAACATCCAACAAGGGATATCTATTATCATTAAAAATATTGCTTAACAGACGAGTTATATTTTTAAGATTACCCATAGACCAAATAAGGTAAAGTTAGATGTGCCATGCATTCCATTCTATTTACTGAACAAAATGTTTACATTTCTTTTACAGGGCAAATCATTAACAGATAAAAAAAATCCTATGTTAAAGTATATTTTATTAAAAAGCTTTGGAAATATAACTTTTATTTAATATAAATTATTGGAGAAATGTATCTTCAGTGTTTAGCAGAATATGCAAATCATTTCAAGATAAATTGAGAAGTCATTCAACTCATGCAAGTCTGATTAATTAAAACTTTTATTTAATAGAAATTATTACAGAAATGTAGTGTTAAATATTTGTTGGATGATATTTTTGAGACTCATGATATTTTTAGCAATGAAGTGTATTTGTGCTTGGTGACTCAGATATTTTGAAATTTGAGTGTATTCTGTTGAAAAGTGTCAGCCATGTGCACAAAAAGGAAACATTTTCAGATTGGGATTTTTATTTTGTCTACCCAGGTCAGAAGTTTATGTCCCAGATTCAAGTTTGTACAGGAAGAGAGCTGCTCAACAGCATGGTAGTGACGTCAAGCTGACAGAAAATTTTTAGTGAGAATTGTATTTTGATTTTGAAGGAGCCTGAATTTACCTGTTGAAGTGGACGAATGACCTAAAATTGGGTTCTCCTCGATGTATGCGAGGTGCTGACAACTGTGACTAAAAGAACATCTTACTCCATGACCTGTCACCAAAGATGTTTTTGTTTGAAAAATGAAAATAAAATATATTTTATATTTTATTTACATTTGGATCCGATCCTATTGTTTTCAACAGAGATGTTTGTTACAGTTTATTTTTTTACAGTGTTGAGGATGTCAAAGAAGATGAAGAAGATAATAAAATGTTTTTGTGAAACATATTTGTGTGAAGAAGTCAGGTTGAGTGGTTTTACAGTGTTGACGATGTCAAAGAAGAAGATAGTAAAATGCTTTATGAAACATATTTGTGTTAAGAAGTTTTCGTGAAGCATATTTGTGTGAAGAAATCAGGTTGAGTGGTTTCTGACGAAAAGCATTTATGATTTGAGTTGAAAGTTTTAAGTGTCGCCCCAGAAGTTTTGAGAAGCATTGTCATCGTCGTAGCAGTGGCAGTGGAAAACCACTGAATTTATGAAGTTTAATGTTCGTCACCAGCCCAACGTCATTGTGCAGCATTTGTCATTCGTTTTACCAACATCACTGATTCAGCAGCACTGGACCCAGTATTGTTTCAGAAGAATTATATACCTAAGAAAGTGGTATATAAAATACACATTTTAGTGCACAGTGGCTTGCTGTTTTTAGGCAAAAAAAAAAAGCACAGAATGATCTCAAGCCTTTGTTGCCACTGAACAAAAAGAAAAAGCAAGACAGAAAAAAGAAGCTAGATGTAGTTTTCTCACTGAAGGTTATAATCATGCTATGTTGGTTGCTAACCGACTTAACGCACCCAAAATGTTAGGAACTTGGTAATCTTCCACTGAAAGCTGACTCCTTAGTATTCAGCTGACTGCCAACTAATATCAACTGCCTAGTAGTTCTACTGAACTCCAATAAAACTCTAAAGAACTTCTATGAACTTCCCAAGAATTTCTCCCCTTAACTTCCTGTTAACTCTTATTAATATAGGAAGGAGGGTCGATTATCTGAGGAATAGTTGTGTATCCCCATAACAATGGTCATGACACAGAGGTCAGCAAGGTAGGTAACAAATTTTTTGTTTACCTGTGAGAGTTGTGCTTGTTTTTTTCATTGCATGAAAAGTTGCTGTTTCCGCCAAAAACTAACATGGAACAACATACCTTTGAAGAGCCTGACCGTGGAGTGAGTGTAAGTGAGGTTTTGTTTTTTTTTTCCAGGGTAATTATAGGGGTTGTCATGGCATCCAGAAAAAGAATGAAAAAAAGAAAAAAAAAAACAGAAAACAGAGTTGAAGAGGGAGTGGTGGAATTAATAGTCAGAGGAAGTAGAGCTGTGAGAAAAGATAAGTCGTAAAGCACGGAAATATTTTTTGAACTGGTCTAAGTTTGGTTTTTGTTTCAACCAATAGCAGGTGAAAACTATTATTGGAATTAGCTCCTATTGCCGCTTTGTGAAAAACGTGTAGAAAGCTGTGATAGTCAAGTTCTATGAGGTTATTTAGGGATTTTATAGGAGTACAATATAGGGTAAATATGAGATTTGGTGAGGTTCTATGAGGGATACAGAAGGAAATAGGTTAGACATGCATTGGAGGATTTCTTATGGTTTAAGATGTTGGAGAAGAGAATAGTGCTCAATATAGGAGATTGGATTAGCTTCCTTATGACATTGTGGGTAGTAGTAAGTGGCTTGTTGGGAAAACATTTAGTGGAAAAGTTCAGATTAGGTTGGTTGGGAGTTTAGAGCTGTGAGAATGGTGAGCAAATCTTCTGATCAGGACTGTGCCAACACTATCAGATACAGTAAACCTTAGGTTGTTTCCTCTCTTGTTTGGTTATTATGTTGTCCAAAGCAGACTTGTTAGAAATTATATGCATTGCACAAATTAGGCAGATCTCTGTGCCCAATCATCATATGTATTAAGATTTATGAGATTCTATGTCTAATAGAAACCTGAGCAGAGGGTCACATAGGTATGCAAAAATCATTTACCTGGTGTCAATTTTAAATTGAGATGCAATTACCATCTACAGCAGTGGTTGTACACCAAGAGCATCTGTGGGTGTGGGTAAGTTCAATGAGAGAAGAGAAGGGACAGAAATGAGAAGAATTGTGAACTGTATAAAAAATTTTCTGTCATGTGTTCTTCAGATGAAAAGAAAAACAAACTTTCTGATGTGTGTTCTTCAAAGAAAAAAGAACTTTTGAACTGTATAAAAGTTTCTGATGTATGTTCTTCAGAAAAAGAAACAAACTTTCCGAACATTGTATAAAATTTCTTGTGTGTACTCCTCAAAAAGAAGAAAAAAAAGAAAGAAACTTTAAAGACTTTCTCTGACATTGTTTAATAAAAAATAACAAAAAAAAATAACAAAAAAATAATGGCGGCAAGAAAAGAAAGATTTCTCATAATAATTGGGTGCTCTTTATTTTTTCTTCCATTGCATTGTGTGGTAACATTATTTTTAGTTTAAGGTTTTTCTTCAGGGTATCATAAAGGAGTTGGGCATTGCCACAAAGTTAACAACAGGCTAACAAGAAGAAAAATAAACATGAAATGAAGCAGAGCATAATAAGTAAATCAATCCTTTAGTGGCCAGTGCGTGGGTTGTGTTTGGCACTTGAAGTGATAATTGGAAAAAAGCAAAGAAACAAAATGAAATGGTCCAACTGATAAAAGTGAAATGTTATTGCTGGTTGCAAGAGAATGCAATGGGGTCAGTTGTTGGGTATAATTAGTCCAAGATATGCAGAAAACATTGGAAACTGACAGAGGGTTATAAATTATGTAACCATGCGTCTTGCAGTGGTGATTTTCTAGGAGTGACTTAGATGTGGCATAAGGTCAAAATTATAGAGAACCTGGTGAGGGTCAAGCTCACTGCTCAGTTGTAATTGTTCTGGGGCTAACCATTACTCCACATCAGTCTCAGTATGTGAAGAAGGGAAGTTAAAAAGAAGAGAAGGAAAACATTTTTTGATGTAAATCATGTTTTAGCCTGATTCATTCTTAAGCCTGAGTTAGGAGACTAACTTAAAATTCAATAAAATATAAGAGCTTGACACATGAGCACAATGGAAGGGAAAGGCATGTCACCCTTTATACTTAATATTGGAAAAATTATTGGAGAAATGTAGCTTCAGTGTTCAGCAGAATAGGCAAATCATAAATGCATAAGTTATAGAACTTGCGCTGACCTGATTACTAAAGATTTTTATTTAACATAAAAGTAAATTAGTAAATAACTTGAAATTGACTGAAATAATGTTTTCCTCTTTGTAGAGAAGAACGCTGAGCAAATTAAAAACTGATAAACAATTTCTAATGATTTTCTCTTCCATTCATTATCATGAGAGTAATACCTTGAAAATAAATTCATTCTTAATAAACTGATGGGATTTGTTACAAACTAAGGCATTTGGGTGATATTTGCCTTGCAACACATACTACTGTATAGCCAGAATAATATTTTGATAAAAAGCATGAAAATTGAATGAAAGAAAATCAGTAAAAATAATTTCCTTGTGAAATTCATATTCCTTAAAATACTTCTTTTTTTATATAAAGTGCATGTTTTTTTTAGCACTTCATATAAATATAACCTTAACATTCTCCAGCATTGTCCATATACAATTTAAAATTTAATCCATAGAATTAAGATTTGCCTCTTTATAGTGATTCCATTTTTTTACCAAGGAACAATTATGGTTACTGATGAGAATTCAAACCTGTTTCTCAACTGGTATACATGGATGAACCAATACACTCTGAAAGGTACCCAGGGGCACCGTGAAGTAAAAATAGTTGAGAAACACTATCTAAAATCCTTGACAATATTGAGATATACTTTAAAGAGTGGGCATATTTAAGATTTTGAAATTTAAATTTAATGAAAATAGCAATATTATAAATTCTGTAAAAATGTTAAGGCATCAACCTGAGAAGAATTTCTACGTGGTTTATAAAGTTCAAGTCCTTAAAAAAGATGATCCAATGAGGAAAATTATTTTGTCCCTATATAAGTCAATTTAAAATGGATCACAGTGAAAATGTGCAAACTACAGAATTCTCAAGAAAATGGTTTCTCTTCAGTGTGTGCTTGCATGTGGTGTTTTAAACTATAGTTCCGTGAAAATGATAAACCACATAATTCACAAGCAAATGGTTTCTCCCCTGTGTGTATCCACATGTGTTTCTTTAAAGTAGAATTTTCTGGAAATGCTGATCCACAAATTTGACAACAAAATGGTTTTTCTCCAGTGTGTATTCGCATATGTCTTTTTAAAGCAGATTGCATTGAAAATGCTGAGCCACAAACTTGGCAAGAAAATGGTTTCTCACCAGTGTGGATTCGCATGTGGCACTTTAAACTGGAACTCTGTGAAAATGTTGAATCACACAATTCACAAGAAAATGGTTTTTCACCAGTGTGTGTTTGCATATGGCACTTTAAAGTGGAACTCTGTGAAAATTCTGAACCACACAATTCACAAGAAAATGGTTTCTCTCCAGTGTGAATTCTCATGTGGTGCTTTAAATTAGATCTCTGTGAAAATGCTGAACCACATACTTGACATGAAAATGGTTTCTCTCCAGTATGGATTCGCATGTGGTGCTTTAAATTGGATCTCTCTGAAAATGCTGACCCACACAATTCACAAGAGAATGGTCTTTCTCCTGTGTGTATTCGCATGTGCTTTTTTAAACTGGAATGCAAAGAAAATGTTGATGCACACAATTGACATGAAAATGGTTTCTCTCCTGTGTGTTTTCGGATATGGTTCTTTAAAGTGGAATTTAATGAAAATGCTGTTCCACAAATTTGACACGAAAATGGTTTCTCTCCTGTGTGTATATTCATATGTCTTTTTAAGCTGAAGCTATCTGAAAATGCTGATTCACATACTTGACATTGATATGGTTTCTCGCCAGTGTGGATTCGCATATGTCTTGTTAAACTGAAACTTTCTGAAAATGATGAACCACATACTTGACAAGAAAATGGTTTCTCTCCAGTGTGGATTCGCATGTGTTTTTTTAACATAGACTTCCCCGGAAACGTTGATCCACAAATTTGACAAGAAAATGATTTCTCTTGAGTGTGTGTTTGCATGTGTCTCTTTAAACTGAAATTATCTGATAATTCTAATCCACAAATTTGACAGGAAAATAGTTTCTCACTAGTGTGGATTTGCATGTCGCTCTTTAAACTGGAACTCACTGAAAATTCCATGCCACGCAACTCACAAGAAAATGATTTCTTTTTTAGTGTGGACTCGCATATAATGTTTCAAGCTGGATCTCTGTGAAAATGATAAACCACACAGTTCACAAAAAAATGGTTTCTCTCCTGTGTGGATTCTCATATGTTGTTTTAAACTGGAATACAAAGAAGATGCTGATCCACAGGCTTGACATGAAAATGGTTTCTCTCCTGTATATTTTCAGATATTGTTTGTTAAAGTGAATTTCAGTAAAAATGCTGATCCACAAATTTGACAAGAAAATGGTTTCTCTCCAGTATTGGATGTTTGTTTTTAATTTGAAACTATCTGAAAATAGCTTTTCACATACTCAACAAGGAAATTGTTGCTCACCAGTGTGTATATGAATTTGTTTCTTGAAACTGGAAATTACAGAAAATACTGATGCACACAATTCACATGAAAACACTTTCACTAATATGTTTTTCATGTATCTTTTTATATTTAAAACCTGTAAAAATACTGATTGGCAACACTCCACAAAAGGTTTCTTACATTATCTCTTTGTGCATGTACTTAGAAATGTGAATTTAGTAACAGTTCTTGGGGGTGGGGGAAGAGACTTTGAATTAATGAAGAATTTCAGCATTATGCAAATGTATATATGCATTTAAACAGCATCACTGTCAAAATGCAGATCCACACACCTACGAAGAAGCTGTTCTTTATCTGGCAAGTATCTTTTCAAATTTCACTTCACCTGTTATTGATATCTGTGAATAAAGAAGAGGTATTATGAAAGAAGATTATAAACTTATATAACTAAAATGGAAGATAACATGAATTAACACATTCACCTGAAGCAAAAAGTAACTCCATAATGCTAAAACTATATTAAAAGTGACAGTTTTTACTCAGTCAGGTGAATGCCAGGATATGAGATGATAGGCCTCCTGTGTCATGAATCAAAGTGATTGACTTCAAAAACTATAATTTCAAAGCTTGTAAATGTCTTATTATATTGTTAGTGTACTGGAAGAGTTACTAAGTTATTAGTGATATATCCAGCAAGCACTGAATTCAGAAGCCTTACATCATCACCTTTTAAGACCAATATTTTTCCCTAATACAAAACCATGTTGGGTTGGATTTGGCTAAATTTTTTTTTTTTTTTTTAATCATATCATCCCGAGCAAGGCGGTAACGCCACTGATGTGCAGGGGGCTATGTAATAGTGAAAAGATTGGAAAAGAGAAAGCCGGAAACCACATCCTAAACAGGTAACAAGGGATGAGCCTCTTAACCAGTTCCATAGACATGGGTGGAGTGTGAACCGGGCAATAGATAGATCTATCTACTCCAATTGGACTGATATATTCAAGCACAAAATTATATATAACTTTTACTGGCTTGCTCAAATTCAACTACCTTGTGTACTTACCATGGTTTCATTAGAGCATGTAAGGCAATAATTTCTGCCATACAAGCATACCCCTGTTCACTCTTACCACTGTAATAAATCTACTGAATAGACAAATAAGGTCGAGACTTTTCTCAACAAACTACATTTTAAGAAGACAATTGCACCCATTGCAGGTCAGTACAGATAGTTTTGTAAAAACAGTCCAGCATCATTTCGACATGATGAAAAACAAATTTAATTATATTAGCTTGTGGGACTTCACAGAATTAAGCTAAAAAGAATCATGTATCCTAATTCCTATTGTGTGAAAAATGTTCTGACTCTTGCTTCTTCCACATATCACCTTAATTCTCATATCATTCAGGCATTTTTATTAATAGTCAGGTATATGCAAAATCCTTTAGTAATATGATAAAGTTAGTTACATTCTAATATTTAGCCAAGCCTGACTGAACTGAAATCTTTAAATGGTTTCAAATTTACACTTTGTTTTATGGACAACTATTCTGGTTACATTATGTTTTATTTTCTGAAACAAAAAAAAACAAAAAAACAATACATTTCTCACCATAAAGAAATATTTGGCTGACAAAACGCTTAAGTGATAACAGAACAGAATTCACTTTTTAAAATTATGAAACACTTCTAACCAATAATCCTAATAAACATGTGCATTATTGCTAATATGATGAAATAAATTATTCTAATATTAACCAAGAAAATGAGTGTAAATTAATTCAAAAACAGAAGATTACAGAATACACAAATTTTACTTATTCATCAGTAGCAAAAGAAAACTTTATTATTGTTAAAACCACAAGGAAACTTCAACATTTAACAAAATGAGTTTAAAATGTCAAATCTTTTTTTAAACATGGTCAGTAATGGAACTGTCAGAATCTGAGACTACACTTGAGGATCTAATGAGTCACATGTCAAATGATTATTTTCAAACAGTATATTTGTCAAGCATGTGCTATACTGTGTTGGTAATACCTTGTAGCATATAAGAAATTAATTAAAATCAACCTTCTTCACTTTTACAAAAATTCACAATGATGTGTGAAATCCTGGTTTTCCCCAAATAGAAAAAGGATTGATCATATGCTTAAAGAAAAAGTTTAACCCAGAATTTTCAAGTAGGTGTTAAATTGATTTTTGACCAATGGGAGTGACTTGCAAGACTTGAGGATTTCACGAACAAGTGCAAAAATCTGAATACTATTAAAGGCCTTAGTCAGCAGCAATCACAGAGTCAGATGGGAGTCATGAGACAAAACAACTAAAATGAAACTTCAACTTCAAATCGACCTGGAGATAAAGTCAGGTCACACCTTGTTCTCTTTCAACAATTACTACTATGAACATTTTCTACAAACCTTGATACCCGTAAGATTATCATTGAAAATGAACTCTACCCTGAACTTCATAATAATGTTTCTAATTACACATTAACTTCTACAACTTGTGTTATTCTTTCCTTTTAATAAATTTCTATTTTAACATTCAAAATGTATATTTTATTCTTATACTATTCCACATATTCCAACCTGCCAACAACAAACCTTCTGATAACAATGAAACCTTCTGATGATAATCCTGATAATTATAACTGCATAAAACTTGTAAATTGTAGGGAGTTCGATTATGTTTGACACAAGGCCGAATCAAAGAAATATTAACCATCTCCCCTACGCTACAACCTAAAGCAATAACTCATGTCATACAAAGCTGTGCTTATTCTCTCTTACTACTGGAATAAATCTACTGAACAGATGGAATGACTACTTGAGGTTCTTTAGTATTTTCACACTGGTCCCCCTCCCCCAAACCAAATAAAGACTCTCATACAAGCTATTGCCTGGTTCACACTCCACCCACGTTTATTGAACAGGTGAAGAGGCTCATCTCTTGTTCCCTGTTTAGGATGTGGTTTCCAGCTTTCTTTCTTTCTTATGTAGCCCCCTGCACATCAGTGGTGATACCACCTTGCTCGGGGTGATATGATTAAAAAAAAAAAATGCCAAAGGGTCAATTGTGATTTACTACATAGAGTTCTGTGAAACAAACATCATTTTCTCTTGAAAAATGAGGTTAGTGGAGTTTCACAGTGTGAAGGTAAAGATAAATCATATCCAGTCATGTAAGACTGAAGCCCCGGCTACTGTGTATTTTAAGGTAAAGATAAATCATATCCAGTCATGTAAGACTGAAGCCCTGGCTACTGTGTATTTTATAAAGTAGATTTATAAAATACACAGTAGCCAGGGCTTCAGTCTTACATGACTGGATATGATTTATCTTTACCTTCACATTGTGAAAGTCCACTAACCCCATGGCTTTTTTGTTTTTTTTCAAAATGTATAAATTCACATTCACATTCAATAGCGAGGTTTTTATCTGTCATGTTCATGAAGAGAGTGACAATAACGAGGCAGCGTTGGCTCAGTTTTAAGAAAGACAATAGTGAGGTAGGGTTGATTCAGTTTATTGGAGGGATAATAGTAGGCAGAGTTCAAATTCCAGTTGAATTCCTTGCATTCACTTAGACACAAATACCCTTGGGAAAGGTATTAATCCATCTCTTCCCTCCAGTTATGGGTTAAATAATAGGACAGATTGGGTTCTATAGCCTTGGCTGGCAACCAGTCTACCACAGAAAGCAATGCAACCTACTGTGGGATAATCTTTTGCCCAGTCAGCCATGTCTCTTTCGAGACATGATCGCCCAAAGCATGTATCACGTATGGCACTTAACTGACATGCATGGGCTTACACATATATATTTCCCTCCTTCCTGTCACACTCAGGGGTTTGGATATTTTTTTTCTTATGTCTTAATGTAAGATACTTAATAGTAAGTACATTAATATATATGCTGCTGCCATTTTAAACGGTATTGATATATTTTTTTTTTTGTTATAATCATATCACTCCAAGCAAGGCATTTTATTGCCACTGTTTTTCAAGGGGTTACATAGGAGGAAAATTATGAAAAAGAAAGAGTGACAGGTTATAGGGGGTGTCAGGAAGTGGGTAAGAGAAGGATGAGAATACTGATGAGAATGGAGTGGATGGAGAAAGGAGCATGAGAGAAAGGATGCAGGTTAGTGAGATAGGAGATGACTACTGACTTTACATTTAAATTCTTGGAGATTGTAGCTGTCGGGAAAGCAATTAAATGGAAGGGAATTACACAGGCAGGAATAAATAAATATTTTGTCATCATTTTTGACGGCACAAGCCCACTCATGTAAACAAAAACATTAAACTCTACAAAATTTTATTTCTTGAAATTTCATAGAAGATTAAATGAACAATTTTACCAAAACTTAAAAAAAAACATATTTTTGAATAAAATAATTTCATTCATTTGTGAAGTTAAAGTCCTCGAAAGTTTCCTTTAAGATTCAGATGTTTGAGAAAAAATTAAAAATATTAAAAAATACTTTGTTGGTCTTTCTACTTAATAATAACATGAACATTTTGACTATAAAACCTTTTTTATTAAGTTTTGGTCCTTTTTTTTGGCGGACCAGAAGCAGACTAACACTACGTTTAATTTCGTTGTTTTCATTTTTTTTTTCACTTTTTTCAGCGCAGTCCTATTGATTACCTGCTTAGCTTTACGATTGACAAAAAACATTTTGAAAAATTTCAATATTTAAACATTTTCTATGGGGGATGAGTTTCTCATACAACATTATAGTAAATCGAGCCTCCATTTCGAAACCAGTCACCAGTACGACATTACCACCACCTGTAAATTTGTTCATTATCAAATTTTTTGGACTTTTTTCAGTGCAATATTATCTTTTACACCTTAAACTTTACAAATGACAATATTTAAACAATTTTAGCAGGCAGGGGGCAGTTTCTCATACAACTTATAGTGGATTGAAAATGGAGGATCGATTTACTTTAACATTGCATGAGAAATTGACCCCCCCAAATCTGTTTAAATATTGTAATTTTTCAAAATTTTTTTGATTATCGGAAAGTTTAAGTAACAATCGATAGAACTGTGCAAGAAAAATGAAAAACAACGAAATTAAATGTGGTGGTAGTCTGCTTCAGGTCCACCTTTTTTTTCATCACTCTACGCTATTTTTAGCGAAAATGTAGAGGCAAGTACTTTTTAGGCACTATAATCAAAATAACACCGTGGCTAGTCCAACATTGAATAATATTTCAAAAATAAATGAGCATTTTAAAACATTTTCATATAAATAAAAAAAGGCAGACCTGAAGGAGACTACCACCACAATTAAATTTTAAATTTGTTGTTTTCCATTGTTTTTGACTTTTTTCAGCGCAATCTTATCGGATATTACACAAAGTTTCCGATTATCAAAAAAAAAAAAGGAAAAATTTCAATGTTTAAACAAATTTACAGTGGGGCGGGGGGGCTCAGTTTCTCATACAACGTTATAGTAAATCGATCCTCCATTTTGGAACCACTCGCGTTGGGGTCGCTTTGTGTAGTTTTTTTTTTGTTGGTTGTTGGTGGGGGACGAGTTGTTGCTCTTGTTTTTGTCTTTTTCAAGTTTTCTTCATTTCTTACAATGGCATCTTCCACGGGAACTATAAGAATGATAATGGCTATATTCAAAAGTTTCGCAAAGGATTCAGCAGTTGTTGAATTTGCGTAAGCAAAAAAGTTAATTGCACAGGATCGATTTACTTTTAAGGTTGTATGAAAAACTGAGCTCCAACCCTTAAAATTGTTTAAATGTTAAAATTTTTACAAATGTTTTGGTCAATCGGAAAGTTATGGATTTAATCAATAAGATTGCACTGAAAAAAGTAAAAAAAAACAACTTGATAATCAACAAATTTACAGGTGGTGTTAATGTCGTACCGGCGAGTGGTTCCAAAATGGAGGATCGATTTAACGGTGTATGAAAAACTGAGCCTCCCATGAAAATTGTTTAAATATTGAAATTTTTCCAATTCTCTTTTTTTTTTTGTCACTCGGAAAGTTTAGGGTGTAATCGATAGGATTGCATTGAAAAATCAAAATCAATGAAAAAAACAACTAAGGCGGTGGTAGTCTTCCTTCAGGTTCCGCCAAAAAAATAATAACGAAAAAAAAATCATCGTTTATTTTTATTAGAATTATGTCTTTACTCGTGATTTTTTAATTTATTTTCAAAGTTAAACACATAACAATTATTTTTTTTAAAATGAAATAAAAAATAACAACATAACGAGGAGAAAGTTTTTAAAACAAGCATAGAAAATATGAATTAAATTTTCATAGACATTGAAAATCGGTTTCCAATAAAAACGACACAGGTGTTTTTTATTTTTTATTTTTTTAAATACATTTAATTGAAGGTGAAATATTTTCTTGATTTAAAGAATATTTTATTTTATATTCCTCGTGAGTGGGAAAAAGATTGCGAAAGTCATGCAGATGTGTTTTTGACAGGAAGGCACGCTATGATGGGACAACTGAACTATGCTATTCGTTTACTTAATGTGTCCATCTGCCCAGACACACACACACAACCCACCCGTGGTTTATATTGCAATGCTGAGCAGACGTTAGTTACAGTTGTACTTTTTTGAAAATAATTTTTATTCGTAAATAATAATAAATATAAACGATACTTACTGCTTTCTTTTGCTTCATGATTTGATTTTTTTATATAACAATCCAATATTTGAGAAGTTGCAGAAAGTTTCAACTAGCTGAATGAAATTAATTATCAAATTAAATTAAAAAGCCAACGTTTACGACTGATTCCATTCAAAATGTTATGACACAAGAAAACTAAGAGCGTAAGTCAAAGGGAGATAATTGATAGAACACATAAAGCCTTATCCCTTGTCCCTCTCTCTCATATTTCTCGACCTGGTGTAATGGGTAGAACCTATTACAACCGAGAAGTGAGTTTGATCCTCATTGGGAACCCCATACTTTTGGCCTTGTAACCACATCTAAGCAGCACTTAGAAAATCAACTCTCTCTTTCTGTACTTCTCGGTGTGGTGTAATAGTTAACAATCTTGTCTTGCTAGAACCTATTACAACTGAGTAGCGAGTTCGATCTCACTGGGTACCGCATACTTTCAACCTTGTGCCACATATAAGCAGTGCTTAGAAAATCAACTCTCTCTCTCTCTCTCTGTACTTCTTGGTGTGGTGTAATGGTTAGAACCTTTTATAAATGAGAAGTGAGTTTGATCATCACTGGGTACCCGATACTTTTGACCTTGTGCCACATTAAGCGGCTCTTAGAAAATCAATTCTTTTTTTCTATACTTCTCGATGTGATATAATGGTTAGCAAACTTACCTATAACAACTGAGTAGTGAGTTCGATCTATGCTGGGCAACCTATTTTTTTTTACCTTGTACCACATCTGAGAAGTACTTTGAAAATCAACTCTCTTTCCGTATTTCTCTCAACCTACGAGAAGATGACCCTCAAATAAAAAGAGGAAGAAAAAAATGAGTGAACCCAGTCAAATCATCAGAAATTTGCAGGAGCAGAGCCCACTTATTTGTGACTGGAAAATATAAAAAATCAGGAAAGCCCCACATATAAATTTGGTTATAAAAAATGAAAAAGGAACGAATACCAGTATCTCCCCAGTCCCTATCATTGAAGCTACCCTCCCTCAACATTGCAGAGCATGTGTCCAGAATGCATCCCACTGGACATTCATATCTCATCCTATCTGAAGAACCCGCCAGTGGCAAGAGGCAATGTGGAGGCCCAAAATGATGGTTTAAGGATCAGTTGAAGACATACCTGACTTAGGCCAACGTCAACCCTGTGACCTGGGAAACTGTTGCTGCAAATAAACCAGCTTGGCATAGAAGCATCCAAAGGTGGATCGAGGCTTTCCAGTCCAATCATTGACATGATGAGGATCTATGATGTGCTGTCAGGAAGATTTGGCTCAGCCAGCCACATCCACCAGCTAAACTCCTCTGTGACTCCTGTTATACATTAACTATTCTTCAGGAGTAGACTGGGCCTTCACAGCCATCTCTGCCACCAGCACCAAGGAGGAGAACTGGAATAAAAAAAGCGGGGGTTGCTCACAATGCTCGGATGTACAATAGTCATGCAAGATGTTACTATACAGTAGCGAGTTTGATCCTCACTGTGTGTCCCATTTGAAATTGTGAAAAGGGACATTAATAAAACAGGAGAAGCAGAGAAAACTCCCTGCTTCTACATCCCACTCCTGCACCAGTTCTAAAATGTTGGCCTTTCAACACAAATCCTATACAACCCACTGGAGGGTTGTGTTATGTGTTGGTATGTGTGCAAGGGCCACATGATTCTCCGGGGGTCATTTTCCACTTTTTTTCTATGAAGATTATTGGGAGTTTTTTTTAATCATATCACCCCCCCCCCCCGAACAAGGGGGTAACGCCACTGATGTGCAGGGGGCTACGTAAGAGTGAAAAGATTGGAAAAGAGAAAACTGGAAACCACATCCTAAACAGGGAACAAGGGATGAGCCTCTACACCTGTTCAATAGACGTGGGTGGAGTGTGAACCGGGCAATAGTTTAGTCTATCTACTCCAATTGAAAAAAAAAAAAAAAGTGAAAAGATTGGAAAAGAGAAAGCCGGAAATCACATCCTAAACAGGGAACAAGGGATGAGCCTCTACACCTGTTCAATAGACGTGGGTGGAGTGTGAACCGGGCAATAGTTTAGTCTATCTACTCCAATTGAGAAAAAAAAAAAAAAGTGAAAAGATTGGAAAAGAGAAAGCCGGAAACCACATCCTAAACAGGGAATAAGGGATATGCCTCTACACCTGTTCAATAGATGTGGGTGGAGTGTGAACCGGGCGATAGTTTAGTCTATCTGCTGAGTGGGATGCTATGATTGATTACTTATGAGATCATGGTACACCAGAACCATATTTTTTTTAAAAGTATTTTTAATATTTTTGATTTTTTGTTTTTTATTTCATTTATCTTTTGAAATTTCTCCTGTTTTCTAAGGTCATTTTTTTTTACATACACAAATATGTAGCATGTCTTCATGTGAGTTGTGGGTTGTAAAACAAACTCAGGTACTGAATGACACACCAGTGTGTCACAGGTAATAAATACTACCTATGATATCCTTTTCTTACTTATTTTAAAATAATCATTTCATCCCAAGCAAGGTAGAACTGCCACTGTGATGCAGGGGGGTTACAGAGAGAGATAAAAGAGGGTACAGGAGATGCCAAAGAGGAGATGGGTGGTTGACGGGATTTAGGAAGGTGGATTGGATTTATGTAGGCAGAAGATGGCAACTGACGTTTCATTTAAACTTTTGGAGATTATAGTTATCAGGGAAGTAAGTATACGGAAGGGAGTTTCACAGGCGGGAAGTGTGAGAAAAGAAGCTGATAGAGTAGAAGTGGCAGTTATATTTTACTATTTTGATGGTAAAAGGGTGGGACCTATATGCCAATCTAGTAGCACAAGTAAATTCACGTGGATGGTTTGGTTGGTTGGTTGTTTTGTTTTAATGACATATCAACCTCGGCAGGTCATTTATTACCAACTAAATTTTATTTATTTATTGCTGGTAATACCTTTTTTTTTCTTTTCAACAATTTATTGTTTTTATATAAGTTTTTGTGTTTCTAGTAATACTTTTTTCTTTTTGAGTATCAAGATTCATTGGGATTTGTTTTTATTAAGGGCAGGGTATCCAAGTCCTACCCTGTTATTTAACCCATAACTGGAAGGAAGGGACGGATTAATACCTTTCCCAAAGGTACCAGTGTTTAACCCTCTAGGGCCATTCGTATCATATTTGATACAGTATTTCCCTATAAGGAAACATTTGGTATTCATTGACTGAGCAGTCAGTACTGCTTTCATTTGAAATTTATAAAATATTTCTCTTAAAAAATTTTTTCAGGAAAATATTTCTTTCAAGGCTTGTTTTCATACTGTATCAAATATGATACGAATGGCCCTAGAGGGTTAATAATATAATATGATTAAGGCTTCTACTTGTCATAAAGTCGGGGATCAGTTCTATATTGTTATGAAGTAATAAACAGATCCCCCACTAATATGATATGAATGGCCCTAGAGGGTTAAGTGAATGGAGGGTATTCCACTGGAATTCAAATCGGCTCACTGATTTCTCTTTCCGAGCCGATATCCACTGCACCACAATGCACATCTGTCAGTAAATGCTTACAACACCTGGTATTCCCAAGCGGTCACCCATCTAAGTACTGATCAGGCTCAACATTGCTTAACTTCGGTGATCGAGCAAGAACGTGATATGGCCATAAGCTCACGTGGATGGAACATCAGGAAAAGAAGCTCATCAGAGCAGAAGCCGTGAAAATATTTGTAGAAAAGACAGAGGGAAGCCATATCCAGTTGGTGAGAAAGTGACTGAAGATGAGCAGCCAAGTCAGGAATGGTTATGTTGCAGATCCTCCTCTGAATCATGTCAAGAACCTCAAGATGAATAGCAGAAACACCTAACAAGATATAGCAACAGTATTCAATGCACGGACGAATGGTAGATTTATAAATGTGCAAAATGGACTCTGATGAGGAAAACTTCCTAGTGCTAGATGCAGCTATAGATTCGATATATTTGTTCCATTTCAGGTCATTTGAAAAAGTGAGGGCCAAGAAGGTGCAGTGTGTTGCTCTCCAGAAGACTAGCATCAGACACGCTGATGGATGGCAGTAAAGTTCCTCTATGGCGGTTAAAGCATAACAGTTTTCTTTAGAAGGTATTCAAATTCATAAGCCATTTTCTGCTCCAGTTAGCCACTGATTGAAGATCCATTTCAAGAGCAACATCTAGGTTTACTTTGTTGTGGATTAGTTTTCACATTGAAGGTTAAATCGTGCTATGTCGGTTGCTAATCGACTTAATGTACCCAAAATGTTAGGAACTTGGTAATCTTCCACTGAAAGCTGACTCCTTAGTATTTGGTTAACAGCCGACTAATATCAACTGCCTAGTAGTTCTACTGAACTCAAATAGAAGTCTAAAGAACTCCTATGAACGCCCCAAGAACTTCCTGTTAACTCTTAATAATATAGGAGGGAGAGTCTATTATCTGAGGAATAGGTGTGTTTCCCCATAACAACTTTGTTAGCCTTGACAGATTTCCTATCGAGACAGTAATAAATAGTGATGTCATCTGCATAGAAGCCTCCTTGGGAACTTATGACATTGGGAAGAACTTTGAAGAAAACCATAAACATTGTAGGATCTAGGATAGAGCCTTGGGGGATGCCAGTGTTTGTGTGAAAGGATCTGGAAGCCTGCCTGTTCAAAGCAATCATCATTTCATGGAATGAGTAGTATAAATCTATTAGAAAAATGAAGAGATACTGCTGCAGAATCTTTTTTGTTTTACTATAAGCAAGGTAAGAAAGCCACCAAGATTCAAGTGGTTACCAAGTGTGAAATAAAAGTTTGAAGATCAAAGTTGACTGGGAAAGTAAAAAGCTAGAAGAGACTCCCGCAAGTGAAAAGTTTGAGAAAAGAAACTGTTAGCACAGAACGTACGGTTACATTTAGCCATTTTGAATGACGAGAACTTACCATGAATCTATTTTTGTTACAAAAATAATAGCCGCTCAAAGTGTTGTATTTGAAAAAGCCATTTTAACATATGTATTGGGTATTGGGTGAATTTGGGCATATATAATTACTGTGTGCTCTTTAATAATTTTTAACTTATTTTCAGACAGAAATATTCTTGAAGCATAGAAGCCTTTAATTATGAATATGACAAAAAATGATCTTTGTTTATTTTTCTTGTATGAGCTCAAACTTGGAGACAGTGCCTCCCAAACTTCTTTTGCCAATATCCACAGAGCATCAGGAGATGGGTCCACAAGTGATTAGACAGTATGAGGGTGGTTCCAGAAAATCCATACTGGTGATGAGAGCCTTGAAGATGAAGAAGGTAGGGACGGTCATGTGGTCTTGACAACAAACAATTGCAAGTAGCTGTTGAGCAAAACCCACCTCAAAGTGTCAGAGAAATGTCTCAGATGCTTGGTGTCCGCACAGCAGCAATCTCATGCCATTTGCAGAGTATTGGCAAGCTAGATAAATGGGTTCCTCATGATCTTGATGAAAATAAAAAAAACTTAGGCATTTTGAAGTGTGCTCGATGCTCTTTCTGTGTAGCACCAATGATCGCTTTCTTAACCGAGTAGTCACTTATAATGAAAGTGGATCTTTTATGATAACCGTAAACAATCAGGTCAATGGTTTGAATGTGATGAGTCTCTCAATCATTTCTCAAAGCCAAAGCTGCATTAGCGAAAGATTATGGTGACTGTTTGCGAGTCTGCAACTGGTGCTATCCACTACAGCATTCTGGAAACTGATCAGAGTGTTAATACAGAGCGTTACTACAATCAACTTGCTGAAATGCATGCACACTTGCAAAAAATGAGACCTGTATTGGCAAATTGACATGGTCCGATTCTGCTTCACGATAATGCGCAGCCACATGTTGCAAGAATGACATTGCAGAAACTCACAGACTTGGAAGACAAAAGTTTACCAAATCCTCTATATTCGCCTGATCTTTCACTTGCTGATTAACATTTTTAAATGGTAAAACTTTTAGGTCCAAACCAGAGGTGGAATCAGCTTTCAAAGATTTCGTTGCATCACAACCAATAACTTTTTTCCCCACAAAGGAATAAATAATCTCATTGATTGATGGCAGAGACGCACAGATGCTCAAGACTCATATTCTAACTAATTTCAACATTTCTATAGTGAATTTTTCAAGAATAAAATCATGGTTTTGAAATTGGCCATTATTTTCATAACAACCTAAATAATACTACACCCAGAAAGTCTCAATATTAAAGAGGAAAGCTCATCAGAACAATTACCATGAAAATATTTATAGAAAAGGTAAAAAGAATCTATATTATGGCTTGAATTCATAAAGTCAAGGTACCAAAGAGGAAAGCTTATCAGAACAATTACCAAACACAGCAAAAGCACTAAACCAAATGTTGCATCAATATTCAATAAATGGATGAGTGGTAGACTTATAAATGTGTAAAATAGATTCTGGCCCCCAAAAATTGTCTAAGACAACATAGTAAACCAACTTTCTTAACAGCAGGCCTAGCAATTGATTCAGTATAATCTTTCCACATTAGTCAGAAGTTAAGATGCTGATGGAATGCCAAAAGGGTTCTCTCAAATGATTAAAAGAGACAAGTTTCCTTTTTGTGGCATTAAAATTAACAAGCCATTTCTTATCCCATTTAACAACAGACTCGGTCATTTTTAAAATAATTTCTAAAAATAATTTTATGTTATATTTTGGTTTTATTTGAAATATAATAGTCTAGATTTAATCCATAAAAAAAGAAACATAGTTCTAACTAAATTTATGGACATTAAAAACTATTGCATTTTGCTTGAAATATAATAAAAATGCTTGTAAACACATCCAAAGATCAAACAATAATTTTCTTACAACCCAAGCACTTAAATTTAAAAAAAAAAATACCAAAAGTCAAATATAAAAGACCAAATTTACTACATCAGCATTCAAGTCGTTATTAAACACATAAAACCTTTGCAGATGAAGGTGGTGGGGAAACATTTCCTAAGTCATTCAAGACAAAATGAGAGAAAAGGTTGTTGTGGGCTTAAATAAAAGAATGATATTTATTTAAATATTGGATACACAAATTAAGACTGTAATAATTTATGATGTAAAGAAAGTTCTTCTCTTTGATTGAAATCAAATGAACATTTAGTTTTCTAGGGAGAAAGAGAGAAAGTGGAATTGGGAGACAAGATCAAAGAGAGTCCATTGTTGGTTTGATGAGAAAGACAGGACAATTAGATTGACTCATGACTCTTGACTGCCATCAGTCCTGCAGAGTTGATTGAATGTTTGGCTTTTATGGATTCATGCAGGATCCATAAGCCCATGTTTATTCATCAGCAGAAGCTTGAAACCCAGAGGGTTGTATAGAGCCTATTTGCTGTGGGTTCAATTTTTGTCAGTCGTTCTTTGACTTGATACTGTTCACTTCCATTTACTCTACAAAGTTGTTTTATTGAATTGCTTGCATCGCCATTTCACTTGAGAAAGGGAGAATGGCAGTTTGTCATCCATCTTGGATATGCCAGGACAAAAAAAAAATTTAAACAACAATTTTTATCCGTCAAACCTGCTAAATATGGTTTGTCAAAAAAAAGATGGCTTTTCCTTTGACACTGCTATTATTTTAACTACCTTTACTTCACAGCACTGTTTATTGCATGATTCACTTTTTAATCAGTGTGCACCATATTAGTTCATTCAATGATATTTTTTCTAACTTTTCTTTTTTGTTTTCATATGGAAATGTAGTTTTTCTTTTGTCACTTTTCATCATTCATGCTTTTATTGCAATAATTAAATTTAGTTTCTCTATAACATGATGTCAAACCTGGTTCAATATTTTACTATATAACTGGATAAAATAGGGTGCCAAAACACCTGACACTATTTTAAGATATAAATGATTATAACAGGTATGAACACTTCTTCAATGTTTTACTGTATAATTGGATATAACGAGACTGCAACACTGGTTTAAAGTTTTACCATATGATTGGATATAACAGGGTCTCAACACAGGTTCAGTGTTTTACTATATGATTGAATACAAGAGAGTTTCAAAACTGGATCAATGTTTCACTATATGATTAGATATAATTGGGTCTCGACACAGGTTCAGTGTTTTACTATATGAGCAAATACAAGAGAGTTTCAAAACTGGATCAATGTTTCACTATATGATTAGATATAATTGGGTCTCGACACAGGTTCAGTGTTTTACTATATGAGCAAATACAAGAGAGTTTCAAAACTGGATCAATGTTTCACTATATGATTAGATATAATTGGGTCTCAACACAGGTTCAGTGTTTTACTATATGAGCAAATACAAGAGAGTTTCAAAACTGGATCAATGTTTCACTATATGATTAGATATAATTGGGTCTCGACACAGGTTCAGTGTTTTACTATATGAGTAAATACAAGAGAGTTTCAAAACTGGATCAATGTTTCACTATATGATTAGATATAATTGGGTCTCAACACAGGTTCAGTGTTTTACTATATGAGCAAATACAAGAGAGTTTCAAAACTGGATCAATGTTTCACTATATGATTAGATATAATTGGGTCTCAACACAGGTTCAGTGTTTTACTATATGAGCAAATACAAGAGAGTTTCAAAACTGGATCAATGTTTCACTATATGATTAGATATAATTGGGTCTCAACACAGGTTCAGTGTTTTACTATATGAGCAAATACAAGAGAGTTTCAAAACTGGATCAATGTTTCACTATATGATTAGATATAATTGGGTCTCAACACAGGTTCAGTGTTTTACTATATGAGCAAATACAAGAGAGTTTCAAAACTGGATCAATGTTTCACTATATGATTAGATATAATTGGGTCTCAACACAGGTTCAGTGTTTTACTATATGAGTGAATACAAGAGAGTTTCAAAACTGGATCAATGTTTCACTATATGATTAGATATAATTGGGTTTCGACACAGGTTCAGTGTTTTACTATATGAGTAAATACAAGAGAGTTTCAAAACTGGATCAATGTTTCACTATATGATTAGATATAATTGGGTCTCGACACAGGTTCAGTGTTTTACTATATGAGTAAATACAAGAGAGTTTCAAAACTGGATCAATGTTTCACTATATGATTAGATATAATTGGGTCTCGACACAGGTTCAGTGTTTTACTATATGAGCAAATACAAGAGAGTTTCAAAACTGGATCAATGTTTCACTATATGATTATATATAATTGGGTCTCAACACAGGTTCAGTGTTTTACTATATGAGTAAATACAAGAGAGTTTCAAAACTGGATCAGTGTTTCACTATATGATTAGATATAATTGGGTCTCAACACAGGTTCAGTGTTTTACTATATGAGTAAATACAAGAGAGTTTCAAAACTGGATCAATGTTTCACTATATGATTATATATAATTGGGTCTCAACACAGGTTCAGTGTTTTACTATATGAGTAAATAAGAGAGTTTCAAAACTGGATCAATGTTTCACTATATGATTAGATATAATTGGGTCTCGGACACAGGTTCAGTGTTTTACTATATGAGTAAATACAAGAGAGTTTCAAAACTGGATCAATGTTTCACTATATGATTAGATATAATTGGGTCTCGACACAGGTTCAGTGTTTTACTATATGAGTAAATACAAGAGAGTTTCAAAACTGGATCAATGTTTCACTATATGATTAGATATAATGGGTCTCGACACAGGTTCAGTGTTTTACTATGAGCAAATACAAGAGAGTTTCAAACTGGATCAATGTTTCACTATATGATTATATATAATTCCCAAGGGTCTCAACACAGGTTCAGTGTTTTACTATATGAGCAAATACAAGAGAGTTTCAAAACTGGATCAATGTTTCACTATGCCTATTATATATAATTGGGTCTCAACACAGGTTCGTGTTTTACTATGAGCAAATACAAGAGAGTTTCAAAACTGGATCAATGTTTCACTATATGATTAGATATAATTGGTCTCTCGACACAGGTTCAGTGTTTTACTATATGAGTAAATACAAGAGAGTTTCAAAACTGGATCAATGTTTCACTATATGATTAGATATAATTGGGTCTCAACACAAGTTCAGTGTTTTATTCTATGATTGGATAGAACAAGGTCCCAAAACTGGTTCAATGTTTTACTATATTATTGCATATAAAAGCATCTCAACATTGCTTGAATGTTTTACTATATGATTTGATATAACAAGGTCTCAATGCTGAATCAATGCTTTACTATATCATTGGACAACTCAACTCTGGTTCAATGTTTTACTATATAACAGGGTCTCATCATTGGTTTAATGTTTTCTTATATGACTGGGTATAACCAGGTCTTAATAACTCTAACTCTGCCTATTGGCAACTAGCAGTATAGCCCGGCGTTGCTCGGGTGTAATGAAAGCTTTAAAACTAATCCAAGGTTCTAGAGCTCAGACTCAACCTAAAGAATATTTGTGTGAAGTTTGGTGAGAATTTGATAAAAATTGTGGATTTGCATAAAGGATATACAGACAGATAAACAGACACAAACATCTTGCCTTTTATATACATATATATTATTGATTTTCTGCACTGTTGTAAGAACTGCAACTTGAAACTTCTGAATATCGTTTATGTCTTTGTCTATGAATGTATCAAATTTGATTAAAATCGGACCACTTCTTCTATAACCCGATTTTTTTCGATTATTGATATTTATCGGGGGTACCTCGACACAAAACCTAGCTAAGAACACTCACAGATGCTTATAGTACAACTGTGTAAATTTTCAAGAAAATCGGTTCAGCCATTTCGTAGTCTATAGGTAATGGAGACACACACACACACACACACACAGTTCCATTTATAAATAAGTTTAGATTAAATTTAGATTTGAAGCAGGAAATTAAAGAGCGAAAAAAAAACAACTCTTGTTTCTGTGTAGCCTTTAAGGTTGACGATGTGTCATGTGTTGATGATCAAAAATTACATGTTGAATTTTTTTTAAAACAATTGACATACAATAGAATAAAAAAAATGAAGTAAAAATTTTTTTTCTATCAGGGATTTTTAGTATTCAGAATAGTTTCCAAAAGAGTTTATAAATTTAAGGAATGTTCTTACAATAAACCTTTTAAAAAGAAAGAGTGAATGTTGTTGAATGTACTATGATGGTGAGTGAGATAATATTGAGTTTATGCCATACACATGTCCTAGATGTGCAGGAATTTGCACTCTACCTTATATGTGATGTGGAATTAAATTTGTGCTCTGCACACTCCCACATTTTAAGCCTCTTCGGAAGCTGAAATGGGGTAGCTGCTGCTAATGGAGATTTCAACACATGCGCATCAGTTGAAACTGGGCATAATGGCTGCTACAGAACTCAGGGAAACTAATTAAAGAAACTAATTAAAGAAACTAATTAAAGAAACTAATTAAATGCCGAAGAGAATCAGGAGCTCAATTTAGGTTATTTTTGTTTAGCAACATATCAACCAAATTATTTAATGTCAAAATCTAGATATTTTTTACACAATTTTATTTCATTTTTGGAAATAATAATGTTTTAGTGACACAAGTCTTACTAATTAACCCATAGATTGGGGGTAAGTGGTGTGTCTGCACACAAGTGAATATAACCCTGCTGGAATTGGAACTTGGATCTCTGATAAACAATTCCAAATCATTAGCTATTACACGCCCAACACATCCAAGCATACAGCACCTGGTATCCCCAAGCAGTTACCCATTTAGGTATTGACCAGGCTTTACATTGCTTAATTTTGGTGATCATATGGCTAATTGGCATTTTAACGTGAGATGGCTGTAAGCCGTTGGAGTTCAGTGAAGACTGTAGGAAGATTTGAACCAGAAATAAAGCAAGTTGAATTCATTAAGATTTAGTAAGACTAGACTCTTACCAACTTAAACAGTTGTATCTGAGGCAGTATAACAAATATTTATGATCTTCAAAGATTTCCTAAATTCTAAGAAAGAACTCTTGCTATGTTTATACAAAAGACTATTTGTCTTCAAATATTCACATTGTTACCAAAATTCAGACCAGGGGCTTGGCTTGACTGCATTCTAAAAAGTGTCATTTTATCTAAATCTAAACTTATTTATGAATGGAACTTTGTGTGCGTGTGTGTGTGTGTGTGTCCATTACCTATAGACTCTGAAGCGGCTGAACCGATTTTCTTGAAAATTTACACAGTTGTACTATAAGCATCTGTGAGTGTTCTTAGCTAGGTTTTGTGTCAAGGTACCCCCGATAAATATAGAAAATCGATAATCGAAAAAATCGGGTTATAGAAGGAGTGGTCCGATTTTAATCAAATTTGATGCACTTATAGAAAAAGACATAAGAAACGATATTCAGAAGTTTCAAGGTTGCAGTTCTTACAAATCGATAATATATATATATATATATATATATATATATATATATATATAAAAGGCAAGATGTTTGTGTGTGTGTCTGTTTATCTGCCTGTATGTCTATTTTTTTCAGCCCTTTTATTTTAGTTTTTGCTTCAGTTTTGGCGCTAAGTAAGTTTAATTGTAGTTCTTAGTCTCAGCCATGATATCATTTACTCAGAGAACTTATTTAGTTTTCAAAATTCAGTTTACGATGAAAAAAACTTATTTGATATCGATACCAGAAAATCAAAATTTGACTTA
This sequence comes from Ascarosepion bandense, assembly GCA_037127315.1. Taxonomy (NCBI): domain Eukaryota; kingdom Metazoa; phylum Mollusca; class Cephalopoda; order Sepiida; family Sepiidae; genus Ascarosepion; species Ascarosepion bandense. The sequence continues at coordinate 3,029,207 of JBBBDQ010001917.1, read as the reverse complement.
CATCCATTCATTTTTCTTTCAGTCTATGGTTTCGCTTTAAGTAGAAACAACTATTGCTTTTTAGTCTTTCATGCCAACATCCAAAGAGTCTGAGCTCCAGGACCATGGATTAGTTTTAAAGCTTTCATTACACCCAAGCAATGCTGGGCTATACTGCTAGTATATATATATTCACAAATGTATTAACAAAGGAAAAAATGCAAAGATAAGAAAAAATTATTACTTAGCATAAAGTGGTAGCTTGGCAAAAAAACAACAACAAAAAAGGTATAACTAGTTATTGATCCTTGCTTGCAATAGCCATAAAATATATGCATGACAAAAAAATTGTTTCCTTAGTTTACAAAGGGAAGCTTCTTAAACTTAATATAAATGACCTCAAGCACTGTCAGATAGCAATCTGAATGTAGCCTTGCAAACTACTGTGGAAAAATATCTCTGGTAAAAGATAAGACACAAATTGGATTTACTAAGTTTTCTGCAATCGTAAAATCAGAAGTAATAAGTGTATGCAAATTTTATATTTTAGCTGATATGTGCTGGCCAATCCTTGTCTTCTACCACTAATTAGTTATGCCAATAGATTCAGCATCACACTAACATTAGTAATTATAAATCACTGACCAAGCATGAAGTGAGTAGAGAACATTTTTGCAAAGGGATTTTAACATAGGTTGGGAAGTAAAAGCAAGTTGTGGATCGACAGAGAAAAATAACAAAGCTGCGCTAATTTAGTGCTAACATTGTTAAAGGTAAACAGAAAGAACTCTTTTTTCCAGATCATACAATTTTGGGTTTGTTTATTAAATCATACAAGTTTAGCATAAATACTTGATTAAACAATATCCAGAGAACAGCCATTTCCACCTAAAACATTTCAAATATACTCAGAATTTAATTTGGTTTTAGAACAATTAGAGCTCAATAAACCTATGTCTTGCAATTATGTTTTTGACGTTTAGGACAAAAACAGTCCCTAATATACAATCAAGTAAAATTAGGCTTAGAGGGCATAGAAGTCAAAAATACTAAGTCTGAGTTGCGTATCAAGAAAAGGCAAACCTGTATCGTTTTTCTTTTCAGTTCATTCAATAATCGATGAAAAATTTCAAGCTCCTCTTCACTATCAAATACACAAAAGTTTCATCTACATATGCAAAATAGCACTCATGATTTTCAATGGGAGGAAGCAAATCATGCTCATAAAATCCAACAAAAATGTTGGACATCATTTATTTTGCTCATTCTCGCTCCCCCTCATTTATTTTAATATATCTGTGTAGACTTTTAAAATGTCTGTTTTCAAAGACCTAATAAAATTCTGTACATTTTATGGAAAAATATTTCATTGACTATAAATTCAGTTCAGTACCCTTTTACTGTGAAACCAATAAATCATAAATGCAAATTCTACTCCAGCAGCTTCTTTTCTCGCATTTCCTGCATGTGAAATTCTCTTCCATTTACTTGCTTTCCCAACAGCTATAACCTCCAAAAATTTAAATGTAAAGTCAATAGTCATCTTCTATCTCACTAACATGCATCCTCTCTCATTCTCCTTTTTTGGTCCACTCCACTCTCGTCAGTATTCTTATCCTTCTTTTACCAACTTTCTGACACCCCCTATAACCTGTCACTCTTTCTCATAACTTTCCTCCTATGTAGCCCCCTGCAAAACAGTGGCAGTAAAATGCCTTGCTTGAGGCAATATGATTATAAAAAAAAACATCAAGTAGAGCAGCTAACCATTTCTGATAGAAAATTTCCTTTCTATATCAAATGGAGTACTTTATTTTTTCGAGTTCAATATTAAACAAATGAAATGGATATTATCAGTTATTATTTTCTATCAAACTATGCAGCATTGAACGTGCTGCCAAACATGAGTACACACTTGATAAAAAAACATGATTTTAGATCAACATTTCACGTGACGGATTTTCTTTTCTATTATTGCTTGTAATCTTGATGGTATTGAACTGAATTTACAGTCAATGAAATATTTTTTCCGCTCCAACAGTATACACTTTTTGAAATCCATATGGTTGGATGTCAGTTGTTAACTTTAACAATTTTTCATGACATGAAATAAGCATCTGATAGTTTTCTTTCACTGTATTGCTGTTTATATTCCCAGTGCCATTGGAACACATACAACCCCTACCTCTTATATTTTCCACTAGAAACATCAACTGTTGATATGTAACACTTTATTAAAGATACGAATAAATGTTCCTGCAATAAAACGTAGTGTCAAAAGGATGTTTTTTCTCCATTTACTTCACTCGTCAGTAATGAGTATGATGAAAGTGAATTTATACATTATTTTCTTCTTGAAAATTTACAACAGAAATATTAAACACTACATCTGCAGTAGAATGGTTGCCATCCAAGGCTATAGGACCAGTCTGTCCTGTTATTCAACCCATAGCTGGGGGAAAAGGAGATGGATTCATATCTTTCCCAAAGATCATTACTGAACACAATTTCTGTACACTGAAAATTATGAAGATGTATGATTTTTCATATTCTAAATTAAGTTCCACTATCAACAAAAGATGAACGATGTTTTTAAAATCTATTAAATATAACAGTTAAATACCATGCAGGATATATGCTTGGGCAATGATGTGTTTTGATCCATGACTGACTGGGCAGAAGATTTTCCCGTTAAAGGTTGCCATTTATTTCTGTGGTAATTGATTGCCAACCAAGGTTATAAAACCCAAACTTTCCTGCTATTTAACCCATAGCTAAAGGAAGAAGAAAAGGTGGATTCCTTTCTCATGGATATTTACACATAAGTGAATGCATTGAATTCAACTGGATGTCAAAATCGGCTCTCTGATTTCTCATTCTGAGCCAATTTGAGATTCTTGACAAAATCCAACGGAGAATCTGTAATGTGATTGATACTGACTTGGCAGCTCGGCTGCAGTCATTGTCTCACCGGTGTGACGTGGCTTCCCTGTGCCTCTTCTATAAATACTTTCACTGCTTTTGCTCCAATAAACTTAGATCACTGGTGCCCTCTAGGTATGAATTTACATGAGCTACTAGATTAGCAACTAGGTCCCACATTTTTACAGTGAAACCAATAAAATGTAACTGCAATTTCTACTCTAACAGCTTCTTTTCACGCACTTCCCACCTGTGGAATTCCCTTCCATATACTTGATTCCCCGACAACTACAATCTCCAGGAGTTTAAATGTAAGGTCAATAGACACCTCCTAACACATTAACTCGCATCCATTCTCTCAAACGCCCTTCCCATCTACCCAGGAATTTAAATGTAAGGTCAATAGACATCTCTTATCATACTAACTTGCACCCTTTCTCTCACGCTCTTTTTTCATCTACTCCACCCACATCCTTGGTATCCTCATCCATCTATTACCTTCCTCCTGACATTTCCTATAACTAACCCCTCTTTCTCATCACTTTCCCCTATGTAACCCCCTGTGCAACAGTGGCAGTAGAATGCCTTGCTTGGGGTGAGATTGTTAAAAAAAAAATCCATTATACCACAATGCACATATATATTGAATACAAAGAAAGCAACAATCTCTTTTGCAAAGGTATTTACAATTTTGAAGGGCAGTACTCTCATATTTTTGGCAACAGAGTTTCAATTTTGTACAGCATGGTCATAGAAAATACCTGAGAGGTTTTGTATAATATTTTACTAGAAATAATAGAATCATGCCTTGTGCAGACATAGAAGAAAATACTAGATTAAAACATTGATAAGATAAAATCATTTGAGGTTGTTATTCTATATTTTGCAGATATGGGGTGAGCTTGTTTTCTGTTTTAATTTTTCATTGGAAATCTGGAAAAAATGTCAGTCAATGGTTTTTCTTCAGTTGGTGTTTACATTTTTAAATTGCCACTTGCTAAAAATACTGTTCTACACACTTCAGAAGAAATGACATTTGCATGTGCTTTTTCAAAATTAATTTCTGGGAGAATGCTAATCCACCCACTTGAGAAAAAAAATGATTTCTCTCTAATATGTATTTGTATATGGTTTTTGAAGTGAAGTTCCCTGAAAACGTTGATCCAAACTCTAGACAAGCAACTTATTTTTTCTTTGTATGGATTCGCATGTGTCGTTTTAAATAGGAACGACGTGAAAATGCTGATTCACAAACTTGACAAGAAAATGGTTTTTCTTTAGTGTGGATTTGCATGTGATGCTTTAAATTGGAGCTCTGTGCAAATGATGAACCACACACTTCACAAGAAAATGGTTTCTCTCCAGTGTGTATTCGCATGTGATGCTTTAAATTTGAGCTCAGTGAAAATGCTGAGCTACAGAATTCACAGGAAAATGGTTTTTCTCCAGTGTGAATGCGCACATGTTCTTTTAAAGAAGAATTAACAGGAAATGCTGATCCACAAATTTCACAAGAAAATGGTTTCTCACCAGTGTGTCTTCGCATGTGTTTTTTTAAAGCAGAACTCACCGAAAATGCTGATTCACAAACTTGACAAACATATGGTTTCTCTCCAGTATGGATTCGCATATGGCTCTTTAAACTGGAGCTTGCTGAAAAAGCTGTACCACATAATTCACAAGAAAATGGTTTCTCTCCAGTATGAATTCGCATGTGGTACTTTAAATTGGATTTCTGTCCAAACACAGAACCACACAATTCACAAGAAAAAGGTTTCTCTCCAGTATGTTTTCGCACGTGTTGTGTTAAATTGGAATACACAGAAAATGCTGACCCACAGGCTTGACATGAAAATGGTTTTTCTCCTGTGTGTATTCGCATGTGTCTTTTTAAATTAGAGCTATCAGAAAATGCTGAGGTACACACTTGACATGAAAATGGTTTCTCTCCTGTATGTATTCGCATGTGTCTTTTTAAACGGAAGCCATCTGAAAATGCTGATCCACACACTTGACAAGAAAATGGTTTTTCTCCTGTATGTATACGCATATGTTTCTTCAAACTGGAAATTCCAGAAAATACTGATGCACATAATTCACATGAAAGCACTTTATCGTCAGTGTTTTTTTCCATGGATTAATTTTTTTTAATTCTGTGCTAATACTGATCTGTAAAATTTCACAAAAGTTTATGTCTTTAGGAGCGTCCTTTGAAATGTGAATTTTATAAAATGCTGATGTGAAAACTTTAAAAATTAATGCAGATTTTTCTCCTTTATACACTTGTATATTACTATTTAAGGAACACAGTGAAAATGCAGATCCACACCCCTATTAAAAAGGTGCTCTTTCTTTAGCATCTGTTTGCATGTGCCTTTCCAATATCTGTGAATAAAGAAGAGGTTTTATGAAAGAAAATAATAAACTCATGGTTTAATAGCTGCAAAAAATGCAACTCAAATAGAAGATAACATAAATGCACATCTTTTTAGTTATATATCTGAAACAAAAGAGCATTGCATTTCTGCTTAAACTTATAAGAAATTCCTTTACACTCAAGCATTTAACCAATGAGTTTAAATGTGTTAAATGTTTTAAACATGATCAAAAACAGGAATGCCAGGATCTGAGACTGTACTTTAGAAGATAATGTGTCTTATTTCAGGTGATCTACTTAAAAACAGTGTAATTGCCAAGCTTGTAGATATCTATGATGGCGTTGCTAATATACCTGAAGAGCTATTTAGTGATTAGTGACATGTTCTGCAAGCACTGGATTTATAAGTTTTTAAATGATCACAATTTAAAACTGATAGTGATCCAAATAGAAAACCCTCAAATCTATCAATATATAGAAGTACGCCATCATAGATCTCACCCTTACTCACTTGCTTGTATAGTTTCATTGGTGCATATAGGGCAATAACATATGTGTTCCTTTTCTCTTACCACTGTAATAAATCTAATGAATGGATGGAATGATTACATGAAGTTTCTCAGTATTTTCAAACTGGTCTTCCAATTCAACTAAAAACAATAGACAGCTTCAATCCATTGGATCTACCGTGGTTCCCTATATATATCAGGATGGTACAAAAGTTTTTGCCGATTTAAAATTTCATCTTGAAAATGAAAAACTGTGTTTTTGAAAATCTTTATTCATAGCAATAATAACCTTTGTTCTCTATAACTTGATTCCATCTGCTCAATATGATGGAATCCTGCTCTTGGTTGCTGAACTGGTCTTTCTCCTCGATTTATCCACGATCACCAACGCTTAACGCTATAGTAGAACATCCATTTTTCATCACCTGTGACAAGCCTACAGAAAAATGGTGTCTGAAGGTGTCGTGAAAGCAAAGATTCGCAATAAGAAACACGTTGCATTTGCATTGGAACCTCTGTGAAATTCATAGAGTAGAGCATGCCTTATGTGTTATTTAGATAGAAAGAACATGGGTGAGAATATTGCAGAAAAATATGAATGATGCTTTAATAATCTGAAGGAAAAAGTTAGAAATTAATCATGGTGATAAGTTTAAGTAATAACAATATGCATAAAAAAATTACAATGATTTAAAATGCCCTTTTTACAAACCAACAAAAAATTTGCACTGACCTAATAGTTCTGTTAAACAGTCTATCATCAGTTTCTCATAAACAATGAACCCGCTTAGCTAGAGGAGTTTCACAGTACAAAACTAAAGTAAAAGTAAGCAACTGCATATGCGTTCTTACTGATAGACTTGTGCATCGTCCATTACTAATATGAAACACTGTAGCACGTAGCCAAGAAAATAAGTTTAATTCTGTTAAGTGTTTTATTATCTGAAAAAAAAAAATGAATGAAAGAGATTAGACAGCTTGTCATTTTTACATTTTGTTTATATGAAAAACATCACAGGAAACAGTCACGTGCCATATGATTGAGTCCTTCACACTCGTAACATCTTGTTTATATGTCAATTCTCTTCACCTAACATGATGGTGGAGCTACTGCTGCTTGCTCTATACTTGCAGTGCAATTCTTCAGCATGGCCCAGGCTCGTGCTAGCACTTATGACATATCCATTTCTTCCATCTGCAAGAAGGCTTGCAAAAGTTCTCAGCATGTTCAGGCAACCTGGCAATGAATGCACATATCAAGCCTTGCTCTAGTATACCATAAAAAAAAATGTGAGTCTGTGCATTTCAGCCAAGAATATATTGACCATTTCTCCCAGCCTTAAGCAGCTTTTTGAAAATTATTTCCAAGCTGTGAAGGAATTTAGGGCAAATGCTGTATACAGGGCTTTCTTTATGAAATTAAAGTCAGCCTTCTTTTCCTCACTCAACTACTGCTACATTGCATATGAACCACCCAATAAGTACATCGGGATCACATATTTGATCTGCTTTACACCCCAAAGCTGACATATTAGTTCGGCCTTCTCTAACCCTTTCACTACCAACTGTTTAGAATCACTTCCATGAAACATTGATATCAACTTCAGATTGAAAGCCATAGTGCCAAAATAGTTTGTGCACTACGAGATGAATTGTGATTGAACTCAATAAGCTTCACCCAGACTTGAATCCTTCACTTGAACTTGAACTTGATTACTGTGACTCAGACTGTTCACGTGAACTCGGTAACTGTCACTCAGACAAGGACTCAGACCTGACAGCCGAACTTGACATTGTGCCGTACGCCAATACATATTTGATACAAGCCTTCAATGCAATCATTATAAATCCTACAGCTGAATCCATTGTGACAAATTGGGGGATTTGTGTCAGCAGATAAAGCCAAGACTCATATGCTGCCTTGCCCCTCAAGTCAAAGTGCACCCAGTGATATATCTCACATGTAGTCCACTGGTGCTTTTGGGTATGATGTCACATATCATGCTCAAGACATGCACAAGAAATATATAAGTTATTCACAAATACAGAATATTCCATTTCTCTAAATTTTCATTATATTTTCACTTGGAAGATGAAATGTTATAATATTGTTTTTGAGTTTGAGTTTAATTTAACGGCATATTAACCTCTGTGGAGTTTTGAGGTATTTTTTTCATGTTCGGTTATAGTGAGAAGGTTGATTTAGTCAGATTTTAATTAAAATGTTTTGTTTTTATATCTCAGAAAACTGAAAATGTCTTCTAATTTTGTAATGTAAATAGTTTTCTACTGGAAACCTTCGTACTCATATATTACTGTAAGTGAATGTAAAGTATAAACAGTTTATCTCCTAGTTTTTTTCTTGACTTGATAGAATATGCAACTGAAACTAGTTTTCTGATGAAAATCTTTTGCTCATACATTACTTGCATCATCTTAATGTATAATTAAGCAAATCAAGTGTAAACATTGAATTTAAAAATTTTTTAAAATAAAACCCCTAATATATTTTCAAGATTATTCACAAAATTTAGTTAACATTTTACATTAAATTATAATTCTAAATTAACTGTTGAATTAATAAGGTGGGTTCTATCAATAAACAAAGAAACCATTCTTGAATATTTTATGAGAATAATGTAGAAACATTATTAATCCAAAATTTTTACTAAAAAAGTAGTTTTACTATGGATTAGATTTTAAATATTAACTTTAAAATAATGCCAAAATTTAACTTCAAAGGAGACATTTCAATTTTTATTAAATAAACTGGTATACTCATAAAAAATATGGAAAATTTTTGAGCTTTGCATTCTTTAAAACTTCTTTAGGCTGTTCTACTTGTCAAAGTAAAGAATGTCAATTTGTTATCAATTTAGAAGGTGTTCCTTTTCATAATAATGATATAGTTTAAAATCAGTCACTGACTAAAGAGTTATCAGAACTATTTGAAAATGTACTTTTGTCATTGATATCTGTGTATGATCTATATATATATATATAGATCATACACTTCATATACATATATATATATATTTATTACAAATTATATTTTAAAACATGTACATAACTTCTCTATATATAATCGCTATGAAGGCATGTCCATTTCGGAGTACTGATGCTTCGTCAGGCGATGTGGTACTGGGAATCCTTTTCATTTTTATTTATTTCGTTTTGTTAGGGGTATTGGCTGGGGGGGGGGGCGTTGATATTGTGATATTTCGTTGACACATGGAATTTTTTGTTTCCTGTAAGACATTATTATACCATAACAACACATTATGGATAAAAAAGAATGACTTAAACAACTTGGATAACCCCATGGGTGCATATGATGGGGTTGAGGTAGCAGAATTAATAGGTTGTTTATTGTTATATAAACTAAACAAGTACATAGATTCCAATAACCACGGGTTGTACCGTGATGACGATTTAATAATAGTTGATAACAGTAATCCTCAAAAATGTGACAATATATGAAAAAACTCCATTGGTTTTTCAAAAAGTAGTTTTGATTTGGATGTTGAAAGCAATTTAAAAGTAATAAATTTAAACATTACGCTAAATATTTTAAATGGATCAATATCCCTTTATATGAAAGAGAACCATAATCTGCAATATGTAAACACTAAATCAAATCACCCCACCCACATTGTGCGGGGTATTGCAAAAAATATCTCCTATAGACTATCAAAGAATTTGTCTAGCAGAGATATCTTTAATAATCATAAAAAAATGTACCAGGATGCCCTAATTAAAAGTGGTCATACAGATAGACTGGTTTATACCGATATTAAAAGAGGCAAACAAAAAAAACAGAAGTAGGAACATCATATGGTTTAATCCACCATTTAATTTGGCCGTAAAAACCAAAATCAGGAATATATTTTTCAATTTATTAAAGCAAAATGAGTTATATAAAATATTTAACAAAAATAACGTAATACCCAGTTATTGTTGCATGCCTAACATAGAAAAAATTATTCGTGGATTGAACAAGAAAAAGGTTATGGATAAAACGCGCACAGGTATAACTAGCTGTAATTGTAGAATTAAGAACAACTGCCCATTACAGGATAAATGCCAGCAAGATTATGTTGTTTACCATGTTAAAATTTATAAAAACGCTGAGGATACTGAACCCAAAATATACTTAGGTGCTACCCAAGATAGTTTTAAAAAAATATACTATGACCACACTAGTAGCTTTAACAATGAAAAATAGAAACAGAGCACCACCCTTTCTACTTATGTGTGGTCCATTAAACAAGAGCTGAATATAGACCCTATTTTAAAATGGGAAATATTAAAGAGATGTGCTAAGTATAAAGCCGGCTAGAAATTTTGTAGGTTGTGTGTAGAGGAAAAACTTGCAATAGCGTCATATGAACATACCAATAATTTATTGAATTCTAAACCGGAAATACTAAATAAGTGGAGACATAGAAAGCCTTGGCTTTTGGATTAGGTATGTTTGGTGAGTTTGCCTATTTCCTTAGTTGTCGTTGGTTGTTTTGTTTTCGTCTTCGCAATTATTAATGTTTTACATAAAATTCATTTCCTTAATAAAATTTCTCCCCTATTTGTGTTTGGTGTCTTCCTTTTTGGTCACGTGGCTTATTGAGTTTCCTTTATCATATCGTTTGTTTCTTTCCTTGTTAGCCAGCTTTCCCTGATGATCCACTTAGGTGAAACCTTGGTAGGTTTGTTGGCTCACTAGGTATACTTTATATATATATATATATATATATATATATATATATATATATAATATATATGATAATGGCTTATGTGAGCCGAAAGCTTAGACCCGATAAAAAATTCAACAAATACTGTGATTTTTTGTTGTCTTTTAACGACATCACCATCAAGTATATCAGACGGTATGAACGGATCCTACACAAAATTAATAGACAAAACTTGTCTATATTATTCAATGAAACCTGCATTAATGAAAAAATGCTGCCAAAATACACACAATATATATATATATATATTCTTCATTTGTAAACAAGTTATTATGTGACCTAGGTTTCTACCATGTGACATACAGTCTATGCCTGATATTGAGCATACTTCACAAAACTATATTTTTATCTTATATATATATATATATATATAATCAGACCAGAAAAAGTCCCAACTATCAATCACACACATATATATATATACATACCATAAATACACACACACACACATGCTATAACTACAATTAATGACAGCAACAGCCAGGAATTACCTTCAAGAGCTAACCATACACAAGATAAAGATAAAAATATAGTTTTGTGAGGTATGCTCAATATCAGGGATAGACTGTATGTCTGTTTAATGCTTAAACACAAACTTCAGGCTACATATATATAGTCATCCACATACAAGCCTGTTTTACTGTATCACAGCTTATCAGTGTGGATAGACTTGCTTCCAGAATCAAAACTCAACCAATTTGTTTTCAGTCAGAGAGTCTACCCCTACGTTATCAGTGTATGGCTGATAGAGGAAATTTTTATGTTTTATATATATGCAATGTATACACACACCAACAGCTGAGAGAACTCAATTCATGTCTAAAAAAGTAATGTGTAAATTGCAGAAGTGGTTACTGTTTTTAAAATTTTCCCCTCTAGAGCTCAATCGGATAACGAGAGCATAATTAGTCATCCACATACAAGCCTATTTTGCTGTATCACAGCTTATCAGTGTAGCTAGACATCCGCTGGCTTCCAGCCAAGTTTGAAACTCGACTGATTTGCTATCAGTTGTAGAGTTCTAACCCTAAGCTTTAATTTATTTGTTTAGACATTATTTTTAATCAATACTAGTATTTGAGTAGATATTCTGTTTTTAAAAACATGAAATCTGCTCAAATATGAGTATCAATTAAAAATAATGTTCAAACAATTAATTTACATATGTCGGTTCTTAATTCTCTGGAACTTTCTGTAACAATATATATATTAAACTTTTTATATAACTTTTCATGTGTTCGTATAATTTTTTTTTCTTTTCGGAACTCAAATTAAATAAGAATTTTCCAAAGCTTTTGTACTTTCAAGCACTTTCAGCTATGCTTTTAGCCATTATCAAGAATTTTGTTTTACTTGTAAATAAACATGTGTAAAGTTTATGTATATAGTGTCATTGCGTATGTTAAGTACCAAACACAATAAATACATTGTTACCATATTCATAATTGATGTTATTAAGTAGAAGATTTCTCTTTTTCTAGTAGTAATGCCTCCATTATTTTTAATCTTCTTCTGTATGTGGATGATACTATTATGTATGTATTATGAACAAGTATATCACGGACACATCCTGGAAGATCTCAATGTGTGTTTAAATGAGATCGAATGGAACTGTTGTGGGAAAATGTGGAATTTATATGACCTTTGAAGAACTCTGTTCTGTGGTGATACTGACCGAGCAAAGCGAGGGACCAGATATTTGATCTCAGATGTTCAGAAAGCAAATGACCAAAACTGGTCTTTGTGCACCCAGCTCCATGCATATGTTCCAGCAGAAAACCAAAAATTAATAAATATCAAATTCCGAATTTTATTTATCCTCCAATGGGAAGCCGAGAATTGAATATGGGTGTGAATTCCCAAATGACCTGCTGGGACCCACAAAGACAAAATAAAAAGCCGACACAAAATGCATCACCAGAGTTGAGAAAGTGCGAGCATAATTAGTCCATCCCTTGACCTCGTCAAGTGATCCACTATGACGGAGACATCAAAGACATTCCTAATGGGAAAACGCTCACTCATACATACCAACAAACTCTCTTTTCAGCATTTATTGCTATGAACATTTTTGACGCCTGTTGAACCCATCCTAAAGACATTCCTTTTATTTGTAAAAAAAACCTTAATTGATATATGTGTATATATAAAATGTTGTTTCTATACTCAATTTGATTTTCTTGTTTTATAACCCCCTTGATAACTTATAATGGGCTATCTACTAACAAGGCCAAATTTAGTTAATCTGCTTCAACACACAACTACCTTCACTAGAACGAATAACCCACTATAGTTCCTCAACTATCCAAATCCATAAACAATTACATTGGCACCTCCACGAAATTGGCAAGATAGATATTGCACTTTTTTATTTAAAAGTGTTTTATTTTAAGAAAATCAAATAAGAATTTTCTGGCAACATAAAGTTCGTTTTTTTAACAAAAATTTGTCATGAAAGAAGTATGCATTTTTTTTTTAATCTAACAGTTTTCAATAACTGAAAAAATTCGGCCCAAAATTGCTTTTTTCAAATCTTTCTAAAGAATAGTTCAAATTAAAGGGGTGATTTTTCAAATTTATATAAATTAATAAAAGTACATTTATCCCCATTTATGGCAAACAGAAACCAATATTTGCACACGAGCTTCTGGAAACTTCACCACCAAAAATTTAAAAAAAAAAAACAGAAAAAATTTAAATAAAAAAAACAAAAACCGTCAATATAAAAGAAAAAAATTCAACGTCAGTGATCGATTTCACACTGTAACACTAAGTGGACCTCTACTTTTAACTTGATAAGTAATATTTTTTTCTAGTGTTGCAGTAAAGAAGGTCAAAGAACGATAATCTGCAAAATTTATTTCTACCAAAAAGTTTACCTACTTTTTTATGAGTCACCCGTCTTTTTAAATTATTTAAAAATAATTAAAATGCTGAGAAAACGGTTCATTTTTTAAAATGATACCTCGTTTTTGTGTTTTACACATCATATGTATCGTACTTTCCTGTTGAATTAGTAGAATACATTATTTTAGATTGGAATAACACCGTTTCTAGTCTCGCAGAGAATAATTCCTTGACAATGAGCATTAAAAATGTAATGTAAATGAGAAAAATTGAAATAAATTAATGTCTATCAAAAAGTTACGTTAAATATAGATAGAAGAAAGATTTTTTTTACGGTGAGAAAAAGATTAATTTAAAAAGGAAAAAAAAATTTTCTTTAAAATAAATCAGTTTGAAAAAAAGGATTCCCCAATTTGCAGACGGTATTTTTACAGAGTAAATATTTTCCTATTTTTAAAAATATTGTTATTTTGTAATTTCTGGTGAGTAAAACAAGAAAAAATTTCAAGTCATCATTGAGATGTTATTTCGACTTGAAGGTACATTTTTTATTTTTTAAAATTTTTATCTTTTATCTTCTGCGCGGCTGCTCGTCTCTTAGCATCATGCACAGGCCCGTTTCTATTTCTTTGACACCCACAGAGTCAATCTGTGTTTTATTAATGCAACGATGTTTGTTAAGGGGACTTACAGCTTAAGCAATAATTCTGTCTAAATCATTAAAAACAAATAAAGAAAAATACTTACGCATTCTTTTTTGCTTTATGACTTGATTTCCTGAGAACAATACAGAATTTGAAAAATTAGAGAAAGCTTTAAAATTTTAAATAAACTAATGATTTTTAGTTAAATTAAATTTAATTTAGTTAAATTAAATGTAAAAAACAATTAGGCGTTGACTGCTTTCTATTCAAAAACTGATGATTCAAGAGCGTCAATCAAAGGGAGATAATTGAGAGTGAAGTATGAGAAGATTTAGTTAGTAAATAAAAACTGAACTCATGTAGGACTTATTTCTTAAGACTTATAAACTAGCATCATAGCCCGGCGTTGCCCGTGCAACTCAGAACATTTTAGTAGTAGGAGAAGATGCCACTTTTGATTTTACATATTTTGTTTTTGTTTGAAAAAACACTTTTTTTAAAAAATATTTCTCTTGTTTCAAAATTACGGGGAAAAATATTCACATTTTTTGCTGACCAAATTAATTTTTAAAACATCGGAATAAAAATTAAATAAAGGTTCATTTTTTTTTTTAATAAAAAAATATTTTAGTCGCGTTTGATACGTGTGATTTGATTTCTGTGACGTAAAACGTCTGAATAAGAATTAAATATAAAGGCTCATTTTTTTTAATAAAAAATATTTTAGTTGCGTTTGACACTTGTGATTTAATTTCTATGATGTAATTCAGCAACCATCTCAGATCTTATGTTTTACGGAGCAATCGTGTCCATTGGCCAAAAAGTATGTGTTGACCTGGCTTCCCTGTAGATATGTGTCCCTAGATAGTTTGAATGACGTAGCTTAAAAAATGTAGGTGTTCATAGGGAACAGTCACACATAAACTCACAGATTGCCTTATAGATTATTGGATAAATGTAGATGTCTTGTTTACTAGAATGTGCAAATCATTTCCATACAAATTTATAAGTCTTTGAACTCATACAGGTCTGATTAATTAAAACTTTTATTTGATATACATTATTAGAGAAATGTTGCTGTTCAGTAGAATATGCAAATCATTTCAAGATAAATTCAGAAGTCACTGGATTCTTACAGGTCTTATTGTCTGAAACTTTCATTCAACATAAATACAAATGAGAAAATAATGTGAAATTTATAATTTTTGATGAATTCATCTTCTATTCATTAACCCTCTAGGGCCATTCGTATCATATTAGTGGGGGATCTGTTTATTACTTCATAACAATATAGAACTGATCCCCCACTTTATGCCCAGTAGAAGCCTTAACCCTCTAGGGCCATTCGTATCATATTTGATAAAGTATGAAAACAAGCCTTGAAAGAAATATTTTCCTGAAAAATTTTTTAAGAGAAATATTTTATAAATTTCAAATGAAAGCAGTACTGACTGCTCAGTCAATGAATACCAAATGTTTCCTTATAGGGAAATACTGTATCAAATATGATACGAATGGCCCTAGAGGGTTAATCATGTTTCTATTATATTCAGTCAGTCAGTTAAGTGCCATACGTGAAACACGCTTAGGCGATCATGTCTCGAAAGAGACATGACTGACTGGGCAGAAGATTATCCCACAGTAGGTTGCCGTTGCTTTCTGCGGTAGACTGGTGAATTATATTATTATATTAATAAGTAGTAATTAGTGGGGGATCAGTTTATTACTTCATGACAATAGAAAACCGATCACCCACTTTATGCCCACTATAAGCCTTAACCCTCTAGGGCCATTCGTATCATATTTGATACAGTATGAAAACAAGCCTTGAAAGAAATATTTTCCTGAAAAATTTTTTAAGAGAAATATTTTATAAATTTCAAATGAAAGCAGTACTGACTGCTCAGTCAATGAATACCAAATGTTTCCTTATAGGGAAATACCCAATGTTTCCTTATAGGGAAATACTGTATCAAATATGATACGAATGGCCCTAGAGGGTTAACATGAAAGAAAGGACATTTAAACAAATTCATAATTAATAAACAGATTGATTTTTCTTTTTACAAACTTCATTTGCTTGATATTCTGTTTGTAACCAATAACAATGATGATAAAAAATTGAATAGAAGAAAATCAGTCAAAATAAGAAATTCTTTTCTTCAAATAAACTATATAGGTTTTCCTTCTTTCAAATCTGCCTGAGAATCTAACCATAGTCTTCTTTAGTAGGACATTTTTTTCACATTTTCTGCACGGAATTAATATTCTTCTCTTGCATGTGATTCCATTTTTTCATGAATAAATAATCATTGTAATAGATAATCTATACACTGTTTACAAATATTGACCATTTGAATTCTTGACAATTTTGAAATATACATTATTTGAAGACTCTGCATGTTGAAAAGAGTTTGAAGTTTGAATTCAATGAAAATGACTATTTAATAAATACTCTGAAAATGTTGAGAAGATAATAGTTTCTCCGAAACTTGCAAATTGTTTTTAATGTTCAAGTTCCTGAAAAAGCTGATTCACACATTTGACAAGAGAATTGTGAAAGTTCTCTAAGCTGCTGGATTTGTAAATATAACAAAGAAAAGAGGTAACAGATCATTGCACCTCATTAAAATGAATCATGAAAAAACTTATATGTACACAACACTTTCAAAATGGTAAAAAAAGGAACTACTAGAAAATAAGCAGTATAAACCACGGGCAAATTACATTTAGACTCAGTGACCATTTCTTCTGATTACAGAGTGAAGGCTGCTTAGACTTAATATAAATATCCTCAAACTCTCTGAATAATCTGAGTGTAATCTTTTGACCACCATGAAAAAGCCTTTGGTAAAAGATGAGATGTAAGTCTGATTATTCAAGTGCTCTACAATGAGAATGGGAAGTATTAAGAAGTATATGAAAATTTTCATACTGCCCTCAGTGTATTGTACATGGGATGTGCTGATCACTCCTTGCCTTGTGGTGATACCGAGCAAAAGTGATGGACCGGATGTTTGTGTTTTCACGACCAAAAAGCAAATGACCAAAAGTCATTGCTGCACCGCTGGCTCTGCGCAGATGTTCCGGTTGAGAACTAAAAATTAATTAAATATTAAATTTCCAGTTCGTGAGCCTACGTGAATTTTATTTATCAGCCAATGGGAAGCCCAGAATCAAATACAAGTGTGAAATCCCAAGTGATCTGCTGTGATCCAAAATGAAGATATAAAAAGCGGATACAGCTTCGACAGGCAGACCGACTCGAGGAGAAGAGAGCAATTAGTAGCTCCTTTGACCGAAAGTCAAGTCGCTTACTACGCTCATCTCCCTTACCTCTTTCCTTCTTCCCTGCCTCAAAACTACTTACTGACCAAAGGAGCGACTACATCAAAGACATTCCTTACTCATAGTGCTCCCCACATTTCTAAATATTAATTCTCTTTCAGCATTTTATTGCCATGAACATTTCAATATCTGTTGGACCTATATTTCAAGTATTACTTCAATTGTAAAAACATTAATTGATATGTGTATATATAAAATGTTATTTTTCAACTCAGTTTGCTTTTCTTGATTTTATAATCATTTTATGATTTATAGTGGGCTATCTACAACAAGGCCAAATTCTGTTAATCTTCAATATACAACTACCCTTCACTAGAACGGACTCCCACTGCAAACGGGAAAAGAATAGATACCCCCACTATAGCCTCCAACCTTTAATTAGTTCTGCTAATATATTTAGCATCTTACTGACATTTGTTATCATAAAACACTGATCTAACCTAAATGGGAGCAGCCAGATCATCATAACAAATGGATTTCAGCAAGAGCTATAAAGAGAAAATAAATAGATTGGCAGAAAATATTGGTCAATCAAGTACTAACATTGCCAATGTGTGGTAATGACAAACAGACAAAACACATTTCTGGGCCATATAATTTGAGTTTATTAAATTCTACAATTTTAACAGAAATGCGAGATTGTACAATATCCAGGTGGTAACCATTTTCAGCTAAAACATTCATAATAAACTCAATTTCAGAATTCCGTTTTTAAAGCAAACAATTAGCACTCAATGAACCTAAGTCTTGATCAAATTAAGTTTTGCTGTTAGGGATGTGCATTGTGGTGCAGTGGATATTGACTCAGAAGGAGAAATTTGAGAGCTCAGTTCAAATTCCAGTTGAATTCCTTGTATTCACATATACACAAATACCCTTGCAAAAGGTATGAATCTGTCTCTTCTTCTTCCAGCTATAAGTTAAATAACAGAACAGATTGGATTCTATAGCATTGGTTAGCAACCAGTCTACTGCAGAAAGCACTTATAGGATTGTCACATACCCATATTGACAATGCTCATTAAGATGTAGCCGCTTCAGATATATTACATTTTCACATCTATGGATATATGCTGGTCATCTATCCCAGATCATGACACATGGACAATTAATTGAACAAGAAAATAAAATAAGATTGATATTCGATTAAATAATCGAATGACAATCCTTTCCCAGGTTTACTTTATTTCAACACAGGCGCTGACAACAAATCAAGGATGAACATCGAGACAACATAATTTTGATATAAAATTTTAATGCAAGATCAAAAGAATAAAAATAAAAAAATCTTAAGGAATTAGAATGTCCAAAGATCGTAACCTCAAAATTATTTTTAAATACCCAGTGTGGTCAATATATGAAATTAGAATAAATTATGGAAACATGAACAATATACAGGCAATCGTGAATGCAAAATATCAACATACAATTAGATAGGGGAAATTTTTAATTTTGAAAGCACGTGGTATGGTGTGTGTAAGAACATAGTATTCATGTAAGCATACATATTCTAATTCGGGTCTAATAATTTGATAACTTATCTTTATCATAGTTTCTTCTTTCTTTCTTTTATTATCTCTTTTCTCTCTCTCTTTCTTTCTTTCAGTCAGTTAAGTGCCATACATGATACACGCTTGGGCAATCATGTCTCGAAAGAGACATGACTGACTGGGCAGAAGATTATCCCGCAGTAGGTTGCCATTGCTTTCTGCGGTAGACTGGTTGCTGACCAAGGCTATAAAACCCAATCTGTCCTGCTATTTAACCCATAACTGGAAGGAATAGATGGATTAATACCTTTCCCAAGGGTATTTGCATGTAAGTGAATGCAATGAATTCAGCTGGAATTCGAACTTGGCTCCCTGATTTCCTTCTTTCTTTACACACTTGAAATTTAAATAGTTTTGTTTTCACTATATTCAACGTGGCTTCCCTTTCAGCATACAGGTTCTGTTATCTGGTGATGTCTCTGCATTGCTTTCTTTCTTTGCTTCCTCTTCTTCTTTTGGTAAGTTGGTTGTTTTAACTTTCTTTTCTTTACTTCAAATAAACTGCAATCAGCATACAAATTACAACAGCTTTGTGGATATATTTTCTTTTGACAATTATGTGTCAGCATACAGATATTAATATAACTTTGTTTCATCTTTGTTGTTATATTTCTTTCTTTCTTGATACATGGCATAATTCTGTTTTCTTCCTTCTTTTAACGAGTAAGACTTTACACCTTCAGTCTTCTTTTCTCATCCAGAATTACTTCTGATGAAACGGGCTGATCCACGCTATCATCTCCAAATGCGTCTCCCTTCCTTCATCGTTAGCAGAGTCTAGCAAATGGTTCTTGCTTCATTGAGACTCAGCAAGTAACTGATTAACTTCTTCCTTTAATTTTCTCATGTGACTTCTTTTGGCGCAAATTTTAACTTCTGCTGCTTCTACAATCTCCTGGTCAACATCAGACGTCTGGTTTATTTCCTGTCTGGTTTTTATCTAGGTTGCCTATCCTTGACCTGCTATTCCAACACTAGCAATGGTCATTCATGTGATTGACCTCTTGTTACTACACAAAGTCCACCCTCATATGCATAGGTATGTGTGCATGTATTGTTATCTATATATCTGTAACAAGGATACAAATTCCATATCATCCATCAAAAACACAAAATAAATTGCACACCCGCAAAATCAAATTCAAACAACTACAACATTTGGGAAAAACCCAAAGTAAAATTGCACACCCGCAAAATTGGATCCAAATGGCTAAAAGCTTTTTTCTCAGAAGTCAGTGTGAAAAATGATACTCTGGATTCTGATTGATTGACAAATCGAGAAATTCAAAATATGTCAGTGAAATGGTTTTTTTCACAGCTAAGGAAAAAATCAGTCTGGGATCCTCCCACGGGACCAGAATTCAATATTTAAGGAGGTCCCCTGACCGGTCACAGCAGTCAGTCAAGTCAGGCAGTTAGTCAAGTCAGTCAGATCACTGAGAGACGGCAGTCGGCCAATTCGTCACTCAAGCAAGCAGTCGATCTGTCAGTCAGCAAGATCGTTAGCCACACCAGTCAATCCTGAAAGGCACAGTGTCAGGTACACACAATCTGATGGGTGCTACATCAAAGAGACTAGTGCCAACAAACTAATCCTTCACCCACTCAACTGTTACAAATGGAAAGAGAGAAAACACCTGCAATGGCCATAAAACTTTCACATCTCTCAACAACCAGAATGGAGAAGTAAAACAGACTTACTAAGTAGACTGATTCATCGTTTCACACATACACTACTAATTACTACTATCTCCGTTTGACTCTCTCTCACTCCTCGAGAATTCTCATTCACACTCCTTTTCAACACAATTTGAAACACTTTCCTTTTCCACATACTTAATGGCTGATACATAAAAAGGAAAGAAACATTCTGCTACTACTCTGTGTAATTACAGACTCAAAACCAACACTTTCATACTCAACCAACATTTGTTCAAATACAACAGACACTTTTATATTCAATGACATTCATTCAAATCCAACAGACACTTTTATATTCAACCCACATTCATGCAAATATAAAAGACCCCACATTCATGCAAATATAAAAGACACTTTTTTACCAAACATAAGAAACGAAGCAAATTGTTTATATTGTATATATATTGTATATATATTGTCAAATACAAAATTTTCATATTTTTATACATTTCTTATTGCATTGTCTTTTCTCGAATTTTGTGTTGTATTTTTGTGGACTGCATAGCCTGCATTAAAACCACCTTTTAATCCGGGTTGTTCTGGAACCCCACACACTAACCTACTGTTGGGAAATGTTCTGCCCAGTTATTAATTTCTCTTTTGAGACACGATTGCCCAAGTATCTATCATGTAATGAACTGACTGTTTAGGACACTTGCTTCACTCTTTCTTTCATTTGCTTCACTCTTTCTTTCATTTGCTTCACTCTTTCTTTTACTTGCTCTGTGCAATCCAGTAAAAGTAAGCTTAGACTATACAGAAGACAGATAAACCAAGTCTGATCTGTGGCAAGTAGAGTAAACTAAATTTGTTATATACTACCGCTGCTCTGCTGCTGGAAAGCAATAATCATCTTGACAGACAACGAACAAGTATATATATAAAAAATACTAAACTTATATTTTTATTTTTTTCAGTGACGGTCGTGTGGAGAAGAATATAGCTAGAGAGAAATCACGCACATACAAGGGAGTTGCTGGGAGTTGTCGACCAGTGGGAGTTGTCTTCTTTTCTTCACTCTTCTCTGCATTGTCCTGCATTCTCTCAGCATTTTAATTTTGGACAGAAAGCCACAAACTTATACACCCAAAATTTTCACGCATTTTTTGCCTTCTCAAGTTTT
This sequence comes from Ascarosepion bandense, assembly GCA_037127315.1. Lineage (NCBI taxonomy): Eukaryota > Metazoa > Mollusca > Cephalopoda > Sepiida > Sepiidae > Ascarosepion > Ascarosepion bandense. The sequence continues at coordinate 3,007,459 of JBBBDQ010001917.1, read as the reverse complement.
TACCTAATTACGTCATTTATTGCCAGGCACATCAGTCAATCATCTTTGCCAGCTATTGCCTTTCAGGCTGGCTGCCTAGATGTCACTCACATTTTTGTCGGTCACTGCTTGTGTTTTCTGACTTTGATGTTGATCATACTTTTGTCTATAGCACCCCTACCTAGGCCTTAAGAGCATACTATCAAAGAATTGACCCTAACTCATGTCACTCTTCATTTCACTGAGTCTAAATGATTCCTAATCTCAGAAAAATAGATAGATGTTAAAATATTTGTAATATACTCAGAATTTAATTTGGTTTTAGAATAAACAATTATAATTGAAGATATCTAAATTTTGATGGAATTAAGTTTTTTGTCATTTAGGACAAAAAGAGTCTCAACAATAGTCAGATAAAATAGATAGATGTTAAAATATTTGTAATATACTCAGACTTTAATTTGGTTTTAGAATAGACAATTGAAGATGTCTAAATTTTGATGGAAGTTTTTGATCATTTAGGACAAAAAGAATTTCAACAAAAGTCAGATAAACTAAGTTTTAGTTGTGTATCAAGGAAAGACAAAACTGCATTGTTTTTCTTTTCAGTTCATTCAATAATCCATGAAGAACTTCCAACTGCTCCTCACTAATACAAATACATAAAGTCTTTTCCTTATATGCAAAACAACACCGAGGATTTCAACTGGAGCAAACAAATGATGCTCATAAAATCAAACAAAAAAGTTGGATGTCAATTTTTTGGGTTTATTCTTGCTCTTTTTCCACCATTGTTTTAATTTGTCTAGACTTAAAAAAATGTTTGTTTTTAAAGCCCTAATAACATTTTGTACATCCCATATATTATTCAATACAGTGTGACCCGGATATAAGAGAGTTGTTGTGACCGGATAAAAGTTATCCTATATCCAAGTTTCTCTTATATCCGGGTTTGGTCTATATATATATTACGACAGGCTCTAATTTGGGACTAGAGAAAATCTATCATATCTGGGTTATACTGTATTACAATCTATATACATATTAAGTTCTCTTTTTACAGTGTTTGGAACTGTATTTTCAACTTAAGAATTCACTGAAAATGATGATCCATACAGTATCACACACAAGTGAGGGCAGCTAACCACTTTTGATAGAAAGTTTTCTTCTATATCAAATTGAGCATTTTATTTCTTCGTTCTATATTAAAATAGTGAAACATATTATCAGTTATTATATTTTATTGGCAGGTGGTTTTGAAATGGAGGAGTCACTGTAAAATTATTTTTTCCCCAGGTGAATTTGCATGTGTCTTTTTAAATGGGAACGGCGTGAAAAGGCTGATTCACACACTTGACAAGAAAATGGCTTCTCTCCAGTGTGTATTTGCATGTGATACTTTAAATTGGAGCCCCTTGAAAATGATGAACCACACACTTGACAAGAAAATGGTCTCTCTCCAGTGTGAATTCGCATATGATGCTTTAAATTGGAGCTCAGTGAAAATGCTGAATCACAGAGTTCACAAGTAAAAGGTTTCTCTCCTGTGTGGATTCGCACATGTTCTTTTAAAGAAGAATTCAATGCAAATGCTGATCCACAAATTTGACAAGAAAATGGTTTCTCTCCAGTATGAATTTGCATGTGTTTTTTTAATGCAGAATTCACTGAAAATGCTGTATCACAAACTTGACAAGAAAATGGTTTCTCTCCAGTGTGAATTCGCATATGGCATTTTAAACTGGAGCTCATTGAAAATGCTGATCCACACAATTCACAAGAAAATGGTTTCTCTCCGGTATGCGTTCGCATGTGGTACTTTAAATTGCACCTCTGTGAAAATGCTGAACTGCACAATTCACAAGAAAATGGTTTCTCTCCAGTGTGTTTTCGCATGTGTTGTCTTAAATTGGAATAAACAGAAAATGCTAATCCACAGACTTGACATGAAAATGGTTTTTCTCCTGTGTGGACTCGCATGTGTCTTCTTAAATTGGAGCTATCAGAGAATGATGATCTACAAACTTGACATGAAAATGGTTTCTCACCAGTGTGTATTCGCATGTGTTTTTTTAAACTGGAAATCACAGGAAATACTGATGCACAAAATTCGCATGAAAACATTTTCTTTCCAGTGTGTTTTTCCATGTGTATTTTGCAGTTTTGAATCTTTGAAAATACTGATGTGCAACACTTCATCAGAATTGCTACACACGATCTCTTTAGGTGTGTACTTTGAAATGTAAATTTAATGTGAATGTGAAGCTTTTGAAAGAATAAAGAATTTTGACTATGTACTTGTAGCTGACTATTTAAACAGGATCATCATGAAAAACCAAGAATGTATTTGCATGTGTCTTTTCGAATTCTCATCTTCACTGATTATTGATATCTGTGAATAAAGAAGAGATATTATGAAAGACAATAATAAATTCATATATGGCTAAAATAATCTTATTCAAATGGAAGATAACATTAATACGCAATTTTTTACATACAATATTTATCTGAAACAAAATAACACTCAATTATTGGTAAAAAATATGAGAAAACCGATTACAATCTAACATTTGATCAACATGTCAAATAGTTTCTACATCATCAGCAATGAGAATACCAGAATCTGACTACCTGTGATCGCAAAGCTTGTACACTGAAGAGTTAATAATTATTGTAAGTACTGGATTCATAAAACTTTAAAATTCATGGTTCTTAATCAGAAGCCATAAATGGGGCTGGTAAATTTTATGGGGTCCACAGAAAAATTATGTAGTAAAATAATTTTCAAGTGTATTTTATGTAAATAGTGTCCATTTATGTAAAGTTTACATGCAGAACATTTTTATATTGAATAACTTTTGAAATTTGTCTGTGCATTTATGTGCAGAAAGCTTTTTCGCTGAAATAAAAGTTTATTTTATTTAACTGGTTTAGTTCATAAAATAAGCCTTTTTGAAGTTTATATAGAGATATTGTGAGACAAAAAGTTTTCTCCCTTTAAAAAGAATTTAAAACTTTCCTATTCACAAGAATAGGAAAGTCACATGATCTGATGAGACCCACACATAGTATTGTTAAGAGGGAAAATCATTCTTCTTCTTTTGCTCCTGTACAGTCAAACTAGAAAGATGTACATATTCAGGATTGTGTCAATCAACATAAGATAAATATCAAACTTTATATTTTATTTTAGATAGCAAATCCCTTATGAACATTTTATATATATATATATATATATATATATATATATATATATATATATATAAGTGTTTTTATATGGAGACTTTTTTGGCTCATTCAAACTTTTCTCAAATATTTATGTTGTGTAATTATTCGTTTTGGGAATAAAACCAATAATATATATATTTGCACACAACAGAGAAATATTACTGTTTATTTGTTCTGAACATTTTAAAATAAACTTTTTAAGTAAAGAATGTAGCCATAAAAAATCATCAATCCAAAAGAGACTATGAACAAAAAAGGTTGAGAACTACTGCTTTAAATGATCATATTTTAAAACTGTAAATAATGTCATCATTATTGGGAAGAAAAATTGTCAAAAATAATTTGAAAAAAGCATTTGAAGGTAAAGAATTTTTCCCAAATGGAGAAAATAATTTTTCTGAACAAAATGATGCTGAGCCAATTCATAAAATTTTTTTATTGATATAAATTCTGAACAACTACAACAGTGCATTTTCAAAATAAATGATCAGAATCTATTCCTATACCTTTTACAAAAATGGTACAGAAATTATCTCAAACCCAAAAAGCCCTTAGAAAAAAAAACTTCGCTCAGACTTTTGAAAATGCATCAGCCTAATACCTTCTTAGCATCTTCCCACACTATTGGCTGGGACTTCAGAATATACCAACTGCTCCTCTGCAAAATGGTAAATCCCCCTCTATTGAGGTGTTCTGGGTATGACAATGTCTAGGTCCTGGGTTTGATAAATAATAAATGTATCCGATAGCAAAGCCTCTAATTTGGAAGTTTTGAAGAGCATGAAACCACTTCTCAATTGTTGCTTTTCCAAGGTTCACCCTGACCCGGTGTGGTAGCATCTGTTAGGGTCATAGCTATGGGCAAATAGTTAACCCCCCAAACTGAGGTCAAAACACTATAAAAGTATAAAAATATATTTTTATAGGGAAAATTCCTATAATACTTTTTTTGGAGAAGAAAATATTCCTATCAATACATTTATGAAGAAAAAATATTAACAACAATACATTTTTGAAGAAAAAGAAAAAAGATTTTAACAGTTATATATTTTTGGAGAAAAATAAATATAGCAGTAATACATCTGACTCTAAATAAAACCCTCTTTACAAAAAATACATCAATGAAACCTGATCTACAAACTGATTTCTTACAAAGAATATATATTCTATTCATATGAATCTATTGTAAAAAATCTTGTTGGCATAACCAAGTGAAAATGATAAGAGATGAAACAAAATGAACAAAACCTTCTCGCTTTCATTTTATTTCCCTTTCAAAAACACAAAACTAGAAAACATCTTGAGATTTAAAAAAAAATAAAACCTTTTCATCAAAATCTAACTAAATCAACATTCTCACCATAAAAATATCCTAAAAACCTAACTTTTTGATATTATTAACCCACAAAAGTATTGATATGCTGTTAAACAAAACTCAAAATCAGCATTTTGATTATATAATTAATTTTGATTATATAATTAATTGATTAAATAAAGTGAACTATTGATGAATTTACAACAGGAACTTTTATTGAAATTCTAAATTTAAATTTTTTAGATTTGTAGAAATGGAGAATTAAAATTTTTGTGATTACCATTAGAAGTCTTTTAAGAACAGAAAAATAAGACACTCTTTGAATTTTGTTGGTATCAGGAAAAATGTTTGCTCACTTTCTATGACTGCTTTCTTAAAAATTTACCCAAAATCAGAGAATTATTTCACTTAATAAAATGTTTCAGTACTGTGAATTCATTTTATGCCGAATAATACGTTATTTTAGAAAACTTTTTGGAAAAATATTTTTGGGGATCAGTTTCACTTGCACATTCTGATATATTGTGGATACTTTTCAATTTGGTGAGGGGGATGGAACTCTTTAGTTATTTAATAATCCAACATCAACTGTACAGACATTGTAAATTTATCTCAAAACCTTACAAAAAATGAACCGCAGAAGTATTTCCTGTTGATAGTTTTTGCTTGTATCATTTAATCAATACATTACTTTGAGATTTGAAAAAAAAAATTACATTAAATATTTCTTTTAAAAACAAAATTATTTATAATTTTTCAGTGTGATTTTCAAATTCATGCGCTGACTGTTCACAAAAGAGCTTTTTTATGAAATAAAGACATATTTCAAGAATCAAAAGATGTTAAGCTGATATTCATTTTTTTAACTTGAATATTTTTAAACAATTTTATTTTTTATTTTTACAACTGTTAGATTAATTTTCTTTAGGTTGCCAACTGTTAGATTATTTTTCTAGTTCAAAAAGAAAATAGTTCACTAATTCTGTGAAGATAATCTTTATAAACTTTTTACATTTTCTATAGTTTAATAAGTTTTAAAAATAGTAAAAATAAACTTACTGCATGCATTTAAACATTTTTTGACATCAAATAGATAAAAACATTAAAAAAAAAATGAATGCAATGAGTAAAACCCAAAAGTATTATTTTTTTAATCATTTCACCCCAAGCAAGTTGGGACAAACACAAGTGCACAGAGGGTTTCAGTGACAGAAAGGACTGGGTACAAGGGGTATTGAGGAAAGAATAAAAAATGAATGGTATTCAAGAAGATAGAAGTTGGCAATTGATGTTGTATTTAAATTTTTGGAGATTGTAGCTATCAGGGAAAAAAGTAAATTGAAAGAAATTCCACAAGTGGGAAGCACAAGAAAAGAAACTGCTGGAGTAAAAGTGGAGGTTACATTTAACTATTTCAACAGTAAAAGGGTGGGACCTAGATGCCAATCTAGTAGTATGTTTAAATTCATGTAGTTAAGGTACCAGGGAATAAATCTTGTCAGAGAAGTTGGCATGAAAATATTTGTAGAAAAGACAGAGGGAAGTCACATCATGTTGATGAGAAAGTGACTGAAGTTGAGATGCCAAGTTAGGATTGATTACGTTGCAGATCCAATGCATGGATGAATGGTAGATTTATAAATGTGCAAAATGGATTCTGATGAGAAAAGCTTTCTGGCCTGACACAGTGATTCAACTTTCCTAGCAGTAGATGCAGCTATGGATTTGATATAGTCATTCCATTTGAGGTCATTTGAGAAAGTGAGGTGTAGGGTGTGGCTCTCTAGGAAATGAGCATTAGCCATGCTGATGGCAGGCAGGAAAGTTTGTCTATGGTGATTAACTGATAGTAGTTTTATTTTGGAGGCATTAAAATTTACAAGCCATTTTCTGCTCCAGTTAACCACTGATTGAAGGTGCTTTTCAAGAGCAGCACCCACATTTACTTTATCAGCCTTGGCAGATTTCCTATTGAGAGGGGAGTAAATGGTGGTATCCTTTGTATAAATGCCTTCTTGGGAACAGATGACATCAGAAAGACCATTAAAGATCAGAAACAGTGTAGGTTCTAGGATAGAGCATAGAGGAACAACTGCATTTGTGTGAAATGGAAGTGTGCCTGTTCAAAACAACCTTTATTTCATGATTTAATAAAAATGCTTGGATTAAATCTATTGTCTAGAAATATCATAGCCCTGAAGCTTGCATAGAAGGCCAGCATGCTAAACCCTGTCAAATGCTTTTGAGATACCTAGAGCCACAGCTCAAGCTTTGCCATTATTACCAAGAACCTGGTATACATATTCAGTGAAGGCTGTTAGCACATCAGTGATAGACCCTGTAAAGCAGAAACCATATCGTTTGTCCCAGAGTAGGTTTAACTACTTTTTAATTATTTTATACTCCTATTGCAAAATTATGCCTTATATTCAGTTTTATAAAATTATATCAATCAACTACTTGTTATATCCAATGAAAGATAATTCATTCTTTAGTGTAAACTAAAACTGTTTCTACATTACAGTAGTTTGTGTTCTCTGTACTTATTTCAATTGATTTTGGTTATTTTTGCAATGTTTTAGGCAAAAATTAATTTTTTAAATCCAGTATAATTTTCTAATACCTATTTAATTAAAAAAATGGATTTTTAAGAGGTTTTTATATTTATTTATAATATTTCATATTTGGATTATTGTCCTTATCTTTGCTGTTGTTATCACAATGTTTTAGTTGTTATGTCCTCAAGCCTTATTCAGGGAATTCTGAATGAAATACATTATTTAATCTACAGAGGTAAATTGTTCTCACTCCCCTGCTCATGTCTAGAGATATTGTCGCATTCTTCTTTTTAGTACTGCTCAGTTATTGCATGTCCAAGTGCAATTACAAACTGCCCAATCGAGGGGTTTAACTCAAAATTACTATGTCACCAAATTCACAAACTAACACTTCTATTCACCAGACTAATATGTTGTAAAAAACTATGGCTGAAGTGAAAATGGGTGAGCAATAACTGAAAAATACTAAAAATAGGAAATGGAATAAAATAATAACGAAACGAGATTTCCCTACACATGAGCAATAGAACAAAACAGTCTACTCACTGTTTAAAATTTCTTGTAGTTTACCCAGATGCATTGTGGGGCAGTGAATATTGGCTTGGAATGAGAAATTGGAGAGTCGAGTTTGAATTCCAGTTGAATTCATTGCATTCACTTACATGCAAATACCCTTGGAAAAAGGTATTAATCCATCTCTTCCCTCCAGTTATAGGTTTAAAAACAGGACAGACTGGGTTTTATATCCTTGGCTGGCAACCAGTCTACCACAGAAAGTAATGGCAACCTAATGCAGGATAATCTTCTGCCCAGTCAGTGATGTCTCGTTTGAGACATGATCGCCCAGCATATATAACGTATGGCACTTAACTGACCCAGATTAATATTGTTGTAGAGTGGCAGACACCCCTGCAGCACTCTCAACAATGGAATGTCCCATAACCTGAAATAGTCTATTTAATTAAAGAATAGTATCATTCAAGGCATAATATTCAACTGATTATTTTGGCGACTATTGCGATCTAAAGCCCTCCTCTCTGTGTTGTAAGTTCTGTCTTGTCTGTTATTTTAGCTACTGTAAGAGTGGATGTGCGTTGTGGTACAGTGGATATCGGCTCAGAACGAGAAACCGGGGAGCCGAGTTCAAATTCCAGTTGAATCCATTGTATTCACTTACGCGCAAATATCCTTGGGAAAGGTATTAATCCGTCTCTTCCTTCCAGTTATGGGTTAAATAGCAGGACAGATTGGGTTCTATAGCCTTGGTCGGCAACCAGTTTACTGCAGAAAGCAATGGCAACCTACTGCGGGATAATCTTCTGCCTAGTCAGTCATGTCTCTTTCCAGACATGATCGCCCAAGCGTGTATCACATATGGCACTTAACTGACTGACTGTGTATATCTGTTTAGTACCAGATATTGGGCTGAATAATACTACAGCATGCTTTCTCTGTGTATCATATCCACCTCGGTGATACAACAAATATACACCTGAGGAAAGCTGTGGGTCCCAACAGTCGAAACGTTATGATAGCAACAGACTAGAGGACAATAATTCAAATATAAACAGTGTGAATGATGATAACTCCTCATCCCAGGAATTGTAAAATTTATTTTCATTTTTTTAAAAATATATTGTTTATAATAAAAATGTCTAAAAACCTTATTTGAATGTGTTAAATTATTAGGGTTTTTAATGTGTGTGTGTGGGGGTGGGTAGCCAAAATTTAACTTCAAAGGAGACATTTAAATTATTTTTAATTAAGTTTATGGCGATATCAAGACAATCCTTAACTTGAGGATACAAATAATTTTTCTATAGTTTATTTCTGTGAAATGATTAGAACTCATTTATTTTAGGCTGAAATAGGCTTCATTATTAAATAATATAGTGGTTGTAATAATCAGTTGAACTATAAATAAGATAAGAATTAGGATAATTAGAAAAGTGATCACATTTTTATTGTTTTATAGTGGATTGCTTATCTATTCTTTTCTGTTAGTAGTGGAGAGTCCGTTCTAGTGAAGGGTAATTGTATACTGTTGCAGCGTAACGGATTTTGGCCTTGTTGTAGACAGCCCACTATAAGTCATAAAATGATTACAAATCAAGAAAGGCAATTTGAGTAGAAAAATAACATTTTATACATACACATATCAATTAATGTTTTTACAATTGAAGTAATACATGAAGTATAGGTCCAACAGAGGTTAAAATGTTTATGGTGGCAATAAAATGCTAAAAGAGAATTAATGCTTAGGAATTTGGGAGCATGTAAGTAAGGAATGTCTTTGATGTATTCACTTCTTAGGTCAGTCAGTAGTTTTTGAGGCAGGGAAGAAGGAAAGAGGTAAGGAAGGCGAGCATAGTAAGCCACTTGACTTCGGTCAAGGGAGATACTAATTACTCTCTTCTCCTCGAGTCAGTCTGCCTGGTGATGCTTTCTGTATCCATTTTTTATATCTTCTTTTTGGATAACAGAGGCTCATTTGGGATTTCACACTTGTATTTGATTCTGGGCTTCCCATTGGCTGATAAATAAAATTAGCATAGGCTCGCGAACTGGAAATTTAATATTTAATTAATTTTTAGTTTTCAACCGGAACATCTGTGCGGAGCCGGTGGCAAGTGACAACTTTTGGTAATTTGCTTTTTGGTTGTGAAAGCACAAACATCCGGTCCATCCCTTTTGTTCGGTATCACCACAGTTTGATCTCAATCAAAAGACACTTTTTTTATTATTATTAGGAACTATAATTGGGCTAACACCGGGTCTAGTCCAGAAGTGACTAATTTCATAACAATTAAAATTGAGCATTAAAATTTCATTCAAATGAATAAAAAAAAAAAATTAACAAAACCACCCTGTAAGAATTTAATATTTACCAGATTAGCTTTTCTGGTAAATTTTGGTTTTAAGTCCCAAAGGCTTTTATCCCTTCAGATTTTTCCAAGATATCCTTATTTCCATGCAAATTTATATGCTGAACTCAAAGCAACAATTAGATATTGAAGAAACCTATCTTTTTGATGTTAATGACCAGAAAAAAAATCGAACTTCTCACTCTTTTTGTCACCCACAACCATCTCAATCAGAAGACATTCGCTGCAGAATCACTTTAGGCGTAGGAAGCTAATTTCGGCCTATTTACTTCCTTTAATGAAAGTCTATGAAGAAATTATTATGCAATTTATTTGTTTTTGGTACTCAATTTCAGCAGAAAGTTGCGTGTATTTTTTCCTTTTCTTTTGTTAATAATTAACTTAAGAAATTTGCATGTACTTAATTTGAGAAAAAAGTAAACTTTCAAATATATGAAAATAAGTGATAATTGTAGTTTTACTTAATTTTTTCTGACAAAAGTTAACTTGCAAATACTTCGAATACATTGCATGTATTTGTGTGTTTTTTCCTTTTTTTTTAATTTCAGAAGAATGTTAACTTTCAAATATATGAAAATAAGTGATAAGTTTAGTTTTACTTAACCTTCAAACATATGAAAATATATTCGCATGTTTTTTTCCTTTTTTTTGTCGGTGAAAGTTGCGTGTACTTAATTTAAGAAAAAAGTTAACTTACAAATATATGAAAATATAGATTTTTTTTAAGAAAGTTAACTTTAAGGTTAAGTAAAACTACACTTATCACTTATTTGCATATATTTGAAAGTTAACTTTCTTCTGAAATTAAGTACCAAGAAAAAGGGAAAAAACACACAACTTTCTGAAAACTACTGCATTTTTTAAAAATTGTAAATGTCATTTTTTTACTTTTAACTTCCTTTACAATTGATGTAATTATTGTTTTATTTTCAATGTTAAGTATAAAAAAATGCTTTACTGTACTACTTATTTTGTTCTTTTTGTTATTTATAATTGATAAGTATTTTCATATATTTGAAGGTTAAATTATACAACTACACTTATCACTTATTTTCATATATTTGAAAGTTTTCTGAAATTAAAAGTACCAAAAAAAAACAAAAAAAAAACACGCAAATACACTCAATATATTTGAAGATTAATTAAACTGCAATTATCAGTTATTTTCATACATTTGAAAGTTAACTTTCTTCTGAAATTAAGTACACGCAACTTTCTTCTAAAATTAAGTACCAAAAAAAAAAAAATAGCGTAGTAATTTACAGTCAAGGAAGTAAAAAGGCCGAAATTAGCTTCCTACGCCTAAATTGATTCTGCAGCGAATGTCTTACTCTTCTGATTGGCATGGTTGTGGGTGACAAAAAGGGTGAGAAGAAGTTCGATTTTTTTTTTCTGGTCGTTAACATAAAAAAGGTAGGTTCCTAAAATATCTAATTGTTGATTGGAGTTCAGTATATACATTTGCACGGAAATAGTGATATTTTGAAAAAATTTGAAGGGTAAGAGCCTTTTGGACCTAAGACCAAAAAAATTTATCTCTTTTCTTACGATTTTTCTAATTTCCATCAAATACCGGGAGACTAGTCTACCGCAGAAAGCAATGGCAACCTACTGCGGGATAATCTTCTGCCCAGTCAGTCATGTCTCTTTCGAGACATGATCGCCCAAGCGTGTTTCACGTATGGCACTTAACTGACTGACTGACCGGGATACTTGTTTTAGGAATGAATTTTTTTATAATAATATTCTTCAAAACAAATAAAAAAAAGAAATATTAAAAAGCAGTTTCTAAAAGTGTTTGCCAAATTGTTTATAATTTTTACATTTAATTGTAGGTCAAATATTTTCCAGATTTAAAAAAAAAATGTTTTATCGCAATTCTTCGTAAAAAAATTCTGAACGTAACAATTTTTAAACAAAGGAATTAATTACTTACTGCCTTTTTTCGCCTTACGATTGGATTCCCTTCAGACAATGATGGATTTGAAACCAATAGAGAAAATATATAATTTTAAATGAATTAATGTTTTCTATTTAAATTTTATTTAACAAACAAACAAAAGAAAAAAAAAGAAAAACAGAAGTCGTTTCGTATTTTTCAAAATGAAGAACCTAAGTCAAAGGGAGACAATTCATACAAACTGTGAGAAAAAACAAGATTTGACATAAGAAAGATACATGCTGAACTGATTAAATTCTATTTGTTTTATGCAGAAAATTAATACAGTAGTAAAGCAAGAAATTTTTGCAATAGGGTTAGTGAGTCTCTATAAAAATAAAAAAATAAAAATGACCGAAAAATTAATTTGTTTTTAAATCTCAAACCTTTCGATTCCAATTATAATTTTCTGTTTGAGTATTTTGCTTACTGGAGTAAATTTGAATCATTTAGCTTTCAATTAAACTAAAATTAAGGCATCAAGAAAACTATTTTATTTTTAAAAATTCAATTTAAATTTTAGTAATTGAAAATGAGTGGAGGTATCTAAAAAATAAATAAACAAAAATAAAAAGAATTCAAATTAATAAGGCGTTTGTGCTTTCCTTTAAAACCCTTCTTTCTCTCTCTCTCTCTCCTCTGCTTTCTACACTTTTCTCTCAACTGACGAGACAGCAATCCTCAAATAAAAAGAGGAAGAAGACAAAGACTGAAAGACTGAACTCAGACAAATCACCTGAAATTTGCAGAAGCAGAGCTTACTTTTTTGTGCCTGAAAGAAAAATACTAAAAATCAGGGAGGCTCCAAATATAAATTCCTTTATAGAAAATGAAAAAGAAACAAACACCGGAAAATAAAATAATTTGGCCAATCAAAAAACTTGACATTAAGAGACTTTTTATGTCAACCAAAAACCAAAGTTCACACTACAAACTGACCTTATCCAAAAACATAAACTGGCAACTTTGCGCTGATTGCAGAATGTTGTATATAACCTGGTTCTGGATCTAAGGTAGGGACAGTCAGCTATAGGAGTTGATCACACAACAGTTTTAAAACGTTTAAAGAATCAGGAATGATTTAAACAAAAGTTAGGACATTAAATAAAATAAGTTGATACTGAATGGCATCCTGTCATTTTCAACAGCAGAAAAGGAAAGTTTTTTGGCATTCTATTCTAACTGCTGATGAAAAGTGTATACACTACTATGACCCTAATCTTAGAAGATTGTGAGATAAGCCTGGCCATGCATCAACATTGACAGCAAATTTATTATATTTTTGACAATTCTCAGAAACAAAAATAATATAAATTCATATTCACCATACGTTTAGGTTTTATTTAAATTTTAATTATTGCTTTTTAAAAAACAGTAAATATTACTGAAGGAATCAAAAAATTTATACAGTGTCAAGGGAATAAACACCCCTTTGAAATGCCTTGTGGCCACAAATGTTAAACATTACCAAATTTTCTTTATCGACCAACCTTCTTTTGAATTTAAATTGTGCCATTTTAATTTCTTTTTACATGTCATTTGTTTTATTTAAACTATAGGGGCTTCTTATTTATTCTTTTCCCATTAGTGGGAGTGTTGCAGGTTAACAGAATTTGGCCTTGTGGTAGATAACCCACTATAAGTCATAAAATGATTATAAATCAAGAAAGCAATTTGAGTTGAAAATAACATTTATATATAAACACATATCAATTAATGTCTTACAATTTTTTTTTTTTAATCATATCATCCCGAGCAAGGCAGTAACACCACTGAAGCGCAGGGGGCTACATAAGAGTGAAAAGATTGGAAAAGAGAGAGCTGGAAACCACATCCTAAGCAGGGAAGAAGGGATGAGTCTCTTCACCTCTTCAATAGACGTGGGTGGAGTGTGAACTGGGCGATATTTTGGTCTAAGACAAGGAAGGTCTCAAGGGATTATGAGACCCACAACATGGGAACTACAAATGTGATTGAGTGTCTAGCATGGCAAATTATCATGGCCATGAATTCCCTCAGGTCTAAGTTTAGACTTGTGACCACAATGAAGTCCTTTTGTTCACAAACAAGGGCTTTCATTGTCTTGAATCCCTAGATTCTGGGGGAATCGGTTGCATATTATTTTCCATCTTGGCGCCACTTGCTTTTCCATAATTGAAATATGCAGAAAATGTTTTGGGACATTCTGCCAGTAATGAAGATGTCTCAAGGTTGCAGATTCTGTTCACAGAAGAAGACTCTATTGCGAAGATGAAAGTGCTGGGAATCATGGGGAAACTGTTATTGGGGCCTTAGATGAGTATCTTCGACACTGATAAAAATACCAAAAAAACCTGTTGACACAATGGTCATTGTCAAGAGTGTCAATTAAAGTAATATTTGAAAATAGGTCCAACGGAGGTTAAAATGTTCATGGCAAATAATAAGCTGAAAGAGATTTAAGGCTTAGGAATGTGGGAGCGTCGTGAGTAAGGAATGTCTTTGATGCAGTCACTCCTTAGGTCAGTAAATACTTTTGAGACAAGGAAGAAAGTAATAAGAGGTGAAGTGGGGTGAACATAATAGTCGCTTGACTTGGTCAAGGGAGGTACTAATCACACTCGTCTGTCTGTCGGTCTGTCTCTTTCGGTCTGTCTGCTGGGTGCTTTCTGTCTCGGCTTTTTATATCTGCTTTTTGGATCAAAAGCAGCTCGTTTGGGATTTTACACTTGAATTTGATTCTGGGCTTCCCATTGGCTGATAAATAAAATTTGCGTAGACTAGCGAAATGGAAATTTGATATTTGATTAATTTTTATTTTTCAACCAGAAGATCTGCTCGAACTCAGATGCGCACCGATGAGTTTTGGTCATTTGCTTTCTGGTCGTTATAGAGCAAACATCCAGTCCCTCACTTTTGCTCGGTATCACCACACAACCATCCATATAAAATTATAATTTTTCTTTGTGTATGCATTGTTTTGATTTATTGTGAACTTGTAAAATTTTTTTACCAAAATCTTTTAGTGAATTCATGGCTAAATCAACCTGTATGGGACTTCATTTGTAGTACAAAAATTTATTCAACAACTGAAGGTGAATCTGACCTCTGAACAGAGTGTGTTTGAATTTCAAATAGTGTTGTCATATCCTACTATTGCAACAGAAAACATCTTTGAATGGAATTAACAATAAGGATAGTGCAATTAAGAGGGCATTGAAAAACACTGCAGTGGAAAGTAATATCAATAATGCAAAGTTGTGATGTCAAATCCTGCAATGGTAACAGAAAACATCTTTAAATGAAATTAACAATAAGGATACTGCAACTGAGAGGTATTAAAAAGGAATGCAGTGGAAAGTAATATTAATAAAGCAAAGTGCTAAAGGTGAAATGGGCCTCCAAATAAATAGTAAGTGTTGAATACTAGAGAGACCCTTTTGTTATATATTATGCTGCTGAATTTGAACAAACAACAACAAACACATATAGATAAAGATATAATCTTATCTTTTTTTCTTTGTCAGTGATGCTTGTGTGGAGCAGAAGGGCTGACGAAGAGATTTGCACACACAAAGGAGTTGTTGGGAGTCAGAAACCAGCAGGAGTTCTCTGTCTTCAGCCAAAACTTCTATACATTATATAGTTTTAAAATGCCCATGCATTAAATTGTCACTTTGTTGGTGTCATCTACACCAAGATATGTCTGTCAATCACCGTTTTCTTTGGTTGATCTTTATCTATGGCTGAATGTATCTGTCAATCATTTCCTTGCTGGTCATTGCCTTTCAAGCTGGTTGTCATTTGTCTTTTTTCTTTTGATGTTGCACTTGTTGATCATCCACGGCCAGATATATCTGTCAAACACACTTGTCCTTTGATGACATCACCCAGGTATCTTCAAGTGCTTTATATTAGACAATCTTTTAAACTAAATGCTCAAAAATTGGTGCAAGTTACAAACCTACATTTTGGTGTCCATACTTATCATACCAATACCCAACTTTCCCCAGGTGATTCTTTTGATATTCAAAAGAAGTTCAAAAGGAACCTACACTATAATGCACATATATTTTGTGGGGAAAAATGATTTAATTCTATGCATGTCCTAGGCACAAATCTATCTATCTAAACTTATTTATAAATGAAACTTTGTCTGTGTGTGTGTGTGTATGTGTGTATATGTGTATGTGTCCATTACCTATAGACTCTGAAATGGCTGAACCAATGTTCTTGAAAATTTACACAGTTGTACTATAAGCATCAGTGAGTGTTCTTAGCTAGGTTTTGTGTCGAGGTACCCCCCGATAAATATCAAAAGTTGATAATCGAAAAAATCGTGTTATAGAAGGAGTGGTCCAATTTTAATCAAATTTGATACACTCATAGACAAAGACATAAGAAATGATATTCAGAACTTTCAAGGTTGCAGTTCTTACAATAGTGCAGAAAATTGATAATATATATATAAAAGGTAAGATGTTTGTGTTTGTGTGTGTCTGTTTATCTGCTTGTATGTCTGTATTTTTTCAGCCCTTTTATTTTAGTTTTTGCTTTGGGTTTGGCTCTAAGTAGGTATAATTGTAGTTCTTAATCTCAGCCATGATACCATTTACTCAGAGGACTTATTTGGCCTTCAAAATTCAGTTTACGATGAAAAAGAATTTATTTGATATAGATACCAGGAAATCAAAATTTGACTTACATCCATTCATTTTTCTTTCAGTCTACAGTTTCGGTTTACCTGGAAACAACTATTACTTTTTTTGTCTTTTGTGCCAATGTCCAAAGAGACTGAGCTCCAGGACCATGGATTAGTTTTAAAGCTTTCATTACACCCGAGCAACGCCGGGCTATACTGCTAGTAATTTGATATTTCAAAGAATTGCAACCTAATAAAGAAATACCATTATTCTATACTGATGTATTTAAACTTCCATTCTCATCATGGTTGTTATATTCATGACAACTCAGCTGTTCTACATACAGCAAATACTTGTGTTTTACTTCCCTTTATTTGTACTTGTAGCTTAGGTATCTTTTAGATTGGTCAGGATTTTTTACCAGTTCTAGTTAGACCTTAGTATATCACTGAAACTCCTCACACTAAAATTTTCGAATTTGCACGAGATACTAGATTAGCAACTAGATCCCACCCTTTTACAGTGAAATCGATAAAATGCAGCCGTAACTTCTACTCCAACAGTTTCTTTCCTCGCACTTCCCGACTGTGGAATTCTCTTCCAAACGATTGCTTCCCCGACGGCTACAATCTCCAGGAGTTTAAATATAAGGTCAATAGACACCTCCTAACACACTAACCTGCTCCCATTCTATCAAACACTCTTCCCATCTGCCCGACACTCATCCTCGCTATCCTTACTCATCTATCACCTTTCTCCTGACATTCCCTATGTCTATCCACTCCTTCTCTTTACCTTCCCCTATGTAGCCCCATGCGCAATAGTGGCAGTGGAATGCCTTGCTTGGGGTGAGATGATTAAAAAAAAAAAAAAAAAAAAAAAAAAAAAAAGCATGACACACAGTATGTGGTCTGTAGTTTTATCATCGTCCTAACCTTACCTCCAATGTTAAATATCACCAGTTTGTAACTTTTAATACCTTTTCTCTCTACATTTGTCTATTTTATGATTTGAAAATTTGTTTAAAGTAGCTTTGATGAAGTAAACATTTGTTTAAACGTTTGTATCTGTGTAGTATCCTTTCAACACATGTCTACTGATGCAAAATTTAACTAACTTCCTTTACCACAAGCTGCAACATTGAAATGTATTCTTGTTGCTTTATACATATTTATGGAAACAAAATATTTGCTACTTTCTTTCATCCATTTATTTTTTATTATAACACTACCTTTCTTTACCCGTTTAGACAAATGGCCTGAGTTTTATGCTGACCTTTGTCATATTTCTTGTTAGCCTTATTTGTATTTTCAGACTATTTAGTTTTATTTATATGTATTTATTTTCTTTTTCTAGTTTTACCTTTTCGGTTATAAATAAAACTGTCAATGAACAGGACTTTGTATTCAGAGTCATAATTGCCTTAAAGCATTTATCTAGCTGTCTTCAAAATTATGCACAATTACAACATGGACATGTTCTCTCGAGGACACAACATGTTTTATATAACAGTGTTTCAGATCATTTTATATTGAAACAAGGCTTTTCTTCTAAAACACTTGTGCAAAGGCAATGTGTTTTATTTCATTGTGTTAGTATTACTTTCAGCCTTTAAGGTCCCATTAATGAAATACATCAGTGTCATTGGAGTTCATATGATCCCTACATCTGATATTTTAATAAGAATGCTTAACTGTTTTAAAATATTTTGCTTTCTCAACACAAAGAGTGCATCAGCATAACATACATGAGAATAGCATGGCAGATTGTTACTTCTGAGCAGATGGTTTAAGCTGCATTTGACACTGTTAACGAAATGATCATCAACTCACCTGTAGCAACTCACCTGTCCTGTAGCAATAATTATAATATAGTGCCTAGTTGACACCTGAACATGCATCCAATTCAAAACACCTTAACATCCAATTCAAAACACCTTAACATGCATCCAATTCAAAACACCTTAACATGCATCCAATTCAAAACACCTTAACCTGCATCCAATTCAAAACACCTTAACATGCATCCAATTCAAAACACCTTAACATGCATCCAATTCAAAACACCTTAACATGCATCCAATTCAAAACACCTTAACATGCATCCAATTCAAAACACCTTAACATGCATCCAATTCAAAACACCTTAACATGCATCCAATTCAAAACACCTTAAAATGCATTCATAAACAGTGCTAACATTCATTCATAAAATAGCATAAATCATGGCAGTTTGCATGTATTTATACAGATCTTTCTACTTATACTAACAATTCATTTCTTTCGTGTTTTAAAAAGAAAAAGAAAATATTTTTTCTTGAACTTCATTTTTGAGGAAATTTGTGACTTGTTTCTTTCAACTTAAAAGAAAAATATTATTTTATAGTCAACAATAAAATTATTTAAACTTGTAGAGCTAGCTGTGTTTGAAGATTATTTATTTTCTTTGGTTTTCATACACTTTTTTCCTACAGGTACATGCTGGCCATCTCGGTATCAATACGTGCTTCGGGTATTGATATCCAGAGATTTAATCTTTTGGTTAAGCCGGCTGATTGAGATATAGGGAAGCCTGTGCTACTTTTTTTTATAATCAGTTGACACAAAACAAAGCATTACTGCCACTGGTGTGCAGAGTTTGAGTTTGAGTTTTGTTTAACAGCATATCAACTACTGTGGGTTATTTAATGCCAAAAAGGTGGGGTTTTAAGGTATTTTTTAATATTTAGTTATAGTGAGGAGGTTGACTTAATCAGATTTTGATGAAATTTTTTTTATTTTTATAAAACTCAAGATGTCTTCTAGTTTTGTAATATTTTTCTCTTCAAAAATGTATTATGGCAATTATTTTTCCCTTAAAAATTATTTCTTTCTCTCCAGTGTGTGTTCATATATTTTTTAAAAGTAGAATTCATTGAAAATGCTAATCCACAAACATTTCTCCAATGTGTATTTGCATGCGGCTCTTTAAACTGGTGCTTCTTGAAAATGCTGATCCACACAATTCGCAACAATATGGTTTCCTGCTAGTATGTTTTTACATGCGTTGTGTTAATTTGGAAAAATGCTGATCTACATATTTGACATGGAAAGGGCTTTTCTCCAATGTGTATACTTATGTGACTCTTTAAACTGGAGCTTGTCAAAAATTCTGATCCTATAAATCACAAGTATATGGTTTCTCTCCAATATGTTTTTGCATGTGTCTTTTTAAACTGAAGCTATCTGAAAATGTTGAGGCACAAACATAATAAGAAAATGGTTTCTCTCCAGTGTGTATTTGCATGTGTTTCTTTAAAGTAGCATTCATTGAAAATGCTGATCTACATATTGGACAAGAGAATGGTTTTTCTCTAATGTGTATTCACATGTGGCTCTTTAAACTAGTGCTTGTTGAAAATGCTGATCCACACAATTCACAAGAATATAGTTTCTTGCCAGTATGTTTTCGTATGTGTTGTGTTCATTTTGAACTTACTGAAAATGCCAATTTACATACTTGGCATGGATATGGTTTCTCTCCATTGTTTTGCAAATTGGAGCTGTCAGAAAATGCTGATCTACATACTTGACATGAAAATGGTTTCTCTCCAGTGTGTATTCGCGTGTGTTTTTAAAGTAGCATTTGTCCAAAATGCTGATCCACAAGTTTGACAAGAGAATTGTTTTTCTATAATGTGTATTTGCATGTGGCTCTTTAAACAGGAGCTTGCTGAAAATGCTGATCCACACAATTCACAAGAATATGGTTTCTCTCCAGTATGTTTTTGCATGTGTTGTGTTAATTTAGAACATTGTTAAAAATGCTGATCTACACACTTGACGTGGGAATAGTTTTTTGCCAGTGTGTATTCACATGAGTCTTTTTAAACTGAAGCTATCTGAAAATGCTGATCTACATACTTGACAAGAAAATGTTTTTTCTCCGGTGTGTATTCGCTTATTTTTTCACACTTGATACCACAAAAACTACTGATTCAAAAAATTCACATGAATTGTTTTTCTCTCAGCTGTGTTTTCTTTTGAAATTTGTGAAAATACTGATCTGTAACTCTTTATAAGAATTACTGTATACTATCTCTTTCAGTGTGTATTTTGAAATGTAAATTCAGTAAAAATGCTGATGTAAAAACTTTAAAAGAAAGAAGAAATTCTTTCTGCATTTGTATGAGACCAAGCAGGAATGCTCTGAAAAGTCCTATTCACACACTCCTTTTTCTTCTCATGTGCTTGCATGTGTCTTTTCAAATTATCATCATCACCTGCTACTGATATCTGTGAATAAAGAAGAGGTATTTTGAAATATAATTATAAACACATATTTTAGTAGTTTCAAATAATCTAAGTCAAATGGAAGAAAACATGAAAACATGAATGTACAACTTTTTAGTTATTTCTTTATGTGAAGCAAAAGAATATTCGTCAGAGCTAAAACTATATTAAAATATAACAAATTCTTTTTACTTGGACAGAAATGAGAATGCTAGAATCTGATATCTGAGGACCTACTGTATCATGTCTCAATTGATCAACTTCAAAACAGTGTAATTTCAAAGCTTGTAAATATCTTTAACTAAATTGTTAGTGTACCTACATGTTATTAGTGATACGCTCTGCAATCATTGAATTTAAAAGGTTTACATCATCTTTTAAGACCAAATTTTTCTCAAATACAAAACCATGCTGGGTTTGGTTTGGCTACCTAGATTGATATACGTAAATGAAAAACCATATATAACTCTTATTGGCTTGCTCAAATTCAACTATCCTGTGTACTTAGCATTTCTTTTATTAATTATAATAATTTATAAAGTTTCAAAAATATTGTTAAAATGCTTCAAAACCTCGTTTAAGTTAGATTATTAAGTTATTAACTGAAGACTATTTACTAATCGAAAAATAAAAAATTTAAACCAATTTTTGAGCTAAAATGTTTTTAAAATAATAATAAATTTTGGTGCATGTAAGGCAATAATTCCTGCCATACAAGCATGTTCGTATTTACTCTCACTACTGTATCGGCTCGGAATGAGAAATCGGTGGAGCCGAGTTCATATTCCAGCCGAATTTATTGCATTTACTTACACACAAATACCCTTGGGAAAGGTATTAATCCATCTATTCCTTCCAGTTATGGGTTAAATAACAGGACAGATTAGGTTCTGTAGCCTTGGTTGGCAACCAGTGTACTGCAGAAAGCAATGGCAACCTACTGCGGGATAATCTTCTGCCCAGTCAGTCATGTCTCTTTCGAGACATGATCGCCCAAGCGTGTATCACGTATGGCACTCAACTGACTGACTGACTCTAATAAATCTATTAAACGGACCAATAAAGTTCTTGAGACTTTCCAGTTATTTTACAACAAACTACATTTTAAGAAGATAATTGCACATGTTTCTGTAAAAACAGCCTCGTGTTATTTTCATATTATTAAAAACAGGCTTAATTAGCTTAGCTTATGGAATTTCACAGAATTCATCTGACAAAAAATAATTGCATCTCCTGATTCTTACACGATATCAATGTCCTGATTAATGCATCTATAAATCACCCTAACCCTTAATATCATTAACCCTAACCCACCGCATATGCATTGTTTGTCCCAATCTTTGCAGAGAATGACAGCAAATCACTTTCCCCTCCCCCAATTTATAGGGAGAAGTACACAAATGGATGCTGGGATTTCTATCTTAAACCAAATTTTTGATGGGATCCTCTGTTCTAGCTGATATCCAAACTCAGATTAAAACGGCATAGAAAAAATTCAAACATTCTCACCAGAATGTTATAGAACTTAAGAGATTTAAGGTGGAGAAAGATTTATATCATTAAATCTAAACTTATTTACAAATTGAACTTTGTGTGTGTGTGTGTCTGTCTGTGTCTGTGTGTGTGTGTGTGTATGTGTGTGTGTGTGTGTATGTTGGTCAGTGTGTGTGTGTCTCTGTGGGTCCGTGACCTATAGACTCCGAAATGGCTGAACCGATTTTCTTGAAAATTTACACAGCTGTACTATAAGCGTCTGCGAGTGTTCTTATCTAGGTTTTGTGTCAAGGTACCCCTAATAAATATCAAAAATTGATAATCGAAAAAATTGTGTTATAGAAGGAGTGGTCCGATTTTAATCAAATTTGATACTTGCAAACATTGCAATGAAGATGAGGACAATAGTCTGCACAATGTAAATAGTGCAAAGTTGACTAGGAAACAAAACAGCTGTGAGTTCCACAAGTGAGACTTTTGATAGAAGAAACTGTCAGCACATAACTTATGGTTATATCCAGCCATTTCAATTGTAAAATGCTGAGACATGCCGCCAATCTAGTACTGCATAAAGAAAGTCTTATAAGAGATGCAATTCCGAATGCAGGAAAAAACTGTAAAATTAACTGCCTCAATCTGTCATGGTTTTACTTGTAGGTATAAGAAAGAATCATTATTTCAGATGATCTGTTAATATGGCTGCCTATCAAGATGTCCAAGATCATGTTCTTATTGCATACAGTCAAGAGCAAGGATGATAATAATTTGAAGTATTTTATCTTCAGTGCAGAAAATAACTTTATACTAGCAGTATTACCCGGCGTTGCTCGGGTGTAATGAAAGCTTTAAAACTAATCCATGGTCTTAGAGCTCAGACTCTTTGGACATTGATACGAAAAATATAGGTTGTTAAGACTAATAACTACAATTATACCTACTTAGCTAAACCCTAAGCAAAAACTAAAATAAAAGGGCTGAAAAAAGTACAGACATACAGGCAGATAAACAGACACACACCCACACAAACATCTTGCCTTTTATATATATATTATCAATTTTCTACACTATTGTAAGAACTGCAACCTTGAAACTTCTGAATATCGTTTCTTATGTCTTTGTCTATGAGTGTATCAAATACAAATTTTGTATTTTCCTTGAGGATCATATCCCCAGTGTATAATTTTCTTTAAATACTTTCACCTCTGCAAGGCAAAAAAGCCACTAGGATGCAAGGGGTTACTGAGTGTGAAGCAAATATGAGAAAAATTATTATTGATGAGAGAGGCTAATAAAAAAAAAAAGAAGTAAAAAGACAGAAGATAGCAACTGATATTGCATTTAAATCAAAGATGCTTCTGAGATGAGGTAGCATTTACACTATTTACATGGTTCAGATTATTGTCCTCATCTTTATTGCCATGTTTATGACATTTCAGCCTTCTTCAGGTGTCCTCAAGGACACATTGCTCAGTGGATACAAATGTTGGTTAGTTCCAGTGGCTTGACCCAAAGAGTTTTGAGTTCAATAGCAGGTTACAACAGTGGTGAACAAAAAACTTAGAGAGCCAAATTAACATCAGATAACTATATGGCTACCAGAAGGAGCATCGCACATGGAATGAGAAAGATACACCTCAGTGATCATAATAAAGGGCTTGGTTTAAAATTTCTAGCATCTGAAGAAGGCCAGAGTGTACTTCTTCTGTGGCTGCTTCTTTGATAGCTACAATCTCTAAGAGTTTAAATGCAGCATCAATTGTCATCTCTTATCTCCTTGACTCTCATCCTTTCCCCGACACCCCTTGTATATTGTTCTCCCCACTTTCTGCTCTACTCTCATGCAGCTCTCTTCATACAAGTATTCCCATCTTTTTCTTACTCATTCTCTGACACTCCCACCCCATGATCTGTTACTCGTTCTTTTCACTCTCCTCTCCTGTAAGACCCTGCACACAAGTGGCAACATCTAAAGGGTCATTTAATGCCGGAAATGTATTTTTGTTTTAAATCAATTTTTCATTCAAAAAAAGTTATGTTGGTAACATTTTTCATTCAAAAATGTTATGTTGGTAACAATTTTCGTTCAAAAAAGATTTGTTGGTAACAATTTTTGTTCAAAAAAGATTTGTTGGTAACAATTTTTGTTCAAAAAAGTTTTGTTGGTAACAGTTTTTGTTCAAAAAGTTTTGTTGGTAACAGTTTTTGTTCAAAAAGTTTTGTTGGTAACAGTTTTTGTTCAAAAAGTTTTGTTGGTAACAGTTTTTGTTCAAAAAGTTTTGTTGGTAACAGTTTTCGTTCAAAAAGTTTTGTTGGTAACAGTTTTTGTTCAAAAAGTTTTGTTGGTAACAGTTTTCGTTCAAAAAGTTTTGTTGGTAACAGTTTTTGTTCAAAAAGTTTTGTTGGTAACAGTTTTTGTTCAAAAAGTTTTGTTGGTAACAGTTTTTGTTCAAAAAGTTTTGTTGGTAACAGTTTTTGTTCAAAAAGTTTTGTTGGTAGCAGTTTTTGTTCAAAAAGTTTTGTTGGTAACAGTTTTCGTTCAAAAAGTTTTGTTGGTAACAGTTTTCGTTCAAAAAGTTTTGTTGGTAACAGTTTTCGTTCAAAAAGTTTTGTTGGTAACAGTTTTCGTTCAAAAAGTTTTGTAACATTTTTCATTCAAAAAAGTTTTGTTGGTATTTTGACCCCAGTTTGGGTGTCTACTATTTACCCATAGCTGGGACCCTAACATGTGCTACCACTCTGGGTCAGAGTGAACCTGAGAACAACAGTTTGTGGTAAACAATATATATAAATATTAAAAGCTTATAATGTCATAATTTTATTGCATTTTTTAATTTCACTATTTGGGAGAGATTTTCGAAAAAAACACTGTTTGAAAAAAAAAATGAATGAGTTCAAAGAGAATATTTTCTAACATTTTTAAGATTACCTAGATGTTTGAATCTTTAATTAGCAAAGAAAAAAATTGAAAGCAATTCTTATAAAAGTTCGTTATTCATTGAAATTGTTTTTGTTCTTCAGAATATCCTAAAATTAAAATCAATAAAAAGTTTATCTAGATTCAAAATAGCGTAGTTTTGTTTGACGCATTTTTGAGTTTACTCTCTTTGGAGCAGATTTTTTAAAAATATGGTCACATAATTAAAAAAAAAATTACATGATTTACATTCCCCAATGTGTCCCGCATTTAACTAGCATAAAAATTGGTATGTCTAGAAGTTTTATTGCATAATAAATTTTACTTGCATAATAAACTTTAGTTTTAGTTTGAGATGTCCGACCTTGTTTTTTGACTGCAACAAAGAACAACTATGTAATTTTGTCAATGTGGCATGTGTATGTTTTAGTTGCTTTTGTTTACTAAAGAAAATAATTTTTTTTTAATATTGTGAACTTGTTAGCAGGGATTCAAATTTTTTTAAAATAAGTAAAAATTGCTTTGATCTTTCCTCTTAATAAAAATATAAATCACTGAAGTTTTTTAAAAATCCGTTTTCTTTTTAATGTTTGTTTTAATTACCTCCCTTGATTTTCAATCTTTAGAAAATATTTGGCGTCGATTGCAAACGATGTCTTTTTAAATTTAATTCCAAACAGAAAATATTTTATTTTTTAAAAAAAATGTATAATTCCTACATTAACAATGAATTCTGCAAAGGAAAATAAAAAAAGAAAATCTAAAGAAGTAAGTATTAATTAATTTAATTTCTTTGTTTACAAATACGTACTTAAAAACATTTTTTTTACTTTCGTAGAACCAAGTAAAATATATTTTTAAAATCTAATAGTCATCTTTTATTCAATGTCAAAAATTATATTCAATTAGGCGGATCCCTTTCTGAAAAAAATAATTCAATCATTTTTGTTTTATTTTTAACTCGAGTGTTTGTGAATGTTTATCTTTTTATTCGTTTTTATTTTCGAATCGCTGTGAATGTCGATTTAAATCGTTATTTTTACATACGTTGGTGTATTACTTTCAATATTGAAGTAAATAAGAACATTATAAAAAGGCATTTTGATAAATATTAAATTCCTTCACAGAGATATTTGTATTTTGTCTTGTATCAAGAAACATTTTGTTTTGAAGAAGCATCTATTTTCAAAAGCTTATTTACTGCGTTGCTTTAACCGGTGTTAAGCCAAATATAGTTCCTTATATTAAAGCGTCCTCCCTGAAAAAAGTAAATTGTCCTAATCACTAACTGTATTATACAAAATACCTCCACTAAATCGCTAAAAAAACAGCATAGTATGAAGAAAAAAAAAGCATCAAACGTAATTAAAACGAACTTTTTTCATCAAAATGTTTAGTTTATGTTATTATTAAGAGGAAAGACCAAAGTATTTTATAATTATTTATTAAAACTTTTTAATCCTTTTTAAATTTTGATAGGTGAAGTGGGCAACCAAATTGTTACAAGATTTTAAACAATAGAAAACGTAATATTTTTTTTTCCGGTGACAAAAATTAATTTGGAGATTCTTGCAAAATTAAAATAATTGTCAGATTTTAATGAAACTTTCAGAACTTATTCACAAATGAATGTAATTATTTTTTAAAATTATTATTTTAAAAAAATCTTGGTAAAATACATCTGTTACCTCCTTCATTGAATTTTAAGAATTCAATTTTTGTTAGAAAAATTGGTTTTATTAGTTAAATGCAAGACTCATTTGGGAATGTATATCATCTGTTATTTTTTTTAAACATTTTACCTTTATTTCTGAAAATCTGCTCCTAATAGTAAAATAAAAAATGCAATAAAACTATGATATTATTTGATTTGATAAGGTTTTAATTGCTTTAATAAATAATACATATTAAGGTCATTATAGTCTGAAGAAAAAAACTTTTTTGATTAATAATTTTAAAAGAATTGTTTTCATTTTTTTAAATTAAAATAGTTTTTATAAAGTTTCAAAAGTATTTTTAAAATACTTCAAAGATTTCTTGTTATTAGTTTATAAACTTATTAAGTGAAGATTATGTTTACTAATCAAAAATTGAAAATTTTAATGCAAATCATCATGACTTCATATTTTCAAAATAATTTAAAATTTTTTTTGTGTATTTGAAGTGTTTTTACATGGTAATTTCTATGTATACATTAAGAGGTCATGTGTTTCATGGTTTCTTCCCTTTGCAGGCAAAAAATTTGTACAGTTATATCACTTGTGATCGCCATACTCTTATCTTATCTTGCATCTGTCAAACTGTCAACACATATGAAATACAGTAAAAAGGTTAGAAAGTTCAACTCTGTGTTTAAGAAATACTTTTATTCTAAATTTCGTGCTGTAAATAAGTAATATTTGTGTAAATTAGATTAATTTAACTTTAAATTTGCTAATTTTCCAAAAATAACGCATGAGAAATGTATATTTTAATTTTTGCAAGATTTTTAAAAACAAGAATTAACTTTTGTTTACAAATGTGTTGATCACTCAAAAATAGTCAAAGAATTGAAAAATTAAAAAAACATCCCAAAATGTTATAATCCAATTGATATAATTTCTGTTTGAAATACACCAGAGTATTTTGCTTACTGGAAATAGTAAATTTAATCATTTAGCTTTTAATTAAAACTAAAAGTTTCAATAAAACATTTTTATTTATAAAAATTCAGTTAAAATATTAGTTATCAAAAATGTGTGGAGGTACCGATATTATAGTAAATAGCTCCACCAATTTTTGATACCTAAGTTTTAAACTAAGTTTTGATAAATAAAAAATTTTCATGAAGCTTTCATTTTAGCTCTCATTGAAAGCTAAATGATTATATTTAATATTTCCAGTAAGTAAAATAATACACTGATGTTGTACTATTTAAACAAAGTGCGGTTGGTAGGAAACTGAATGTCTGCTCGAATCTGTTCTCACTGATTGCTAATATAGAAACTGAAACAATGTTTCACTTGGGATTCTGTTCCCTGCACACTATAAACAATAGTGTTAGTCTCGTTCTCACTGATAATGTATGCGCTATGTTATTTCAACACTGCCTTGCTGACACTCGTTGCATGGGTCTATGATATCTACGAGTGCATATACAAATAATCCACCTTCTCTTGATTCAGCAAGGTAAGTCTCTGCCACAGGTGTATTTCAAATAAAATTTATATTGGTAAGAATCTCAATTTTTTTTAGAGTTTTCAAAATTTATCATTTTAGCTTGAAAAGTTTGTTAACAAAAATTAATTCTACGTTTTAAAAATCGTGCCAAAATAAAATGTACATCTGTGACACATTATTTTTGAATAATTAGCAAATTTAAAGTTAAATTAATCTGATTTACACAAGTATTATTTGTTTATAGCGTGAAAAAGTATTTCTTAATCATGAAGGTGTGAAGTTATTGCTGACAGCCAGATGTGGTGATAAGTCAATATTTCTTAAGAAAAATATGGAAAAGAATGGTTGACCAGAACTGACATAATGTCCAATTTGTTTTCCTTTAAGGGTAAGAAACAATTAAACATATGACCTTTTACTGTAACACAAGAAATACTATGCTGAAAAGATCTTCCTATACGCAAAAAAATTTAATATTATTTTAAAAACATTTTAGCTCAAAAATTTTTTATTTTTCGATTAGTAAATAGTCTTCAGTTAATAACTTAATAATCTAACTTAAACGAGGTTTTGAAGCATTTTAACAATATTTTTGAAACTTTATAAATTATTATAATTAATAAAAGAAAAAAAATGAAAACAATGCTTGTAAAAATTCATTATTTTCCTTCAAACTGTAATGTCCTTTATATATATATTTTAAAAGCAATTAAAAGCTTATCTAAGTAAATAATGTCATAGTCTTATTGCCACATTTTTTTTTACTACTCCTAGAAGATTTTCAGAAAAAAGGTTAACTTTCAATAAATGAAAAAATAGATTATTTACATTCCTTAAGGAATGCATTTAACTAATAAAACATATTTCCGAAATAGAATTTAATTCCTTAAAATTTCATGATATTATATGGAGAGGGAAGTTTTTACCAAGAATTTAAAAAAATAATAATTTAAAAAATAATTTCATACATTTGTAAATAAACCCTGAAAGTTTCATTAAATCTGACAATTATTTGATTTTTGCAAGAATTTCCAAACTAGTGTATTTTTCACCAGGAAAAGAATGAGTTGCATAATATTACATTACAAGTGGACCTGTGCCACCAAAAATGTTGGCAAAATACTTATATTGATATGCTGTTTAAATGAAGGCAACATATATATTAATGTACTTATTATTAAGTATCTTACATTAAGACAGAAGTAAATAAAACAAAATAATCCAAACCCTGAATGTGACAGAAGGGAAATATGTTTTCTTTCTATTTTTTCCTATTTCCCTTATTATTATCTATATTTTTTTACTTACTATTATTATATATTTTGTATTTGTTTATTATTATCATTCTTCTTCTTCTTCTTCTTCTTCTTATTATTATTATTATTATTATTATTATTATATATTGTTTTAATATTTTTATATTTTTATTTTGTTTTTATTATTTACTATTATTCATTATAGTATATAATTTTTACTGATTAATTGTAATATTGCAATGATTTAGTATAGTAATCTATATGTATGTTCATATATATATATTATTACTTAATTATGTTATTGTTATAATTTTAATAGTATTTTATTATTTCATTGAAAGATTCTAACCATTAACATTATTTAAAAAAAATTACTTTTTATTTAAAAAAGTTTGCTTAATACTTTTATACAGTATTTTCACTAGAATTTTAAATGCAAATATGTTTCGTTTACAATTCATAATCATATACACACACTTTCATACATGATTTTTTCATGCACACATTCACACATGATTCTCTCACATTATTTAGAAAAGAAAATCATTCCATCACTTGACACGTGTATACCTAATTTCACATATTAAGTTTACTGACTCATAAACGCACACATTCACACATGATTTCTCTCACATTATTTAGAAAAGAAAATCATTCCATCACTTGACACGTGTATACCTCATTTCACATATTAACTTTACTGACTCATAAACGCACACATTCACACATGATTCTCTCACATTATTTAGAAAAGAAAATCATTCCATCACTTGACACGTGTATACCTCATTTCACATATTAACTTTACTGACTCATAAATGCACACATTCACACATGATTCTCTCACATTATTTAGAAAAGAAAATCATTCCATCACTTGACACGTGTATACCTCATTTCACATATTAACTTTACTGACTCATAAACGCACACATTCACACATGATTCTCTCACATTATTTAGAAAAGAAAATCATTCCATCACTTGACACGTGTATACCTCATTTCACATATTAACTTTACTGACTCATAAATGCACACATTCACACATGATTCTCTCACATTATTTAGAAAAGAAAATCATTCCATCACTTGACACGTGTATACCTCATTTCACATATTAACTTTACTGACTCATAAACGCACACATTCACACATGATTTCTCTCAACATATACATTCATAACTGATTTTCTCATTTTATTTAAAAAGAAAATTTGTTTCATCACTTGACATGTGTGTACAATACTTGTTATGTATTTTGAATGGAAGTGTATTTTGTTACTGTCATTCACACGTACTAATGTTATCGACATATATACACACTTAATTCATCTATAGTTTAAGTATGTTTAACACACTTTATTTTCACTTACATATACTGATATTCATAATAAACATCTAATGTTTTTATTACACGTTGGCACACACACTTAAAGAGACACAAGTTTTTTTTTCTACACTTAATATTCAACCATTGCTTTCTTACACGTGACATGTCTGACCAATGAAATCACACCACAATCAACATACTGTCCCTTAGATTTTTAAATCATGTCTTTAATAAATCTCTGAAGAAGCTTGTAAAACAGGTTAGATTAAAAACACTTTTTTCCTACTTGTTCTTTACTTATATATTCAACCATATATTCAACTCATGTATCTGTGTGTGTGTGTGTGTGTAGATAACAGATTTTCATGGGTTTAAATCTCTAAAAACCCCACCACCTGATGAGCAATTATTGAAATTTGAGAATTACTTATTTGCTCTAATTAACAAAATTAAATTCTGTAATACCACCAACAAGCTGCAAAAAATGGACATATATATGTTTGACCAATCTGACAAAATGATTATTAAATCAGACAAGACAGGCCAGCATTATACATCATTTCTTTTTAAAAGAAAGGGGTGGCCTAATAATTATGCCCGGTAGTGTATATTGTCATCTGCAGACAGATCTGTTTCGCTCAGCTCATCGGTATGGTTAGACTCCGATTGCTATTTTAACCCGGGATTGAAACCTGACCGAATTGGCATCAGTCGGCGATTCTGCCTCTGGGCTATGGGCGTTCGGTGGAAGAAGGCAGACTTTTTTAGCTCATATATTATTATTATATGCGCCCAATAGATAGAGTGCTCGAATTCATTTTTGCTGAATGAGCGATGCGTACACGCCAGAGTAGCTACGGTTTTTCAAAGTCTACCATTCTTCCAGAGTGCTCAATCAGGGTGTGAGAGCATAGTCATTATGAGAGCATAAATAGTCATCATTATGCTATATATATATATATATATATATATAGCATAATGATGATCCACGTATACTGTCTTAATATGTATAGGAAAAACTACTAAAAAGTTGTAAGTTTAAAAATGTATTTTTTTGGCAGTATTTATTTATTTCTATTATTATATATATATATTTGATGTTTCTGATAACAGGCCGAGTCCAGTCTGACATATCAAATATATATATATATAATAATAGAAATAAATAAATACTGTCAAAAAAATACATTTTTAAACTGACAACTTTTTAGTAGTTTTTCTTATATATATATATATATATATATATATATATATATATATATACTCACTCACACACACACACACACACTTATGGTGAAGGACCATGGTGAAAAATGACAAACTATAAAAATGAATTGTTTTAATAATATTGTTAAAACAGAAAGAAGGGATATCAAAAAAGATCAAAAGATTCGCTTAAAAAATAAATAGTAAAACCATATACAAACCTTTCGTCCTTTTGCTGATAACTATATCATATTTAAAATCATATGCTTTTAAATTCTATTTGTGAATCAAAATGTTATTTCTGAGTAAACATGAATTATATGATTTGTTTCTGTTATGCTTTGCCAAAAGACAGCCTGGGATTTGGCTCCCAGGGACACATATGGTTTTGAATTAAGAGTTGTTCTCTTAGACACATTGCCAAACTGATTCAATCTAATTTTGTCATTAATTGCAGTTTTCTTAAATAATGCTTTTTTTCTTTATTCACAGGTAACAATTGCAGATGAGATCAACAATTTTCCAACTCATATTGGAAAAGAGAAAAAAGATTTTTGCAAAGTCTGTCAATGCAATTTAATAGCATTCATTTTTGAATAGTCAAAGACAAGTACATAAAGGAGATAGTGCTTTTTCTTGCCAAGGATATATATAAACAATACTATATTCATTATTTAAAATACACATACAAATACATAGTGGAGACCATCACTTCTTTTGTAAAGTGGAACGCTGTTTAACCCACAGTTTAAATTTAAGAAAGCCATGCAAACAGACTTTAGAGAAAAACCATATTCATGTGAAGTGTGTGGATCAGCATTTTCATATGATTCACATTTGAAAAGACACATGCGAATACACACTGGTGAGAAACCATATTCTTGTAAAGTATGTGGGTCAGCATTTTCACAGAATTCTCTTTTGAAAAGACACATGCGAATACACACGGGAGAGAAACCATTCTTTTGTAAAGTGTGTGGATTAGCATTTTCACAGAATTCACCTTTGAAAAGACATATGCGAATACACACTGGCGAGAAACCATTTTCTTGTAAAGTATGTGGATCAACATTTTCAGATAAATCTAATTTTAAAATTCACATGCGAATACACACTGGAGAGAAACCATATTCTTGTCCAATATGTGGGTCATCATTTACAAAGAATACAGATTTGAAAAGACACATGCGGACACACACTGGTGAGAAACCATATTCTTGCACAGTGTGTGTGTCTTCATTTTCAGATAGTTCCAGTTTGAAAAGTCACATGCGAGTACACACAAGTGAAAATACATTTTCTCATCAGATATTTACATCTGAAATCACAAAAGATCCAATTTTAAAAACCCAAATGCAAATACACAAACTAGAGAAACCTTTTTCTTGTAAAGTATGTACCTCAGCATTTTCAAAGAATTCCAGTTTACAAATGCACATGCGAATACATATGGTGGACAGACAGTTTTCTTGTCAAGTGTGTGGATTAGTATTTTATCATAGTTCTAGTCTAAAAAAGCACATGCAACTACACACAGGTAATGAAAAATTTTCTTGTGATATATGTAGATCAAAATTTTCCCATAGATCCAGTTTAAGAAAGCATTTGCGAATACACACCGGGGACAAGCCATTTTCTTGTCAAGTTTGTGGATCAGCATTTTCTGATAGTTCTAGTTTGAAAAAACATATGCGAATACATACAGGTGATAAACCATTTTCTTGTGAAGTGTGTGGATCAGCATTTTCACAGAGCTCCAGTTTGAAAAGTCACATGCGTATACACACAGGTGAGAAACCATTTTCATGTCAAGTGTGTGGATCAGCATTTTCAGTAAGATCCAGTTTAAAAAAACACATGCGAGTACACACTGGAGAGAAACCATTTCCTTGCGAAGTGTGTGGATCAGCATTTTCACAGAGTTCCCATTTAAAAAGCCATATGCGAATACACACAGGAGAGAAACCGTTTTCTTGTGAAGTGTGTGGAATGGCATTTTTAAGGAGTTCCAACTTAAAAAAACATATGCAAATACACACAGGTGACAAAGCATTTTCTTGTGAAGTGTGTGGGTCAGCTTTTTCAGATAATTCCAGTTTAAATAATCACATGCGTATACATACATGTCACAAACCATTTTCTTGTCAAGTTTGTGGATCAGCATTTTCACAGAGCTCCAGTTTAAGAAGCCATATACGAATACACACAGGAGAAAAACCATTTTCATGTAAAGTATGTGGGTCTTCATTTTCAGTAAGTTCTAGTTTAAAAAAACATATTCGAATACACACAAGAGAGAAAGCATTATCTTCTCAAGTCTGTATTTCCACATTTTCAGAGGACTCTGTTTTAAAAGGCTCTGTGCCAATACATACAGGAGAGGAACACTTTTCTTCTCAAGTTTGTAGTTCAATATTTTCAGAGAATTCCAATTAAAACATTTAAAAACATGCAGGTAAGCATAAGGGAAAATATTTATATTTCTCTAATGTGTGGATCAGCTTTTTTGGTGAGTCACAATTTCAAAATTGTCAAAAGAGTAAATTGACATTTTTGAAGAGTTCCAGTTTAAATTTACAGCAGTACCCATGAGTAAATCATGCCCACATGTCAAGAGAGTAGATCAGCATTTTGGATGAATTCAACTTAAAGAAACACACTAAAATGAGAAATTTGTATGCAGCAGCACTTGAGATTACTGTTATCATATTGCTCCAGAAATGATACAATATTACTTTGTGATGGCTTGTTACCTTTTGTCAAATTATACAACATTTTTAGAATTCTGTTACAATTTTCCTTTTTAAATTTTAACAATTATTATGTCTCACTAAGAATGGCAAGGTTTTAATGAATGGAACATGCATACAAACACAATGAGAAAACAAAAAATAAAATAAATCTTTGCACTGTTTTTAAACTGGTGAATGAAAAATAAAGGGGCAAATTTAGATATTTGTATTATCAAAAAAATGGCAAAAACATTTAAAACAAGTAATCAGTTGGTAGTATTTGTTTGAAAAAATCCATGTTTAAAATTTTAATGACAACAAAAAAGATTCATGCTAATTAGTTGTTGGATTATTTATTTAAAGATTAATTTATATTTTCAAGATTATAAAAATAAGTGAGCCAACTACAATGCAATATTTATTATTTACCATTTTATAAAAAATTATGAAACCTTTTTATTAACAGATGTCTGTAAAAGAAGAAATTTGAATAAAAGTATGATTTTTTTCAGACATAATACATTTTCTTCTCAAATTATTTTGTATCATTATTTCTTGTTTTAATTATACCTTATTTTGTGTTATTCCAGGCCAGTTTGTAATCAGTTTTGAATTTTGTTGGAGTAAATGAATGTTTTTAGTAATGCTGTTACATAATAAAAATATTTATTAATCTATATTTAATAGATTTTTTTTCAAATGTCTATAGTGGGTTGCTTATCTATTCTTTTCTGATAGTTAGTACTGGAGAGTCCGTTGTAGTGATGGGTAGTTGTATACTGTTGCAGGTTAATGGAATTTAACCTTGTTGTAGATAGCCCACTATAAGTCATAAAGAAAGGCTATAAACCAAAAAAAGCAAATTGAGTTGAAAGATAACATTTTATATATAACACATATCAATTAATGTTTTTACAATTGAAGTAATACATGTAGTATAGGTACAACGGAGGTTAAAATGTTCATGGCAATAAAATGCTGAAAGAGAATTAATGCTTAGGAATGGGGAGCGTTGTAAGTAAGGAATGTCTTTGATGTATTCGCTCCTTAGGTCAGTAAGTAGTTTTGAGACAGGGAAGAAGGTAAGGAGAGGTGAAGGGAGGCGAACATAGTAGCTGCTTGATTTAGGTCAAGGGGATATTGATTACACTCTCTCTCTCGAGTGGGTCCTTGTGTATCGGCCTGCATCGGTCTGTCTGGTGATGCTTTCTGTACCGGCTTTTTATTTCAACTTTTTGGATCGCAAGTGATCAATTGAGATTCACACTTGTATTTGATTCTGGGCTTCCCATTGGCCAATAAATAAAATTTGCTTAGGCTCGTGAACTGGAAATTTAATATTTAATTAATTTTTATTTTTCAACCGGAATATCTACGCGAACCCGGATGCGCACCGATGAGTTTTGGTCATTTGCTTTTTGGTTGTGAGAGTGCAAAAATCCGGTCCCTCGCTATGCTCGGTCAAGCTTCCTGGCCTGACACAGTGACCCAACATTCCTAGCAGTGGATTTAGCTATTAATTCAATGTAATGATTCCAGTTCAGGTCAGAAGAAAGGGTAAAGCCGAAGAGGCGCAGTGTATTACTTTTGGGAAGACTTGTTTGGTTCATGCTTACGGGTGGCAGGAGCAATTGCCTGTGATGGCTGACAGATAGGAGTTTTGTTTTTAGTGGCAGTGAAATTTACGAGCCACTTCTTACCCCAGTCCACCACTCAGTGGAGGTCCTTCTTGAGATCAGCAGCAAGGTTATGTTTGTCTGCCTCACCAGATGTTTTACTGATGCAGGAGTAGGTACGTTGTGGCGCAGTGAAGAGTTGGAGAGCCAAGTTCAAATTCCAGCTAAATTCGTTACATTCACTTATATGCAAATACCCTTGGGAAAGGTATTAATCCATCACTTCTCTCTCCAGCTATAGGTTAAATAGTAGAACAGATTGGGTACTCTACGTTTTGTTGGAAACCAGTCTACCGGAGAAAGTAATGGCAATCTACTGTGGGAAAATCTTCTGCCCAGTCAGTCATCTCTCTTTCAAGACATGATTACCCAAGTGTGCATCACATAACTGACTGTATATAAATGTGCTCAATTTTGTAAATACAAACATCCCAAAAAATGCATTATCAGAAAATAATTGCGGTGTCTACAGTAAATTTAAAATTCATTAGTAACTTTCTCAACATGCACTTTTGTAATACCTAAAGTCAAAATACATAAGATTCAATAAAATATTAGATTACTTAGAATATTTTCATAAATTTTTCAGATTTCCTGGTAGTTTAAAAAATATATAAAAGTGGTTCACATATATATATATAAAAATATATAAAAGTGGTTCACATATATATATATAAAAATATATAAAAGTGGTTTACATTATATTCAAGTAATATAATTATTCAGTCAGTTAAGTGCCATACGTGAAATATGCTTGGGCGATCATGTCTCGAAAAAGACATGACTGACTGGGCAGAAGATTATCCCGCAGTAGGTTGCCATTGCTTTCTGCGATAGACTGGTTGCCAGCCAAGGCTATAGGACCCAATCTGTCCTGTTATTTAACCCATAACTGGAAGGAAGAGACGAATTAATACCTTTCCCAAGGGTATTTGCGTGTAAGTGAATGCAATGAATTCAACTAGGAATTCAAACTCTGCTCCCCTATTTCTCGTTCCGAGCCGATATCCACTGCACCACAACACACATCCAATATAATTATTACTTTACCTAAATTTACTAAACATTAAGCTAGCAATAAATGAGTCATACACTTTATAAAAACACCCACCTCCATGTTAAAAAATTCCTTTCAGTGATATTTTAAAATGAAAGTAATATTTGTTTTAATTCAGATTAATTAAATATTAAATTTTTCTTAAATAAAGTATATTTTATTTTTAAATGATTTTTAATTAAGAGAATTATGTGTCAACAGATTTGTTGCTTCGGCAAGAAGTGATTTATAAACAAACTTCTAATCAATTTAAATT
Source organism: Ascarosepion bandense (assembly GCA_037127315.1). Lineage (NCBI taxonomy): Eukaryota > Metazoa > Mollusca > Cephalopoda > Sepiida > Sepiidae > Ascarosepion > Ascarosepion bandense. Next base: position 2,969,581 of record JBBBDQ010001917.1, on the reverse strand, counting down.
CAGTTTCAAATACAGTGAAATAATTTGTTTATTGGAAATATTAAATTCAATCTATTAGCTTGTAACTAACTAAAATTAAAATAGAAACTTCAAGAAATTTTTTTTTATTTTATTTTAAAAATGCATTTTAAACATTAGATATTGCTTTTTTTCCTTTTTTGATAAAACTAAGTGTAGATCATTTTTGTCCAGTCAGGAAAAGATGTTTTTATTAAATTATGCAAACATCTATTTTGAACAAAATAATTTTTGAGTTTTGATTTATTTGATTATTTTTTTCTAAGATTTGGAACGAATTTTAATTATGATAAAATTGATATCACATACTTTTTTTTTTACTAAAATAACATCTTCATGCATTTATATATATATATATATATATATATATAAATATTTTTATATATTTTTTTTATGTATATTTTATATATATATTTTAAACACACACACACACACATAAAAAGATTTGGAACAAATTTTAATTATGTTTAGTCTTGATATAACATACTTTTTTTAAACTAAAATATGGATTTATTTTTATATATATTTTTATGTATATTTTATATATATATTTTAAACACACACACACACATACACACACACACACACACACATATATATATATAGGAAAAATTACTAAAAAATTTTAAGTTTAAAAATGTATTTTTTGACAGAATTTATTTATTTCTATTATTATATATATATTTGATATTTCCAGACCGACCTCGGCCTTTCTCATCAGATGAAAAGCCGAGGTCGGTCTGAAATATCAAATATAAAAAAATAGTTGAGTTTGATACATATATAATTTTTTTTTTTCGACTACTGCATAGAAATGAACTTGTTTTTACTTACCAAAACGATATAGAAACTTTATCAAGGTGACATTTATAATTTTCAAGATTTCACTAAGTATAAAAATTAACCTCGCCAAGTTTCCTATTTGGTTCGCTTCAATTAATCTCCCTTGATTTTCATTTCCCGAATGACGACAATTTTCATTCAATATTTAATTTAACCGGAAATTTTTATTTTATTTAAAATCTTACACTTACAGTTTCTTTTTCTCTAAGGCGGCCTTGTTTTAATGAGGACAAATCAAAAGAAAGAAAACAGAAAAAAGTAAGTTTTAATGTTTTTCTTTAAATAAAAAACAGGAATTTTCACAAACTATTATTTTTTATTACGAAGAATTCCCAGAAATCGTGAAAAAAAAACCAAACAAACATTATCTTCTGTCAAATGAATGTGTAAAATCACCTGTAATAAGGTGAATGCAAACTGTTTCAATAATTTTTATTGAAATTGAACTTATTATTTTTCATGTGTAAGTGCTACAAAAAAAAAAAAGAATTTCTTGAAATTTCCGAAACAAAATTGAGTAATTGGTGTGTGTGGGAGGTAACAGTTAAATTAAATTATATATTGTAAAAAAAAAAAGATGTTTTCTTCATTTTTTGAATAATTCCTTGAAGTTTAATTAAAAAGAAAATTAAATTCGACAGTTCTTTGAGGTTTACAAGAATTCAATCGAAAGAATAAAGAATTCATCCAAAAATCAATGTTTTTCATCGGAAAACCACACTTTCGCGTATTTGTCCCTAACCAAACTTTATTGCTTTGAGATTGTAGAAAACTAAAAAGGGTTTGAAAATTAATTTTTACATAAAAACGTCTTTTGTTTGCTCTTTTATGCAAAGATGAAGAAAGGCGACTAAAAAGCGCTTTTTAATCAGCTATGTTAGAAAAAATTAAAAAGAAAAAAATAATCGATTCCAAACCAATCAATATAATTTCTGTTTGAAAAATAACTACAGATTTTGCTTACTGAAAATTGTAAATTTCTTTTATTATTCAATTAAAGCTAAAATGAATGCTTCAAGAAAACGTTTGAAAATTTCATTTTAAAACTTTGGTATCGCCAAAAAGTGCTGGTACCGTTCTTAGAAAGATATTTTTAAAATGTTTTTTTCGGTGAATTAAAATTATGAATTTTTACAAGAATTGTTGAGTGGTTTTTGGTGATATTGTTAAAAACTATTTACTAATCATAAAGTTTCCTACAATTCAGCATCCCCACCTTGAATTTACAAGAAATGTTTATGTGTGTGTGTGTGTGTTTGTGCGCGCAAATGTACCGATTTTTGGAAGTTTACATTCACAACGTTATAAAAAAATAAAAGTAAAAGTGGTGACTGTATAGTGTAGTAAATTTAAAATTTATTTATTATAATTCTGTATGCATTTCAACAAATAATAAGCCCACCACCTTGATCCAGAATTAATATTAAATGGACACTTTGATTCCCATAATCCAACAAACAAACTTACATGACACATCAACAGAAAATGGTAAGCAATTTGGTATATGCCGCCCCAAAATATAAAATATATGAACATCATCCAACAATAAGAAAACTGAAGAGCCAATGGCTAACTGTAGACAAGAAATAGTGCTTAATAAAATAAGAATTGGACACACGCACCACTCACCAGCAGTGCCGTGCTTAGCAACATCGCGGTCCCCCCCACCCTGGTAGAATGCACCTTGCGGTTCCTCTATCCACAGAATGCAACTTGCGCCCCCACCCCGAACATACTGAAGTCACAGTAAATGGTACTTTAAACTAAATAACATACTCTTGGAACATAGATGTTCTGTTATCATGAAAAACAGAAGAAATCGTGGAATTGGTGTTTTGAAGCTATATATTACCAACATTTTCACAACTTTTAGTTACTTTTTATGTATGTTGAAATAGATAATCTATTTCTCTCTCAAGTTCATTTTTTTTTAATTACAAATGATTTGCGGCCTCTTTGGGCCAGAATGCTTCTATCAAAGATTATATATATATATATATATATATATATATATATATATATATATATATATATCTGTCTGCAGATGACTATTTACGCTCTCACACCATATAATCTGTTACACCCTGATTGAGCACTCTGGAAGAATGGTAGACTTTGAAAAAACAGGAGTTACTCTAGCACTTACGCATCACTCATTCAGTAATGAATTAGAACACTCTGACTACTGGTGTATGATAGCTCATATGCTAAAAGGTCTGCTTCCTTCTAGTGAGCGCCCATAGCTTGTAGGTAGAATCACTGACTGACGCCAATTTGGTTGGGTTTCAATTCTGGATAAAAGCAATCGGATGTCTAACCGTACTGATGAGCTGTGATACAGCGAAACAGATCTGTCTGCGGATGACTATATATATATTGTGTGTATTTAGGCAGCATTTTTTCATTGATGCATGTTTCATTAAATATATTGACACATTTTGTCGATTTATTTTATGTAAATTTTTTTCATATCGTCTGATAAGCTTAATAGCATTATCGTTGAAAGAGGAAAGAAAATCACAATATTGATACATGTTTTTCTTTAAACCTATCTGAGCTGCTGGATCATGTAGTTTAAATTGTGTAAATAAAAACATTGTGATTTTCTTTCCTAGAAGATAATACTTTCACGGCTTCTGCTCCGATGAACTTAGCTCACTGGTGCCTCCTATATATGAATTTACTCGAGCCACAAGATAAGCAACTAGGTCCCACCCTTTTACTGTGAAACCAATAAATTGTAAACACAAATTCTATTCCAGCAGCTTCTTTTCTCACACTTTCTTTTCTCATACTTCCCACCTGTGGAATTCCCTTCGATTTACTTGCTTTCCCGACAGCTACAATCTCCAAGAATTTAAATGTTAAGTCAGTAGTTATCTCTTATCTCACTAACCTGCATCCTCTCTCTCAAGCTCCTTTCTCCATCCACTCCACTCTCATCAGTATTCTCATCATTCTCTTACCCACTTCCTGACACCCCCTATAACCTGTCACTCTTTCTCATAACTTTCTTCCTATATAACCCCCTGCAAAACAGTGGCAGTAAAATGCCTTGCTTGGGGCAATATGATTATAAAAACAAAAATTCTATACTATTATATTATGGATATAAAGTGGGGGATCAATTCTACATTACAATCAATGTATAAACTGATCTCTCACTTTATGGCCACATTGATCCTTCTCTCATGCTCCTTTCTCTGTCCACTCCACTCTCATCAGTATTCTCATCCTTCTGTTACCCACTTCCAGACACCCCCTATAACCAGTCACTTTTTCTTATAACTTTCCTTCTATGTAACCTTCTGCAAAATTTAATAAATTAGCTTGAAATTAAAATTAAAATGAAAGCATGAAAAACGATTTTTCATTTGTAAAGTGAATTTTAAACAAAAGATATTGTTTTTTATCCAAGGTATTGAAACTTACATTTTTGTATCACTGTAAATTTTATTTTACTAAAGAAAATAACAGTGTTACTTCAATTATAGTCAATAATATAAATGTATGTTTGACTTAAGAAATTTGTTTCATTGATTATCATAATCCCCATGCTATCATAATCCCCATGCTATCATAATCCCCATGCTATCATAATCCCCATACTATCATAATCCCCATACTATCATAATCCCCATACTATCATAATCCCCATGCTATCATAATCCCCATGCTATCATAATCCCCATGCTATCATAATCCCCATACTATCCCCATAATCCCCATGCTATCATAATCCCCATGCTATCATAATCCCCATGCTATCATAATCCCCATGCTATCATAATCCCCATACTATCATAATCCCCATGCTATCATAATCCCCATGCTATCATAATCCCCCATACTATCATAATCCCCCATACTATCATAATCCCCATACTATCATAATCCCCATGCTATCATAATCCCCATACTATCATAATCATTTTATTATTTCAAAATAAAACAATAGTTTGAGAAATTATTTAATTCTATTCTATAATAAATATATTTGTTTATTGAAAAGTAAAACTTTTAGAAAAATCACAATTTTAGAAAATATCAAAATTATTTGTGTGTGTTTTTATGAATTTAAATTATATTCCATATCTGATAAGTTAACAATAGTACAAGCTGAGTATTCTTTATCCAAAATTGTAAAATTCAAAAGTTATTCATGTATTGATATGACTTGCCACAAATGGAAAATTTCAGAAAGCACTGAGGAAGTCTATAAATGATATGCAGCTGTTGTAAGCGGACCTGATCTGCTTTGGGTGAGTGTCCCGCAATCCATCTACCTAGTCTATGTTGTCACTAGTTTTTGTTAGCTCTTCTTTACTGCATGACGGTAAACTGCATCCGGCAGCAAGGCCTCTGATTGGGAGGTTGTGAGGAGCATGAAACCACCTCTTAATTACTGTTGTTCCCAGATCTACCCTGACCTGGAGTGGTAGCACCTGTTAGGGATCCCAGCTATGGGCAAATATTTAACACCCAAATTGGGGTCAAAACACTATGAAAGTATAAAAATACACCCTTTTTAGAAATATATACATAAAAAAGACTTTTATAGAAAAATATACATTTTTGAAATAAAAATATTACCAACAATACATTTTTGAAGAAAAAATTATTACCATAACACATTTTTGAAGGAAAAAATTATTCTCAGCAAAACATTTTTGAATACAAAACTAGAAGACACTTTCAGTTTTCTAAAATAAATAAAAACAAGAAATTTTCAGTCAATCAATCTTCTTACTATAACTGAACAATAAAAATAATCTTCTTACTATAACTGAACAATAAAAAATGTATCTTCTTACTTAACTGGAACAATAAAATAATCTTCTTACTATAACTGAACAATAAAAATAATCTTCTTACTATAACTGAACAATAAAAAAATAATCTTCTTACTATAACCGAACAATAATCTTCTTACTATAACTGAACAATTAAAATAATCTTCTTACTATAACTGAACAATAAAAATAATCTTCTTACTATAACTGAACAATAATAAAAATAATCTTCTCTACTATAACTGAACAATTAAAATAATCTTCATTTATAACCGAACAATAAAAATAATCTTCTTACTATAACTGAACAATAAAAATAATCTTCTTTACTATAACTGAACAATAAAAATAATCTTCTTACTATAACTGAAACAATTAAAATAATCTTCTTTATTGTATAACCCAGAACAATAAAAATAATCTTCTTTACTATAACTGAACAATTAAAATAATCTTCTTACCATAACTGAACAATTAAAATAATCTTCTTACTATTATGTAACTGAACAACAAAAATAATCTTCATTATTATAACTGAACAATAAAAATAATCTTCTTACTATAACTGAACAATTAAAATAATCTTCTCTACTATAACTGAACAATAAAAATAATCTTCTTACTATAACCGAACACAAACAATCTTACTGTAACTGAACAATAAAAATAATCTTCTTTACTATAATCGAACAATAAAAATAATCTTCTTACTATAACTGAACAATAAAAAATAATCTTCTTTACTATATAACGAACAATAAAAATAATCTTCTTACTATAACTGAACAATAAAAATAATCTTCTTACTATAACCAGCGGTACAAATAATTCTACTATAACTGAACAAAATATACCTTCTACTATACTCCACAAAAATAATCTTACTATAACTAATAATAAAAAAGAATTTTATATAACTGAAATTAAGAAAAATAATCTTCTTACTATAACTGAACAATAAAATAATCTTCATTATAACTGAATAACAATAAAAATAATCTTCTTACTATAACTGAACAATTAAAATAATCTTCTTACTATAACTGAACAATAAAAAATAATCTTCTTATCATAAATTAGTACCAACAATAAAATAATCTTCTTACTATAACTGAACAATAAAAATAATCTTCTCTCTACTTAATCGAACAATAAAAATAATCTTCTTACTATAACTGAACAACAATAAAAACAGACACCTCTCGCAATTATAACTGAACAATAAAAATAATCTTTCTTATAACTGAACAACAAAAATAATCTCTTCTTACTATAACTGAAACAATAAAAATAATCTTCTTCTTACTATAACTCCGAATAATAAAAATAATAAATACCTTCTTACCATATAACCTGAACAATGTATCAATCTTCTTACTATAACTGAACAATAAAAAATAACCACCTTCTACTATAATCTTAGAACAATTAAAATACCAATCTTCTTACTATAACTGAACAATTAAAATAATCTTCTTACTATAACTGAACAATAAAAATAATCTTCTTACTATAACTGAACAATAAAATAATCTTCTACTATAACTGAACAATTAAAATATAATCTTCATTACTATAACTGAACAATAAAAATAATCTTCTTACTATAACTGAACAATAAAAAATAATTCACTATAACTGAACAATAAAAATAATCTTCTTACTATAACTGAACAATAAAAATAATCTTCTTAATATAACTGAACACAATAAAAAATGATCATTCCTCTACTATAACTAAATAATAAAATAATCTTCTTACTATAACTGAACAATTAAAATAATCTTACTATAACTGAACAATTAAAATAATCTTCTCTTACTATAACTGAACAATAAAAATAATCTTCTTACTATAACTGAACAATAAAAATAATCTTCTTTTTACTATAACTGAACAATAAAAATAATTTTTACTATAACTGAACAATAAAAATACCCTTTCTTACTATAACTGAACAATAAAAATACCCTACTATAACTTCAACAATAAAATACCCCATTATAACTGAACAATAAAATAATCTCTTACTATAACTGAACATACAAAACCCCACCTTATTGGCATAAATAACCCACAGAGGTTGATATGCTGTTAAACAAAACTCAAACTCTTCTTTACAGAAACACCTTTATTTGTGGCCTACATACCAAGTGTTTTATGCTCTGTAAATAATTTACAGTGTCAAAATATCCTGCAGATATTGAGATGCGTAGCGGAAAGCGAAAGAGAAAGCATTTATGTTTATCAATATTTTGAACTTCGACAGAAAGTACAAAACATTATTATTACATGAAATCTTAATTTTAATTACTTAAAAGTTACATGATGCCGCAGCATTAACGTTCCTGTAACCTCTCTGAAGATGGCTTATGTGAGCCGAAAGCTGAGAAAAATATATCCAAGTGTTGGACAATTTTTGTCTTTATTTTCACCTGAAATTAAAGCCAAAGTATGATGTTTAGAATGGCTCATGATTAAACATATTAGACATTCATTGTCTGTTATTTTGAAGAAGTTTAAATTAGCAGTATATATTTAGAAAAAAAAAAAATATATATATATATATATATATATCTGGTGGAAGTCCAATTGTAGCCAAACATGACTACTTAGATTTTAATATAAAGACTTTTATGGATTATAATTCATTCATTAGTGTCATCTAAGATGACTCAAAAAACATTTTTTTTTATTTAGTTCTGTTGTTGGTTTACACTTGAACCTACAGATATTACATATAAATCTATTGGCTACCACTGGTCAGTCCTTGTGTTTTGATATAAAATACTGAGTTAGACCACTCGCATTCTTACATAGCTTTCCACACACATTAGAGAAGTCATTCTGAATGTTATATGTAGAAGTATTATGTCCCCTACTATCATGATATCTCATATGACAAGACAAACTTGCCTTTGACTGACAGATTTGGCTGCAAATTTCATATGCCAACTCTTCTTTGGATCCTCTTCCTTGGATTGGTGTCACATATTCTATATACTTAGCAGCATGCTTATCTTCAGCATAACGTATCCACACACACACACACACACACACACACACACACACACATATATATATATATATAAACTATGTTATGAAATGTAAAGGGATATCGTGTTTATGCTTGGGTTTCATTCCCAAGTTGGCCTCTTTTATCGCTGCTAAATACAAATTAAATAATCTGTATTCCAAAGTCAAAAAAAACCTCTGTAAACTAAAGCATCTTTTAGTTCCAAGAATATTAGATAAAGAAACCTCAACCTGTATATACATTTCTGACACAATATGAATTTTGTGGCGTTTTACAGATCAAACTGGGCTATAACAATTTGACTATTACACTTGTTTCTCTGCTAATATTGTAGTTCATGTGTTTCACATTCTGTCATCAGTCAGTCAGTTAAGTGCCATACGTGATACACGCTTGGGCGATCATGTCTCGAAAGAGACATGACTGACTGGGCAGAAGATTATCCCACAGTAGGTTGCCATTGCTTTCTGCGGTAGACTGGTTGCCTGCCAAGGCTATAGAACCCAATCTGTCCTGTTATTTAACCCATAACTGGAAGGAATAGACGGATTAATACCTTTCCCAAGGGTATTTGCGTGTAAGTGAATGCAATGAATTCAGCTAGAATTCGAACTTGGCTCCCCGATTTCTTGTTCCAAGCTGATATCCAATGCACCACAACACACATCCTATTCTGTCATCACATCAGTTAAATTAAGGACCACTATACTTTAATCAAGAGGAAAAACAAAAGAAAACGATATATCAAAGATGCTGTTTTGTTTTAGAGAGAAAAAGAAAAACTCTGTATTAGGAAAAATAATAATAACTCTCATGCATTTAATGTCTGTCTCAGTGAAATTGAAAATCATGTCAATTTTTAATCTTTTCACTTGTACTCTCGTCTATAACTAATAATTTTCACGCAGAAAGAAAAAAAAATACCGGATTTTAAAATTAAATACACACAAGCTAGGGTTAAATAGGGACTTAGGTATTTTGAATCTTTATAAATATTTCAATAGCTTTAGATACAATTAAAAAAATTTTTCTCTAAAACAAAATTTATAAGTATTATTAAAGATAGGTTTACGTTTACAAATATTTAAAAAAAAATCTGCTGTTGCTTTCTGCGTTACGTGATGTAAACAATCTCTCTCCACGAACGTTCTTGTGAAATACGTTTCTAATTTAAATTTTAAAATCATTTGTTTCTGATGAAGGACCGAGGACGGTCTGAAATATCAAATATAATAATAGAAATAAACAAATACTGTCAAAAAAATACATTTTTAAACTTACAACTTTTTAGCAGTTTTTCCTAATAATTTACATTTATACTTATGATTGTCACTATATATTGTTTAAAGTTATTAAGCACAATTATCTATTATCTAAATTCAAAGGCATGTATTCAATCAGTAAATTAGGAATGCTGATTTATCTGAAAATTGAAATAAGAAAAATTAAATTTTCTTGTTGTCTTGTTAAAGATTTCATCTGTTTTATTTTATAATATATCTTCTTTATTCACAGATATCAATTTGAAAATATACATTCAAACAAATACTGATGTAAGAACATTGGAAAGTGTGTGAATTGCCATTTTAAGAGCATTTATATGTGAATAGAGAAGTGTGCAAAAGTGATGATATTTTTGTCAAGCTTTTTGTAAATCTATTCACGCTTGGGTACACATACATACACACAGTGGTGAAGAACAGAGTTCTTGCAAAGGGTGCAGATCAGTTTTTTTAAGAAGTTTAAATTTAAAAAAACATGGAAACACACATTACACTTGTGAAATATGTGGATCAATATTCACACGGGATTCAAGTTTAAAATTGCACATGCAAACCCACATTGAAGACAAAACATTATCTTGTAAAGTATGCAGATCAGTATTTTCATGCAAGTCCATTCTGGAAAATCACATGCTCTTACATGCTGGGGAGATAGCATATTCTTGCCCAATATGTGGGTCATCATTTTCAAAGAATATAGATTTGAAAAGACATATGCGAACACACACTAGAGAGAAACCATATTCTTGTGAATTGTGTGGAGCTGTATTTTCACATAGTTCAACTTTGAAAAGCCACATGCGAATACACACAGAAGAGAAGCCATTTATCTGTATAAACTGTGGCTCAGCATTTTCTAAGTGTTCGACTTTAAAAGTACATATGCGTACACATACTGGAGAGAAACCATATAAATGCACAGTGTGTGGGTCTGCATTTTCACATAGTTCACATCTGAAAAGACACATCCGAATACACACAGGGGAGAAATCATTTTCTTGTCAAGTGTGTGGATCAGCATTTTCAGCAAAATGCAGTTTTAAAAAACACATGCGAATACACACAGCAAAGAAACCATATTCTTGTCTAGTATGTGGGTTTGCATTTTCCAAGAATGTATATTTGAATAGACACATGCGAACACACACAGGAGAGAAACCATATTCTTGTACAATGTGCACATCTACCTTTGCACTAAGTTCTCTTCTGAAAAGGCATATGCAAATACACTCAGGAGAGAAACCATTTTCTTGTCAAGTATGTGGATCAGCATTTTCAAGGAGTAGCATTTTAAAACAGCATATGCGAATACACACGGGTGACAAACCATTTTCATGTAAAGTGTGTGGGTCTACATTTTCACAGAGTTCAACTTTAAAAAGTCATAAGCGAACACACACAGGCGAGAAACCATTTTCATGTCAAGTATGTGGATTATCATTTTCAGTAAGATCCAGTTTAAAAAGACATATACGAGTACACACAGGAGAGAAACCGTTTCCTTGCGAAGTGTGTGAATCAACATTTTCACAGAGCTCCCATTTAAGAAGACATATGCAAATACACACAGGAGAGAAACCTTTTTCTTGTGAAGTCTGTGGAATGGCATTTTCAAGGAGTTTTAATTTAAAAAAGCACATGCAAATAAGCAAACATGGAAAAATCAATCACAATTTGAAAACATTTGAATGAACACTAAAACAATTTTGGATTGTGAAAATTTGGAACGTGCTAGAATTGTTTCTATAGAACATAAATGCTTAAGATAAAATACTTAAAGTATGATCAGGTTACTCTGAGCATAAAAAGTAATTAATACGAACATTTGTATGTAAAATTATTCAAAGTAATTTAACCAAAATTTTCAAACATAATTAAGATTTTCATAAAAAATTACAATAAAATTTAACTAATTTGTTTTTGTGCTGTGTCAGTTTTAAAGACTTTAGATTTTAGCGTTTTTAAGTTTATTTTTTATACATTGTAATCTTATTTTTATCATCCAATGATAAATGATATCAATGTGAAAAAAAATTAATATAAAGAAAAGTATCTTTAAAAAATGCTAATTTTCAATTATAATTATTTTTACTGATTTTTTTCTCATTTGCTTCACTTTATTTTTCTTTATATTTTGTATCTGGAAATTTAAAATAAAGAGGAATTTAGAATAAAGTTGAATTTAGAATAAAAAGCAATTTCGAATAAAGTGGAATTTAAAATAAACATGAATTTAGAATAAAGAAATTTAGAATGAAGTGGAAATTAGAATAAAGACAAATTTAAAATAAAGACGAATTTAGAATAAAGAGAAATTTAGAATGAAGTGGAAATTAGAATAAAGACAAATTTAAAATAAAGACGAATTTAGAATAAAGAGAAATTTAGAATGAAGTGGAAATTAGAATAAAGACAAATTTAAAATAAAGACGAATTTAGAATAAAGAGAAATTTAGAATGAAGTGGAAATTAGAATAAAGACAAATTTAGAAGAGGAATTTAAAATAAAGGAGAATAAAGAAGAAAAGTAGATTAATGTGAAATGTAGTATAAAAAGGAATTTAGAATAAAGACAAGTTTCGAATAAAGATGAATTTAAAATAAAGACAAATTTAGAAAAAGAGTAATTTAGAATAAAGTGGAATTTAGAATAAAGTGGAATTTAAAATAAAAAGAAATTTAGAATGAAATGGAATTTAGCATAAAGAAATTTACAATATATTGGAATTTAGAATAGAGAGGAATTTAGAATGAAATGAAATTTAAAATGAAGAAGAATTTAAAATAAAGAGGGATTTAGAATAAAGAAGAAATGAGAATAAAGTGGAATTTAGAATAAAAATAAATTTAGAATTAAGAGAAATTTAGAATAAAGTAGAATTTAAAATAAAGAGAAATTTAGAATAAAAAGAAATTTAGAATAACGTGGATATTAGAATAAAGATGAAATTTTGAAAAAGTGGAATCTAAAATAAAGAGGAATTTAGATTAACAAGCAATTTAGAATGAGGTTTAATTTAGAATGAAGAAGAATTTAGAATAAAAAGAAATTTAGAATAAAGAGGAATTTAGAATAAAGAGGAATTTAGAATAAAGTGGAATTCCGAATGAAATGGAATTTCGAATGAAATGGAATTTAAAATAAAGGTGAATTTAGAATAAAGAGGAATGTTGAATGTAGTGGAATTTAGAATAAAGTGAAATGTAGAATAAAAAGGAATTCAGAATAAAGAGAAGTTTTGAATAAAGTAGAATTTAAAAATAAAGATGAATTTAGTAAAAGGAATTTAGTGAATAAAGAAAAGTGGAATTTAGTAATAAAGTGGAATTTAGAATAAAGTGGAATTTAAAATAAAAAGAAATTTAGAATGAAATGAAATTAGAATAAACAGGAATTTAGAATGTGTAAGTATTTAAAAGAAAGAAGAATAGAGAATAAAGTGAAATTTAGAATTAATATGAATGTAGAATAAAGTGGAATTTAGAATAAAGAGGAATTTAGAATAGAGAAAAATTTAGAAGATAAAAGAATTTAAAATAAAGAGGAATTTAGAATAAGGAGGAATTAAAAAATGTTGAATTTAAAATATAGACAAATTTAGAAAAAAATAGAATTTAGAATAAGTTAGAATTTGGGAATTTACAATAAAGAGAAATTTAGAATTAAGTGGTATTTAGAATAAAATGGAATTTAGAATAAAAAGGAATTTAGATTGAATAGAAATTTAGGATAAAGTGAATTTTAGAATAAAGATGAATTTAGAATAAAAAGGAATTCAGAATATAGTGTAACTTAGAATAAAGAGGAATTTAGAATTAAGAGGAATTTAGAAAAAAGTGGAATTTAGAATAAAAAGAAATTTAAAATAAAGTGGAATTCAGAATAAAATGGAATTTAAAATAAAGACGAATTTAGAATAAAGAGGACTTTAGAAAAAAAGTGGAATTTTGAATAAAGAGGAATTGAAAATAAAGAGGAATTTAGAACAAACAGGAATTTCGAATAAAGCAGAATTTAGTGACAAGTGGAATTTTGAATGAAGTTTAATTTAGAATAAGGGGGAAATTAGATTAAAGTAATATGTAAAATAAAAAGGAATTTAGAATAAAGAGAAATTTCGAAGAAAGTCGAATTTAAAATAAAGAGAAATTTAGAAAAAGGAATTTAGTGAATAATGAAAAAGAGTAATTTAAGAAAAAAGTGGGATTTAGAATAAAGTTGGATTTAAAATAAAAAGAAATTTAGAATGAAATGGATTTTAGAATAAAAAATTTAAAATATATTGGAATTTTGAATAAACAGGAATTTAGAATAAAAAATAACTGAAAACAATGTGAAAATTAGAATAATGTGGAATTTGGAAAAAAGAGGTTTTAGAAAAGAGACGAAATTAGAATAATGTGGAATTTAAAAGAAAGAGGAATTTAGAATAAAGTGGAATTTATAATAAAAATAAATTTAGAATTAAGAGGAATGTAGAATAAAGTGGAATTTAGAATAAAGAATAATTTAGAAGAAAGAATAATTTAGAAGAAAGACGAATTTAGAATAAAGAGGATTTTAGAAAGAAGCAGAATTTAGAATAAAGTTGAATTTAGAATTAAGTGGTATTTAGAGTAAAGTGGTATTTAGAAAGTAGTATTTAGAATAAAAAAGAATTTAGAATGAACAGAAATTTAGAATAAAGTGAAGTTTAAAATAAAGTGGAATTTATAATAAAAAGAAATTTAGAATAAACAGTAATTCAGAATAAAGAGGAATTTGAAATAAAGTGGAATTTAGAAAAAAAAAATTTAATATAAAGAGGAATTCAGAAATGAAGTGGAATTTAGAGTAAAGAGGAATGTAGAATAAAAGAATTTAGATTGGAACTTTAGGATTTAAAAAGAAATTTAGGATTTTAAAGTGAATAAAAATTTAGAATAAAAAGTTTTAAAAACATTAGAATTTAAAATAAAAATAAATTTAGAATAAAAATTGAATTTAGAATAAAGAAATATAAAGAGGAATTTAGAAGAAGAAGAATTTAAAATAGAGGAATTTCAAGAAAGAAGAATTTAAAATAAAGAGGAAGGAATTTCAAAAAAAGTGGAATTTAGAATGAAAGGGGATTTAGATTAAGGAGGAAATTAGAGTAAAATAAAATGTAGAATAAAAAGGAATTTCTAATAAAGTAGAATTTAAAATAAAGATAAATTTAGAAAAAGAGGAATTTAGTGAATAAAGAAAAAGAGGAATTTAGGAATAAAGTGGAATTTAAAATAAAAAGTAATTTAGAATGAAACAAAATTAAAAATAAAAAGAAATTTAGAATGAAATAGAATTTAGAATAAAAAGGAATTTTGAATATATTGAAATTTAGAATAAACAGGAATGTAGAATGAATAGGAATTTAGAAAAAAGAGGAATAAAGTAGAATAAAGAAGAATTGAAAATAAAATGCAATTTAGAATAAAGAGGAATTTAGAAGAAAGAAGAATTTAAAATAAAGAGGAATTTAGAAAAAAATGGAATTTAGAATAAAGTTGAATTTGAAATAAAGTAGAATTTCAAAATAAGAGAAATTTGGAATAAAGTAGAATTTCAAAATAAGAGAAATTTGGAATAAAGTAGAATTTATAATAAAGTAGAATTTCAAAATAAGAGAAATTTGAAATAAAGTAGAATTTCAAAATAAGAGAAATTTGGAATAAAGTAGAATTTATAATAAAGTAGAATTTCAAAATAAGAGAAATTTGGAATAAAGTAGAATTTGAAATAAAGTAGAATTTCAAAATAAGAGAAATTTGGAATAAAGTTGAATTTGAAATAAAGTAGAATTTCAAAATAAGAGAAATTTGGAATAAAGTGGAATTTCGAATAAAAAGAATTTTAGAATAAAGAGTAATTCAGAAAAAGTGGAATTTAGAATAAAGAGGAATGTGGAATAAAAAGATATTTAGAGTTAAGCGGAATTTAGAATTAAAAAGAATTTATAATTAAGAGGAATTTAGATAAAGTGGTATTTAGAAATATGTGGTATTTAGAAATATGTGATATTTAGAAGAAAGTGGAATTTTGAATAAAGTGGATTTAAGAATAAAAAAGAAATTTAGAATAAAGCTGAATTTAGAAGAAAGTAGAATTAAAAAAAAACAAATTTAGTACGAAGAAGAATTTAGAATAATGTAGAATTTAGAATAAAGAGGAATTTAGAATAAGGAGTTATACATTGGATGTTGAATTTCAATCCAAACTACATTGTCAATCTAATATTGTAGCCAAAAATCGATTGGATAATAATTTTTTCAATGGAATGAAAAAAGCTGAATCATTTTTATTTGTGAATTATGTAATTCAAATTATAAATTTTGAATTTCTCAAGAAGAAATGAAGCCACAAAATCTATATGATAACAGATTTGTTGGCAATATCTGATCAATTTTTATGCAGTCTTTAACCTTTGTATGAGAAAAAGAATAATTTGCAAAAGAGAAATTTTTTTTTCTTCACACAGTTACTATTCATCACATTTAAATTATCATCTATCACATTATATTACTATTGTTTACTCCCTCATCTCTATTGGCAGTTTTTGTTTTTAAAAATCTATGTTTAAGATTTTAATGACAACAAAAATCATTCACATTATTTAGTTACAAGATGATTTACAAGATTGATTTTATATTTTCAAAATTATAAAAATGAATGAACCAGCTATAATGCAATATTTATTATTTACCACTTTATAAAAAAGTATGAAAAAAAATATTTTTGTTAGAAAGATGTCTGAACTGTAGATAAAGAAATTTTAATAAAAGTGTGATTTTTCCAGATATAATATTTCTTCTTAAATTGGCTTACGGCCATATCATGTTGAATACACCGGTTCTCGCTTGATCACCAAAGTTAAACAACTTTGAGCCTGGTCAGTACTTAGATGGGTGACCGCATGGGAATACCAGTTGCTCGGAAAGAAAAATCGGTGAACCGAGTTTGAATTCCAGTTGAATACTCTGCATTCACTTAAGCACTGGTACCCTTGAGAAAGGTATTAATCTGTCCCTTTCTTCCATTTTTTTTTTTAATCGTATCACCCCGAGCAAGGCGGTAATGCCACTGATGTGCAGGGGGCTACGTAATAGTGAAAAGATTGGAAAAGAGAAAGCTGGAAACCATATCCTAAACAGGGAACAAGGGATGAGCCTCTTAATCTGTTCAATAGACGTGGGTGGAGTGTGAACCAGGCAATAGATAGATCTATCTACTCCAATTTATGGGTTAAATAACAGGGTAGGACTTGGGGACCCTGCTCTTAAAACAAATTCCAATGACTCTTGATACTCGAAAAGGAAAAAGTATTATTAGACACAAAATGTATATAAAAACAATAAATTGTTGAAAGAAAAAGGTATTACCAGCAATAGATAAATAAAATTTAGTTGGCAATAAATGACCCACTGAGGTTGATATGCCATAAACACAAAACAACCAAACCAAACCAATCTTCTTAAATTAATTTGTATGTCATTATTTCGTGTTTTAATTTTCTTCTTTTTTGTTTTTATTTTCTATTATTGTGATCTAGGGTCAAGAATATTTGATCAATAGAAATACTCAGTAAAAATTATGGAAATTCTTTAATTATACACAAAGAAAACCTTGTTCACCCATAAATATTGGGTATTTGTGGTCTCACCTAAAATCGAAAATTAAAATAATGTTTAGCTAAGAGGAAGAGATTATGAAAGGAAAATGCACCCTCGGGCACAATCTGAACCCCCATCCCCTTTGCAAGAGAAAATGACATTAAATCAGACATGATTTAACCTACTCCACCATGAAGAGCAATATTCTTTAACCAAAGATCTTTTTTTTTATAATCATATTGCTCCCAAGCAAGGCATTTTACTGCCACTGTTTTGTAGGGGGTTACACAAGAGGAAAGTTATGAAAAAGTGACAGGCTATAAGGGGTGTCAGGAAGTGGGTAAGAGAATGATGAGAATACTGATGAGAGTGGAGTGGACGGAGAAAGGATCATGAGAGAGAGGTTGCAGGTCAGTGAGATAGAAGATGACTATTGATTTTACATTTAAATTCTTGGAGATTATAGCTGTCGGGAAAACAAGTAAATGGAAGGGAATTCCACAGGCGGGAAGTGCGAGAAAAGAAGCTGATAGAGTAGAAGTTGTGTTTACAATTTATTGGTTTCACAGTAAAAGGGTGGGACCTAATTGCTAATCTTGTGGCTCGAGTAAATTTATATATAGGGCACCAGTGAGCTAAGTTCGTCGGAGCAGAAGCCGTGAAAGTATTTGTAGAAGAGACACAGGGAAGCCACATTGCACTGGTGAGAAAGTGACTGTATCCGAGCTGCCAAGTCGGGATCTATCACATTACAGATTCACTGTTAGATTTTGTCAAGGACACCTAGGTGAATAGCAGGAGCACCTGACCAGATATGGCAGCAGTATTCAATGCACGGGCAAATGGTAGATTTATATATGTGCAGGATTGTTTCAGGCGGAAAAAACTTCTTGGCCCTACACAGAGAACCGACTTTTAAGCACATCCTTCTCATTCCAGTTCCTGAAAATTCATCACTGCTCATTTTCATAGCCAAAAAAAAAAAAGCATTTACTAAAGAAGTAATGGATTTTTATTTATTAAATCAGTAGGCTCTATTAAGTTAAAATGAGTCAGTTAAGTATCATACATGATACATGCTTTGGGCGATCATGTCTCAAAAGAGACATGACTGACTGGACAAATATTATCCTGCCATTGCTTGTGGTAGACTGGTTGCCAGCCAAGGCTATAGAACCCAATCTGTCCTGTTATTTAATCCATAACTCGAGGGAAGAGATGGATTAATACCTTTCTCAAGGGTAATTGTGTGTAAGTGAATGCAAAGAATTCAACTGGAATTCAAACTCAGCTCCCTAATTTGCCATTCTGAGTCAATATCAATTACACCACACCAGGGTAAAACGAGTATGAAACATATTAGCTATGGTAGATGTGCTATGATTTTATTAATTGTGGGATTATATACCTGTATTATGGTCTCCAGACTCCTTACCTGTATAAATTTTCTGACAAAGCCAAATATTACATTTTTTTCACTTTTGGGTTGCTGATGAGAAGGACTTCATAAGGTCAGCATCTTATTTGCATCTTTTGTTTATTCTGCAATACTTTGTGCTGTCTCTGAATTTTAGGTTGTAAATGATCAAAAAGTGTCTTTAAAAGCATAATTGAGTCACCATCTTTGATTTTAATAATACTTTTGATAAAAGTATAATTGAGTCACCATCTTTGATTTTCTGTAGCGTAATTTTTCTGTGAAAATTCCTGAAAAATACCTTTCTTTTGTAGTCAGGATAAAATGGGTAACATGACATGTAAGATTCCATGCACATTTGAAAAGAGTCATTGTGTTTAAAATATACCTGTTTTCTTCACTCATATTTTTTTTACACAATTGTGTTTCTGGCGAACATGAAGGAGACTACCACCACCTTTAAATTTGTTGTTTTTCTTTTTTTTTAATTTTTTAGTGCAATCTTATTGATTACACCCTAAACTTTCCGACTGACAAAAAAATAATTTGGAAAAATTTCAATATTTCAACAGTTTTAGTGGGGGCTCAGTTTTTCATACAACATTATAGTAAAACGATCCTCCATTTTGGAATCATTCGCTGGTACTACATTACCACCACCTGTAAATTGGTTGATTATCAATTTTTTTAATACTTTTTTCAGTTCAATCTTATTGATTAAATCCTAAACTTTCTGACTGACAAAAAAAATTTGTAAAAATTTCAACATTTAAACAATTTGGTGGGGGGGGGGTCAGTTTTTCATACAACCTTATAGTAAATTGATCCTGTGCAATTAACTTTTTTGCTTGCGCATATTCAACAACTGAATCCTTTGGGAAATTTTTTAATAAAGCCATTCTTGGAGTTTCCGAGAAAGATGCCATTGTAAGAACTGAAGAAAACTTGAAAAAGACAAAAACGAGAGCAATAACTTGTCCCCAAAAAAAAGTCATGTGCTTCCTTTGGTCGCTACTGCTGAAGTGCTTTATAAAATCATTGAATGTTTCATAAGTCAACATCCTCTTTTGCTACATCCAGAAATCTTGACATAAAGTAGGGCAAAAAGGTGGAATTTAGAGGTTGAAAAAGCCTTCTATGAGTTAATGAAAGGTCAGTTGGAAGAGAACAACATGAGCAATGACGATGACCTTCCTGAGGGGCTCCACTAATTCTTGATTCTGCCAAATGTTGTGGCTTGAGAAAAGTCTAATGCAGAGGTGGCCAAACTGTGGCTCATGAGCCACATGTTGCTCTTTGACCTTTAATATGCAGCTTGTGGAAATATCTTGGTTGAGTTCCTTTTTTCATCACAGTTAATATAAAATGTAAATAAGAAAAATTTCAAGCTTTATAATTATTTACTGGATATAAAGATACAAAAGATGCTTATCTCCCATTGGTTGAGGTAAGTCACATGTTCAAATGACAGCTGCTTCATTCTGTCAGGCATTGACATCACAAGCTTCTTCAATGTATCTAATGGCATCTTCTGCCAAGCAGCTTGTATTTGTTTCCAAAGTGTGTCTTACAAAGTAACATTAAAATTATCAATTTTTTTATCCAAAATATCATTAAGATTTTCAATAGGATTGAGATCAGGGCTTTGTGAGGACCAATTCAAATTCCGAAGCCTTCCTTCTTCTTCTTTAATTCTTATAAAGGTTTGGCTTTTCATCCTGCATTTTAATTTCAGTGAGGTTTTTAGGAAAATCACCCCTGTCCTAATACTTTTGCACACTACCGGTAGTCTCCAAAAGTGTTAGGACAGGGGTGATTTTAAGCTTTATTTTGATGCCTCATAAAAGATAATACTTTTGCACAGTACTGTATATATAAAAATATAAACTTATATAGTGTGTTCCTTTAAGATGGATCAAAGTTAGCAGTAAATAAAACTGTTATTGTTGGAATTTTTTTGATTTCACTATTGGGTCACATTGTTTGAGTCATAGCAATTATGGCCTGAATTGAATGCTATGGATGTCAAAGATTTGTGGTTCTAGCAGGATTGCACTACATGGCACACAGCCAATGCAACAACGCTTTATTGAATGAGAAGTTTCCAGGTTGTATCATCTCTCAAAACAGTGATGTCAATTGGCCACCATGATCGTGTGACTTGACACATTTGGATTTCTTCCTTTGGGATCATCTCAAAAGTAAGGTCTATGCCAATAAGCCAACAATAATTCAACAGCTAAAGGATGAGATGAGGCATAGTGGCAAAATTGAGGAGCAACTGTGCAGAGACGTCATTAAAAATTTTGACCACAAGTGGAGGTGTCCTGTCAAAGCCTTGGCAAACATTTGGGCAATATTATTTTTCACACATAACTGCCAAGACTCAAATGATATTATCAATATCAACAAAATCCATCGACACCTCAAAAACACCTGCCTCCATGTTAAAGAAAATGCTTCAATATTTTAAACTAAAATTTGTTTTAATTAAGATTAATGAGATTGTTTACTCAACCTCAATTTTGCAGAAAAGTATATTTTATTTTTTAAAGATTTTTTAATAAAGAGATACATATTGTTGTTATATATCTAAACAGAGTGAAATACGTATGGTTGCAAAACAGATTCAGACAACTCGGCAATGAAATATAATGATAATTCTTTGCGAGAAATATACGCATAAAATATTTATTTCTTTTCGGTGTTTGAATGACAAAGGCAGTAACAAGTGGAAGACGGAGAAGTTTAAGAGTTCATACAAATTAATACAGTTTACAGCAATATATCAACAAATGTAATTCAAGGAGTTCATACAAGCGATTATAAGTAATATCACAAAAGAACGATACACTTAAGTTCAACTTAGGTTTGAAGCATCGTGGTAGGGCGTCGAAAGTCTGTTGACAGCAGCAGCATGAATCTCCCTTAGCGGGTGAAGGAGGAAGACTGCCTGATTTTCATTTCTTCCTCTTTTTATGTTTTCCGAGTGGCTCGATGAGCAGTCCCCTTTTGTCCCGCGGGAGATTTTGCGATTGGCCGCTAAATTGATTCAGCAGTCACGCTTCAGTGATCAAGTAGACGGAAGTGATGCGTGGAGCCACTTGCGTGGTAGTGTGTTTTGTCATTTCAAGACTGGAACTCCTGAAGATCACTTCCGTTTATCAAAGCAGGGTACGATCTTACTTTTTGTTAGAGAACGTAACATTGTGCTGACAGACTTGCCAATATGGCTGATTTTAATCAGTTTAAAAAAAGCATTCTAATCAATTAAAATTCAGATTATTTCTGTCCCATGTGAAAGGAAATTATTTCTTTTAGTAAATTCTGCAAACACTAACTTTTAATTTTTTGAGTTCTATTTAATTATTATTTTGTTATGTACAGAATGAATTTTTATTTGAATCTTAATATTGCACGAATGTTTTACTGAAATAAAAAATTCGGAGGGAGTGTTTTTTAATATAACTGTAAAAGATTTAAAAATTTAAAAGTTGTGGCAGATAGGAAATTAAGAATTTAAAAAAAAAATCATATCACCCAAAGCAAGGCATTTTACTGTCACTGTTTTGCAGGGGGTCACATAGGAGGAAATTATGAGAAAGAGTGACAGGTTATAGGGGGTGTCAGGAAGTGGGTAAGAGAATGATTAGAATACTGATGAGAGTGAAGTGGATGGAGAAAGGAGCATGAGAGAGAGGATGCAGGTCAGTGAGATAGGAGATGACTATTGACTTTACATTTAAAGATAGATAGATAGATAGATAGATAGATAGATAGATAGATAGATATTTTTTTATAATCATATCGCCCCAAGCAAGGCATTTTACTGCCACTGTTTTGCAGGATGTTATATAGGAGGAAAGTTATGAGAAAGAGTGACAGGTTATAGGGGGTGTCAGGAAGTGGGTAAGAGAATGATTAGAATACTGATGAGAGTGAAGTGGATGGAGAAAGGATTATGAGAGAGAGGATGCAGGTCAGTGAGATAGGAGATGACTATTGACTTTACATTTGGAGATTGTAGCTGTCGGAGAAGTAAATAAATGGAAGGGAATTCCACAGGTAGGAAATGCAAGAAAAGAAGCTGATGGAGTAGAATTTGTGTTTACAATTTATTGGTTTCACAGTAAAAGGGTGAAAATTAAAATCAACCTTCTTGTTCACTTTTAGAAAAAGTCACAATGATGTGTAAAATCTTGGTTTTTCCCAAATAGAAAAAGGATTGACCATGTGATCAAAGAAAAAGTCTAAACCCAATTTTGCAAGTAGATGTTAAATTGATTTTCTGACTAATGGAAGCAATTTGCAAGACTAAAGGAACTTAGCAATTTAGTGTGAAAATCTGAATGACTATAAAGGCTTTGATCGGTGCCCATGCTGGGAGTGGTGAGATAAAACCACTAAAATGTAATAAGAGAGAACTTCAAGTCAACCTGGACATAAGGTCGCATTGCACATTGTCCTCTTAATCCTTCTTTCTTGTGTACGGATTCATTTTACTTCTTCATTCAAAGACATTCCTATCAAACAAACACTCATACATATATACATACATACGTATGCATAAACTCTTTCCAATAAATTCTGACTACAAACATTCTTCAATCCTTGATACCCTTAACTTTCAAATGGAACCTTAATTTCTACCAATTCTTGTTATTCTATTCTTTTAATAAATTTCTGTTTTAAAATGTAAAATGTATATTTTAATTCTTCCACACTAATTCACACATTCCAACCTGCTACCAATCTTCTGATGAAAATCTTCCGATAATTCTGGATAAAATCTGTAATTTGTAGGGAGTTCGGTTTTGCATGACACAAGGCCAAATCAAGAAACATTAACCATCTCCCTACAACAACAAAGTACACACTTGGTATCAATGTGAAATAGACCACAACAAAATATTTTCAAAAAGTTTTTATTTTTTTATAAAATAACATATTCATTATACAATTAATTCATTAATAAATAAGTAACAAAATTTTTGTTTGGATTGGATAGCTCTCTGATAACTCTTTGAAAAATTCTTTTATTTTATTTCAAGAAAACTGCATTCATTTTGCTCATACTTATTTTGTATAAAATAAAGAAATGTGGCAGACGGCCAAAAGGAGGTTGGGGAAAATTTGGGTTCTTATACTTTAACTTAGCTAGCCACCACAGACCACAAAATTCCTTACACCAAAATAACACATTCTTACATACTATTCTTACTAAAGCCACCAAAATTCCTCAGAATCTCCATGAAGTTCTGACTACTTCCCAATTTGGGTGGGTGGATGAAACAACAATTTTAAAAAACCAATAGACATTTACAACATGAAATAAAATATTTACAAGAAGCTAAATAAAACAATGTTAGTAATAAAAAAAAGAAAACATAATCCTTAATTACATCAGTTAACTGGATGAAATCAATATAGGACTTAAATAATATGAATCACTTATTCTACCAACCACTCACTGAAACACACACTCAAACACAATACCAAATATGAAAATCATACCAAAAACATGAAAGGTGCCTTGCATCCACCAGGAAATTGACATTATTCGTCACATAAAGGGAGAAGGGAAAGGGGAGTCAGACTAAAGAAAATGGCAGGTAGAAATAAATGATCTTCAGTCAGTTAAGTGCCATATGGGATAATTGCTTGGGCGATCATGTCTCAAAAGAGACATGACTGACTGGGCAGAAGATTATCTGGCTGTAGTTTACCATTACTTTCTGCAGTAGACTGTTTGCCAGCCAAAGCTATAGCACCAAATCTGTTCTGTTATTTAACCCATAACTGGAGGGAAGAGATGGATTAATACCTTTCCCAAGGGTATTTGTGTGTAAGTGAATGCAAGGAATTCAACTGGAATTTGAACTCGGCTTCCTGATTTCTCGTTCCAAGCTGATATCTGCTGCACCACAACACATATCCAAATGAGCTTACATTACTTAAATGAAGCAAATGAGCTTACATCTCTTAGCAAAATAAACATGATGGCAGAAATTAAAAATAAAAACAACCCTAAATTAGTCTCATTTTGGACAGAAATGCCAATGTTCAATTCAGATTAGAGCAATATTTTAATGCGTAACCAGAATCAATTTACCACTCTAACACGTCCATTTTAGTGATGCCTAATAGGGTCAATTAAGTGCTATGCAGGATACATGCCTGGGTGATCATGTCTTTTTTTATTCATGACTGACTAGGCTGAAGATTTTCCCACAGTGTTGACATTTCTTTTTTTGGTAGACTGGTTGCCTAGGTTATAGAACCCAATTTGTCCTGCTATTTAGCCCATAGCTGGAGGAAGAAGAGATGGATGTGCATTGCGATGCAATAGATATTGGCTCAGAATGAAAAAAAATTGGAGAGGCAAGTTTGAATTCCAATTGAATATATTGCATTTACTTATGCATAAATTCATCTCTTCTCCCTTGAGCTCGTAGTTGAATAGCAGAACTGATTGGGTTCTATAGCCACGTTGGCAACCAGTCTACCACATTAAGAAACGGCAACCTACTGTGGGAAAATCTTCTGCCTAGTCAGTAATGGAACGAAAGAGACATGAATAGCCTGTGTAACTGACTGCCTATGATCAACGTTAATCATTGTTATGTTATATAACATTTTTATGAAATTGTTGTATGATATTTTTCATATTTTTTGACGACTGTAAAGGATTAAGATTATACAAATTCAATATCTAGAAATGTTATATCAGTTTGGAAGTTATAATTTCAAGATTAAAAACTTAACTAGTGCATCTGTTTCCTCATTTGATTCGTTTAGATTATCTCCCTTGCTTGTCAATCTCCTCACTTTTTCCCGATCGATCGTCAAAGACGTTTTCAAATTTAATTCAACCAGAAAACATGAGTTTATTTCAATTTTAAAATGTTAATTTCTCCCATTTTCTAAGGCGGCATTGTTCTAATGGAGACGAATCAAACGGAAGAAAACAGAAAGAAGTAAGTTTTATTGTCTTTCTTTGTAAATAAAAAATACGAATTTACTACACTTTTTTTTATGCTTTTTTACTGACATAAAGAAAATACCTTCTTTTTTTTTCACTCACGAAGAATTAAAAAATTAAATTTTTTAAATTCTGAAGATATTTTGTAATGACGCGAATGGAAACAGTTTTATTATTTTATTTTATTTTATTTTATTTGGATTTAATTTAACTTAAATTTATCGTCCATCGATACCTGTTCAAATATTCGCAAAAAAAATGAAAAAAAAAAAAAAAAAAAAATGAGCTGTTCAGAATAAAATAAAAATACATGTCCAAAATAAAAAAGACCAAAAGGTTTTTTTCGTGTAATTTTTTTTTAAATCTTTTTTTTTTCTTTTTTTAGAATCTGCAAATTTTAAGTTAAAATCCTTTTTTTAGGATCAAAAAGGAGCCATAAAAAAATTTAGTATGGAAGATTTGAGCGTCATTTTGTGATAAAACATTGATTTCGAAATTCTTGCAAAACTCAAATAATAATTGTCGGGTTTTAATGAAACGTTCAGAAAATGAATATCATTTTTTACATTAAACCTCTTTTTTTTTTAATCTTTAAAAAATACTTCGATCTTTAATCTTTTGATGGAAAAAGATCGATTTTAATTTTTTTTTTAAAAAATATGATGTTTTTTCAGTGATTTAGTGGAAGTATCATCATTTGAATTCCAGCCGAATTCATTGCATTGACTTGCGCGCAAATACCCTTGGGAAAGGTAATCCGTCTATTCCTTCCAGTTATGGGTTAAATAACAGGACAGATTGGGTTCTATAGCCTTGGTCGGCAACTAGTCTACCGCAGAAAGCAATGGCAACCTACTGCGGGATAATCTTCTGCCCAGTCAGTCATGTCTTTTTCAAGACATGATCGGCCAAGCGTGTATCACGTATGGCACTTATCTGACTGATCATCATGTTATGCTGTGTTTTTGTTTGTTTTATTTTAGTAAATGAGCGGAGGTACCTGAACATTCTTTTTTTCATTTTTTGGTAAATTTTGGTTTTAGGTCCCGAAGGCTTTTATCCCTTCAATCTTTTTCAAAATAGCTTTATTTCCGTGCAAATATATATATATGCTGAACTCCAATCAACAATTAGATAATGAAGAAACCTACCTTTTTTTATGTTAACGACCAGAAAAACAAAATCAAACTTCTTTTCGCTCATTTTGTCACCCACTACCCGCTGAGAGATAAGACATTCGCTGCTGAATGACTTTAGGCGCAGGAAAGTAATTTCTGCCTATTTACTTCCTTTACTGTAAATTCTTTGCAGAAATTACTACGCAATTTTTTCTTTTTGTAGTTAATTTCAGAAGAAAGTTGTGTGTACTTAACTTCAAAAGAAAGTTAACTTTTAAATATAAGAAGATAAGTGATAAGTGTAGTTTAATTAACCTTCAAATATATTGCATGTTTTTTTTTGTTTTTTTTTGGTACTTAATTTCAGAAGAAAGTTAACTTTCAAATACATGAAACTAAGTGATGAGTGTAGTTTTACTTAACCTTAAAGTTAACTTTCTTAAAAAAATCTATATTTACATATATTTGAAAGTTAACTTTCGTCTGAAAAAATTAAGTAAAACTACAATTATCACTTATTTGAAAGTTAACTTTCTTCTCAAATTAAGTACATGCAAATTTCTTAAATTAATTACCAACAAAAAAAGGGAAAAAAAAACATGCAAATATATTTTCATATATTTCAAAGTTAAGTAAAACTACACTTATCATTTATTTTCATATATTTGAAAGTTAACTTTCTTTTGAAATTAACTACCAAAAAAAGGAAAAAAATACACACAATATATTTGAAGGTTAATTAAACTACACTTATCACTTATTTTCATATCTTTGAAAGTTTACTTTCTTAAAAAAATTCTATATTTTCATATATTTGAAAGTTAACTTTCTTCTCAAATTAAGTACACGCAAATTTCTTAAATTAATTACCCCCCAAAAAAGCAAAAACAAACACGCAAATACACGCAACTTTCTGCTGAAATTGAGTTCCAAAAAAAAATAAATCCCGAAGTAATTTCTTCAAAGATTTTTCAGTAAAGGAAGTAAATAGGCTGAAATTAGCTTCCTGTGCCTAAAGTCATTCTGCAGCGAATAACATATCACAATGCCGGTAGTGGGTTACAAAAAGAGCGGAAAAGAAGTTCAATTTTTTTTCTTGTCGTTTACATCAAAAAAAGGAAGGTTTCTTCAATATCTAATTGTTGATTGGAGTTCAGCATATGCATTTGCATGGAAATAAGGCTATTTTGGAAAAATTTGAAAGGATAAAAGCCTTCGAGACTAAAACCAAAATTTACCAATTTTTTATCCCTTTTAACAAGTTCGAAATTTTGGTAAAAATCTTGTTTTGATTTTCAATAGAAGGTAACCAAATCATACAAAAACAAGTTTACAGTGGATAACGTAACTCAGGTTTTTTCTGGCGAAAAACAGTTAATTTGGAAATTCTTTCAAAAATGAAATAATTGTCGGATTTTAATGAAATTTTCAGGACTTATTCATAAGTGAATAAAAATTATTTTTGAAGTTATTATTTCTTAAAAATCTTGACAAAAATATTTTATTTTTTACATATGTTACATTTTGTTGTCATTATTTTTAAAAATCTTTAAATCCTTTCTAACATGTTCAAAATTTTGATTAAAATTTCTTTTCTTTTCCATCAGCGATTCATACATAATGTGACTAATAAGCTAAACATAATATTACACAAGTCGTTTTTTGGCATTGAAAGACACATTAATTTGAAAATTCTTGCAAAAATCAACTAATTGTCTGATCTTAATGAAACTTTCAGGACTTATTCACAAATGAATGAAATTATTTATGCAATTATTTTTTTTAGAAAATCTGATAAAATATATATTTTTTTACATCTGTTTTCCCCCCCACTTCAATTAATTGCACAAAACTTCTAGAAATACGTTATCTATACCAATTTTTTATTTATTAGTTAAATGCAGAATTCATTAAGGAACGTAAATCATATAATTCTTTTTTAATTACCAGACCATTTTTCCGAAAATCTGCTCCAAACAGTAAAATCAAAAATGCATTAAACTACACTATTTTTAATGTCGATAAAGTTTTAATTGATTTTATAAATAATATAATTTTAGGATATATTCTAAAGAAGAAAAAACTTTCGATGAATAATGAATTTTTATAAGAATTGTTTTCATTTATTCTTTGTTAATTAAAGTTCCAAATGTCTTTTTAAATTTCTTCCAGTTACTCGGTATCTTCAGTTATTAATTAATTAAAAATAGACTTTATTTTCAAATTGAAAATTCATAAGCTTAATATAAATCATTTAGAATTAAAATTTTTAAAATGATTTTCAATTTTTTTTTTATGTTAAACTGCACATTTTCTTTTATTATGGAAACTTATGAGGTCACATATTTCAAGGGTTTTTCCCCTTACAAAATGTTAAACTGGGTTATGTTAACTTTTAATCACCATATCTCAGGACTGATTGATAGATACTGTCATAGCCTACTTTATAGGTTAACAATTCAAACCTTTGTGATAAATACTTTTATTCTAAATTTCATGCCATAAACAAGTAATATTCGCTTAGATTCAGTTAAATCAGATTAATTTAACTTTAAATTTGATAATTTTCTAAATACAAGTGAGAGATGTATATTTTATTTTTGCATGAATTTTAAAACCGATAATTAACTTTTGTTAACAAATGTGTCAATCACTCAAAAAATAGCTGAAAAATTGAAAATTTTTTAAAAATCTCAAAATTTTAGATTTCAATGTATGTAATTTCTGTTTGAAATACACTCAAGTATTTCACTTACTGGAAATAGTAAATTTAATCATTTTGCTTTCAATTAAGCTAAAATTAAGTTTCAAGAAAGTTTTTATTTTTAAAAATTCAATTTAAAACTTAGGTATCAAAAATGAAGTAGAAGTACCTACTATTATGATTTGGTTATGAGGTAAGTCAAAAAAATATACAGAAATAATCTACTTTCATACTTATGATTAAAGTTGTTAAGCATAAATATCTAATGATGCAATATGGAATTTTCCAGATATTTTTTAGTTGTGGAAATTCCAAGGAATTTATTCAATTATCAAGTTAAAAATTTTAATATATTTCAAAATTATAATAAAATGTCAAATTTTTGGGGGTCTTGCTAATGTTTTTATAATTAGAAATAATATATGTATTTTCTGTTTTATTTAATAATATATCTTCTTTATTCACAGGTATCAATTTGAAAATACACATTCAAATACCAATGTAAGAACATTATTGCAAAGTGTATGAATTCCCATTTTGAGAGCATTTTATGTGAATAGTGAAATACAATTGCGCAAAAGATTATATTCTTGTCAAGCCTGTGTGCCAATATTTCTATACACTCCTTTGAGTACACACATGTACACACAGTGGTGAAGAACAGAGTTCTTGCAAATCAGCTTTTTGAAGAAGTTATAAATTTAAAAAAAACAACATGGAACCACACATTACAGAGAAGCCATACACTTGTGAAATATGTGGATCAGTATTCACACAGGATTCAAATTTAAAAATGCACATGGAAACACACATTGAAGACAAAACATTTTCTTGTACAATATGCAGATCAGTATTTTCATGCAAGTCTATTCTGGAAAATCACATGCTATTACATGCTGGGGAGAAACCATATTCTTGCCCAATATGTGGGTCATCATTTTCAAAGAATATAGATTTGAAAAGACATATGCAAACACACACCGGAGAGAAACCATATTCTTGTGAAGTTTGTGGAGCTGCATTTTCTGCAAAATGCAGTTTAAAAAAACACTTGCGAATACACACAGCAGAGAAATCATATTCTTGTCTAGTGTGTGGGTTTGCATTTTCCAAGAATGTATATTTAAATAGGCACATGCAAACACACACTGGAGTGAAACCATATTCTTGTACAATGTGCAAATCAGCCTTTGCACTCAATTCCCTTCTAAAAAGGCATATGCAAATACACTCAGGAGAGAAACCATTTTCTTGTCAAGTTTGTGGATCAGCATTTTCAAATAGTAGCATTTTACAACAGCATATACGAATACACACGGGTGACAAACCATTTTCATGTGAAGTGTGTGGATCTACATTTTCACAGAGTTCTGTTTTAAAAAGCCATATGCGAATACACACGGGAGAGAAACCATTTTCGTGTCAAGTGTGTGGATCTTCATTTTCTGTGAGTTCCTGTTTAAAAAAGCATATGCGGATACACACAGGCGAGAAACCATTTTCATGTCAAGTATGTGGATCTGCTTTTTCACAGAGTTCCAATTTAAAATGCCATATGAGAACACACACAGGAGAGAAACCATTTTCTTGTCAAGTGTGTGGGTCTGCATTTTCACAGAATTCAGTTTTAAAAAGCCATATGCGAATGCATACAGGAGAGAAACCATTCATTTGTCAAGTGTGTGGATCTGCATTCTCAGTGAGTTCCTGTTTAAAGAAGCATATGCGGACACACACTGGAGAGAAGCCATTTTCTTGTCAAGTGTGCGGAGCATCATTTTCACAAAGCAACAATTTAAAAAGCCATATACGAATACACACGGGTGAGAAAGCATTTTCCTGTAAAGTATGTGGATCGTCATTTTCAAAGCGTTGTACTTTAGAAAAGCACATGTGGACTCACAATCAAGAGAAAACTTGCTAACTTTGTAGATTTGCTCTTTTAGTAAATCAAAATTTTAAAATGCATATATAATCAAACACAAGAGAGGAAGCAGTGTAAAGAGTGTGAATTGACTTTTTTGGAGTGTATCAGTTTAAAAATTGGCATGGGAACTTACAGATATAGTCTTCCTAGTCTATGTTTAATGAATGGGTCAGTATGAGTACAAAGTTGAACAGTCTCTTGTGAACTTGGTCTGATATGAGTATATATAAAGCATATTGATAATAAAATCCCATGAAAATGACAAACACTAATAAATCATTTCTTTATCATTGTCTTAATATTTTAAAAGTTTCATATTTAAAAATGATCGGCAACTGTATTTTCTGCAGTGTGTATATTTTCATTCACATTAATAAAACCATTTCCTGCTTAAAAAAAGGGGGATTTATTATTTTTACTTACACTTTGGGTTAAGTCACTGGAACTAACCAACATCTATATCCACTGAACCATTTCCAGTGAGTCCTGATTTTAATTAATATAAATATGAAGAGGATTGTAGAGTCAGAAATATGATACTCACCCTTGCAAGGAAGTCCCCAACTAGCATCCAGTTGGCAGATCGGGGAGATTGGGCTGTAAATGAAGAAAGGCTCCTGCTCAAGTATTCATGGCTAAATGATGGATATTTTAATCACAGTATCCACACCATATCGGCTCGGAACGAGAAATCGGGTGGAGCCGAGTTCAAATTCCAGTTGAATTCATTGCATTCACTTACGCGCAAATACCCTTGGGAAAGGTATTAATCCATCTCTTCCTTCCAGTTATGGGTTAAATAATAGGACAGATTGGGTTCTATAGCCTTGGTTGGCAACCAGTCTACCGCAGAAAGCAATGGCAACCTACTGCGGGATAATCTTCTGCCCAGTCAGTCATGTCTCTTTCGAGACATGATCGCCCAAGCGTGTTTCACGTATGGCACTTAACTAACTGACTGATCCACACCAAGCAGTCAATCAGAACCTAGGAATAGTCTTGCTCAAGTAACAGAATGGAACACCCTGGCTCATTACCTAAACTACTTTTTAACTGGTCTAAATATATGATCAGAGCAGGAAGTCACTTTGATTTCTTAAGACCAGTATAGACTGCATTTGACTTGTTTATCTGTGTGTTTATGTGTGCCACAAGTATGATATAAATTTGTCAGCATTGACCTCTGTGCTAATCAGGCACATTTCTCTAAACCAACAGTTTTAATTGCCTTAAATCAGTGGTTTGCAAATTTTTTTCTCTGGTTCACATTTTTGGAATGAAAATTTGCTTACACATCACCAGACAGTTGTCCTAGTGAAAAGGCACAAGCAAAAAAGGTCCAGAGAGAAGGTTAGAGTGAGATAATCACAGATTCGAAGTCAGGACATTACGATTGATAACTCTCTACTCCAATTTGCAGACTCTAGTTACTATATTCTTAATACTTGATATAATGCAAAATATCACAATGATAAAATCGGTCTATAATCATTTATACTAGGACTCATGCATGCAATTACAAATAATCCATCACATATCAGGCCAATGAAGGTCTGGACAAATTTCAGTTATCATTTTATTGATGTTATTGTTGCTGTTCAGTATGTTTAGCATAATTATTTTTTTTATCATTATTTCACCCCAAGCATGGCGGGAATGCCTCTCGTACTTTGGGGTTACAGAGAGTGAAAGTGAGAGAAAAGACTGAGTATAGGGGTATTGAGGAAAGGATAAAAGATAAATGGGATTTAAGAAGATGGTGATTGACATTGCATTTAAATTTTTGTAGTTATCAAGGAAGCAAGTAAATGGAAGGGAGTTTCACAGGCGGGAAGTGCAAGAAAAGAAACTGTTGGACTAGAAGTTACATTTAACTATAACTATTTCAATAGTAAAAGGGTAGACTTAGATGCCAATAACTGGAGGGAAGGGACAGATTAATACCTTTCCCAAGGGTATTTTCACAGCAACATCATATACTGTCCATTACATTGCTATGAAAACAAATCGAATTTCTTTGTCAGAAAACAAGTATTTGTTAGCAAGAAAACCAAAAAAAAAAAAAAAAGATATGTGGTTCATATATCAAAGTTGCCATTGCTTCTAGGACTGCAGCCAAGATGCTAAGTCAAGATTGATTTGACCTAGAAATTATAGTTTGTAGTGAACAATGTAGCTTAATTTCTTACATACATATTGCAGCCATATTCTTAAGGGTAGATTTCTTTAAACGTATTATTGTCATATCTACCATTACAAGGCTTATGGCTACATTAAGTTAAAACACAGGTTCCTGTATGATTACTAAGGTTAAGCAATGTCGAGCCTTGTCAGTATCAAGATGCATGACGGCTTGGAAATACCAGGTGTTGTAAGGATAATGGCTTAGAATTGTTAATTTATGAGCCAATTCCAATTCCAGCCATGTTTGTCATATTCCTTTACATGCAAATACACCTAAGAAAGTAATCAATCCACCATTTTTCCACCCAACTATGAGATAATTACTAAAGTTTGCGTTGTGATGCAGTGGATATTGGTTCAGAGAGAGAAGTCGGAGAGCTGAGTTCGAATTTCAGTTGAATTCATTGCATTCACTTATGTGTATATACTCTTGGGAAAGGTATGGATCCATCTCTTCTCCCTCTAGCTATGGGTTAAATAGTAGGACAGATTGGGTTCTATAGCCTTGGATGGCAACCAGTCTACTGCAGAAAGAAATGGCAACCTACTCCGGAAAAATCTTCTAACCAGTCAAGTATGTATCACATATGGCAGTTAACTGACTGTATCATTAAACCGTTATTATCTTGAAAAAAGAAAAATTTATATAAAATAGATTCAGTCAGTCATTTAAGTGCCATATGTCATACACGCTTTAGGTGATCATGTCTCGAAAGAGACATGACTGACTGGGCAGTAGGTTGCGATTGCTTTCTGCAGTAGACTGGTTGCCATCCAAGGCTATAGAACCCAATCTGTCCTATTATTTATCCCATAACTGGAGGGAAGAGACAGATTAATACCTTTCCCAAGGGTATTTGCATGTAAGTGACAGATTAATACCTTTCCCAAGGGTATTTGCGTGTAAGTGACAGATTAATACCTTTCCCAAGGGTATTTGCTTGTAAGTGACAGATTAATACCTTTCCCAAGGGTATTTGCGTGTAAGTGACAGATTAATACCTTTCCCAAGGGTATTTGCATGTAAGTGACAGATTAATACCTTTCCCAAGGGTATTTGCGTGTAAGTGACAGATTAATACCTTTCCCAAGAGTATTTGCGTGTAAGTGAATGCAAGGAATTCAACTGGAATTCGAACTCAGCTCCCCAATTTGTCATTCCGAGTCAATATCCACTGCACCACAACGCACATCCTTATAAAGAAACATTGGGTTCTATTGGGATTCCCCTCTTTTATATGATCCCCTCTTTTCTATATGATCCCCTCTTTTCCATATGATCCCCTCTTTTCTATATGATCCCCTCTTTTCTATATGATCCCCTCTTTTCCATATGATCTCCTCTTTTCCATATGATCCCCTCTTTTCCATATGATCCCCTCTTTTCCCCTCAGCTATGCATTAATTAGTAAGACTTGTTTTCACTGAAACCATTATTTTAAGGAATAAAATAAAATTTTGTACAAAATGGCTTACATTCACGTAATTCACTTACACTAAAACATCTTTGAGAACGACATTAATCCACCACTTCTCCCCACTCCCAACATATTATAAGTTAATTAGTAATACTTTTATCACTAAAATTGGTAGGTAAAAACAAAAATAAACAGTAAAATAAAATTGCACACAAAATATTTAGATTTTGGCATTAAATAACCTATGGAGATTTATATGCTGCTAAGTAAAAACAACCAACCAATCTATCATTACAAGATGGACCAAAACAATGCAACTACACATATCCCTTCGTAACTCATTCTTCTTTGGCATCTTCATAGATGTATTCATTTACCTGAAGCTATAGTGTTTTATTTCACAGCTGAGTGGTTTGCCATTACTAGTATTTCCTTTCAGTTACAACTCTTCTGTAGTTTCCAGTTGAGTAAGGGATCGGAGTGTTTTGAGGCATATTTAGATATATTGGGTCAGTACCAACAAACATCATGTTACAATTATTTTTTTTTTACAGATCTAATAAACATATTGATAATGTTTGAGTAATTTTTTATTTTATCTTAATTTTGTTAATTAACAAAACATTTCAGAACATTTTTTACTAAAATAATTTATTAACAATGATTCTGAATGTAATATGAATATGCAAAGTTCACTGCTCATATACAAGATCCAAGATCCATCTTTCATATTCACAAATTTCTTAAATTAAATTAAATTAAATTAAATTATACAAGATCCAAGATCCATCTTTCATATTCACAAATTTCTTAAATTAAATTAAATTAAATTATACAAGATCCAAGATCCATCTTTCATATTCACAAATTTCTTAAATTAAAAAGCCATTATTCAAGAATACAATTGCACATGCAGTAATAAATTTTGTGCAAATAATGCTGAGTTTTGTTTTTGATTGTTTAAAGATTCAACATTTTACCCCAATCAAGGCAATAAAGCCACTGAGATGCAAGGAGTGAAAATTATAAGAAAATGAAAACATTAAGGAGAGAGAATACTAAAAAAAAGGAATTAAGAATTT
Organism: Ascarosepion bandense; assembly: GCA_037127315.1. Classification (NCBI taxonomy): domain Eukaryota; kingdom Metazoa; phylum Mollusca; class Cephalopoda; order Sepiida; family Sepiidae; genus Ascarosepion; species Ascarosepion bandense. Next base: position 2,933,145 of record JBBBDQ010001917.1, on the reverse strand, counting down.
TGTCACAAAAATGGTGAAATTTGAATTGCAATAAGGCTGCTGCTACTGCTACTACAGTGGTCAGTTTGGGACTTATGAGAGTGACTTCTTTTTCTGCTAATTGGATTATCATCAGTACAAAATAAATCTTTAAACCTACATGCACATGTTTGTCATAGATGTCCCTTCACCTATTCATTTCAGCACCAGCTCATAGATCCGCACATGCTTAAGCACTGAGAAAATTATATCTAAACACATTCTGAAAATGTATCTTAGAGATGTTTAGTTTTAGTGAGAAAAGGAAATATGACTTAATAAGTAAATAATGCTCTCATGCATTTAATGTTTGCTTCCCTGAAATGGAAAACTGTCAATTTTTAATCTTTTCATTTGTACCCTATTCTTAAAATAATAGCTTGCATCCATTGTTAGTGCAATATTTTGTTAAAACTTGTTAAGCTAAAATATTTAAAATTGCAAGAGGGAATTTCCACAGATATTTTATTATTGAGGAAATTTTAATATCGTTCAATCATTAGTGTAGGAATTATTATTTATCTGAAAATAAAAATAAGAAAACTGAAATTTTCATGCATCCTGCTAATGATTTTACTATTAAAAATAGATTATTATTAGTTGGCTTTTTTATTTAATCATAAATCTTCTTTATTCACAGATAACAACTTGAAAATACATAGACGAACATATACTAAAGTGAAAAAATATTTCTCTTTGAACATTTAACTCCTACAAATTGATGTTATTCTGTTCTGTTAATAAAATTCTACTTTAGGATACAAATGAAATATTTTATTCTGTCAACTTTCTGATGATTCTGATAATTTTAAGTTGTAGGAAGTTTGGTTATGTTTGACACAAGGCCAATTTAATAAACATTCAACCTACTTCAAATCTGAAAAGATTTTTATTCAAAATGGACGCATTTATTTTGTTTTTTTTTATATAGAAAAACAGCCTTGTATTTTTATGTATTCATTGTATTCCAACACCAGATCAAAATAAGAAACACTTTTTAGATATCTCTGCTCATTTTCAATAACCAGCTTTTAAATTGAATTTTTAAAAATAAAAAAGTTTTCTTGAATTAATCTTTAGCACTCTGCAATATTCATAAGTATTTAATCCTCATCCATTCCGAGTAAGCCCTACTATACTGGAGAACCTGACTAAGAACTGTGTGTACACCAACCCATGCAGCTGTGGTAAGAAATATAAAGGAGAAACAGGCTGCCCCCATAAGGTAAGGCTGCAAGAACATCTCAAGGCCGTAACTCGAGGGGAAATAGAAAAATCAGTTGAAGCTGATCACATATGAAGAGAAAAGGGGATGAAGTTGAAATAATAGAGAAAACCACTGGAAAATATAAAAACTTAAGGAATCAATGCATATGCTAGGTCACAAAACTCTTCTAAGTTTGCCAAGCATAGAAATGAATACAATATGGAAACCATTAATATAGAGTGCTAGAGAAAACCAATTACAAACATCAAGTTTGTAATATGAGCTCTGGTAAAAATGGGTATTGAGACATTAGGTTTATAAGTCCCAAATTTTCATAAACTGATGTCCTTAGTGACATCAAGGATATGTGGCCCAGTGGATAAAAACATTGGTTGGATCCAGTGAATTGACTCAAATGGTAGTGAGTTCAATACCTGGCAACAGCAGAGATGAACAAAATATGTAGAGTTGAGTTAAATGAAGATAGCTAATACTGAGACATCTGGAAGTGGCATGACTTATAGAACAAGAACAAAATAATACAGAATACCAGAGAAAAACAAACCTAAAGTTTGTAATATGAGCTTCAAAATTCCAGTCAGAGTGTATAATGGCCAAAATGTTGTGAATATGACAAAGATGGGGACAACAGTTTGAATAATGTAAATAATTACAATGCCTCAAGGAAATCCAAATTGATATTATGATATAAACTTTTTCTTGGGACAAATTATAAGGAACAAATCCTTAAGACTGGCTTCTCTCTCCATATGGGTACTTCTCTCCTTGGTCAGTCAGTTTAGTTTAGTGCCATACGTGATACACACTTTGGGTGATCATGTCTCGAAAGAGACATGACTGACTGAGCAGAAGATTATCCCACAGTAGGTTGCCAGCCAAGGCTATAGAACCCAATCTGTCCTATTATTTAACCCATAATCGAAGGGAAGAGATGGATTAATACCTTTCTCAAGGGTGTTTGTGCATAAATGAATGCAAGGAATTCAATTGGAATTTGAACTCTTTACCCCGATCTCTCGTTCTGGGTTGATATCCACTGTACCACAACCTAGTCCTTTTTGTCCAGAGAAACCATAAATGTTATTCTGGTGACCATCTCATAAATATAGATAATATTAATAAAAAGTATCATGCTTGTCCTTCCCGTCTTTCATTATTTCCTTAGTTTGCATGACCGTTACGCCTTGCCAGTACCTCATAAATAATGGACTATTCTTGTGAAAACATGAAAATGACATATTAGAGATGCTACTTGGTTTTTCAGTGAGAAAATGAAAAAGAGGGAAGATAGATGTGTTTGAAGTGAAATGGAAAAGTTGCCAGTTTCAAATCTTTTCGTGATTGCTATTGCAACTTGTTAAAGTTGTTAAGCTCAAATATTTAATGATGCAACAGGGAATTTCTATGGATATCTTATTTATTTAGAACCCTTCATGTGCTAATCTAATCATTAACTTAAGAATTAAGGAGCACCTTGGCATGGTGTAATGGTTAGCAACCTCGTCTTGCTAGAATCATTATAACTGAGTAGTGAGTTTGATCCTCATTGGGTACTTCCTACTTTCGGCCATGTGTCACATCTAAGCTACGCTTACAAAATTACCTTCTTCCAGGTTCAGGGATTGGGCGCAGGGCTAACAACCCTGCCCCATAAAAAAAAACAGTTTGTTACGGAAACAGCAAAAACGCTGCACTACACACCGTTGGGTGTAACGGAAAAGTTTTATTTAGAATTAAGATTCATGAGAAATTAAAATCAGAAAACCATACTTTCCCTTTGTTAGTTAGTTCCTCAATTCTGTAGGGGCCTCAGTGATGTTTATTAAATTGGCCTTGTGCCAAACACAACTGAAGTCCCTATTTCTACCATTTATCAACATTAAAAAGATTTTCAAAACAATCATATTAGTTTTAGTTGCATTAAAAACATAAATATATTTCACAACATAATATATCAAATAAATACTTACCCCCCCCCCCACCAATAATAAGTTACCCTACTACTTATAATAGTGATCTTTCTGAAAATAATTGCAACTGCTGAAAATATATTGAATGAATGGTGTATGAACAAAAGTATTATTTATAGAATTTAATCCATTAAGATTAAATTCTACATTAGAGCAACTGTAAATAAGTGGAAATATCATTTAAATAACCATATGTTGTCTTTAACCAAGAGTAAATTAAACAAAAGCACCACTTTATCCATATATTATTGAAGATTAAAAAACAACAAACAAGAACCCAAATATTACCTGGAATATAGTCACCAAATCTTATAATGGAAAAGGAGATAGATGTAACATGTCTTTTAGAAAAACTTGTCAAAATTTACTAAAAATCATATAAAGCAATGGACCGGATGTTTGCGCTTTCATGAACAAAAAGCAAATGACCAAAAGTCCACTACTAACTAACAGAAAAAGAATAGATAAGCAATTCACTATAATATCTTGTGTGTAATCTTGCACAAATGTGTATTTTTATGAACCAGCAAAAATGCAAGCAGGCTTACAAAAGAAAATAAATATTGTTTTAGAAATAAATATTGTTTTAAAAAGTAAGAATGTGGACATTGGTTGTCATGCAGAATTTCCCAGGTCTGAAGATGTGGAGACAAATGTATTTATAGTAAAATAAATATGATTGCATTGAAGGAATATAATTGGCTTTTGATAACCAGCATAGCAAAGGTCAGATAATGTAAACCCTGAAATTGTTTTGTAAACAATGTGCCTGAAACATGACATTGGCAAAACAAGATTTGTGATATATAGATGGGAAGACAGTTGAATTAGCAGAAGTCAAGCAGCAGTTGGGATCAGAAGACAAACCCAGCGATCGACTCCCACGTGTATGTGTGTGCTTACCTCTGACCACTCCTCTTCACACACAAACCCAAGAGAATAGAAATATAAATTAATATAAATTTAAGCAATAAAAGTGAAGTAAGATTAAATATATTTCATTTTTCCCCAGTTGCAACAAAAGCTAGAGATACAGGTCATTATTAGCCTGCAAACTCTAAAAATAACATTATTCTTATTTCTTTAAAGATGCATTTTCTCTCCTATTTGCAGAGTAAGATACATTTTCTCTTCTATCGTTCTTCCCATCTATATTTTGTTTGAGTCAAACTTGATTCTCAAATTTGTTACTTTTGGCAACAATTTTTTTTTTATAATCATGTCGCCCCAAACAAAACATTTTACTGCCACTGTTTTGCAAGGGGATTACATAGGAAAAAAGTTATGAGAATGACAGGTTGTAGGGAGTGCAGGAAGTGGATAAGAGAAGGATGAGAATACTGATGAGAGTGGAGTGAACAAAGAAAGGAGCATGAGAGAGAGAGGATGCAGGTTAGTGAGATAGATGACTGTTGACTTATATTTAAATTCTTGGAGATTGTAGTTGTCGGGGAAGCAAGTAAATGGAAGAAAATTCCACAGGCGGGAAGTGTGAGAAAAGAAGCTGTTGGAGTAGAATTTGTGTTTACATTTTATCGGTTTCACAGTAAAAGGGTGGGACCTAGTTGCTAATCTTGTGGCTTGAGCAAATTCAGGTATAGGGCGCACCAGTGAGCTAAGTTCATCAGAGAAGCCATGAAAGTATTTATAGAAGAGACACAGGGAAGCCACATTGCATCAGTGAGAAAGTGACTGTATCTGAGCTGCCATGTCAAGATCTATCACATTACAGATTCTCCGTTGGATTTTGTCAAGGACCCCTAGGTGGATAGCAGGAGCACCGGACCAGATATGTAGTTAACATATTGATACAGGATATGTAATGGATCTATTTTTTCAGCATGAACTCACCCCTGCTTCTGAGAAGAGATCAAAAAGACTTTTTACATTTTAAATTTATAAATTAATAAAATTTTTCATCGTTCAAATTTTTAAAAACACTGATAAATTTTTCAAGTCTACTGAAATGTATTTTATTATTTTATTATTTTCCTTTCAACTATAAGTTCAATGAGTGTGAATTCATTAATCTTTGATGGAGATGTTCACTTTTCTCTGACTTTTTCTCTTTTCTTGTTGAGTGAGGGTAGCAGTTAGAAGACACACCTTTTTTCCTTTCTTTCTTCCAACTATACAGTAGTAACTACAAGGTCATGAACTCATAATTGAGAAAAGACCATTTTTTCGTCAAGCACAATTTTCGCTTGCAAACAAAAGGCAGATTTGTGGGGTTTGGTATTTTGACTTTCAAGAAATGAGAAAAAAGAAGTGGGCAGTCTAATATAGAAAATCCCAGGACTTTTCAAGGAGTTTTGGGACTGTTGCTGTGTTTCCAAAACTTTTCAAGCCCTAGAAAAAGGCCTTGTCAATTTTCTAAGGGTTTTCAAGTTTTTCAGGACCTGTATAAATTCTGCATTAATTAATTAAAGGGTTGAGTTTGAAATCTTCTGAAGGTTACTGAGATTGACAGTGTAGCCGTAGGGAGCTGGTTAATGTTTCTTGTATTCAGCCAAACTCCCTTGTATAACCAAACTCCCTACAGCTTACAAGTTTTATGCAAAGTTATAATCATTAGAAGATTGGTAATCAGCTGGAATGTGTGGATTAGTGTAGAAGAGTGGAATAATAAAATATACATTTTGAATTTTAAAATAGAAATTTATTAAGAGGAGGAATAACATAAGTTGTAGAAGTTAATGTTCATTTAGAAACATTATTAAGAGGCTAAGGGTAGAGTTTGTACAAAATGTTCTAGTAGTAATTGTTGAAATAGATAAGGAGAAAGAGGACAATGTCTGAGTCGCTTGAAGTTGAAAGTTACATTTTAGTGTTGTTTTTCTCGCTGCTTCCACCTAACTGACTTGATTTACGTTGAAGTCCTGTTATTGTCATCTAGATATTTTCGCACTTACACGCAAAGTCTTTTTGTTCTTGCAAGTCGCTCCCATTCATCAAAAATAATTTTAACACCTTGTGAAATCTGGTTTCGACTTTTTCTTTAAGCAGATGATCAATTCTTTTTCTATTTGGAAAAAACCAGGATTTCACACGTCATCGTGAATTTTTGTAAAAGTGAAGAAGGTTGATTTAATTAATTTCTTATCCGATACAACAGACAGCTTATGATAGCCAGAGAGCAGAAGGGCTGAAATGTGATATCTAAAAAAGAGGATATTATTCTGAATGCAAATTATGTAAGCCATTTATTGTAAAGTAAATCACAAGTCACAAAACTCAAGCACATCTGAAGATTTAAAACTTGCCATTTAGCAAAACACTAAAGCATAAAATAATTTCAAACCATGCTACGTGTTCTCTTTGAAAAGAATTCTATTGAGGAAATGAAAATCTGATCAAAGTAAAAAAAAAAATAATTTTCAATGATTTCTTGATTCATTATCATTTGTTAAAATGTAAATTTTGTAAAAACTGAAATTTGTATGAAGACAATTTTCTATAGGATACTTTTGTTTTACATCAGGTAATAAGAGATTTGAAAAAATAAGAAAGAAAAAGAAGGAAATATATATCAAATATTTGGTAAATATTTTATTATTTCACAGTATTACTAACAGCATTGATCTATTGCACAGAAATCCAAATATGATAAAACTGAAATAACACAATACAAATAAGTTTTCTTTCATTTCGCCAAAATAATTTTTAGCTTATTGATTCTTTGGTTGTTGCATTAAATTGATGGAATTTGAAATAAACCAAGAAGTTTTGGTTGGAACTTGAAACCTGAACTTCTGTATAGTGAATTCCTGTCCAAAAATAGTGATAAAATGCAAGATGGAAGAAAATAATTCAAAATAATAGTAAATTCACATTCTATATGTTTTTTTTTTTGGTTTTACTTCCTATAGAGCACAAATATAATTTAGCCATTCATGTGCATCAAAATAAAAAATAACTCTTACTGTTAAAATTCTTGTTCCAGTTATTAAAGCTAATTCATACATTCAGGGAATTAAGATTCCTCTTTTGTGGGAGTCTGTAGAATGTTTGTTTTTTCTTTAATAAGGATTATTTCTGAAGGAAAATCTACACACTGCACAAAAATAGGATTAGTTGATGGTAATATTTTAAATACGAAGCACTCAAAAATATATAGTAAGGGTTCTAAATTTTTTTCTGTTTACATGCATATTAAATTTGAATCCAATATAAATAACAATTTGCATACTTAGTAAGTTGTCATGAGTCTTAAAATTTTAACTGAGTGATAATGCAGACCCTTTCACATGAAATGTGACCAGGGTCCCTCGAGAGTTGATATGTAGAATTTTCAACTAGAACTCTGTGAATATGTCAATGCACATACTTTAGACCTGTTTTTCTTGCATGATTTTTCTGTGCATTTTGAATCATAAATCACTAAAAATATTGATCCACACAGTAGGCTAATATGGATTTTCTCATGCATTTATCTAAGTAGAATTTTCTCATATCACTGAAGTCCAAACTTGCAAAGAATATAGCTTCTCGGTTTATTTGCATGTTGCCCTTTAAACTGGAGTTCTATAAAAACACTGAACTACAAATTTACGGAACAGTTTCTATCTTGTGTGTATTTGGATGTGATTTTTTAAAGTGGATTTCACTGAAAATGTTGATCCACAAACTTGACAAGAAAATGGTTTCTCCCCAGTGTGTATTCGCATGTGATTTTTTAAAGTGGACTGCTGTGAAAACGCTGATCCACACACTTCACATGAAAATGGTTTATCACCTGTATGTATTCTCACATGCCTTTTTAAATGAGAGCTCTGTGAAAAAGCTGAACCACACACTTGACAAGTAAATGGTTTCTCTCCTGTGTGTATTCGCATGTGGCTTTTTAAAACAGACCTCCCTGAAAATGCTGATCCACATACTTGACATGAAAATGGTTTCTCTCCGGTGTGTAATCGCATGTGACTTTTTAAAACAGATCTCCCTGAAAATGCTGATCCGCATACTTGACAGGAAAATGGTTTTTCTCCTGTGTGTATCCGCAAGTGGCTTTTTAAACTGGAGCTCTGTGAAAATGATGATCCACATAATTCACAAGAAAATGGTTTATCACCTGTATGTATTCGCATGTGTCTTTTTAATTTGGACATCTGCGGAAATGCTGATCCACATACTTCACAAGAAAATGGTTTGTCACTTGCATGCATTTGCATGTGCTTTCTTAAACTTGAGCTATCAGGAAAAGCTGATTTACATAAACCACAAGAGAAGTGACCATTATCTGTGTGTATCTGCATGTGCTTTTGTAAACTGGAACTATAGGAAAAGGGTTTAACTCCAGTATGTATTTGTTTGTGCATTTGAAAATTGAAACTGTTTGAAAATACTGAGCCACACACTTCACAAGATAATGTTTTTTGTCCTGTGTGTATTCTCATATGACTTTTCAAACCCGCATTGCATGTAAATGCTGACCCACATACTGGACAAAAATATGGTTTCTCTCTAGTGTGGATTTGCATATGATTTTTTAAAATGGAACTGTCTGAAAATGATGATCCACATACTTTACAAGAAAATGGTCTCTCTTTAATGTGTATCTGCATATGTCTTTTCAATGGTAAATTCTGTGAAAATGCTAATCCACACACTTTACAAAAGAACGGCTTCTCTTCTATATGCATTTGCATGTGTTTTTGCAAATGTGAATCATGGGAAAATGTTGAACTACACACTTTACAATATAGTTTTTCTCTGTTGTCTGTCTGCATGTCTCCACTATGCATTTGTATATGTACTTTGAAGAGTGAATTTAATCGAGTTGCAGGTGTACAGCCTTGGCAAGAGTAAATATTGTTTCCTTGGTGTATTTAAAATGAATTGTTTCCTTTCAGTATTTAAAAATGAATACTCAAAGTGTAAAGCAAAACTTTGCAAGACTATTTTTCACTTTTTCAGTATGAGTTTGTATGTCTTCTCAAATTGCAAAATTGTTGATCTCTCCTGTCACTGGTACCTGTGAATGAAAAAGAAGTATTAAATAAAAAGAAACAAAAATAGAAAGCTGCATTGTTTGCAATTATAAAATTATAATGGATCAATTTTTATATTAATGAAGAGAAATAGATCACATAATTCATGTAAGAAATAATTTGAATATTAAACAGTATTTAAAGAGCTTTCTAAATATATACAACTTGACCATATTGGGAAAATGTTAGTGTGTAGTGGCAAATAGCAAACTGTCATTTTTAATATGAACCAACTCAGTAAAACCTTTGTAACTCAGGCCACAGTCAGAAGTCCATCACAAAATTTTGTACTATAAAGCAAATTTGTTGTCAAATTTAAGAAAAAAAATTAAACATATCTTTTTGAAAAAATAATTGTCAAATTATCTTCTTTGACCTTTAAACAAAAATTAAATCATCTTTTAGATCTACTCAATGCTTTAAAATGGTATATAATTTATCTATGTAAGTGAAGAAACAACTGGGTATTTAAACTTTGTGACAATACAAAACATTTTTAAGTGGATAATTTATTAGAAATTTATTATAGTTTACGGTGACCTTTGACTTTTGCATAGTACTGTATATATTAGGTACCACCAAAGATTTTCTAAAAAAGAAAATAAAAAATACTAAAAAATGTATTTTAAATGACATTTTAAAGTTAAATTTTTATTCTATTTTGAAAGATAATTCTTTAAAGCTAATCTGAATTAAAAGAAAAATTATTTATAAATAAACATCTTGGATGTTTTTAAGACCATGACATATTTTTTGTCACTCATTGAAACTGCTTGACCTGTACATGACAAATGTAAACCTCACATTTAATCTTTTTAAAATCCAATTACATGTATTTAAGGATGAATGAACTGGATTTTCTAAAAGTAATGCTTACCTTTTGAAAATAACATTGTATTTATGCACAGTAGCCTATGAGGTCAAGAAACAAATAAAAATATTGTAATTCTACTCCTGTAACAAAAAAAAACATACAAAAAATTAAAATTAAATCGAAAGAAGACCAGCAGTGCAATAAACAAGAATTTATGTTCAAAAATAAATTTTCTTTAACATATAATTTAAGAATGCAATTTTTTTATTCAATACACTTTTATTAAAAATAAATTTGAAGACACAAAAGCACTACCAGTATAGCATAAATGCAATTTGCATTAGATTAATGTGAAAAGAAAAAAACATTGTAAGAGTAAATTTTAGAAAACTTACAGTATAAAGTATTTTTTATATGAATGAAATAGTTTTCTAGTAATTCTAAAAATTTTCTTGGTGGTGAGGGTAGCAAAATTTGTAAAATAATAAAAACTTGAAAGAATAATTTATGTTTCATTACTGAAGTAAATATTGGTTATTCTAATATACAAGAGTCTGTAAGTGAAACTACAAGAACAGAGACACATAAAAAAAAACTTCATTGAAAAAGAGTGCTTTCCAGACAAAAAAATTGATGGAATTGGAGGCATGAAATTAGATTGATATTGTAATACTCTTCTGATATTGTAGTCAGCCAAAGCAAAATATCAGAATTATGCTTTTTTTTAGAAATCTATAGCAGAAATAATTTGAAAAATGCAAAAATTAAATAAAATTCTTTTTAAAAAAAAAATGGATTACTCTTGAAAATGGCATTAGAACTTACATTTTTTTTAATCTTTAAATTTAATAAAACAAACTCTTGTGATGAATTTCAAAATTGCACAAGAAATTTTTTAAAAAATCAAGTTTTTTTCTCTTTAATCTAAAAAAGATAATATTTTATTAAATTTATGCAAGCAGTTCTTAAAAAATTTTAGATTTTAGTTTTATTGAATTATTTTTGGTAAGATACAAGACAAAAATTCTATATGTTGAAACTTGATTTGCAAAGTTGTCTTACTGAAATTACATCTTCATAGATTTTTCTTTTTTGGAACCCCCTCACCATTAAAAAGTGAGTGAGTGAAAGATACCTTTCCAAAGTTTTTTAATAAAACAACCTATTCAGTAAAGGTTCATTCATTAATGAATAAGCACAGAAAATTTCATTTGAATTAGATAATTCCCTGAATTTTGGTAAATATTTTAAAACAGGACAGCAGCTTTTTGCTTTTATTTTAGAAAAAAAAATGCAAAAACATCCATTTTGGTCAGGTATCTCCTGTGTCAATAAAAATGTAAGCATATATGGTAAAAATTGTCAAAATCTTTTATTATTAAAAGGTAAGATCAAAATTTTTTATCTACTAATTTTTTAATCCATTTTAGAAACTTCAAAATTTTAGTTTAAAATTTTTTTCTACAGTGTCAATGTTGTATCATAAATTAATATAGGAAATTTTATTGTCTTTTGTGGTGCAAAACACACTGATTTGTAAATTCTTGCAAAAAATAAATGTTTGATTTTAATGTTTTTAATAAAACATTCAAGACTTAAATTAAATTGAATGAATCATATTATATCAGAAAATCTTACTATTTAGGTAAAACTTAGGTATTGCGAATTATCATGAAAAAGTGAATTATCACTAAATCGCTGAAAACCTATATAATATGAAGAAAAAAGGTTCCAAACTTAAGAAAAACAGACATTTTCCATCAAAATGTTTATGCTATTATTAAGAGGAAAGTATTTTTTGTAATTGTTTTCAAACTTTTTTAATGCTTTCTTACACATTTGAAATTTTGGTAAAAATCTTGTTTTGATCTTAGTTAGCAAGTAACCAAATCATTACAAGTGTTTACCACGGAAAATGTAATGTTACACAACTCAGTTTTTTTCCCATGAAAAACACATTAATTTGAAAATTCTTGCAAAAATCAAATAATTGTCAGATTTTAATGAAACTTTCAGGACTTATTAACAAATGAATTGTTTTTTTTTTAATTATTTTAAAAAATCTTCATAAAAATATTTTTTGTTTTGAGTTTTGTTAAAATAGCTTATTAGTGCCCTGGTTTAGTCATTTTCATCAAAATGTAATTCTATTAGGAAATCTTCCAAAAAATAAAATCTACTTTTGTGAAATTTTATTTGAGGAATATTAGCTGATTTAAATTATAATTAATCTTATCTGAAACAACTATTATTTACTTTAAGTTTAAAATATCACAGAAATGTGTCTTTGATAGGTACCTTTCAAGAAAACTTTTTTATTTTTAAAAATTCAATTTAAATTCAGGTATTGAAAATTTGAGTGGAGGTACCTATTTGAAACAACTATTATTTACTTCAAGTTTAAAATATCAGAGTAGGTACCTCCAATTAATTGTTAATGAAACAGCATAGTATGAATTAAAAAGTTCATAAACTTAAAACAAACTTTTTCCATCAAAATATTTATATTATTATTAAGAGGAAAGATCAAAGCAATTTTTAATTATTTTAAAAAAATTTTTAATCCCTGCTAACATTTTCGAAATTTTGATAGAAATTGTTGTTTTTATTTGAGTTAGCATATATATCAGTTTATGACTGTTTTACAATGGGTAATGTAATGATGACACAACCCACTTTTTTTCCCCCGATGACAAACACATTAATTTGGAAATTCTCGCAAAAATCAAATAATAGACAGATTTGAATGAAACTTTCAGTACTCATTCACAAATGAATGAAATTATTTTTGAAATTATTATTTTTTAAATATCTTGGTGAAAATTAATTTTTTTTAACTCTGTTACCCACCTCTATGTAAATCCACGAAATTTTAATAAATTTTAATTAGCTGTAAAAGTTTTTTTTTATTAGTTAAATGCAGGACTCACTGGGGCATATAAATCATCTATGTTTTTTATTTTAAAGTGGACAACCTGACCAAAAATCTGCTCCAAAGAGTAAGATAAAAATGCAATAAAACTCTGATATAATTTATTTTGATAAACTTTTAATTACTGGAATAAATAATAATTATTAAGGACATTATAGTCTGAAGAAAAAAAAATTTTTCGTTTACTAATAAAATTTTGAAATAATTGTTTTTATTTTTTATTATAATAATTCATAAAAGTGTTACAAATATTTTAAAAACCTTTTATAGAAATGTTGTTAAATTTCTTTTTTGCTTAAGAGTTGATTATTATATTGCCTATCAAAAATTGAAAAATTTAATAAAAATTGTTCACCAATTTTATTTTTAAAATAATTTTAAAAAAATAAATTTGTGTGTAAATATGGTAATTTTTATTAAGTACGGCATTCCATAGGGGGTCATAACAAGTTTCCACAGAGGTCGTATTGTTTTTAGAAGTTAACAAGAGTTTGGATGAATTCCCCCTTACATCGAAAACAACACAAACCACACTTTGATTCTAATTTCATACTTTTTTTTTATTAAATTAAAATTATTCTAAAAGAAATTTAAATTTTTTAATTTTTCAGAAAGCATATTAATAAATAACATGATATAACTTAGTTTGGGTATTTTAATTTAATTCTTTCTTATTAAATTATTTTAAAAGAAATTTAAATTTTTATTTATTCAGAAAGCATAGTCTGGCTATAAATTGAAAATAAAATTCTATAAAATATTATATACTTGCTGAAAATATTATGTTGAATTTTAAAATTTACTATTTAGTTAAAAAACAACAAAAAAAAAAATTTAATTTCCAAATGTTATGTTTTAAGCTACATGAATTTTTTTGTCACTTTTGGTCGCCATCCAAATGTCATTAACACCTGCTGCTTGTCAGTAAATCATTTGTCACCTAAGATAAGGCAGATAAGAGGGCTACCATAGTTAAAGAGAGATTTATATTGTAAATTTCCAGGCAGTAAGCACTTACTAATTGTTGGAAATCAGATAAAGGTAAGTTTCAATTATAAAAATCAACTTAAATAACGTGTCAAGGAGGTATAATTTTTTTTTTGCAAGATTTTTAAAACAGAAATTTGGTTACTGTTTACATAATGTGTCAATCAATCAATAATGGTGGTAAATTTTAAAAAATTTTTTTTCAGCAGTTAAATTTTTGATTCCAATCAATATAATTTCGGTTTGAACTAAACCAGGGTATTTTGCTTACTGTAATGAGTAAATTTAATATCTTGGCTTTCAATTAAAGCTTCAAGAAAACATTTTTATTTTTAAAAATTAAATTTAAATTGAGGTATCGAAAATGAGCAGTGATTTAATTGGAGGTACATATATGCATTTTTGTACACAGCATCAACTGTTATATTTTGTTTAAAATACAATAGAGTATTTTGCTAAGTGGAAACAGTAAATTTAATCATTTAGCCTCAAAACTAAAATAAAAGTTTCAAGAAAACCTTTTTCAAAAATTCAATTTAAAAGTTGGTTATCGAAAATGAGTGGAAGTTACCTGTAGTGGCAGTTACTTTAATATTAGGGACTATAATTCACATAGCACCGGTCAAGCACCGCAGTAAATAATTTCTTCATAATAAATGCACATTACAAATTTTATATTAAGAGAAAAAATTAATACAAAAATCCTTTTGAAAGATTTCAATATTTATCAGAATGCATTTTCATGTCATTTTATCAGAAAAATTTTAAATGGCAGCTTGAGTCGTCTTGAACGATCAAATTTTTAAAAACAAAATTTACTGCGATTAAAAGTTTATTTTTACTTCATTATTAAATCACTTAAAGATGACTTAACTTTTTTTAAAAAATTGCCTAATTCAAAAAGTTTTTTTTTTCAATCTATAACAGTAATATTAAATATTTTGTACATTTAAACTATATCATCCTAAAAATTATTATTTGCATAGTAAAAAAAAAAAAATCTCTCTATTCGCTAGTCAGTGTAAGTACGTATTTTTATTTGTAAACAATTAAAATAATACTTACAACACTTTTTATCTTCTTTCGTTTGATTTGTTTTCCTTAGGACAATACATTATAGAAAAGTGAAGAAAAAAGTATAAAATTTTATATAAACCAATGTTTTCTGGTTGAATTTAAATTTAAAAGCAGACATTCGCAATCAATCGCAATGGTTTCCGAAGAGCGAACATCCAAGGGAGATAAAGATGCGATTTGAAAATAAATCATCTTGGAATATTTTCTATTTTTTTGTTAAATAATATATTTTTTTGTCCGATTAGGAGAAAATAAAATTAATCTGAAAATTTACAAATGTCAAAATGATTAATTAAATTGTATATCCTTTTTATTTTGTAATTATTTAAAAAAAATGTTATGTTTAAAGTAAACGGGGGTTGGTGCGCTATTCAAACTGTAAAAAAATGAATTAGACTCGCATTCTTCTTGTTTTTAATATTAAATATATTGATTCAGCTTTCATTTAAAGTCGAAATAGTCGAGCGTTTTCCAGTTGTTGAGCTGTGGTCGCATATGATTTCGAAACAAAAACGTGTTTTTGTGTACAATTTTCTTAGGATGCAGAATGATCATAAGAAAGAAAATATTGTCCTTAAATTTGTTTGCAGTTAAATGTCAAAATAAATAATTTATTTTGAGTTCTGCATATTTTTATTGGCATATGAATACTACTTCATTTTAAATTAAAATGTTATCAATAGGTTAGACTAGAGAACGTATATTGTTTCAGAAACTGAGTTGATTAAAAAAAAACAATTAAGTATTTAAAATTTATTTTTTTTTACTCAATCTCCCCACTACGACAGGATGTAACACAAAGTAGTTTTTTTTTATGTGGGGATAATTTCGCCAAGTCGACAGCGACTACTGTCACCCTGGCACAAACTGACCCCACCTCTCTCTCTCTCTCTCTCTCTAAGTGTAATAAGGAAGATGCTACTGTAATATTCAAATCCCTATCACCGTGCGACTTCTCACATCTAAAATCAAAAGAACAGTTTTTAAGCCACTTCCGACCAAAAGTGAATTCTTGTACCAAATGGTACCATAAAAAATGGATACATTTTCTTTCCTCCCGAAATGAAACCAAGAATTTGCTTCCCGCGTTTTTAAAAAAAAAAAAGAATTGCAAAGAATCGAAATTACGCGATTCAAATGAGGTTTTCAGTACTTATTCAGTTTTATTAATTAATGAATTAATTGTATATTGAATACGTAATTTTATTAAAAAACGTTAGACAGTCACAATAGGGATCAGTTTCACCCACCCTCTTCCGATATCTCTCGTGTCGTGTATAAGTGAGGAATTTTTTTTCTACAATTAAAGAAAATTCTCCGAAGATGTTCAAAAAAGTTATTTAATATCAACGGTGAGCATATTGGGATCTTGCCTAAAAAAACCTTCTGAAAAAGAAATTCAATAAAAGTAAAACTAAAAAATATTGATAGTTAGTGCTTGCATAATTTAAATTTAATATGACATTTTTTTAGTTTCTTTCAGAATGTGCAAGAAAGAAAAACACTTTGTCTATATTTCTGAAATGAGGTAGTATTTTTTACTCTAAAAATTTACATTATTTGGATTATTGTCTTCGTCTTCTTTGCCATTTCCACGACGTTTCGGCTGCTGTATGCTCTGGCCTTCTTCAGTTCGAAATTTCGGTGCATACAATGGAGCATACAACGGCGGAAACCATGAAAATGGCAAGGAAGACAAGAACAACAGTTCAAATAATGTAAATAGTGTAAAGAAAAATACTGCACAGTATATTTTTTTAAAAATTACTTATAATTTTTCAATGCAATTTGAAAATTCATTACATTGCTTTTTATAAAAAAAATTCTTTTTATTAAATAAAGACATGTTTGAAGAATCAAAAAATGTATAGTTTAATACCATTATCAATTGTAAACTGTTAAAAAAGAATTGTAAATGTAATATGGTATAATTCAGTAACTTTTAAATTCAGAATAAATTCAGAACAATTAAAAAAGAAATTATTGGTTGCTTATGAATATTTTATGACCTCAGACAGGTAAGAAAAAAAATAACTGAAATGAATTAAACATAAAAGTATCATTTCATTAGTTAATCAAACTTTTTATTCTTCTAATATAGTGTAAAAACTAAAATTAGTCATTCTACTAAGCTTCATAAAAGCATACTGTATAAGAATATTATATTCTTACTAGTTATATAAGGTTATAGAATCACTTCTACATGCACGTACATACCAACATACATGTTGCCATGCACACACGTTCACACGCATATACCCACACACTCTTACGTAAGGACTGCATGTGAAA
The DNA here is from genome assembly GCA_037127315.1 of Ascarosepion bandense. NCBI lineage: Eukaryota > Metazoa > Mollusca > Cephalopoda > Sepiida > Sepiidae > Ascarosepion > Ascarosepion bandense. The sequence goes on along the minus strand of JBBBDQ010001917.1, from coordinate 2,915,837 downwards.
CTTTCTTTTTTCCCGCGTTTATTAAGAAATATATAAACTGATTTCCACACGTGTTTAGCCAGTTGGAGAATGTTTTTCGGAGCGTAAGTCCGAAATCCGTTTGTCTCTTCCAACTCATACACTGTGCTAATTGCATTCAGCAATTAGCCACATAAAAATGTTTCTCTCTATCTTATAAGAACATTTCAATACATGTATAATTATATTCATTACTACAAACATATTATTTCCTTTTCAGGAACTTTTCTAACATGAATATTGAGACAATATCTTTAATATCTCATGAGAGAACTCTTTTCACGACATCTTACATTCACAAATTATTCAGTTCTGTAACCTTACTTAATACAATGTTGTTATATTCATTTCATTGTGCTTTGAGTTATTTTATTTATAATTGTGGTGGTTTGGACAACCACCCTTTTCTCCTTTGTTGAAATCACTACCCTGATGGTCAGTCTACTATTAGAACATAATTTGTTCAGACCACTACAAGGTTAAAGATAATTTAGTTTTAAACATAAATATGATTTTTTAGTATTTGTCTATAATTTCTGAGATGAGGTAGTATTTACAGTATTGTCCTCATCTTTGTCGCTATTTGTATGATGTTTTAGATGTTGTACACTCCTGCCTTCCAGTGATTGCAATAAAGGGTTCGGTTTAAAATTCCTAGCTCCTGAAGAAGGCCGGAGCATACAACAACTGAAACATTGTACAAATGGTACAAAGATGAGGACAATAGTCTGAATAAAGTAAATACTGTATATCATTTTTATTATTATTACACTGGTGCTGCACCATCCCATTTCACTATGGGTGGATCGATGGTTTGCAAGTGATGGTTGCAGGGACTGCGTAATTTTTATTCCTTGCCCGAGTGTACACGCTTGGGTATCCATCTGAAAAAAATGACCTTGTGTCACAATTCACGCTGGGAGAGGGGAGGATAAATATCTCATTATGAAGATGGGAATGATAGAAAATTACTATTACTGATATTGACTTATGACACCAAAGGTTACTGTGAAGTTATAATCACGGGACAAATATTGAGATTTTTATGAAAGAGTTGTGAGTTCAATACAAGTACCATGGCGAACAAATAAACAAATAACTCAGTGAGTCAGGTTAAGGAAGATAACTCATGACTACCAGATGTGGCTCACAAATGATATATATATATATATATATATATATATATATATATATATATAATCTTGGATAAAGAAATAGGGTTGTTCCAATGAGAGAAATTGGTATAAAAAGTGTGAGAAGTGTGTTTTTGTTATTATACATGTTATGATACATTAAGTGTCCATAATGGTATTTGTGACGCGACACGTGTTTCGAGTCTAAAATTGATTATCTTCAGGCAAATAAATTTGTGGCTTTACTTATCGAGTTCTTTTTGTTTCTGATGTCCAACTTGTTTTATAAATAAGTAAGTAGAAAAAATAAGAAAATAAATAAAATCAGTAAAATAAAATAAAATAAAATAAGATAAAATAAGATAAAATAAATCAAATGTTAGCACATTGAATGGTCTGTGTTTTTTCACATCAGCACGTGTATAAATGGATAAACAGATAAATAAATGAACAGGATAAATATATATATATATATATATATATATATATATATATATACCCGAGTAATTGTAATAAAAGGTTTGGTTTGGAACTCCTAGAATACAACAGCTGAAATGTTGTGGAAATGGCAACAAAGATGAGGACAATCGTCTGAATAATGTAAATAGTGAAAAAATTGATAAATTCACACTCTCATTATAGAAAAATGTGAGGAAATGCCAACTTACAGAATATGTATTTAAGTCATAAATTTCAGTCATGTGTGAAATGAAATCAAGGTTTAAATACAACTTATTGGAATACACTTGAAAATCCCTTAAAAATATATCGTTCAAAGTATTTATTTCAAAGAAAAATACTAAAAATTACAAACAAAGAAAATTCACTATTTGATTATTCAAGATATACCAAAAATACTTTTACTAACTTTACAGTTGGGTGTAATTGCCATTGCCACATGAAGCATGCATGAAAGAACAACTGCGGTTATATGTTGTAAAAGGTTTTATTTCCTTTACTTGTGCATCTGTGAAAACTCCAATTAAGACAAATGCCATGAGCACATGGAGGAAGAATGTACACAAGGATAGATAATTCTTCTTCTTCTAGGTGCCCTGTCCTTTCGGGACGTAGGCGATCGTGGCTTTCCACATCTCCCTATCCCTGGTGGCTTTTAGCATGCTTTCTCCTGTTACACCACGCAACCCTCATTCCGCCATCCACCTGCTCAGGCCCTTCAAATATGTTATCCACTGCTTTCCCCTGTCTCTTTTTCTCTTTATCTGGCCTGTTAGTATCAGGTTCTCCAAGCCCTCCTTCCTCATTGCATGTCCCAGGAACTTTAGCTGACTCTTCCTGATGCTCAGTATTAATTTCCTTTGCGTTTCCATCCTTTCCAAAACTTCATCATTGCTCACATGCTCATTCCATCTAACTAGTAATAGCAACCTACTGTGGGAAAATCCCCTGCCCAGTCAGTCATGTCTCTTTCAAGACATGATCGCTCAAGCATGTATTACGTATGGCACTTAATTGACTAAATGGAAGTTCGGTCAGTGATGAGTGAATAAAATATTTCAAAAATGCTTAAAAACATTATATATGAAAATATATTTTTTTTGACCATATGGACTAGCTTCATGCTGTTATCTTTTAAATAAAGCACAAACTTCAAAGAAATCATTTCAATTATTTAAAATGCATTTTTTAGGAAGTCCTTGATGGTATCCAATTAAAATTAGTATTAAAAAAAGTGTAAAAATATTGACTTAATCTCATATTATTTACTGTTTTATTATAAATCATTACTGCTAATTCATTAATTTAAGTAAATTTAGTAAGATATATATATCTGCACACTTGTTCAAGATGTGGTATGATTAGTTTGCTTTAGTTGTTGATCTTTAGTGATACATCAACATCTATAGGTTATTTAATGCCCAAATCTAAATATTTTGTAAGCATTTTTTATTTTTATTTTTCTAACCATTTCACCTGAAGCAAGGCGGGACTGCCACTGGTGCATAAGGTGGGTACAGTGAGAGAAAAAACAAGGTACAGAGGATGTCAAAGAAATAAGAGATGGATGGGAATCAAGTAGATAGAAGATGGTAATTGATGTTGCATTTAAACTTTTGAAGATTGCAACTGTTAGAGATGTGCGTTGTGGTTCAGTGGCTATCGCCTCCAAACATGAAATCAGAGAGTCAATTTTGAATTCTAGTTGAATTCATTGCCTTCATTTACATGCAAATATCCTTGGGAAAAGTATTTTCTTCTCCTTCCATCTATAAGGGTCCTATAGCAGTTCTCTAGCCTTGGATGGCAACCATTTTACTTCAGAAAGTAACGGCAATCTACTGTGGGAAAATATTCTGCCCAATCAGTGATGTCTATTTTGAGATATGATCACCCAAGCATGTCTCATATATGGCACTGACTGAGCTATCAGGAAAGAAAGCAAATAGGAGAGTGTTCCACAAATGGGAAATACAAGAAAAGAAACTGTTAGAATAGAAGAGGGAGTTACATTTAATTATTTCGATGGTAAAAAGGTGGAAGCTTGATGTCAATCTAGTACAGCGATTCCCAAACTGGGGGAAATTTGAAGCTACCAGGGGAGAAATAATTACACTACCTACTAAATAAAAAATCTCAAATGGATTTTCTCATTCTGAGAGAGAGAGAGAGAGAGAGAGAAAGTAGAAGAGCAAACAAAAGTTCTTTTATTTGTTACTAAACTTTCTCTATTGCTATGCTTAGTTGTTACTAACTGCTCTCTATCCACTTTACTCTGTAACTATAAGTTTATCAGTATATTTGTACATTTGAAAAATAAATTAGTAAATAGTCTCAGTGTGTTTAACTGCTCTTTCTCTCATACTCATGAAGAGGAAATCTGAATGGTTGAACTGGGTGTAGGAGTAAATGAGAGAAAAAAGTTTATGAACCACTGGTCTAATAGCTCCAGTAAATACATGTGGTCAAGGAACCAGAGAAAAAGCCACGAAAAGTTTCCTGTAGAAAAGACAGAGAGAAGCTACATCATGTTGGTGAGAAAGTGACTGAAGTTGTGGTGCCAAGTTAGGCCTGATAACATTGCAGATCCTTCTTTGGATTTTGTTGAGAACCTCAAGATGAAAAGCAGGAGTAGTTATAGCAACAGTATTCAATGCCCAGATGAATGGTAGATTTATAAATGTTTTACTCCTTTCTTTTTTAGAGATAGCAATGATTTTAGTGATACAAGTTTTACTACCTCTTCTCCTCCATAGCAGAAGAGGTAGATTCATTTCTTTCCCGATGGTATTTGTGCGTAAGTGAATATAATGAAACCAATTGGAATTGAAACTTGACTCCCTGATTAACAATTCTCAGCCATTATCCATTACAACACCTGCACATCCAAGCTTACAACACTTAAGCCATCATCAGTCTAGGTACTGACAACAATCAAAAAAGAAACATATAGGTTTTTTTTCGACTAAAGTTAAATAATTTCTTATGACAATTGAAATGATAAAACATGGATGTGAAAAGACCACATACCAAAGATTTGATGAGAAATAAATTTTGGAACGATAATTAAAACAATTGAAATGATAAAACACGGATGTGAAAAGAAATTTATTTCCCATCGAATCTTTGGTGTGTGGTCTTTTCACATCCGTGTTTTATCATTTCAATTGTTTTAATTATCGTTCCAAAATTTATTTCTCATCAAATCTTTGGTCATTAAAAGTGCAAAGTATACCCAAATTGTGCTACAACCACCTCTGCTGAATGCAAAACTCCATATAAGCAATATTTGATGGGTTTTAAGAGAGTTGAGTTCAGTACATTTTAGTTGAGTTAGACCAGTATTATTTTTTCTTTATTCACTTTTCCTAATTCCAAACCAGTAATCCATATCTCTTATTCACATTTTGGAAATCCTAATTCCGAACCAGTAATCTAATTCCCTTATTCACATTTTGGAAATGTTATTATTTCCTGCAATATCAGTTTTGGTTTTTATGGTTGTTTTTTTCTTTTATTTTTTTACAGGCATTTTGTTCAATAGCAAACAGTTTAAATCAAAATGAAAGAAAGGGGATTCTAAATGGGTACTGGAAGTGTGAAAATGCTGAGTTGTTGTGCTCATTATTGTGTTGCAGGATAAGAAATTAAGAATTAAAATCAACCTCCTTCTTCACTTTTACAAAAATTCATATTGATGTGTGAAATCCTGGTTTTTCCGAAATAGAAAAAGGATTGACCATGTGCTTAAAGAAAAAGTTGAAACCAGATTTTGCAAGTAGGTGTTAAATTGATTTTTGATCAATGGGAGCAACCTGCAAGACTTGAAAGGACTTAATGATCCAGTGTGAAATTCAAAAGGACATATAAATGACTTCACAGCATCAGAGACTCAGATGGGAGCAGCGAGAGAGAGAGAGAGAGAGAGGGGGAGACACATATAAAATATAACTTCAGCTTCAAGTGACCTGGACATTTGTCCTCTTTCTCTTTTCTTTCCCGTGTACTGATTCCTTTTACTTTTTTATCTCCATCCAACGACATTCCTACCAAACAAACATACATATGTACGTATGCATATACTTTTTCAACAATTACTACTACGAACATTTTCTACAAATCTTGATGCCCATAACTTTATCCTTGAACATGAATTCTACTCTTAACTTCTTAATAATTTGTGAGAGAGATTGTAGTAGAATTCTGGATCCTGATTAGTGATCAAATCGCAGAATTCAAAATACGTCAGCGAAATGGTTTTTCTACAGCTAAAGAAAATATCATTCTGGAGCCACCCCATGTGACTGGATTGAATATTTAAGGATGTTCTCTAACCGGTCACAGTGGTCAGTCAGGGGAGGCGTTTCACTGACACACATCTAAAATGTAACCAACTTCAAATTAACCCGTAGATAAGGTCAGGTCACACCTTGTTCTCTTTCTCCTTATCTCTCTCAACAGTTACTTCTACAAACATTTTGTACAAACTCTTAATACCTCATCACTGAACACAAACTCTACCTTTAACTTTTTAATGTTCCTAATTGTACATTAACTCCTACAACTTAAATTATTCTTCCTTTTAATAAATTTCTATTTTAAAATGGAAAATGTATATTCTATTATTCCACTCTTCTACATTAATAGACACATTCCAACAGACAACCAACCTTCTGATGATGAAAACCTGATAATAATTCTGAGGATTACAACTCTGCAGAAAATTTGTGTCAAGATCCCCACATGGCGGACAAATTAAAAGAGTACGTCTCAGAAGTATTTATTGAAATTGACGAAGATCAGGATTTTGTGTCATATTGTGTGTTCTGGGTTCTGGTGAGGGTTGAGGAAAACATTTTGAGGACTTAAGAGATTAAAATATGCTCAAAAGAAATATAAGAAAAGTGTTAGATAAAAGTACAAAAACTTTTTTGAACAAATTTGACTGTAACAAATAAATATAAATGCAATAAAATGTTTTGAAAATGTAAAGTGCATAACTACTAAATGTAGGTCTACTTTTAGCCCAGTCCTGGGCATGATGGTAAACTGTATCTGGCAGCAAGGCCTCTGATTGGGAGGTTGTGAGGAGCATAAAATCACCTCTTAATTGCTGTTGTTCTCAGGTCCACCCCGACTCAGAGTGGTAGCACCTGTTAGGGTCCCAGCTATGGGAAATAGTTAACCCCCCCAAACTGGGGTCAAAACACTATGAAAGTATAAAAAATACACTTTTATAGTAATATATACATAAAAATAGACTTTTATAGAAAAATATATTTTTGAAAAAAATTATTACCATAACACATTTTTGAATACAAAACTAGAAGACATTTTCAGTTTCCTAAAATAAAAAAGAATAAAAACAAAAAACTTTTCATTAAAATCTGACTAAATCAACCTTTTCACTATAACCGAATATTAAAAAAATACCTTAAGACCCCACCTTTTTGGCATTAAATAACCTATAGTGGTTGATATGGCGTTAAACAAAACTCAAACTTTTGGCCCACTCACATGTCCATGTTTACCAAAGTGTTACTACCTCAAGAACATATTAGGAGACAATATATTCTAATTATGGTAAGAGTTGGTTTGGACATATAGTAAATATGGACCCTGCTGAAGGGGGCCAATAAAAGCCATCAAAATGTTTAATCTAATGGTTTTTGATGACAATAATTATTTTTAAAAACTTGATGAGGTTTTGTTCAGAGAGGGCTATCATTTTTATTTATCCATCCCTCTACAGTGTAGCAAACTTAACTTACCCAAGGGACATCTGGGGCTCTCCCAAATTCACACCATTAAAACTTAAATGAGCCAAGTATCTATGAAACAGCCCAGGGCTGATGTAAGGGTTATATGCCTCCCCACCAACTATGATACGAAAACCCCACTCTAGTACATCGTAATTTTCATAAGGTAGTATTCATATAACTACAATTTTTTTGTAACCTAATTATGTACAATAATGGATCATATGCAATATAGGTGAACAATTCAATTAGAAATATTGAAAATGCATGTAAATACCAATTAGAGGCATGTCATAATTGGTTCTTCCATCTTAAATAAATCAATGTTTTGTGGAAATTTTTAACATTGACTTGATATTTTTCTTGTTAAAATGTTGAATAAGTTTATCACATTCAACAATGAACATTATGGATAAAAATAGTAAATTTTATAGACTGTTTTTTTAAGACTTAGCATGAGCAAAATAAATTCATGGCAAAAATGAAAAGAACCTGGAATTTCATCCATCACCTTTTAATCATCATGCTTAATTGTCATGCATATCAATATAGGTAAACAAAAGCAAATACAGGTATACCTAATCTTACATTGATAATTCGTTCCAGGAGAGGCAACTTAAGTCAAATTTGTTGAATTTATTTGTCTCTGAATTTACTTGTCACTAGGTTAAACCACAAATAACCATTCACAGTTCTGTAGTTTATTTATAAATGCATTTTTAATAATATCTAAACTTATTTATAAATGGAACTTTGTTTCTCTGTGTGTGTGTGTGTATGTGTGTGTCTGTCCGTTACCTATAGACTCCGAAACGGCTGAACCAATTTTCTTGAAAATTTACACAGTTGTACTGTAAGCTTCTGCAAGTGTTCTTAGCTAGGTTTTGTGTCGAGGTACCCCTGATAAATATTGATAATCGAAAAAATCATGTTATAGAAGGAGCGGTTCGATTTTAATCAAATTTGATACATTCATAGACAAAGACATAAGAAATGATATTCAGAAGTTTCAAGGTAGCAGTTCTTACAATAGTGCAGAAAATCGATAATATATACCAGGTCTGATCAAAATCAGTTTTTCAGCCCTTTTATTTTAGCTTTTGCTTCAGGTTTGGCTCTAAGTAGGTATAATTGTAGTTCTTAGTCTCAGCCATTTACTCAGAGGACTTATTTAACCATCAAAATTCAGTTTACAACAAAAAAAACTTATTTGATATTGATACCAGGAAATCAAAATTTGACTTACATCCATTCATTTTTCTTTTAGTCTACGGTTTCGCTTTAACTGGAAACAACTATCGCTTTTTAGTTTCATACCAATGTCCAAAGTGTCTTAGCTCCAGGACCATGGATTAGTTTTAAAGCTTTCATTACACCCGAGCAACACCAGGCTATACTGCTATTATGGTCAATAAGAATTTATTTTAAGCTTAGAAACAGATTTTAGTTTTTAATATAGTACAGAAGAAAAAACTCATCTAAATTTATGAATACATGAACATACTTGTAAATGTAGATGTTTACAATTTGGCAATCTTTACAGTACATCATGGACTCTTTATTTGTGAATAGGGTTTACTGTAAGACATTATAATATAAAATGATTTTGTAAGATTAAATAACAAATACAGTTATTGAAATTATTTTGTGACAGTAGAAATAAACTAATTTATGCTAAATTTACCAATCTTTACATTGGGACATAGACAGCTGTCAGGATCAACAGCTGATTTTGTGTACATGCCCAAGCCAGCACAGTTGGAGAAGGACATATAGACTGGGTAACTGGGCATGGGTGATAATTATGGTGACCCAGTCAAACCAAGTGATGCCCAGAATGCATCTCAGACAGCATAGATGAAAGATGCAGAGGGGCCTATCTTGCCTGAAGTAAAGACTTCAAGTCTCACTGCTGAGTAGGAGCAAATAGATAATTACCAATTGTCTCTTTGACCAGCAGTAGCTAAAATATGCAAGATAGTTTCCTTACTTCTAAGGAGTCATGAGGTAGCAGACTCACAGAAATTACTGCTAAACACATGTATGTATATATGTAATAAATATCTATTTTTATATTCCCATGGAATATTAAAATTATTTTCATCATTTTAACCCTATTACTAATGTTACAATGCTAATATTAAGTAGCAAAGTCTGCAAGTCTGGCAACACACATACCAGTCTTTTTGGTGACTGTTACAATTATCCCATGGGACAATCCTGAGTGTAGAACTTGGGGTGATTAAAAAGAATTTAATGAAAACCAGAGGGTAGAAGAGAAAGGTTGTGATAATATCAATAAAGATGATAATAGTCTTAGTGTAAATAATTACACTTCATTCCAGAAATAAAGGCCGAAATTACAGATGTTTGACATTTTACAAAAAAACAAAACAAAAGACAGAAGATCTACAAAACAGATTACTGTATCTTTCTATATATTACAGAAAAATTGACTCTCATAAAAAGAATCACACATTTTGCAGCAACAGTTTATCTCCAGTGTGTGTTCACATATGAAGTACCAACAATTATTTTTCTGTTAGGGAAAAGGCAATATGCTTTGTCTTCAGTATGTTTTCGTGTATCTTCTCAGATTAATTCAGCAGAAAGAAAGTGCTACATAATTTACAATTTCCATCTGGCGTATTGATTCCTTATTTAATTCTGAAATTCAACTTACTAGAGAGCTTTAATATTCTTTTTTTTATTACAAAAATGTATTGCTGGTATTTTCATAATAAAAATGTATTTTTATACTTTTACAGTGTTTTGACCCCAGTTTGGGGTTTCCCTATTTGTCCATAGATGGGACCCTAAAAGGTGCTACTACCCTGGGTTGGGATGGACCTGGGAACTGCACCTCAAAACCTCTTGTTTAAAATCCTTGGTGCCAGATAAAAGTTTATCATCATACCCAGGACACCACTTTGCAAACATTAACCAAGACATAATTTTCATGGAAAGAAGATCCACACACTTCAGTTTCTCACCAGTGTGTTTTTGTGTATATTATCTCAAATGTGGCTTCTTTGATAAAAGCCACATGGTTAACAAGAATATGGCATCTTTCTAGTGTGCGTTTGCATGTGTCGATTGAAATGTGAATTCTCTGTAAAAGAAGAGCCACACAATTCACAAGAATATGGTTTATCTTCAGTGTGTGTTTGTACATGCACAACCAAATCTGATTTCTGTGAAAAAGAAGAGTCACACACTTCACAGGAGTATGGCTTCTCTCCAGTGTGAGTTCGTACATGAACCACCAAACTTGATTTTTGTGTAAAAGAGGAGCTACAAAATTCACAGGAATATGGTTTCTCTCCAGTGTGAGTTCGTACATGCACCACCAAACTTGACTTTTGTTTAAACGAGGAATGACAGAATTCACAAGAATATGGTTTCTCCCCAGTGTGTGTTCGCACATGTACCATCAAATCAGATTTCTGGTAAAAAGAAGAGCTACATGTGTTACATGAATATGGCTTCTCACCAGTGTGTTTCAGCACATGTCGGTTCAAATTGGATTTCTTTGAAAAAGAAGTGCCACACACTTCACAGGAAAATAACTTCTCTCCAGTGTGAGTTCGCATATGCCCCACCAAATGTGATTTCTGTGAAAAGGCAATGCCACACACTTCACAAGAATATGATTTCTCTCCCGTGTGTATTCGCATATGTCGGTTTAAAAGTGAATTTTCTGCAAAAGAAGAATCACACAATTCACAAGAATATGGTTTCTCTCCAGTATGTGTTCGTGTATGTCCCACCAAATGTGACTTTTGTGAAAAGGAAGAACCGCAAACTTCACAAGAATATGGTTTCTCTCCAGTGTGTGTTCGCATATGCACTATCAAATCTGATTTTCGACTGAAGGAAGATGTACACAATTCACAAGAATATGGTTTCTCTCCAGTGTGTGTTCGCATGTGCACCACTAAATCTGATTTGCGTGAAAAGGAAGATCCACACACTTCACAAGGATATGGCTTCTTTACAGGATGTGTTTGTACATGCATCATCAAACTTGATTTTTGCGTAAATAAAGAGTCACAAATTTCACAAGTATATGCCTTCTCTCCAGTCTGTGTTTTCACATATTGGCTCAAATATGCTTTGAAAAGGAAGTGCCATACCCTTCAAAAGAATGTAACTTCTCTCCAGCTTGAGTTTTTATCTGCCCCACCAAATGTGACATCTGTAAAAAATCAGAGTCATACACTTCACAAGAATATGGCTTTTCTCTAGTATGGCATTTTAAGTGTGTTTTTGAAGTAGAACAACTAGCTAGCTTTTGTCCGCAAGAGCCAAACAATTTTTTCTGCATAATTTTCCATGTTTTTTTTTAGGCTGTGAAAAAGAAATTAATATTTCAAGAAAGAAGATCTCTATGCAACAGATGAATATTTCTTTCCAGTTTATGATTCCTCAAACTTAACTTGAGGGAAAATGAAAAGTTAGCCATTTCATAAAAAGTTTTTCTTCACTGTGTTCACGCATATGAACCACCCAATTTTAACTTTATGAAAAAGAAAATTCACACAGTCTACAAGAAAAGGATTTTTCTTCAGTGAGAGGCTTTAGATGCTTTAAATTAATTATTATACAACCACAAATTTGACAATATATTCTTCTGAGTAGTTTTTCATATATTGCTTTCTTTTTGTCACAAAGAAAAAGATGATTTATTCAAATTCTTTAAGTGGTTTTTCAGCTGGAACACCTATAAAAAAAAAATAATAATTAAACTAAACATATGATACAGTATTTCAAGATAATAATAATATTTTCATTTTTTTTCAAGCAAGTGCATCCAATTTTTCTGTACAGAATCCTTTTATAATACAGACAATATTGTTTTTTAAGAAATAATTCTTTTTCTGATATTAATGAATTCATAATATTAATATCAGACATTAATGAATTTATAAAAAGCATACTTTTGGTACTAATAGCTCTTTCATTTTAGAACTTAATTGTGGCAATATAAAAGTACCACATTAAAATGTAACTAAATTTCAGATTTGTCCAATTCAATTAAACATCCCTTTCATATTGAGACAAAACAGAAAATGTCGCACTTTTAACAGCTAAAAATATCAGTTTGTTCTTTAGTGAATAATTAGATTGTTATTATTTTCAGAAACATACAAGTCATAAATATTAGGCTAGAGCAGATATGCTGGCCAAAAATCAAGCAAACAGTATATGCTCATCTGTGAGAAAGATCAACATGAAAATTTATATGTTGTAGAATTTTTATTCTATGACCTATAAACTTACAGGCATCAATTTAAAAATTTATCAGACGTAAAGAACTTTTGATAGCAATGGAAACAGTTATCAGAGTTCAACTTCAATCCATCAACTTTTGAAAAAAAACTTTATGCAAAAATAAACAAAACAGTATTTCTTAAATTTCCTAAAGAGTAACATACTGCACCTCCAAGTTGTTGCATATTGCATGAGAAATGATAGTTGTTTCAGAGAGGTGGGAAAACCTGCCTGCAACTATTACTCAAGAGAGGGGAAGACAACCAAGTTGGAAATATAATTTACCAGCCCCACCTCTTTGGGGCCGATACCAATAAAAGTGAATGTGTAAAGAAATTGAAGCAAGATCAGAGATTCGAGCAGTGCAGACAAAGATTGACCACACGAGACTACTGCCTGATGTAATTCTGACACACCAGCCTTGAGCCAGACTTACCAAGAAATTACCAAAAATCAACTGAACAAACTCTGTGAACTGAACTTACGTATACCAGTTTAACCAAGTGTCATGTCTGATTTGGGGACAGTTTAGATTAACATACCTGCATGTACAGGACTACTGAGGTTATCTAAACTTATTTATAAATGGAACTTTGTCTCTCTATGTCTATGTGTGTGTCCCCGTTATCCATAGACTCCAAAACAGCTGAACCGATTTTCTTGAAAATTTACAGTTGTACTATAAGCGTCTGCGAGTGTTCTTAGTTAGGTTTGTGTCGAGGTACCCTTGATGAAAATCGATAATCGAAAAAATCAGGTTATAGAAGGAGTGGTCCGATTTTAATAAAATTTGATACACTCATAGACAAAGACATAAGAAACGATATTCAGAAGTTTCAAGGTTGCAGTTCTTACAACAGTGCAGAAAATTGATAATATATATATAAAAGGCAAGATGTTTGTGTGTGTGTCTATTTATCTGCCTGTATGTCTGTATTTTTTTCAGCCCTTTTATTTTAGTTTTTGCTTCGGGTTTGGATCTAAGTAGGTATAACTGTAGTTCTTAGTCTCAGCCATGATACCATTTACTCAGAAAACTTATTTAGCCTTCAAAATTCAGTTTATGACGAGAAAAACTTATTTGATATCGAGACCAGGAAATCAAAATTTGACATACATCCATTCATTTTTCTTTCAGTCTACGGTTTTGCTTTAACTAGAAACAACTATTGCTTTTTAGTCTTTTGTGCCAACATCCAAAGAGTCTGAGCTCCGAAACCATGGATTAGTTTAAAAGCTTTCATTACACCTGAGCAACGCCAGGCTATACTGCTAGTTGTATAATATATTTGAGATAAATTGTAATATTTTTGTCTTAATATTATTCAACATTTTTTTCCAAGTAATTATTCAATTTCTTTTTATTATTGCTATCTGCCTTCACGCTGTTCAGATCGAGCTGAGGCAGAATATTGATGACAAATCTCAGCCTGTCTGCAATCAGTTAATCATGTTGTTACGAGGATGCATTTATATATAAAAATAATATTAATAATGCCTAAAAAGTTGTAGTAACGGACTCTATTGAGTCCTACTTGTTATTCCAAAAAAGTTTTAATTCATGAAATAGTTGTAAAAATAAGGAAATTAGAAATAGAACGTTTGGAAGGTACTAGAATGATCAAGAATGTTCCAGTAAAATAAAGATAATTCGAAAGATCCTAGAAATATGCAAATTAGGTGTTAGCCCCTATAAAAATAGGTTTTGGGCAGTGAGTAGTTAGTTGATAACAGGATGGGCTGACCTCATCAGCTCCGGTTTTGATTCAAGGATTTATATTTATATCTTTAATCCAAAAGAATAAGTAGGTAGGTAAATCCCAAAAATCCGATCCAAATTAATATTAAATATATTAATATTAAAATTGATCAAAGTGGAGGGCTGAATGCAATTTATATTCTAATTACAGAGCCAATTATAAAATAAAACAAAATTTTGATGTTCAGATTCATTGAACAACCATTTCTATGATAAAAATCTTGTGTCTTCAGCAACAAAATTTATTGAAATCCCTTCATTTCAATAAATTTCATTGTTGAAAATGCAAGATTTTTCTTGTAGAAATGGCTACTGAACAAATTTGAACATTGAAATTTTGTTTTATTTTATATATATATATATATATATATATATATATATATATACACACATTTTAAAAATTGTAAGGGGTTTATTATTTGTTACTTAAAATGTTAGCTGATAATTGCTTCTCTACAGTAGGTGCTGCATATACATTTTAAAAATTGGAAGAGGTCTATTAATTTACAGTTGTTACACTGCATTTGATAAATACAAAAAATTTTCATTTTTCTTCTTTATTTATTACTTAAAAATGTTATATATATATATATATATATATATATACATGTATATCAATATAATGTTTAACTAAAAACAATATTTATTTAATTACAAGTATTGATTAAAAACAACATTCAAACAAATATGTCAGTTGTTAATTCCATTCTGTTAATCTTCAGAACTTTCTGTAAAATATATATATATATACACACAAATAAATACACAACAGCAGTTTTTATCATAATGGAGAGGATGATTTGTTGTTTTTGTATAAAATGGACCCCTTCCAATTTTTGAAATGTACATGCAGACACCTACTGTAGAGAAGCAATTATCAGCTGACATTTTTATAAGGCTTGATTTTGCTTCATTTAGATTCCTCAGAAAGCTTGAAGGATCCATGATACTTAACTAATGCTATGCCAGATCTCCTGGTGCTATGGCAAATCTCCCCATCTTCCAACTGGACGCTAATTGGGGATTTCTTTGTGAGGGTATTATAATTTTGATTCTACAATTTTTGATTCTACCATTTCTCTCATGAGTGAAGTGACTTTAAAATGGGTGTTTGTGAAAAGAAATAACATTTCCTTAAATTTGAATTTTTTTCCCCACTGAACTAAATTTCTGAAAACTATGAGCATATAAGATTTTTCCTATTGCATATATGCAATCATACTATTAAAAAAAAATGACATTTAATTAATCAGTAAGACATAAAAATAAAAATAGCAGAAAAATATTTTCTAATATTTCACTACAATTGAGTTTGAGTTTTGTTTAACGGCATATCAACACCTCTGTGGGTTATTTAATGCCAAAAAGGTGGGGTTTTAAGGTATTTTTTTAATTTTCAATTATAGTGAGAAGGTTGATTTCGTTAGCAACATGACTGAAGAAAAACTTTTAAACGCTAACAAGGTGATGGTGGGATCATGATATGGGCTGGGATTATTGGTAATGAGTTTGTGGGTCTATTCAAAGTGAAAGACAGAGTTAAAATGAATTCCAAAAGTTACTGTGATTTTCTAGAGCAATATTTCTTTGAATGGCTTGATAACCAGTTTTTCGCCAAGCGTAGATCTATGATCTTTATGAAAGACAACACACCAAGTCATGCATCAAAGTTTACTAAATTCTGGTTGAAAGGAAAAGGATTTGTTGAAGATTCTCTTATGGACTGGCCTTCAATTAGCTGTGATTTGAATTCCATTGAGAACCTGTGGAGCATTCTCAAGAGAGATATTTATTCTAATGGAAGGCAATTCAACAGCAAGTGTGACCGCTGGGAGGCAGTTAACTTACCAGCTGCTAAAATTGCAAATCTAACATCAGATGTTGACAATTGGCTGCTAAGATTTATTGAAAAAAAATAAGCATTTGTGCAATAATTTTAGGAGGTTCTTATTATTTTTTGTTAATATATCTTTTATTCTTAAAATATGTATGTAACCCCCTGCAAAACAATGGCAGTAAAATGCCTTGCTTGGGACAACATGATTATAAAATCTTTTTTTTAAATTTTAAACAAGAATTTGATTGTTTTAGAAATTACTACTGAAATTTGTCTACTAATTTCATTAGATCCATCAGCATTATATGTATGTATGTATGTATGCCGCATTCACCCTAGTCGGGTTGAGCGGGCTTCCTCCCTGACGGAGCAAGTCTCATTGGGATTTGTTTAAGGGCAGGGTCCCAAGTCCTACCCTGTTATTTAACCCATAACTGGAGGGAACGGACGGATTAATACCTTTCCCAAGGGTACCAGTGCGCAAGTGAGTGCAGTGTGCTCAACTGAAATTGGAACTCGGCTCACCGATTTCCCCCTCCAAGCCGACATCCACCGCACCACAATGCACATCCGTGAACGCTAACAGCACCTGGTATTCCCAAGTGGTCACCCACGTAAGCATTATGCTGAACAGAATCTAAATTTAAGAAAAATCTAATTTCAAATCCATGATGTATCTGCAAGAATATCATAATTACAAGAAACTATTTAGTAACAGCAGAAGTTAATTGTCCATTAAAAAATTCTACTTAAAATAGAATCTAAAGTTTAGTTCTTTCATAGAAAAGATTCCTTAGCATCTAATCTCTGCCTATAACTCACCTGATGAGAATTCCAATTCAAATAAATCAGTGTATAATAATACCTCAACTCAAAAATTGAACAGGGTTATCCTATTGGTCAGGTTGAAATTCACTGAACATAATTTTCAACTGCAAATATTTGCACTCACCTCCTATATCATTGTAACGTATATTTAAGGAAATAAAATGTAAACATTTTCTTTACATTATATCTTTTTAAATTTAAAAAAAATGGCTGATATATTTGAAATATTATACAGAAATAGTTAATTCTTTAGCCATAATTCAATTATAAAACAGGTAAAAATGTAGGTAACTTCTAAGAAAAACATTACCTAAAGTTTAAAACATTTTTAAACTGAAAATTTTTCATTTTAGTTTTAATTTCAAGCTAATAGATTACATTTAATACTTCCAATAAGTAAAGAACATTGCTGTATTTTAATTGATGGAAACTATTTTTTAAATCATTAAAATCATTCATATTGACAAATCTGTCAACACAATTCTCTTTATCAAAAAATCTTTCAAAAATAAAATATACTTTTCTGAAACTTTATTTGAGGAAGATTAACTGATTTAAAGTTCAATTAATTTTAATTAAAAGAAATATTACTTTTAGTCAAAATATTACAGAAAAGCATTTTTTAGCATTTCTTTTTATGAGGTCTTGACATATTCATTGATAACTTAATGTTTAGCCTTTTTAAGTAAAGGATACATAACTGCAAAAAATTACTTGATGTGAATGCATTTTTAATACAACTGTTTTAGCTATCAAGTAATTTTAAAAATCTAGGAAAATATTAAAAGTAATCTAATATTTTAATGAATTTTAGGAACTTGGCTTTAGTGTTACTGACAAAGATACTTTTTGAGGAAATGTTAGAAAATTAAAATAAGTTTTTAATTTACTATAGTCACCATTCTTATTTTCAGATATTGTTGTGTATAAACATCTGTATTTACAAAAACAACACGTTTATACATTCACAAAAATAATTTTTAATTATTTTGAAAATATTGGGATTTGGTGAATGCTTTTTTATTAATGATTAGCAAATATAGTTTTTATTTAAAAATTACTGATTATTTATCAAAATTTGTTTTTCCAAAAACAATAAGTGTCCTCAGATTCATGATAACTAAGGTTTAAAATGAATATTTAAAACTGAAAAATCTTTTGAATTTTGAAATTTCTGAAAATTTTTATTTTAGCCAATTCTCTGTTTAAAATGTTCCAAAAATAAAATAACTTTTTCTGAAACTTTATTAGAGAAATATTAGCTGATTTAAAGTATGACTAATATGATTTGAAACAAATATTATTTACCCTAAATTTAAAATATTACAGAAATGCATTTTTTTCACACAGCAGTAGCTGTTTATTCCATCAGTTGATGTGCTGACAGAGTGATGCTTATATATCATTGTTCTATGAAGGTTTTATCTGTAAAAAAAATAACTAAAGTTATATATAATTTTTTTGAAAGTACTCAGTAATCTTTAAAATTTATATTCTCTGTATTCTAATGTTTAACTGAATTTTAGATACTGTTTGGCATTAAATTAACTATAGTTATTGCTCTTATTTTCTGATTATGTCATGTATGAACAACTTTACTATAATCATTGTATTTATACACATACAAAAACAAATCAAAATTCTTTTTAAAATACATGGGATCCATAAATTGTAATTGTTTTACAATTTATGATTAGCAAATATCATTTTACTCAATAACAATATTCCCTGAACTTTACTGAATTTTAAGATTTAAATACTTTATAAATCATTTTGATTAAAAAAAATTCTATTTCAGAAATAAAAATAATTTTGTTTATGATAATAGTGTCCTTAATATATTTTATTAATAAAAGCAATTAAAAGCTTTTCTAATTAAATAACATCTTAGTTTCATTGCATTTTCCATAAGTCAGTGTTTGATTCAGCTGAATTTCTTAAGCATTCATAAAGTGGGGTGTAACACATGTAAAAAAAAATATTTTTACTAAGTTTTTCTAAAAGACATAAGAAAATAATTTCATTTATTTGTTTATAATTTTTGAAAGTTTCATTAAAATTTGAAAATCATTTGATTATTGCAAGAATTTCCAAATCTATGTATTTCACTTCAAAAAAAATGTTACACATCTGCTAACCCAAGAAAAACAAGGTTTTTTTAACCGAAATTTTGAACATTCTAAAAAGGATTAAAAAATATGAATAATCAAAAATATTTTCGCCTTTCCTGTAATAATGACAAAGATTTTGACAATAAAACTTAGTTCTCATCTGATTTGGAACACTTACCATAGTATGCTCTTTCTTGAGTAAATTAGTGGAGGTACCTACTATAATATATATTATTCATAAAAGCAATCAATGAATAATGTCTTAGTTTTATTGCTTTTTTTTATTTTACAATTCAGAGCTAAATTTCTCTAACTGGTGATTCTCTTTTACAAAAATATTGATGATTGAAATTTTCCAAGGACTTGTGCTGATAACTAATATAAACATTAAGTGAAACAAAAATTAATTTCTTGAGATTTCATAAAATCAGATAAGGGACAACAGATGTGAAAAAGAAAAAAATGTTTATTTCTAAATAATTTCCTTTATTTGTGGATAAGTCTTGAAAATCAGACAATTATGTGATTTTTGAACGAATTTCCAAATCCATATTTCTTTATTTTTTAACTCCTAGATGCTAAAATTTCCAATACTAATTATGGTGCCCCTTTGACAACAGAAAAAAAAGCAGAATTTTCTATATTAAACTAAATCTTTCATCACCCACTCCCAGCTGATGCAAGAAAAACAAGAATTTTAACCAAAATTTTTTAGGATCTAAAATAAAATATAATTTTTTAACTTAATAATTAAAAAAATCATTTGGTTGTTGCACTTCATAATAACAAAGAATTTGACAATAAAACTTTGTTTTTATTAAGCTTGGATAATTTTTGTTTTTCATCATGGTTGCTTATATTTTAGTGAATCGTTGGTTGGCGGTTGGACATTTAACGGACCTGAAGAAGACTACCACCACCTTTAAATTTGTTGTTTTTCATTTTTTGTTACTTTTTTTTCGGCGCAGTTTTATCGATTATGACATAAAGTTCTTGATTAGCAAAAAAAAAAAAAAAAAAAAAGGTTTAAAAAGATGATAATATGTAAACAATTTTAGCGAGGCTCAGTTTCTCATACAACGTTGTAAATCGATCCTCCATTTTGAAACCACTCGCTTTGTTTTGGTTTTTTGGGGACGAGTTGTTGCTCTTGTTTTTGTCTTTTTCAAGTTTTCTTCAGTTCTTACGATGGTATCTTCTTCAGAAACTCCATGAATGGCTTTCTTTATTCAAAAATATTCAGTTGTTGAATAATGCGCAAGCAAAAAAGTTAATTGTAAAGGATCGATTTAAAAGGTGCACAGTTGAAAAGGTTGTATGATGAAAAACTGAGCCTCCCTCCACCAATTGTTTAAATGTTGAAATTTTTACAAAATCTTTTTTGTCAATCGGAAAGTTTAGGGTTTAATCGATAAGATTGAACTGAGAAAAAGTAAAAAAAAAAAATAATTGATAATCAACCAATTTACAGGTGGTGGTAATGTCGTACCGGAGAGTGGTTCCAAAATAGAGAATCGATTTATTGAAAAACTGAACCCCCCCTCTAAAACTGTTTAAATATTTAATTTTTTTCAAATTTTTTTTTTTTGTCAATCGGACAGTTTAGGATGTAATCGATAAGATTGCACTGAAATAAGTAAAAGAAAATGTAAAAAATAATGAAAAACAACAAATTTACAGGTGGTGGTAGTCTCCTTCTTGTCCGCCGGACATTTTCAACATGTTTTCTAGTGATTTATCAATGTATAACGCTTTCCCATCACCCATCACATCTCCAAAAATTTATTTCTGAAAATAATTAAATTATTTGTAAATAAAGAATTTAAATACTTACTGCTTTATTTTGCTTTAAGATTTGATTTTCTTTAAGGCATTGATTGAGTATTTGAAACGGTATATTTAAAATGGCGAAACTATAATTTTTTTAAATAAATTATGCTTTCTGTACATTTTAAATTAAAACAAGTGACGTTAAGTCATTTTTCAATTAATGCTTGTCAGAACATTCATACAAGAGCGTCAATCAAAGGGAGATAATTAAAACACAATGATGAATGTCTTTGGGTATTTAACTGTGACTTCACCACAGTAGGCTGGTTGTGATACAAGGTTGTTTTTTTTTTTACGTGGGGTAATCCAAACTCGGGCAAAAATTCCCTGCATATTTCAGCAGGATTAGATCTTATCTACTTTTCCCCAGACGAGACTGGCCTTCAGCATAAGACACATCTGTTTTCCTCCCTGTCCGAAGACAGAGAGAGGTGATTTTCTAAGCACTGCTTACATGAAGCAGAGGGCTGAAAAAAGTCTGGTGCATCTAGTGAGGATTGAACTCACTACTCAATTGTAACGATTCTAGCAAGACAATCTTGCTAACCAATGATCATTATAACACGTTGAGGTGGCCAAGTTGATTTTCTGAGCACCACTTAGATGTGGCACAAGGCCGAAAATAAGGGTACTCAGTTTAAGGATCGAAATATAGGTTCTTCTAGAGAAAGACAAACTTGCATTTACACTATGTTGAGGTCCCTAAATTGTCTTCTCTGTAATTTTATTCTTTTTTCAAAAAATTTAAATTTATTGAATTGGATCATTAATATCATTGATGAATTGAACAAATTATCTTTTTTTTTTTCTTTGCAGACATCAAAGCAAAGCTGGACATCCTCACAACATATATCACTTATGGTACTTAGTTTAAAAAAAATAAACGGAAATACCACTTTATACCTAAAAAATGAATGCTTTTTTTTCAAAAAGAAAGCAAAAAAAAAAAAAATATGCTACCCTATATTTAAAATATTTCCCCAAAATCAGGGTTTTATTATCAGATTCAAACAACATTTTCAGTATTCATAAATGAATGGGAATTTTCTAAGCGCCGCTTAGATGTAGTACAAGGCCAAAAGTATAGGGCATCCAGTGAGAATCAAACTCACTACACAATTGTTATGGTTCTAGCGAGACAAGCTTGCTAACCATTTACACCACCTCGAGGTGTCTTTAAACGAATGAATTATTTAATTTACTCAACTGAATATATATATATGTATATTTTTTTTTTTATTTAAAAAATGATAAATACTTTAGGCATTTTTGGGAAGTATGTTTCACACAACCTTTTTTTTATACTTAGGTAGGTTTTAATCCAATTTTGTTACAGTTATAAAGATGGCCATATCTTACCAAAAGTAATTAAAACTTGAAAAATAATCTATTTTGAAAATTGCTGTTTGCATAATTTTTTTTATACATGTTTTACTGTTATTTTCATTCAGTCTGTTCGGATAAAAAAAACAATTAATTATAATTTTTAATTTGTTTTTTTAAAATGAATGAGTTGTTATTTTTTAGTGTCATTTTGAAATTCATTTCGTTGCTGTTCATCACAAGAGTTTATTAAATACATGGGTGAATATTAAATAGTTTATTAAATACATGGGTGAATATTAAAAAATGTAAAGATTAATGCCATCTTTGGTTGTGAGCCATATTTAAAAGAATTTTAGCCTCTTTATTTTTCCTTTTAGCAACTTTTAGATTATTTTTGGTATGGATAAAAATTAAAAAGGACAAAATTCTGATATCTCACTTCGACTAGATTTCAATATCAGAAAAATATTATGAGTAATTTCATATCTTCCAATCAATTTTTTTTGTGTCTTTTAAAAGCACTTTTCAATTTCATCAGTTCAAATATTTTTTTTCGCCTATCTGTTTTCTTGCTTCAAGAATAAGCAATATTTTTAAACGTAAGTTATTCTAAGTTTTTATTTTTTTAAAAACAAATATTTGTCTTAGATTTTTATGCATAATTTGTGGTTAGTTAGTTAAGTGCCATACACGATACACGCTTGGGTGATCATGTCTCGAAAGAGACATGACTGACTGGGCAGAAGATTATCCAGCAGTAGTTTGCCATTGCTTTCTGCAATAGACTGGTTGCCGACCAAGGCTATAGAACCCAATCTGTCCTGCTATTTAACCCATAACTAGAAGGAAGCAGATGGATTAATACCTTTCCCAAGGGTATTTGCACGTAAGTGAATACAATGGATTCAATTGGAATTCGAACTCGGCTCCCCGGATTTTTTATTCGGAACTGTTTCAATTTTTAAAGAATACATTTTCTTGTAATTTTTCTAAAATTTACTCTCCATCCCTCCTACCCAAACTACACAAAACCCAAATTTACTGAATAAATAATTCTTAACAATAAAACAAATTTATTTCTACCCAGTTCAGTTGATGGATGCTGACAAGAGAGAAAATAATTTAAAATTTTTGAAAACACCAAAATCTGTCCCAGATATTTGTGTTGCAAAAAAATGTAAATTTAATTAAATTGAACAAAAGGATTAAAATAAAATCTTAGTAAATTTTGTGCTTCATCATACAGTCATACATCGGCAGTTAAAACCTAGAGAAGCGAAAGCCATATTGTTTATCTGAAAGAAGACACTACTCTAAAAGGTGAGATGCTTAACTAATTCGGAGTTGATTAGTCCGTCGGTCTTGATTTAGTCCGTCGGTCAGTTAAGTACCATCTGTGATACATTTTTTTAATGAAATAACATACTGGATGATCATGTCTTTTTTGATCCATGACTGACTAGGTAGAAGATTTTCCAACAGTAGGTTGCCATTTCTTTCTGTGGTAGACTAGTTGCCAACCAAGGCTATATAGCCCAGTCTGCCCTGCTCTTAAACCCATAGTTAGTGGGAGAAGAGATGGATCAATCTCTTTCCCAGGAGTATTTACATGTAAGTGAATAAAACAAATTCAAATTCAAACTTGGCTCCAATTTCTCATTCCGAGCTGATATCAGTTGCACCACAATGCACATAGCCTTTAGTATTTTTCCAAAAAGAGATCGAAAGCTAATAGGCCATAAGAAGAATGAAACAATTTGCCTGAGTTCTTGAGAATTGCAACTACAGAAAAAGATTTCCAACAACGACGAAAAAAAGAAGCAAAGAATCATTTATTGTAGAATTTAGTGAGAAAAGGAGCACATTTTATGATCACATTCACATGCTTTGTGAGGATATACAGGAATTCTACATGTCAGCAAAACCTGAAAAAATAGAGAAACTTTATTTAAGTCAGAGAAAGAAGAATCAGTAATCAATGAAAATTATGGAAAAGTCAGTGAATTCTTTCATGATGTAGATGTTTTCTTTCATTTTTAAAAACCATCCATTATCTTAAATCTTTTTTTGCAGTCGACGTGTTTGGTTTTTATTTGTTATGTATTTTTGCTGATGGCTGTTTATTGTCCTTGCAACAAATAATTTGAACCTCTTCTAAATGAGAATTGGTTTTCTTTACAGTCAATTGTCAGTATCATGTTCAAACAAACTTTCTCCAAGAAAGAATGGCAACCTGAATACCCAGTCTGCTGAAGATGAAACAAAACTACTGAAAATCATGGTGTCTGACAATTTCTTGTATTTATAACTAATGGAACCTACTTTTTTTTTATAAGCATATCAGCCCAAGCAAGGCATTTTACTGCCACTATTTTTCAGGGGTTTACATAAAAGAAAAGTTATGAGAAAGAGTGACAGGTTATAGGGGGTATCAGGAAGTGGATAAGAGAAGGCTGAGAATACTGATGAGAGTAAAGTGGACGGAGAAGAAGCATAAGAAAGAGGATGCAGGTTAGTGAGATTGGAGATGACTATTGACTTTACAATTAAATTCTTGGAGATTGTAGCTATCAGGCTATCTATCTATCTTTTTTTTGATAATCATATCGCCCCAAGCAAGGCATTTTACTGCCACTGTATTTCTGGGGGTTACATAAAAGGAAAGTTATGAGAAAGAGTAACAGGTTATAGGGGGTGTCAGGAAGTGGGTAAGAGAATGATGAGAATACTAATGAGAGTAGAGTGGACAGAGAAAGGAGCATGAGAGAGAGGATGCAGGTTAGTGAGATAGGAGATGACTATTGACTTTACATTTAAATTCTTAGAGATTATAGCTGTTGAGGAAGCAAGTAAACGGAAAGGAATTCCACAGGCGGGAAGTGTGAGAAAAGAAGCTGATGGAGTAGAATTAGTGTTTACATTTTATTGGTTTCACAGTAAAAGAGTGGGACCTAGTTGCTAATCTTGTGACTTGAGTAAATTCATATATAGGAGGCACCAGTGAGCTAAGTTCATCGGAGCAGAAGCCGTGAAAGTATTTGTAGAAGAAACACAGGGAAACCACATTCCGTTGGTGAGAAAGTGACTGTATCTGAGCTGCCAAGTTGGGATCGATCACATTACAAATTCTTCATTGGATTTTGTCAAGAACCCCTAGGTAGATAGCACGAGCACTCAACCAGATATGGCAGCAGTATTCAATGCATGGGCAGATAGTGGATTTGTATATGTGCAGGATTGTTTCAGACTGGAGAAACTTCCTGGCCCTACACA
Organism: Ascarosepion bandense; assembly: GCA_037127315.1. Lineage (NCBI taxonomy): Eukaryota > Metazoa > Mollusca > Cephalopoda > Sepiida > Sepiidae > Ascarosepion > Ascarosepion bandense. Next base: position 2,890,230 of record JBBBDQ010001917.1, on the reverse strand, counting down.
GAAAACCAACTTTTTTAGCAACAAATTTAGCTATGGATTCTATATAGTCATTCCACTTGTGTTATGTTCCTGGGCATGACAATAAACTGCATCCAGCAGCAAGGCCTCTGATTGGGAGGTTGTGAGGAGCATGGAGCCACCTCTTAATTGCTGTTATTTCCAGGTCAACCCTGACCTGGAGTAGTAGCACCTGTTAGAGTTCCAGCTATGGGTAAATAGTTAACCCCTAAACTGGGGTCAAAACGTTAAAAATAGACTTTTATAGAAAAATGTACATTTTTGAAGAAAAAATGTTATCAACAATACATTTTTGAATGAAAAATATTACCAACAATACATCTTTAAAGAAAAAAATTATTACCATTACACAATTTTGAAGAAAAAAAATTATTGCCATCATACATTTTTGAAGGAAAAAAATTATTGCTAGAAATACATATTTGAATACAAAACAAAGATATCTTCAGTTTTCTAAAATAAAATAAAAATAAAAAACTTTTTCATCAAAATCTGACTAAATCAACCTTCAAACTGATTTTGGCTTTTTCTACTGTTGGGAGCTGAAATAGACACAAACAAAAAGCTTGGAAAAAGAATTATTTTTCTAAATTGTTCAGTGGTGGTGAAAATATGCATGTAAAAATACATTGATTTTGAAATGTTAATCACTGGCAGTGTTTCGTATCCACAACTAATTGCTTTGGCATATCAAATATAGATTATGATTATCACTTTAGAAGAAAATTCAGGAAAAGTAGTCAAATTATGCTCAAGAGTCACAGAAAAGTTGTCCAATTTTGATTGAATGTCAGGGAATTTTTTCCACTAAATTTTGTAGGAACACGGTATAACAAACCTAACAGAAATTTAAACTTGGCTTTCCGATTAAAAATTCAGAAACCATTATCCATTACACCATTTCCACATTCAAGCTTACATCATTTAGCATTCCCAAGTGGTCTTCCATCTACACCATGACAGGGTTTTGACATTGCTTAACAAAATAGGCAAATAGGTTTGTTTCCAACATATGCTTACATAAAGTAACTGAGGATGCTGATTTATACCCTGAACAAATCTTTCTTGTGCACACATGAGTTTTCAAACTGGAACTTTATAAAAATCTCAAGTTTACAATAGTTCAACTTCAGTATGTTTTTGATGGCATTTTATCAAACTGGAACTGAAGAAAATACTGATTGACTTTCATATGCTAAAGTGCACATTTTAAAACAAAAATCAGATAAAAATTCCAAATATTCAGAGTATGCATAGGGGATATGACTGCAATTTGGAGGATTTAGCTTTTTCTACTTTTGGAAGCTGAAATAAACACAAACAAAAAACTTGGAAAGAATTGAGTTTTTTCAAAATTGAGTTTTTCCAAGTGGTTCAATAATGGTAAAAATATGCTTGTAAAAGCATTGATTTTGGAATTTTAATAAGGTCACCCACAGTGTTTCATATCCACAAATAATTACTTTGGAATATCAAATATAAATTATGATTATCACTTTGGGAGAAAATTAAGGAAAAGCAGTCAAATTATGCTTTAAAATCAGGGAAAAGTTGTCCAATTTTGCTTAAAAAGGGAAAATTTTGTCCAATTTTGCTTAAAAAAGGAAAAGTTTGTTCAACTTTGCTTAAAAAGGGAAAAGTTTGTCCAATTTTGCTTTAGAAGGAAAAAGTTTGTCCAAATTTACTAAAAAGTCAGGGAGTTTTTCACAAAATTCTGTAAGAACTCTGAAATAGTTTAGAGATGATAGAGTTATAAGCATATAATTCAATAAAGACTTGGTTCTAAGAGAAAAGTCAGCCAAAGATACCCCAGATGAGTTAATAAAATGTGAAGAGAATTTAAAAGCAAAACATTCTGCATTATCAGCAGAAGATGTTAGCACCTCAAATTCTATGAAGAGAGGAGAAATATAGGAGTTATTCTTATTTTATTTTATTTTTTTTTTAATCATATCACCCCAAGCAAGGCGGTAACACCACTGATGTGCAGGGGGCTACATAGGAGTGAAAAGATTGGAAAAGAGAAAACCGGAAACCGCATCCTAAACAGGAAATAAGGGATGAGCCTTCTTCACCTGTTCGATAGATGTGGGTGGAGTGTGAACTGGGCAATAGTCTATCTACTCCAATTGAAAAAAAAAACAAAAGTGAGAAGATTGGAAAAGAAAAAACCGGAAACTGCATCCTAAACAGGAAACAAGGGATGAGCCTCTTCCCCTGTTCAATAGATGTGGGTGGAGTGTAAACCAGGCGATAATTTAGTCTATCTACTCCAATTTACCACACTATTACATTCCTAACTGCAGACATAGCAATAGATTAAATATGCTCTTTCCACTTCAGTCAATTAAGTGCCATATGTGATACATGCGTTGGGTGATCATGTCTTGAAAGAGTCATAACTGACTGGGCAGAAGATTATCCCGCAGTAGGTTGCCATATATCTTGAAAATAATAAATTAATACCATAAAACTCTTCAATAAATGAGTTGCTGCTTCTCGCTTCCCTTGTAGCTAGTTAATTTTTCTTTGATTTGGCCTTGTGTCATACATAACCAAACTCCCTACAGTTTACAAGTTTTATACAGAATTATCATCATCAGAATTATCATAAGGTTGGTTGTCAGTTGAAATGTGTGCATTAGTGTAGAAGAGTGGAATAATAAAATATACATTTTCAATGTTAAAATAGAAATTTATTAAAAGGAAAGAACAACACAAGTTGTGGAAGTTAATGCTCAATTAGAAACATTATTAAGAAGTTATGAGTAGAGTTCATACAAAAATGTTCATATGAGTAGAGTTCATACAAAAATGTTCATATGAGTAGAGTTCATACAAAAATGTTCATATGAGTAGAGTTCATGTTCAGTGATAAAGAAATTGTTCGTAGTAGTAATTGTTGAAAGAGATAAGGAGAAAGAGAAATAGGACAATGTCTGAGTTGCTTGAAGTTGAAGTTACATTTTAGTTCTTTCGTCTCGCGGCTCCCATCTGTCTCTCTGTGATTGTAGCTGACTGGGGCCTTTTGTAAGTATTCAGATTTTTGCACTTGATCACGAAGTCCTCAAGTCTTACAAGTTGCTCCCATTTGTCAAAAATCATTTTAACACCTATTTGCGGATTCTGTTCAACTTTTTCTTTAAGCACATGGTCAATCCTTTTTCTATTTGGAAAAACCAGGATTTCACACGTCACTGTGAATTTTTGTAAAAGTGAAGAAGAAGTTTGATTTTAATTAATTTCTTATCTGCTACACCCTCATTGTTGGAAATCCTTTCTTGTAATTCCAGTTTTCAAGAACTTAGGTAAATTGTTTGATTCTTCTTATAATTTATTAGGCCTCTACCTTTTTTTGGAAAAGTACTAAAGACTATAATCAACTCTGGATTCGTTAAGAATCTCATGTTGCAGGGTAGAAGCTGTATGGCTTTCATTCTCTAGGTCAGCTGCTGAAGTATTAATAGGCTAAATTCAATGAGCATAAGTTGGCTTCATTAAATTTTGTTCGTATAACATTAGCACAAAATTTGCTGAAGAAGTTTTTAATCATTTTATTTAATCTAATTCAATTTTCATGTTTTTTTTAACAAAAATATTTGGGACAAATATTGGTGTATTAGAAAATTCTTAAATTAATTTTTCTTTTGTCAGTATCTACCAAGAATGTTATCAAACAGGGTAGAAGTGAGTTTGTTATTTCTTTTTTTTTTGTTTGAAACTATTTTTAATATATAAAGTTGTAGTGGATAAGAAATTAATTAAAATCAACCTCCTTCACTTTTACAAAAATTTACAATGTGTGAAACCCTGGTTTTCCCAAACAGAAAAAGGATTGATCATCTGCTTAATGAAAAAGCCAAAACCAGATTTTGCAAGTAGATGTTAAAATGATTTCTGACCAATGGGAGCAGCTTTTAAGACTTGGAAGGACTTGGCAATCCAGTGTGAAATTCAAAAGGACATATAAATGTCATTGCAGCTTTAGAGTCACAGATGGGAGCTGAGAGATGAAAGAACTAAAATGTAATGTCAACTCCAAATCAACCCAGAGATAAGGTCAGGTTGCACCTTGTTCTCTTTCTCCTTACCCCTTTCAACAAGTACTACTGCGAGCAGTTTCTTCAACTCTCGATACCCTTAATTCAGCTTTATCATTGAGCATGAACTCTACCCTTAACTTCTTATTAATGTTTCTAATTGTACATTAACTCCTACAATATATGTTATTCCTCCTTTTAATAAATTTCTATTTTAAAATAAAAAATGTATATTTTATTCTACACAATTCCACATATTCAAATCTGCTGAAAACCAACCTTCTGATAACGATGAAAACTTTCTGATAATAATTCTGATTATGATTATAACTCTGCATAAAACTTGTAAGCTGTAGAGAGTTTGGTTAAGTCTGACACAAGGCTGAATTAAAGAACCATTAACCAGCTCCCATATTCTACACTGGTGATTTCCAACGTACAAGGAACATGAACCCCTACGCTACAAGGGTAGAAGTGAGTTTGTTATGTTATTTCTTTTTTTGTTTTAAAAATGTCTACAAAATTTTTATTTAAGAATGTAAAATAATATAAAAAGCCTGGTGTATATATTCAGTGATGGTCTTGAGCATATCAGCAGTAGACCTAGTGAAGCGGAAACCATACTGTTTGTCAGAGAATTGTCTGTGGGCTGTGAGATGTTGAACCACCTTGGCGCAATGTGACTTCCCTGTGTCTCTTCTGCAAATACTTTCATGGCTTCTGCTCCAATGAACTTAGCTCACTGGTGCCCCTGATATATGAATTTACTTGAGCAACAAGATTGGCAACTAGGTCCCACCCTTTTACTGTGAAACCGATAAATTGTAAATGCAAATTCTACTCCAGCAGCTTCTTTTTTCACACTTTCCACCTGTGGAATTCCCTTCCATTTACTTGCTTTCCCTACAGCTATTATCTCCAAGAATTTAAAGGTAAAGTCAATAGTCATCTCCTATCTCACTAAACTGCATCCTCTCTCCCTCATGCTCCTTTCTCCATCCACTCAGGGCTCTCATCAGTATTCTCATCCTTCTCTTACCAACTTCCTGACATCCCCTATAACCTGTCACTCTTTCTCATAACTTTCCTCCTATGTAACCCTCTGCAAAACAGAAGCAGTAAAAATGCCTTGTTTAGGGCAATATGATTATAAAAAAAAACACTTTTGAACTTCAAGAATGACATTTAAATTATTAAAATGCATTTTACTTAACTTTTTTAAGAAATTACACTGAGTGAGTCCAACTTCCCTTTCTTTGATGATTGCAAAAAAACAAAAATACCAATTTTTGCAGTTCATCATTTATAAATGTCAAGCTTTAGAAATTGCTGTTTCTTTATTGATTAAAGGAAACAGAGGAAAAATAAATTATCCTAAAGTTTAAAGATCTGCCTGAGTGGATATTTTTTTTTTTTTTGCAGAATAATAATGAAGAAATCAAAATTCTTTTTTTTTCTATCTAAGTTATCTAAGTTATCTAAGTTATCTCCCTCAATTATCGTTCTTTTTCATTTGATATCGATTGCAAATAAAACGGTTATTTTTAGGTATTTAAACTTAACCAAAATTAGTGGATTTCATTTACATTTCTGCATTCTTACTCTAATTTTTTTTTTGTCCTATGAAAAATGAATTAGACGACAAAAGGTAGAAAAAGTAAGTTTAACGCTCTCTTAAATGTTTTTTTCCCTTACAAATTGTGCGTAAAAGTTAAGGAACAAAACAAGAACAAGAAGAGACTTTCAGAATAAAAAGAAATATATTTATTATTTTAGTTATACAAAATTAATAATTACTATAAGGTTGTATGAAAAACTGAGCCCCCACCCCACCCAAATTGTTTAAATGTTGAGATTTTTATAAATTTTTTTGACAGTTGGAAAGTTTAGGGGTTAATTGAAGTGATATGTGGTATAATGAATAGAGACGAGGACCGGGAACGAAGCACGTGTGTATTTTTTATTGCGGGTAGTTACAAGAGTATGAGCTATATCTCATTTCGTACTAAGTCTGCATGCATAGACTTAGCATTGTTTTCGTATCATAACATCCCCCCTGTTTAGTTATGTGTTAGTGTTTATTTTAGTCCTTGAATCGTGCTGGGGTTTTTATGGCCCGTCCAGATCGAGTACGAGTAGGACTTTTTGGATTGGGTCTTCTTGTGTGCTTTTTGTGTTATTGTGGTGCGTGATAGTTTGTTTCTGTCCACTGTGTATGTGGGCTTGTCCCGTGCTCTGTGTTGTTGGTGTAGGGCTGTCGAAGTGAACTTTTTTTATTGTAGTCCGTATTGGTACAGAACGAAGGTGGGCTCTGTTGCGGCAAAGTCTGTTCCCGTTTGGAGTCTGTACAATATAGCTCCTTGGGTTGTCCTCGTCCTTCCGAACAACTGTCCCGGGGTACCATAGCTTGTCTGCTTGGTTTACTATGGTTACATGTTGGCCTGGGTATAGTGGTGGTAGGTCTATGGTTTGCATCCTACCATTTCTTCATTTCTTCGGACCTTTCCTCTAATCTTTGTCGGTGCTCTTCCTTTCCAGGCTCTACTCGGCTGGGTAGCGTCGTGGGTATAGCTCGTCCAAATAGTAGTTCAGCGGGTGATGGTAGCTTGCTATCTATTGGAGTTGCTCTGATCTGCAGTAGTGCAAGTTGTATGTCACCCTTGCTTTTCAAGCATTTCTTCATTACTGATTTGACATGCCGTACATGTCTCTCAATGAATCCGTTGCTTCTTGCGAAGCGTGGTGAGCTGGTGATATGTCTGATACCCCATGAAGTAATGAAGTTCTGGAAAGCTTGTCCGGTGAATTGTGGTCCATTGTCCGTCATGATTTGGTCAGGTCGTCTGAATAAGGATGCGTAGCTCTTGATTTTGTCGGCTACTGCTTTGCTGGATATTGGTGTAGGCATTTCATCAACCACTGGGTATTTTGAGTACCTGTCCACAGTGAGGAGGTATTGGCGTCCATTTACTTCAAACAGGTCTGATGCAATGTATTGCCACGGTTGTGATGGGATATTATGTGGCTCAATTGGTTCACACCTGTTTGCATCTTGGTGTTCCTGGCAAAGTGAACATGACTGGCACATTTTTTCAATGTCCTTATTTATGTTTGGCCAGTATACACTCTCTCTTGCGAGTCGACGGGTTTTCTCAATGCCTTGGTGGGCTTCATGGAGTTGATGTAGAATGTCGTCCCTCATGGGTTCTGGGATCAGAACTTGTTTTCCTTTGGAAAGTATTCCTGTCTCGAGGGCTAGTTCGTCGCGGAATGACCAGTATATTCTGATGTCAGTCGGTACATCTCAAATAGTTTCTGGCCATCCTTGAAATACGATTTCCTTCAGGAGATTTAGTGTTCGGTCCCTTGTGGTTTCCCTGCATAGCAAAGTTCTTTTCTCCATTGAGAAATTGATGGTTGCAATGGTGAGGTGCTCATCATCGGCTCCTGTGTCAATGCCATCAATTCTTTCGTCTAGTTCGACGACACTGTTGTTTTCTGGGTTGGGCAGTCGGCTAAATGTGTCTGCAAGGATCATATCTTTGCCTGGGCGGTAGACTACCCTGAAGTTGTATCCTTGTGAAACGTCGTGGTGCTGAGTGCAATGGCTTTGCACATATAGTGACTAGAGGTTTGTGGTCGGTCACTACTGTAAAAGTACTTGCATAAAGGTACGTATGGTAGCGCTGAATACCATGTACAATTGCAAGCATTTCGCGCTCGATATTGCTGTATCTAGATTGGCATTCAGTCAGCGTTTTGGAACCGAATGCGATTGGTTTGCCTGCTTGTGTCAGTGCAACCCCCAGACCCTTCTGCGATACATCTACTTCCAGTGTTACTGGTTTTGTTTGGTCATAGTATGCTAGGAGGGCGTCGGCAGTGATCATTTCTTTTAGATCATTATAGCACCGTTGGTGGTTTGGATCCCAAATCCAGGGTGTTTGTGATTTTAGGAGGCCGCGCAACGGGTGTGCCTTTTCTGCAAAGTTTGGGATATATTGGGAAAGATAGTTCAGCATCCCTAAGAAGCGCTGTAGATCGTCCTTGTTTTGTGGTTGTGGCATCTGTTGGATGTCACGTACCTTGGTAGGGTCTGGCTTGATACCTGTGGGTGTATATATGTTTCCAAAAAATGTGATGCTGCGTTTTTTGATAGCACATTTTTTACTGTTGAAGACAAGACCAGTTTTATCTGCTCTATCCATTAGGTTTAGCAGATTTCTGTCATGCTCCTCATCATCCTCTCCATACGTCGTCGGCTATGCTAGCTACACCTTCCAGGCCTTCAAGGATTTGGTCCATTTTTGCTTGGAATATGTCTTGCGAGACACTTAAGCCAAATGGTAGTCGTTTCCAGCAGACCCTTCCAAATGGTGTTCTACAGGTTGTCAGTAGCTGGGATTGTTCATCCAGGTGAATTGACCAATATCCTGCTTTGGCATCCAGCTTGCTGAATACTTTTGCCTTCGCAAATTTTGGGTTCAGTTCTTCCACCATGGGTATCCTGTAAGGGCATCTCTTTAAACTAGAGTTTAGCTTCTGAGGGTCGATGCATATCCTGAGGGATCCATCCTTTTTTGTGCTAAAAGCTAAGCTTGAGCACCAATCTGTGTGCTCTTCTACTTTTCTCAGCACATCCTCTTGTATCAACCTTTCGATTTCTTCCTTGATTTTGTCTTTGAGGTGGATGCTGTATTTACGGGGATGGTCGATGAATGGCTCTGCATCATCCTTTAGCAGGAGTTTGGCGGTTCCGCTGAAGTTTCCTATCTTATCGAACTGTTCTGGGTATGCTTCCTTGAGTTGCTCAACATCACGGATAGGTGTATGAGGTATTCTTGGTGTTGTGCTCTTTATAGCGTCAACATTTATCGTGATGAGGTTGAGCTGTTCGCTTGGAATGAGAAATCAAAGCACCAAGTTCAAATTCCGGTTGAATTCCTTGCATTCACTTACATGCAAATACCCTTGGGAAAGGTATTAACTGGTCTCTTTCCCCAGCTATGGGTCTAATAACAGGACAGATTGGGTTCTATAGCCTTGGTTGGCAACTAGTCTACCGCAGAAAGTATTGGCAACCTACTGCAGGAAAATCTGCTACCCAGTCAATCATGTCTCTTTCGAGACATGATTACCTAAGCATGTATCACATATGTCACTTAACTGACTGACTCACCTAGAACTAGTAAGACGAATTTTCAAAATGAAATTTAATTTCTTGAAATTTCATGAAATTAAGTAGTGAAGTGTAACAGCTTTATATATATATATATATATATATATATATATATATTTTTACCAAGATTTTCTAAAAAAAATAATTTCATTTATTTGTGAATAAGTCCTGAAGGTTTCATTAAAATACAATTTCATTTTTGCAAGGCTTTCAAAATTAAGGTGTTTTTCACAGGAAAAAAATTAGTTGCGTAATATTACATTAAAATCTAGTAACAATATGGTTGTCTTCTGATGAAAAGAAAAAAAAAGTTTAATTAAATTAAACTTTTTTTAAAAATACTTTCACCTCGAGGAAGGTCATAATGTAAAGCAAGTGAAAGAATCTGAGGAGAATTTTATTGTGGAGAGAGGACAATAAAAAGCAATATTCCAGGAGACAGAAGACGAGGATTGAAGTTGCATTTAAGTTTTTCAAGATCTCATTTGACAGGAAATCCTAGTGATCGCTTGGGAATACCAGGTGCTGTAAGCTTGGCTTTGTGAATCGTGCAATGGATAATGGCTTGGTATTGTTAATTGCAGAAATAAGTTCATATTCTTGTTTGGTTGATCATGTTCACTTATGTGCAAATATACTTGGGAAAGTTATGAACCCACTTCTCCCCCAGCTATGGGTTAATTAGTAAGACTTGTATCACTAAACCATTATTATACCAACAAAAGAAAAAAATAATTCTGGGAATCTAAAAATGTTTCTTGCTTTAAATAATCTGAAAGTGTTGATAAGCCACAGAAAACAAAAAAACAGAAGCCAGAAGGGAGTTCCACAGGCAAGAAGTGTAAGAGAAGAAACTATTGGAATAGAACTGAAGGTTAGATATAGCAGTTTTAACTATAAAATAATGATACTTAGCTGCCATTGCACTGAGATTTGTGAAGTACCAAAGAACAAGACACATCAGAACATCATGAATATATATATATATATATATATATATCAATGTTAAAGATAAAATCAAGATTAAATATACAATTTCAGATTAATCAATTACATTATATTTAAAAAAAAACCATGCTGAAATACACAAAAATACTCTGTACAGAATAGACATCCCACCCCTGCCACATCCATCTAAGGAACCCCAAGTAATATAATCTAGTCACTAGATAAAAAAGAATACATAAAATCCGTCTAGTAACAACAGACACTCATTAATCAAATTCTTAAGGTCAGCAAACAGGACGGGTTCCCTAATCACCCCCACCCGCATGCACACATACGCACAACTGACCAAGTAATCAACCTTTTAACTAAGCACACAATTCTTCGAAATTCTAACCAAAAGATATACCCAAGCAATAAAAATGTACATCTCAACAGCTAAGGTCATTAATCAACCATTTAACTTCGCACTCTATTTCCTTCAAAATTCTAACGGTCAACACAGAAGACATATTCCCTTTATTATCAATAACCCCAACCAACCTCACACTAACAAGGAACCAAATATAGACAGTGAAGATTTCCATTCTTCTTCATTCCTCCTGAAGAGACATTGGAAACCCAATGTCGAAACAACCATATGATTGTAGAGGACACATCTATATAAAAAAAATTATGCACATATTCTAAAATATAATTTATAATAAATATTCACAGCTCTATATATATTATATATCGAGCACTGTTTTAAATTAATGTTTTGGACGTTGGAAAAAATTATTTCTTTGTTCTGTACTCACTGATATATATATATATATATATATATATATATATATATATATACTTATTTATAAATAGAACTGTGTGTGTGTCCATTACCTATAGACTCTGAAATGGCTGAACCGATTTTCTTGAAAATGTACACAGTTGTACTATAAGCATCTGCAAGTGTCTTTAGCTAGGTTTTGTGTCGAGGTACCCCTGATAAATATCGAAAATCAATAATAAAAAAAATCGTGTTATAAAAGGAGTGGTCTGATTTTAATCAAATTTGATACTCATAGACAAAGACATAAGAAACAATATTCAGAAGTTTCAAAGTTGCAGTTCTTACAATAGTGCAGAAAATCGATAATATATGTATATAAAAGGCAACATGTTTGTGTGTGTGTGTCTGTTTATCTGCCTGTATGTATTTTTTTCAGCCCTTTTATTTTAGGTTTGGCTCTAAGTAGGTATAATTGTAGTTCTTAGTCTCAGCCATGATACCATTTACTTAGAGGACTTATTTAGCCTTCAAAATTTGGTTTACAATGAAAAAACTTATTTGATATTGATACCAGGAAATCAAAACCTGACTTACATCCATTCATTTTTTTTCAGTCTACGGTTTCGCTTTAACTGGAAACAACTGTTGCTTTTTAGTCTTTCGTGCCAACGTCCAAAGAGTTTGAACTCAAGGACCATGGATTAGTTTTAAAGCTTTCATTACACCCAAGCAACGCTGGGCTATACTGCTAGTATATGTATATAACATAGAATATTTGGTATTTAAGTCAGGTAAATTCCGATAGAGACGAACTCAAGAAAACTCGATGTTAAATTTATTCATTTAATTTAACAGAGTAATATAATCTAGAAAATTTTTTAGATATTCTTCAATTTCATGGGTAATATGTTATTTAATAGCAAACCAGCTGCTCATCGGACCCAAATGATACAACAGTTAATATTCAAAATAATCCCTCACATGCCCGTATCTTTTTCTGCTTCTATATTTTTCTTTTTCTTTCTCTCTTTGATGTTTTTGAATGAGTGAGGAAATGTTTTTGTAGATTACTGTTATAAATGTCTATTCTCGATATGGGCACATATATACATATGTATAATCTGATAAGCTTAATAGCATTATCGTTGAAAGAAGAAAGGAAATCACAATATTGATACATGTTTTTTTAATCCTTTCAGAGCTTTCAGCTTACATCAGCCATTATCAAAAATGACAATTATGTTAAGTGTATTAAACAGTTTGTGGACGAACAATAGTAGTATTCTTTTTGGTTTGCATGGAAGATTTAATGAAACATGCATTAATGAAAAAATGCTGCCAAACTGCCAAAGGTAGATGGACAACAGTACAGGAGAAACAGGATCCACTTGCGTCAACAGGTCACATTTCCTGACCGGGCATCCACTGAGCCCCTGAATCTCCGCCCCCGGCAACTAGATACATTACCCAACCAAACACCAGCTGAACCCCAATACACTCCCATACAAACATGCACATCCCAGACACATGAAATCCAAACCCGTAGATCTAGTCCTCCTGTCCAAGTGCCAGCACGATTAAAGGACCACAATCTATCGAAAAGCAGACGCACAAAGCCAAAAAATTAAAGAAAAAGAAAGAAAGAAAAGGAAAAAAAAAGAAAAAAGCATATACGGACTTTACTTTGATTACTCTGAGCTGTACTAGCTTCATTCAATAATGAACTCGCACACTATTACAAACTATGGACTTTTACAGCATCACACAGACAATTAAAACTACCTTGAACTCAGTATAAACATCACTTGATAAGAGGGATGTTATGATGTATATAGCTCCGTAAAACACGGATACAAAACGGCCCCATGAAAGTGAGGCCGGCTCTGTAGGCTTACCTCCCTTAGATAAACAATACTAGATAGCTAGTGTGTTCATGTGTTATTATCGCTCACCAAAACAGACGTATTTAATACCAGAATAAAAATATCACGGTTTTCTTCTAATTTTTTTCTGATGAATTTTAATTCTTAAGTTAACAATTGAAAAATGTTTTGCATGTTCCAAGACAAATGAATTCCTTGAAATTTAAAATGAAGTAAATGTGGAATATCAGATTTCAACAAAAGTGTCTTTACCAAAATTTTTTAAATAAGAATGTTTTTAGAATAATTTAATTAATTTGTGAATACATTATGAAAGGTTCATTAAAATCTGACAATTATCTGATATTTGGAAAAAATTTTAAATCAATATGCAAAAGATGCTAAAATTTCCTATATTAATCTGACAAGATTTTAAAAAATTTTAAACATTCTAAAATTTCACATATATATATATATCCACAACATGCTTTGGTCTTTCTTCTTAAAAAAAATTCTGATGACAAAACTGTCTCATGAAGATTCAGACATTTTTTAAATTATGGTATTCCCTTTGTTTAACAAATTAGTGAAGGTGCCTAATTTTAAACCTTAGGTATTGTGAACCTGTGGTGGTAACTATAGAATAGTATATAAACTATTTTTATATTTGATTTTTGTGTATTTTTTCTTTCTAGAACATATTTATTTTAGGTTGGAATATATTTCATTATAAAATAGGGGCTCAATCAAATGAACCACAATTAATATGACTAACTGGGAAAAATCAGCAAAACAATCACATTTTATTAAGAACCCCCAAAGAAAGAAAAAAAAAAGAAAAAAGCAAGATACTTAAGGTTTAAAATGAATCCATTGAAAACTCTGGTAACGATTTCGTTACACACTGACAAAAAACAAAACAAGATTTTTTTACTAGAATTTTGAATGTGTTAGAAAGGATTTTAAATTAAAAATAATTTAAAAGTACTTTGATCTTTCCTCTTAATAATAAATATTTTGATGGAAAAACTTTGTTTTTATTAAGTTTGTGGTCTTCTGCATACTATGCTGATTTTTTTAGCAAATTAGTGAAGATACCAATTTAATATTAATTTTTATAAATAAAAAAGCTTTTCTGAAACTTATTTTTAGCATTTTCATTGAAAGTTAATGGATTAAATCTATTTTCATTAAGCAAAATAATCTTTAGTGTATTTTTCAAACAAATTATTGATTGGAATATATTTTTTTTTTAAATAGTTGATTAGCACCTGTTTTTAGCCATCTTTTATTGCAATGTAATATCCTTTATTAAGAAATTTTCCAAAAATAATATATACTTTTCTGAAAGTATATTAGCTTAGTCAATTATATGCAATAATATATTGATTTGAAAAAATCTTATGTACATCAAGTTTAAAAAGCAGAAAAAAATGGACTTTAAAACAAAATAGTAGCAATGAATTACATATCTTTCATCACCTAACAAGCACTTGTCAAGCACTGATAAGCTATTTACATGTTTATTGCTGTCCTACGAAGACTTTATCTGTTAAAATTTAATTTAAGAAAATGACGGTTAAATGCTTTTTTATAAAATTTTCAAATATTCAGTAATCTTACAAATGGTCCTATGCTAATTAAGAAAAAAAAATAAAAAGATTTTTAATTAGGTACCGCCACTCATTTTTGATACCTAAATTTTAAATTGAAGTTTTAGAAATAAAAACTTTCTTGAAGCTTTTATTTTAGTTTTAATTGAAAGCTAAATGATTAAATTTACTATTTCCAGTACACAAAATACTCTAGTGTATTTCAAACAGAAATTATATTTATTGGAATCTAAAATTTTCCAATTTTTAAAATTTTATTCAATTTTTCAGCCATTTTTGAGTGATCAACACATTTGTAAACAAAAGTTAATTCTCAGTTTTAAAAATTATAAAAATAAAATATACATCTGTGACATGTTATTTTTGGTATATTAGCAAATTTATAGTTAAATTAATTTGATTTACACAAGTAGTACTTACAGTATGAAATTTAGAATAAAACTATTTCTTAATCATGGAACGTTGATCTCTGACCTTTCCTATAAATGATATAACAATGGACAGTAAAAAAAAAAAAAAAAAAAGGCGAAAAACTTATGACAGTTGCCATGAAAATATTTATAAAAAAGACTGGGAAACAACATCGCATCAGTGAAAAAAATTACTAAATTCAAGATGCCAAATCTAGATTGATTACAGACTATTTGAATTTTATCACACAAGCACACAAAATGACATTTTTTTTTTTTTAATCATATCACCCCAAGCAAGGCGAAAACGCCACTGATGCGCAGGGGGCTACGTAAGAGTGAAAAGACTGGAAAAGAGAAAACTGGAAACCACATCCTAAACAGGAAACAAGGGATGAGCCTCTTCACCTGTTCAATAGACGTGGGTGGAGTGTGAACCGGGCGATAGATTAGTCTATCTACTCCAATTGAAGAAAAAACAATAAATAAAAGAGTGAAAAGATTGGAAAAGAGAAAGCCGGGAACCACATCCTAAACAGGAAACAAGGGATGAGCCTCTTCACCTGTTCAATAGACGTGGGTGGCCATGTCATCAATTTCAAAAACAAACAATTAATAGTTCTTGACAGATGAAATCTACAGCGGGTTCCAATAATTTATGTCACATGGATCAGTTGAAAGCAATGAAGAAAACAGAGTTGATGGTTAAAACAACTGAACCTATGTAACATAACCTGGTTATGTTACACATTTTGTGTAGCATTCTAGTTTGGAGTTCTACACTTTAACATTTTTCACTACACATTTTCATTCTTATTGCTACACATTTCAGCTAAATAACTCAGGAGTTATGAATGTCACAAAAATTCTTCACTGCTGCACAGTTCCTGTGAAGTATAATGGTTTTAATGAACAGAACTACAAATAGAAATTTCTACAAAATAGTATACATTTTAGCTATTCTGACTTCTCATGGATTTTACTGCACAAAACAATTATGTTAAACATATTTTCAGTTCATCTAGTTAAATATTCAGTTCCTCTTCCAATTTTGATATTCCTATGGACTTGTCCTTTAAAGATCTTTACATGGAATTTGACTTTATGATAAGTATGAAGTTCTGAGGCTGCTCACTTTTCTCCATATAACTGTCAGCTGACTTGAGGAAATCTTGTGTGTCACTTTCAAGCATGTTTTTTGGTCTCCAGTTCTTCAATTTCCACAAGCACGGATTTACATTTTAGCCCTGCTGCTCCTTCCTGCAGTTTGTCTTCTTAGCCTCAAGGTATTGGTTGTAAGCTGTTCTGGCATTGGAAACACCGTAGAGAAGAGCCTTAGTCATGTGAACATTCTTAGCACCTTCAACTGTGGCCAAAGTCCCCGATAACGCACTGGGTGACCCGAGTTTGCTGCTTCATATTGTCATAATTTCATTATTGACTGAGAAAACTCCACTGAGGCCTGTCCATGAAAGAGTACCAGTAATTTGTGAACAACCCTCCAGTTTTTTTTATAGTCATTGCTGCTAGACAAAGAAGGGTACAGGTAAATGTACAGATGATCTTCACGCTTGCTGAAATTCTTGAAAGCAATATTTCTAATAGCTCCCATCTTGTACACACTGATGATGTCATTAAAATCAGACTTGCTAGCTTGATTTTTGCCCATCATGTGGCTGAAAATCTGTCTTCAATTAAGCTTCTACTCGATCATCTCCAGGTTAGCAAAAAAATTAAAAATTAAAAAAAAAGCCTTTCTGCAATATTTTGAAGTAAAATTAATATTTGTTTTAACTTTGATTAATTGCAATTTAAATCAGCTTTTAAATTCATTTTTGAAAGAAAAAGTGAGAAAGAAAACAATTATGCTGTGTTGCAAGATCTGTTAATATCAATAAATGTAAAGTTTTTTTAAGTGTAAAGAAGTGAGAAAAAAACACGATTCCAATTAATTTAAATTCAGTTAGCCATACAAAGTATTTTGCTTATTAGGAATATTAAATTTAATCTATTTAAGTTTAGCAAAAATGTTTTTGCTTCATTTCCTGGGCAGAACACAAGATTTGATTTGGAAAGCTTTCATCATTATTCACATTTGGTTTTGCAGTGCAGCTGTCAGGATCTGCCTTTTCTCTGGATCCTAGTTATAGGTGTTAGTATTTAACATGTTAGTTAATGTTAACAAAACAAATGTGCCAATTTACATCAAAGGTAGCAGATGGGGTGATATGTGTATATGCACATTGATATGTTTGTTTTGTTTTAAAGGCATATCAACCCATCTTGGGTCATTTAACGCCAAATCAAATAATTAAAAATCAAACAAAAAGTTAAGAACAATTTCAAGAAGTTTGTATATTTAACAAATATACAAACAGACATATATTTAACAAACAGACTTATATATTTAGACAAATTCATAACACATTTTAAATTAATAAAATATTTTATAAAAATGTATATATTATTTTGGCTGTTTAAATGTTATGGCATATCAACCACCACAGCCGTTGACATGTAACGTTGATATTGTTATATACTTATGACAGTGAAGGTAATTTTTTTTTATAAAATATTCTCCATTATTGAATATTTTTTTAATAAGGGAGTTTACATTTTTAATGTCAAAATCCAAATAATGTAAATTTTCTATAAGAATAAAAAAAAATCATTTTAAGGAATATCAAGTTGTTAATTTAGGCATGACTAATTTTATAAGCATTTTTTATTACAAATACTTTTTTTTTTTTTTTCCTAAACTGAAGGGTGATTAAAAAAAAACTTGAAATATGAAAATCAGCTATTTCAGCTTAATGAAATTTATGGAATAAAAGTCTTGTACAAAGAGACAAGAATAGGACTTTCTTTCCCCTCCTTATGTACAAGTTGATAAACTGGACATTGAAGACAAGATCAGACTTCAACAGGAACTTGAACATAATGCTTTGGTAGAATTAATGAGATAAGAGGTCACTTTTTTTTCTCTGCTGTGAGTGAATAATTATATGAAGTTTTCACAAAATGAATCTAGAGTAATTTAGTTTTAATTTTGATTCTTTGAAGAAATTACAAGTAGATCATGGTTCTGATATATTAATTTACAAATAATTAAGTTTTAAATGTCTCATTATTTGCTGATGTGACTTTCTTAGATTTTTGGAACATGGTGCTGACAATTTTGAAACAAAGTAGCCAATGAATTTTAAAAAAAAATAAAATAAAAAATAAATCAATTTATATGTTTTAAATGACATTTGTTGACATATTTTGGTTCCAAATGAGATTCTGATTTGGAACTAAAATGAACAACTAAATGTTGATCATAACTCAAGAGAATGTTTTACATTTGGCAACAAAATTTTTAGCAAAATCAATTGCTAGAAAAAAAATGTCAGAGTCTATATTCACATAAAAATTTATTCAAAAAAATTTTAGATCTTACTTTCAGATTCCTCGATCAATTTAGCTTATTTGTATACTACAAATACTACACATAATTTTGTACAGTTTCTGCTCAACTTAAGTCTTGAAGTTATTTTTTTATCTGTGCTATAAAATAACATGTTCTTTAAAATTCATAAGGGTGCTTCATATGTGGAGCCATGGCTAACTAAATTACTGCATAATGAAAAACATGAATTTATAAGAATTTTTTCATGTAGCATACTCCATATTACAACACGAGAAAAAAAGTGTTTTAAAAATACAGACCAAGTCCAAAGTTATTGTCCATCATGAAAAGAGGCATATATGAGAGTTGAAAACAATATTTACAAAAAGAATGTTTCTGGGAAGCAGTATACAATGGTGCAAGTAATGTTAAATTTCAAGTAGTAGAAAAATCAATAGTCAGGAAAATTATCAACATCAAAGAGTTCATATTAATATATAATAATTTATTCAGAAAATTTAGATCTTGCTAACAGATTCCTTGACCAATCGAGTTGCTTTGATATAAGTTAAACACTTTTATTGATGATTTTGCACAATTCCGGCAACGTTTTTTTTTTGTTCAACTCTAGTCTTGGCGACATTTTTCTGTCTGCAATACAAAATGTTCCTTAAAAGATCATGTGTTTATTTTTGAAGTCATGATGGCTGAACTAAATTACTGTTTGCTGAAAAATATGAACTTCTTTTATGGCACATAATTCAGATCCAATCTTATGAAAAGACAATGTTTTAAAAATATAGTCTTTATATAAAAAGCAATAAACATTTCTGTAGAGTTGTACATAATTTTGAATGGCTTCATCAATTTCTTCTGTATACCTCTGACACTTCAACTGACAATTTTGCAGTTGCTGATCAACTTTAATCTTGTAGCTATTTTTCTGTCTTGATACAAAATAACATGTTCCTTAAAAATCATGAATGTTTCTTCACATATGGAGCCATGGCTGAACTAAATTACTGTATACTGAAAAACTAATTTATAAGAATTGTTCATGTAGCATACTCCATATTCAATTACAACACAAAAAAAAGATAGACAATAAAATTTTTAAAATACACATTAAGTATAGAAAGCAGTATTTTTTTGTAAAGGTGTACATAATGTTGAATGAGAATATTCAACACAGTTTTAATCATCCAACATTTGGTCAGATATAATGCCTGATAAAATGTTCTGTGCTATATTCTACTTTAAATAATAAAATCATGCTTTGTGTGGTTCAGATGAATGCAAGAGTTTTATCAAGTAGGAGTGAATCATTTATGGATGTGACATTACATCTGACAAATATCAGAAATCTTTCTAGAATTACCACCTTTATAAACTGGGGAAAAATAGTCAGTCAACACACAATGGCTTATTTTCAGGTGTTTCTATGTTTATTTCTAAATTGTCACTTGGTAAAAGTGCTGCTCCACACACTTCAGAAGAAAAGGTTTCCTCTCTTTTGTGAATTTGAATATGCTTTTTTAAATTAGAATTCTGTGAAAATGCTGATCCGCACACTTGGCAGACAAATGGTTTTTCTCCCGTGTGTATTTGTAGGTGTCGTTTTAAATGGGAACGACGTAAAAATGATACTTCACAGATTTGGCAAGCAAATGGTTTCTCTCCTGTATGTATTTTCATATGAGCCAAAAGGCAAGAGCCATTTGAAAATACTAATCCACATATATGACAACAATATGGTTTCTCTCCAGTGTGTATTCGTAAATGGTTTTTTAAACCAGAACTCTGTGAAAATGCTGATCCACATACATGACAAGAAAATGGTTTCTCTCCAGTATGTACTCGTACATGTTTTTTTAAATATGCACTTTCTGAAAATGACGATCCACACACTTCACAAGAAAATGGTTTCTCTCCAGTGTGTATTCGTAGATGTTTTTTTAAACTGGAACTTACTGAAAATGCTGCTCCACACACATCACAAGAAAATGGTTTCTCTCCTGTGTGTGTTCGCATGTGGTTTTTTAAACAGGAACTGTCAGAAAATGCCCCACCACACATTTCACAAGAGAAAGGTTTTTCTCCTGTGTGAATACGCATGTGCTTTTTTATACTAGATTTCACTGAAAATGTTGCTCCACACAATTCACAAGAAAATGGTTTTACAAGGGGTTTTCGCGCATGATTTTTTAAACCAGAACTCACAGATAATTCTGATCCCCCTACTTGAGAAGGAAAAGATTTTTCTCCACTGTTTGCCTGCATGTCTCTTTCCAAATTTCAACTGCGAAATTATAATTGATATTCGCCCGTTATTGCAAGTTCTGTCTTCATATGTATTTCCTGTTGGTCAATTTTTAACCATGTGTTGTGATATGCTTACTTGAAAACAAAAAAGCGATCTCATATGTCTTTCAGTTTTCTGAAAATGTTGATCCCACTTTTCACAAAACGTTTTCTCATCAGTGGCTTCGCATGTGTCTTTTTAAACTTGAAATCTGTGAAAATACTGATCTGCAGCACTATTGTTGCTGGCTGTGGAATTTGAAACAAATTTAGCAACAAATTTGAAAGAATGAAGAAATATTTTTTCATGGGCTTATATATGAATATCTAAATAGAAATGCTGCAAAAATGCACATCCAAACATTTTGACATTGTGCTTTTTCTTTAAATTGTTTCTGCCATCTTCACCTGGTATTGATACCTGTAAATAGAAAGATATGAAAGAAAATAATACACACATTATTTGCAATTATTAAATTACAACTCAAATGGAAGATAACATTAATACAAAAATAGCTACCTTTGCCTTTATCGCCATTATTTCTAATACAAGACAGTTGTTTACATTAAGATATAACCAAACAATTTAGGCAATCTTGGACCTTCCTGCCTGCAAAAAAATGAAATGTCAAATGATATTTTTCCTCCTTGATATTGCTATTATTTTAACTACCTTCACTCCCTCTATAATGTTGGTTTTATAAAGCAACTAATAATAAAACCTAAACATATTAAAGTGAATAAGGACAGTCAGTCAGTTAAGTGCCATATGTGAAACACGCTTGGGTGATCAGGTCTCTGAAGAGAGATGACTGACTGGGCAGAAGATTATCCCACAGTAGGTTGCCATTGCTTTCTGCAGTGGATTGGTTGCCAGCCAAGGCTATAGAACCCAATCTGTCGTGTTATTTAACCCATAACTGGAAGGAATGGGCGGATTAATACCTTTCCCAAGGGTATTTGCGAGTAAGTGAATGCAATGAATTCAGCTGGAATTTGAACTCGGCTCCCCGATTTCTCGTTCCAAGCTGATATCCAATGCACCACAATGCACATCCCCTTAAGGACAACAACAATAATAAACACGATTAGATTATTTGCACTATTTATGTTTCTTTATTGGAAAAACTAGCAAAACATTGGTTAATTGATTCAATCTTTATAAACTAGTAAATAAGGATTTCCTGATAGTTGGTTAACTTAGTAAATGTTTATAAATTTATAAACAAGAAATTGTTCTCAAAATTTATTTTTATAAACTGGTAGACGATAAATATTGTATTAGTTTTTAGAATGTAAATATAAAATTATTCTTGTAAATAAAAAAATCTAAGTGTTTAATATTTTTGTTGTAAATTCTCAACAAAAAACGTGTATAAATTTACTTTCATCGTGTTTAGGTTTTATTACAATTTTAGTCATTGCTTTTTAAAAACAAACATTTCCGAGGAGTGACGGTAGTTAAAATAATAGCAGTGTCAATGGAAAATCATCCTTTTGATACACTATTTTTTTGCATCACAAAATGTCAAATATTATATAGTATACTTAGGAATGCCAAGACTGCACTTAAACAGTTACAATGCCATGTAGTAGGTGATCCATATCAACTAATCCATCATCTATCAACATTGTTGACTTGCTGATGTCCAACTACCAGCTGCATTTTGCATTGTTTGAAGAGACAGATAAGTTACTGGAGACATTTCAGCTATTTCAAGAAAACCCTACAATCAAATGAGGCAATTACATTGCAGTACCTACTGGATCCATTATACATACTTCTCATACATTATACAGCTGTCTAGCATCATTTTCACTTGATATATTACAAAATATGAAGTCACTTATTTCATAGGGTTTGACAGTGCAAAATTGAAGAAAAATCAATTACCCCAACTATTGCAGTCTCTGTAAAATATTTTACTCATATCATTCAGGAAATACTTTCAGTATAATCTTCAATTCATAACATTAAAGATGTGTTTACAAAATGAAAAATGAAACCATTTCAAAACTTTTCGTGAGAAGGATGCAGAGATGTTCACAACCTGAACACACGGTTGAATATGAATCCTTTTTTATATCTAATTTTTTCTGTAGTTTTTTTTTTTTTTTGCTTTAAGGATTAGTGTTTAAATCCATCAGTGGATTAAAATATTTTTAAAACTTTGTAAATTATAAAAAAAAAAAAAAAAGAAAAAAAAAAGAAAATTCTTTTAAAATTTCATTAGTTATCGAAAAAAATTTTTTTCTTCAGACTATAATGTCCTTAATTTTTATTATTGATTCAAGCAATTAAAAGCTTATCAAATTAAATATAATTCTTACTTTCAAAAATTCTAAGTAAAATTGACAATTCTTTGAGACATAACGGATAAAGAGACAAAAACTTATCTGTGACAGTAATGCACAAGATGAGAATGCCAATCCAAATAAATCAGCTTATAATAGTTTCTCATTTCTAAAGCTTAGCCTGAAATTATCACAAGTCTGGCTGAAATTTGAGAAGACTGAATATACAGCTGAAACTAATTTTCTGCACTCTCCTAATAGATTTAAGTAAGCAAATGTAATGTTTTTCAATTTCTAATATATGTAAAGAAATATAAAAAAGCAAAAAAAATAGTTAACTGATACTTTTACTATTTGTCTATACTTCTAAGATGAGATAGTATTTACATTGTTTAGTGTCATGGGTCCTTACCTGTAACTCCAGAATGAACTCTTCCTAACACTATATATACTACATCTCTCAAGAGACGGGAGGGAGGGGGAGTCAAGTTGGTAGTAGTTCACTCCAACCCAGACTGAAAATCATAAACACCTTCCACATTTTGTATTGCTATTTTTACTCTTGTGGTTGTATTGTTCTTTTCAGACCTTAACCTGGTCCACAACACTGACTGTTGTCTTGATCTTTGTTGCCATGTTTACGACGTTTAACAAATTGTTTATTTTAACTTTTAAATTAAAATTAATTTCTCTAAGAGTTTATACTTCTGTGATGAAGTAGTATTTACATTATACTGTTTGGATTGTTGCCATGTTTATAACATTTCAAATGTTGTACACTCTGGCCTTACTCAGGTGCTAGGAATTTTGAACAGAAACCTTTATTGTGATCATTGAAGTATATTATTTTCATTTCATGTGTAATGTCACATGGCTCAGTGGATATAGGCATTGGTTAGTTTCAGTGACTTGACCCAAGTAGTTTTGAGTTCAATATTTGGCTACAGCAGTAGTGAACAAATAACTTAGAGAATTGAGTTAAAGGGAAATAAAAAAGTGAGTGATGTATTATGTTTTTCATTCCAGGTACCTCGGCTAAATTGCTAAAAAACAGCATAGTATGAATAAAAAAGGTCCCAAATTTAATAAAAACTTTTTCCATCAAAATGTTTATATTATCATCAAGAGAAAAGATCAAAGTAACTTAATTATTTTTTTTTAAAGATTTTTTAATCCCTTCTAACATTTTCAAAATTTTGGCAGAAAATCTTGTTTTGATTTGAGTTAGCGGGTAACCAAAACATTACAACTGTTTACAATGGAAAACGTAATGATGTCATCACCCCAATTTTTCCCCTGGTGACGAACATGTTAATTTGGCAATTCTTGCAAAATTCAATTGTTGGATTTTAATGAAACTTTCAGTACTCATTCACAAATGAATGAAATTATTTTTGAAAGTATTATTTTTTTTAAATCTTGGTAAAAATCTTTTTTTTACCTGTTATCCTCCTCTCCATATAAATGCATGAAATTTTAATAAATTTCAGTTTTGTGGTCTATAATTTTGTTAGTTAATGCAGGACTCATTGGAGAATATAAATCATCTATTTTTTATTTTAAATTTACAAACTATCCGAAAATCTGCTCCGAAGAATAAAATAAAAAATGTAATAAAAGTGATATTATTTAATTTCATAAGCTTTTAATTGCTTGAATAAACAACAAAAATTAAGGACATTATAGTCAAAAGAAAAAAAAATTTTCAATTACTAATGAAATTAAAAAAATTTTTGTTTTTTATATAATAATTAATAAAATTTTAAAAATATTTAAAAAATCTTTAAATAACTGTTGCGGTTAGAGTTTTAGTTAAGAATTGATGATTATATTGCCTATCAAAAGCTGAAAAGTTTAATAAAAATTGTTCTGCACCCATATTTTTTTTAAATAATTTAAACTTTTTTGTGCATTTGATTTTTTCTTTTTGTATGGTAATTTCTATGTGCAAATTGAAAAGTCAGAATTTCCTCCCTTACCCGAAAGAAAATTAGTATAATTTTGTCACTTATAAATGCCATACATTTTTATCTCTAATCAAGAACTTGTCAACAAATTCTTGATTTATGAGAGACAGGTCAAAAAGTTCAAATCAGTGATTAAGAAATAGTTTTATTCTAAGTTTCATGCTATAAATAAGTAATATTTCTGTAAATCAGATTAAATCAACATAATTTTTCTAATTTTCCAAAAATAATGTCACAGATGTATATTTTATTTTTGCAAGATTTTTTAAAACTGAAAATTAACTTTTGTTTACAATGTGTTGATCGCTCAAAAATGGTGGCAAAATTAAAAAAAAACAAAAAAACTTTAATATTCCAATCAATATAATTTCTATTTTAAATAAACCAGTGTATTTTGCAAACTGGAAGTAATAACGTTTTATGAGACTAACTAATACAATTTTTTTAAAAGTATTTTCACCAAAGCGGAGCGGAAACTTATGCAAACAAAAACAAAAAATATTTTTACCAAAAAAAAAAAAAATATATAAAAAAATAAAATAAAAATAAAGTTCATTTGTTAATAAGTCCTGAATTTTTTTACTTAAAATCCGACAATTATTTGTTTTTGTAAGAGATTCCATGTCAATGTTTCCACTGGAAAAAAAAAAAAGGCGCCAAACTACTAGTTGTAAATAAGTAAACGTAAAAAAAAGCAACATTTCCAACGTGCTAGAAAGGGTTAAAAAAAAAAATTTTCAAAAATACTTTGGTCTTTGACAATGAAACTGTTTTTATTTAGTTTGAACCTATTTTTCTTCATGCGATACTTTTTTTTAAAGCGAATCTGTAGACGTAGCAGAACTAAACATAAATAACACGGCGATTAGGACAATCAGTGAAAAGTAAGTCAAATTTTTGTTTGACGTTAAAATCGCAGGACGTTTTTAATATGAGGAACTATATTTGAGTTAACACCGTTTCTAGTCCCGCAGTAAATAATTTCTCAACGCTGAATTAATAAAAAGTTTCATTTAAATAAAAAGGAAATAAAAATTAACGAAAATACCCCCTTGAAAGAATTATGTACCAAAAAGACTTATGATTCTAAAATTTGTTTAACATATCTAATTAACGAATACTATTTGGGGTAAACAAAAAAGAATTTTAGAAAAAAAAAATGAATACGAAAAAATTAGAAAATAAATGAATTAAAAAAAGTAAATTAATTAAATAAATATTTAAATAGGTTAAAAATATCCATTTCCAATAAAAGAGTCGCCAAAATACAGACGATTTTTTTGTTCATTCAATTAAACGTCAAACTCAAATATATTCCCAACTGATATCGTAATTTTTCGCGAGTTGAAATAAATAAATAAATAAATAAAAACCCGCAAGTAACATTTTTTAGCTGTCAAAAAAGAAAAAATGAAATTAATACTTACGGTTTTCTTTCGCCTTATGATTTGATTTCCTTATCACCATTTAGTAATGGAGAAAAAGAAAACACTGAGAAAATTTTAAATAAACTTATTTTTTCGAGTTAAATTAAATGTAAAACAAAACAGCCATTGTCTGCAACTGATGCAAATGTTGAAAGAAGAGCGCAATTCAAAGGGAGACAATTTATAGAAGCCATAAGGAAAAAAAAATTGACAATGTCTTAATTTTTTTAACTTTTCCTTTCAGGATTTGTATTTTAATACAATTAAAATTCACTAAATGGAATACCATTTATAAGTGAAGAACTGATGAAGTTATATCATCTTTTTTTTATTTTCATTCATCAAAAACAAAATGGATTTGGCATAAAAGAGGTGTAGTCCAGTATTTACGCAAGTCATTATTTCCGTTTCCACTAAAAATCAAATAAATAAATAAATAAATAAATAAATAAATAAATGCGGTCTCCCCGCCCCCGAAATAAAAGCAAAAAATTTAAATAAATAAATAAAAATAAAAAATACGCTACCCGCTGTTCAAGAGAAGAATAATTCAGGAAATCATCCAATTAAAAGAAATTTCATTAATACTGAAAGTTTGTAGTAATGTTAGGAGAATCAGTTACCCCACTTTTATGTACGAAAAAAATATTGCAGATGTAATTTCATTAAATAAATAAATAAAAATTGGTGCAGTATAAAATGTGACTATTTAGTCCACTCCAGCCTTACCGAAAATAATTCAATAAAGCATAAAAAATATTTTTTTCAAATTTATGCTGAAATAAAATACATTTTCTGATTTTTATTCAGTTTTTATTTGTAACAAGATTACTTTTTTAGGTATGTTTGAAGAATCCAAAAATTAAAGTTTTGCCATTATTGAGTCTGAACATTTTTTTAACAGAATCTCTAATTTTTCTTTTTCGTTATGATTGTTTGATTATTTTTTTAATCCATGACAAAAACACAGTGGATAAAATACCAGTTTTATAAGGTTAATTGAATAAATTATTGTGTTAATTATTTCAGTCTGATATTGAGGTGTATATATTTGATAAGTGAGTTTTATGTACCTCCACTAATTCACTGAAAAAAACAATATAGTAAGGAGAAAAATGCCCCAAACTAAAAGTTTTGTCTATCAAAATGTTTATGTTATTATTAAGAGGCCAGATGAAAGATCAAAGTATTTTATAATCTTAAAAATTTATTTAATTCTTTCTAACACATTTATTTTTTTTTATTGGATATTATTATTGTCTTAATTTGACATTAAAATTTGAATTAAAGTTCCTTGAATTTGCAATGTTTAATTTGTTTCTTTTTATTTATAAAACTGGGATTTTGTCCTATTAGCTTTATTTTTCAAGGAAGTTCAAAAAGAACTGACCAATAGTACCAATTCTTTATAAAGATTTTATAATCTTCTTCCAATTTTGTTTAGTTTAGTAAATTTAACATCAGAATTATTGGAAAAAAAATTCACTATGTACAATCAAATATTTTGATGACATTAAACAGGTAATAATAGAAAATAAAAAGAATGTATTAAACTCAAAATTATCAATATACTTCTAATGTAGTGTCACAAATAAAACTGATTTTATTAAGTTTCAGAAAAATGATATTCTTAAATCATTTTTGTTATATAAGTTTAACGACAATAATAGCAAACCAAATTTCTGGTAATTAGTACTATAAAAGCTTCCCATGATGATTTTTGTACAGGCAAAAAATAAACTGCTGTAAGAGTGGTGGGGAGAGGTTGTCATCATCATAGTGTTATTAATTTTGACTATGGTGAAGTGTTACTATTGTTAAGAAGGAAAGAAAGGAAGGAAGAGTGAAAGTGAAAAGGAAGTGAAAAATTTAAATTAAAAAAACAAAAGAGAAAAATTTAAATAAAATTAAAAAATTAAAAATAAATATAATTAAAAGCTGAATTAAAATTAAAGAAAGAAAGAAAAAACGAAAAAAAGCAAATGGAGAGGAAAACAATGGAGGAAACTGAAAAACAAAAGAATGAAAACGTTAAGCGGAAAAATTAAAAAGAAATAACTAAAATGAGAGTGTTATGTCTTGTATCTCGCAGTTCCAATGCTCAGTACATAGTGTAACATAATGGAGTCCCGACATAATGAAACTTGTTTTTCTCTCTTGCTCTTTTTAACTGCTCTTGATTTACATAGTTCTTTTGTTTCTCTTTTCTACTTTTTATTGAAGACCTTCATCTTTCTTCATCCTCTTCCTTGTCAGTTTTTTCTTCTTCACTTAATGTTTATTTCTTGTTCATCCTCATCACTGTAGCTTTTTCTCTCTCTTCTTGCTCCTGCATTCTGAAAGAAAGAAAATGAATTATGAAGGAAAAAGAAAAGGGAAAATTTATTAAAAAAAAAGAAATAAAAGAATAAAAAAATAAAAGAACAAAACAAAAACAAAAAATAAGAAAAAAGAAAAAGAAAAGAAAGTAAATGAATGAAGCAGGTGGGAAAGAAAGGGGAAATTCAAAAGTAAAACTAATAAAAAAGAAAATGAATATAAAGGAATAGGAAGGAAGGAAGGAAGGAAGGAAAAAAAAAGGACAGAAGGAAGGAAGGAATGATGGAAGGCAGGAGGGAGGAATGAAGAACAGAAGAATGAAAAGACAGAAGGAAGAAAGGAAGGAGGAAGGAAGGACAGAAAAAAGAAAGGACAGAAGGAAGGAAGAAAGGAAGGACAGAAGGAAGGAAGGAAAGAATGATGGAAAGAAGGAAGGAAGGAGGAATGACGAACGGAAGAAAGAAAAGACAGAAGGAAGGAAGGAAGGAAGAAAGAATGGAAGAAAGAAAAGACAGAAGGAAGGAAGGAAGGAAGGAAGGAAGGAAGGAAGGAAGGAAGGAAGGAAGGAAGGAAGCAGAAAAGCTTAGATTAGGAAAATTAAAAACTGATAACATGTTGAGTGATATTACAAGTAGAGAGAAAATAATCTTTCTAAACTTATTCTGCTTATTTTCTTTTCCGCATGAGAATAAAAACAAACCCCTTTATAATATCAAAAAGAATTAAACCATTTTGATAATTTAATAGAAAACATTTATATATTGAGATTGAAATTCTGTTCTCATCATATTTCTCTTCAGAAATATGATGCTTTTTTATTCTTGTATCATCAGCTTTGTTATGGTTTCTTAGTTACATTCAAACTGAATGACTGCAGTCCGAAATATCTTATAGAAAACCTATTAAACGTATGACTAAAAGATTTGCCACATTTTTAACTTCGGGATAATGTCTTTTATCAAAATAAATTATGATAATCACAGAAAAACATCTTTTAGTTTTTGCAATAATATTAATTGTATTTTTAACTGTTTGGATAGTTTTGTGTACGACATGTTTATGATAATTTCTAATATTGATTGTGGGTCAGTTTTGTTGTCATGTGAGTGAAAAGTAAAAGCAGAAAAGACGTCTCTTCCTTTGGGAGACAATGAATGAAAGCAAAATGGAAGTCGTGAGTTTACATTGTTAAATTAATCTTTTCATTTGAAAGTACAACAGGTATAATTTGCTTTTACACTTGTTTCACACAGCAGACAGATTTTTTTCAAACTTTGTAGTTTTGGTGTTGGAAGAAGTTTTCTTGTGTCATTTTTGCCATCATTTAAATCAAATCTACCATCCGCCCGTGCATTGAATACTGCTGCCATATCTGGTCGGGTGCCCCTGCTGTTCTCCTCGGGCTTCTCGATAAGGTTCAGAGGAGGGTCTGTAATGTGATAGATACCGACTTGGCAGACCGCCTGCAGTCTCTCTCCCACCGGCGAGACGTGGCTTCCCTGTGTCTCTTCTATAAATACTTTCACGGCTTCTGCTCCGATGAACTTAGATCACTGGTGCCCCCTAAATACGAATTTGCACGAGATACTAGATTAGCAACTAGATCCCACCCTTTTACAGTGAAACCGATAAAATGCAGCCGTAACTTCTACTCCAACAGTTTCTTTCCTCGCACTTCCCGACTGTGGAATTCTCTTCCAAACGATTGCTTCCCCGACGGCTACAATCTCCAGGAGTTTAAATGTAAGGTCAATACACACCTCCTAACACACTAACCTGCTCCCATTCTATCAAGCACTCTTCCCATCTGCCCGACCCTCATCCTCGCTATCCTTACTCATCTGTCACCTTTCTCCTGACATTCCCTATGTCTATCCACTCCTTCTCTTTACCTTCCCCTATGTAGCCCCATGTGCAATAGTGGCAGTGGAATGCCTTGCTTGGGGTGAGATGATTAAAAAAAAAAAAAAAATTTTTTTTTTTCTTTTTAAAAAGTTAGTTAAAGTTTTTTTTTATTCAGTAACTTCTCAAAGTTGTGTTATAATCTTCCTAAAACCAGATCGTCTGATTCATGTTATACAAATTTTCACTACTGACTGAATGTAAACACTCTGAAACTGTATAGATTAAATAAAAGACTAACTTTGCCTTCAATGCATCCTAACCCTAACCCTGCTACATTGGGTAGGGATGTGTTGTAGGGATTAAATAAAAGTACGAAATAAAATAAACATAAAAATCTCCCAGGAGTCCTCTAGCAGGAAAGACAATTGACACATGTGCAAAAAGAGAGGCTTCCTGGTGCCAAAAATAAACTCCATCTTTTTCTCTGTTGAACTTTGGATGGTAAAGATGTGCCAAACTGTTCGGGAAGGAATTTCCCCAACAAGAGGTTGTTTGAACCAAAAATAAAATCAGTGTCCAAACTGTCCCTCTAGTGTCTCTGTATCTTTTCTTTTCTCTTTGCCTATTTATTTCAGCAGCGAAAGCTATTTAACAAGTTTTGGATGTTTAGGCGAAAGAATCAACCCAGCAGTAATAGCCATAGCATTTCATAAAACTCAAGGCTGAACTAAAAACTTTGTTAACTGCACATAGGCTCCTCACATAGGTTCCATTTCACTTACATACGTAAAGAAAAATACAATCCAGAATTTTTACCAATAGCATTCCCTCCCGCCTAAAGAAACAAAGAAAAATTAAAGTCAATCTGAACCTAATAAAAGGATATAAAAAACCATCAAGGGTATTTCTGATCTGTCCCGGAAAAAGATATACATCAATACGAGGTAGTTAAGTGGTTTAGGCATATGTAACCGGATAGGTCAATCTAATACATAGACGTAATTGTCATATGCAGTATCCTGAGACATAGGCATAGATCTCTAGTGGAAGATGTCTCGATCTCTCTCACTCACTCTGGACGTTCTTGCCCTTTGTCTGTATTTATGATTGACACCAGCCAATCGTATTGAGGAAGAACCACGGTGTATACATATTCATTAAATCAATTTTTTGGCAGTCAGCCGACATACCAGCTATGATTCAAAACTCTCATCAACAGCGACTTTCCATCACCAGTGACCAGCCTTTGAGATTTGAAAAAGAAATCACTCCACCAGCGGTCAAGAGCGAGGAAAAAATTTACTTGCCCTAAAATTATTTTACTCAACCGACTCCATTTTCTTAATAGTCACCTTACATAAACAAAACATGAATCACTGACAGAAAACAAAAACTGAAATTTAATTAAAATTTCAAATGTGTTAGAAAGGATTTAACAACAAAATTTGATCTGGCAACAGAGACATTTTGGCTCCACTCTGGAAGCATAAATTAAATGAATGTTTACACTGACAGGAATGATAAAAGTGAGACCAAAGAGTTCAATAATGTCAGTGTAGGTCATTCTAAGTAACTTGTGAATCTTTAATGGCATACTTTTGGGTCGTAAAAGGAATCAAATTTCCTTTTTTTATATTTGAAGGGACACATTTCATTGCAAGATTTTTAATCAACCACGGGCGAGTAAAGCAATAAACTTTAATCGCCCGCCCAATTAAGTTTTTAATCGACTGAGTCGATTGAGTGAGTGAAATCTCAAAGGCTATCACCACAGAAATTCACAACTCACTCTCTCTTTTACCATACGCCTCCACAGATGACATTTTGTGACTCTACTTGTTTCTTTCTTTCAACGAGAGACATTCACACCAATTTATCACTTACATTATTTTTTAATACAGTGATTTATCGGCTCGGAGCGAGAAACCAGGGAGCCGAGTTCGAATTCCAGCTGAATCCATTGTATTCACTTACGCGCAAATACCCTTGGGAAAGGTATTAATCGTTCTCTTCCTTCCAGTTATGGGTTAAATAGCAGGACAGATTGGGTTCTATAGCCTTGGTCGGCAATCAGTCTACCACAGAAAGCAATGGCAACCTACTGCGGGATAATCTTCTGCCCAGTCAGTCATGTCTCTTTCGAGACATGATCGCCCAAGCGTGTATCACGTATGGCACTCAACTGACTGACTGATTTATTTCTAAACCTCCATTGTTTCTACTTTTTTCTGCCACCATACGTTTTATACATCATAAATGTTTATGACATGAAAATCGCTTGTGAAGCTATGAGGGATATATAGTTTAGTATTTAAGAAATAGTTATATTAGTTATATTAATAGTTCATATTTATATTAATAGTTATATTAGTTAACAAAGAAGAGAAAAACATGCACAAATTCAAATCAAAGAACGTGACATATGATATGGCTGATGTGTGCGTGTCTGTGTGTGTGTAATTATATGTATCAACTTTCAGTTGTCTATATTTGTTTATACTTCTGAGATGAGGTGGTATTTTTTTTATAATCATATCGCCCCAAGCAAGGCATTTTACTTCCACTGTTTTGCAGGGGGTTACATAGGAGGAAAGTTATGAGAAAGAGTGACAGGTTATAGGGGGTGTCAGGAAGTGGGTAAGAGAAGGATGAGAATACTGATAAGAGTGGAATGGACAGAGAAAGGAGCATCAGAGAGAGGATGCAGGTTAGTGAGATAGGAGATGACTATTAACTTTACTTTTAAATTCTTGGAGATTGTAGCTGTTGGGGAAGTAAGTAAATTCCACAGGTGGGAAGTGCGAGTAAAGAAGCTGCTGTAGTAAAATTTGCGTTTACATTTTATTGGTTTCACAGTAAAAGGGTGGGACCTAGTTGCTAATCTTGCGGCTCGAGTAAATTTATATAGGTTAATACATACATTCATATTTATTAACAACTATATAAATTATATTATCTTCACATGTATTAACAACTATATAAATTAATTTATCTTCATATCTATTAACAACTATATAATTCATTTATCTTCATATTTATTAACAACTATATAAATTCATTTATCTTCATATGTATTAATAACTATATAAATTCATTTATCTTCATATGTATTAATAACTATATAAATTCATTTATCTTCATATTTATTAACAACTATATAAATTCATTTATCTTCATATGTATTAACAACTATATAAATTCATTTATCTTCACATGTATTAACAACTATATAAATTAATTTATCTTCATATATATTAACAACTATATAAATTCATTTATCTTCATATGCATTAATAACTTTCAGTTGTCTATATTTGTCTATTTATTTATACTTCTGAAATGAGGTGGTATTTACATTGTTTGGTCTGTTGCCCTCATATTTATTGCCATGTTTACGACATTTCGGCTGTTGTACACTTTGGCCTTCTTCAGGTGCTAGGAATTTTGTACCAAATACTTTATTTTGATCACTGGGGTATATCATTCTCATGCGATGCCACTTTTGGATTCCCTGTAGTTATCTCCCTTTAACTCAACTCTCTAAGGTATTTGTTCATCATTACTGTAGCCAGGTATTGAACTCACAACTCTTTGGGTCATGTCACTGGAACTAACCAATGCCTATATCCATTGGGTTTTGAGGAGTTGAGTTAAAGAGAGATAACTACATGACATCCAGAAGTGGCTTCACACATGGAATGAGAATAATATACTCCAATGATCAAAATAAAGGGTTTGGTTTGAAATTCCTAGCACCTAAAGAAGGCTGAAGTGTACAGCAGCTGAAACATTGTGAATATGAATATCACAATAAAGATGAGGACAACTGTCCGAAATATGTAAATAATCATTTTTTTGTTATACTGAATTGAAAGGCAATATTAAAAAATCTAGTTTAATGTAATATTTAGAACTTGTCATGTCTCTTACATTTTCTACAAAACAGATGTTGACTGCTTGATGACCAAAAGCCAACTTCATAAATGCAGTTTTTGTATTGGTTTTACACATACACCCGCTTTAACCAAAATGAACAATATATTTTATCCAATCAAAGCCACTCCCATTCAAAAACCAAAAACCTTAATTTTGACCCAATTGACAGCTATATATATACAAATTCAAACAGTTCCAAACCAAAACCAGCATTTGATATCAACGTTGGGACACTGAGATGAAAATGCCACTAACGATAACAGCTACCACCAATGTTCATTTCACTTCTGGCTGAAGTCCTATCATGTTGAATACACTGGTTCTTGCTCGATCACCGAAGTTAAGCAACGTTGAGCCTGGTCAGTACTTAGATGGGTGACCGCTTGGGAATACCAGGTGCTGTAAGTGTTTAGTGATGGATGTGCATTGTGATGCAGTGGATATTGGCTCGGAAAGAGAAATCGGTGAGCCGAGTTCAAATTCCATTTGAATACCCTGCATTCACTTAAGCACTGGTACCCTTGGAAAAGGTATTAATCCATCCCTTCTCTCCAGTTATGGGTTAAATAACAAGGGTAGGACTTGGGGACCCTGCCCTTAAAAACAAATCCCAATGAATCTTGATACTCGAAAAGAAAAAAGTATTACTAAACACAAAGCTTATATAAAAATGCAACAATAAATTGCTGAAAGAAAAAGATATCAACAGCAATAAATAAATAAAATTTAGTTGGCAATAAATGACCTGCTGAGGTTGATTTGCCATAAAAACAAAACAACCAACAATCATTTCACTTCAAATTTCACCACTCTCTTTCCCTGTTGCCTTAGCAACAGCAACAGATGTTACTAGTTTTTGTATGTATATATTTATTCCAGTTGAATTCATTGCATTCACTTACGTGCAAATACCCTTGGGAAAGGTATTAATCCATCTCTTCCCTCCAGTTATGGGTTAAACAACAGGACAGACTGGGTTCTATAGCTTTGGCTGGCAACCGGTCTACCACAGAAAGCAATGGCAACCTACTGCAGGATAATCTTCTGCCCAGTCAGTCATGTCTCTTTCGAGACATGATCTCCCAAGTGTGTTTCACGTATGGCACTTAACTGACATTTATTTACCCAAACTCAATATCCTCTTTAGTTTAACACTTGAATTTGCCGAGGTGAAGAAGGAACGATTGTCCACAACAGTAGCAACAAGGATATTTCTTTCAGGTTACTCATTTCCAGTTCCTCAATAAACTATATGAACTGTGGGAAAAGAACCTGATACAGGTCATTCTTTCACTCCCTTATCTATGAGATGATCAAATGGAATTTGGCGACAAAATAAAACTTCAGCAGAAACTTGAACTGAACCAAGCTTTGGCAGAAGTAACCGAATTACTACATAGGATTTTCACCACACCTGCATTTTCTTTTCTGTATTGAGTAAAAAATTATGTAAGGCGTCCTGAGAACAAACATTGAGTCATTTAGCTTTTTAATTTCCATGAAACAAGACACTTTGGAAAAGATGCAAGTTCTGATAAACTCTACAATAAAGTGATCAGTGAATTTGTCAAAAAAAAATTAATTTGCAAATAATTTTGAAATGTCATTATTTGATGAAATGACAAATCAATGATCAATTGGATTCAAGTCAGGAGACTGACTTGGCCAATTGAGAGTACTAATACCATAAATCAAATCCTCATGATCACAGGCCTTGCTGGCAAATGTAAGAATGAATCTACCATCAATTTCTTTAAAAGGTCATTATTCTTGAAAATGTAACCTAGTTTCAAACTCACACTTCACAATTAGTTCCGTGTTTGAGACGAGGTTGAATATTGATTTGGAACTAAATTGAGCTTGACAAAATGTTGATCCCAACTCACATAAAAATACTGGTTTACATTTTAAAACAAATTTTTCAAATCTTCAGATAGTTTTGGGTACAACATGTTTATGACAATTTCTTGTTATATTTTCAATATAATTACAGAAATCATTAACAGAGATTTTATGGTGAAATATCTTACAATTTCTCTTTAGCATCTTTTTATAGAGCTACAGCTTCTTCCATATTCTAAGAATCTGGGTTCACAAAATTAACTAACTCATGAATTTTATGATTTATGTTCTGAGAGTTATTGCTCATGCCATCACAATAAATTTTGTGGTATGGGGTCATATATCTATTAAGAGTTACATTAGTCATGTGCTCAAGCATAGTGTAACTAACATTTTACCTAGACCATTGGCTATTAATATATAAGAACATTTTCGGATAATCCAACAACCTTGTAATTTTAAGTATTGATTTGTGCAAACCAGTAGGATCCTACCACTGTTTAATGGTTACTTATTTTAAGCGTGAACACCATTTTCTAGATTATAATGCTTTTGTTTCTTTGTACATTTTAGAATTTTACACACACTTTGGGTTGATATGAAAAGTCTGCCCATTCATGCCAAAGTTAAAATTGAAGTGATGATCAACAGAGGGTAAGTGCATACTACCCCTACCTCCATGCCAATCAGTGGGTGTTCAAGCTTGACTGGAGGCCTCAGACAGTGCTTCATGATCTGCAATATCTTATCAACATTTTTTTTTTTCCATTTACATTTATATATTGATTTTCTAAGCATATCTTAGATGTGGCACAAAACTGAAAGTATAGGGCATCCAGTGAGGATTGAACTCACTACTCAATTGTAATGGTTCATGTGAGACAAGCTTGCTAACCATTACACCCCCTCAAGGTACCTTATGATTTCCTAAACATGACTTAGAAAGTAAGTATTAGGTACCCAATTAGGATCAGACTCACTACTCAGTTGTAATGCTTTAGCAAGAGCTTGTTAACTATTACACCATGTTGAAGTGCTCCACCTACATTTGTTACAATAAGGCACAAAATTTTCAGATTTTGACGTCATTCTTGAGTTTTGCTTTTCATCCAAATTCATGAAGTTGCTTTACTCATCTAAGTCTTGTAAAAACACAATAAAAAATTCACTATTTTTATTCATAATGATAAATATGTTAAAATTATGTAACTTTTCAAGGACAATCTCAAATTGATGTTAAAAATTGCGACACAAGGCTGAAAGTATTGAACACAATTCAATAGTAATGATTCAAGCTTGCTAACCACGTTGAGGTGCCCTATCAAGAACTGGATGATCTGGTTTCTAAGTCAAGCTTCATGACTAGTCTAATGTTTCCCAACAATGTCAAAAGTCATTTTTTGAGACTTCTTCTCTGCAGCTAGAAATTATGAGGCAAAAAGAAATGAAGACCTCAAAAT
Organism: Ascarosepion bandense; assembly: GCA_037127315.1. Classification (NCBI taxonomy): domain Eukaryota; kingdom Metazoa; phylum Mollusca; class Cephalopoda; order Sepiida; family Sepiidae; genus Ascarosepion; species Ascarosepion bandense. The sequence continues at coordinate 2,852,611 of JBBBDQ010001917.1, read as the reverse complement.
AGAAATAAATTCTGAATGTGACATCATTTCAGGGTTTTATGTTCTCATGTAGCAGAGTTCATATTCAGTTCCAACATTATAAAAAGATGTTTTAAAAGTAGTTTGTAAAGAAAAACAAATAGTTTTGCATTTTTTCATGATTTTATTGTTCTCAAATTGCAGAATCCATATTTAATTCCAACATTAGAAAATGAATAACATTTTAAAAATATTTTGTATACAAAAACAATAAACATTTTTTCATGATTCTATAATGTTCCCATGCTGCAGAATCCATATTTAATTCCAACCTTACTAAAAGATAGACAATAATATTTTGAAAATATAGTCTGTAATAAAAAGTAATAAATGTTTTTTGTAGAGCATTGTACATAATTTTGAATGGCAATGTTTTCATATTTTTGCCAACAGAGATTCAATGCACTACCAGTTGGTCAAATAATTGATAATTTCTTTTAACTGTAATTGAAATAATATAACCATACTTTTATCACAATACTAGCAGGAAAGCCCAGCATTGCTCAGGTGTAATGAAAGCTTTAAAACTAATCCATAATCCTGGAGCTCAGACAAAAAAAACGTAGGTTATTAAGACATTTATACCTACTTAGAGCAAAACCTGAAGCTGAAACCAAAATAAAAGGCTGGAAACCTAATTTTGATCAAAACCGATAGGATATTTAGGTGTCGATTTCCAATATCAAAGTCAAATAAGTCATCCAAGGACAAACTAACCTAAGTAAGTCCATGAAAACTTATCATACCCATCATGAATAAAATTGAAGAAAATGAGCCATATTGATGGCTGAATATCGGTTTTTGATTAGATTCAATAGAATATTGGGATTATCAATTTCCGATATCGGGGAAAATGAGTCTACTAATGTTTGAGACTAAAAACTATAATTTTATCAAGTTAGAGCAAATTCTGCAGCAAGAACCACAATAAAAGGGCTGAAATCCTGATCTTGATCAGACCTGATTGGATATTGGGTATTGATTTCCGATATTGAAAGGAAATCGGAAAAAATAAATAGACCATGACCTGACCAGAAATCTAAAGAATATTTGTGTGAAATTTGGTAAGAATTGAATAAAAATTGTGAATTTGTACAAAGGACATACAGACATACACACAAACATCTTGCCTTTTATATAGATTTAACAAGGCATACGGATGAAAGAGCTGTTTATTATTTTTTTTAATTATTACAGATGGAAAAAGATTTAACTAAAACATTTATTTTATTCCGAGAAAGGGATAAAAAGAAAGCAATGTTTTTTTTTACTGGAAAGAAATTTGCTTTATCAAATTGGCTAAAAATAGGAACAAAATGTAATTATACCATATAATTGTTGTTATCCAACGAGACAGCTGAGAGGTCAAAGTGTGAAGTCCACCTTGTTGAAAGAGAGGAGACATTACTAAACAATGCACAGATGAAAAGTGATTAAAGGAAGGGAAATTTGTATTTTTTTAGATTCATATTTTGCCAGCCAAATTTGTAAAGGATAGCTGACATGAACAGAGGTCATATGTCAATCGACCGTGTTGAAATAAGTATCTGTAGGCGAGAGAAGTAATTAGAAAAATTTTATTTTGATGAAATATGGCCAATATAATTAGAAGTCAAATGTCAGAACCACAGTGTTGAAATCAGTGTAATATACCTGAGAAACGTAGGCAGAAAAACAACTGAAGAGAAAATTTTGATTTCTTTGTTGCCGGCAGAATAAAGCCATGACACATGACACCTGCATGATTAGGAGGTCAGAATGTCAGGTTCACATTACTGAAAAGTTTAAACAAGGTGATTAAGGAAAGAGATTTTAATTTGTATTTCTCCAGATAACCTTTGCTCTAGACCAAATTCTTAAGTAGATTTGTTGAGAGAAGAAAAAGGATAATTATTAATTACTAGAAAATGACTATTTAAAATTTCCCTGAGAGAAGCTGACCTCCGTAATAACTGCCCAGAGCGAAGGGAGAAAATTTTCCATGACTGGAAGTAAGAAATGAACATAGAAAGAAAAGTAAGGCGATGAAGAGGCTGACATCATGTAATAAATCCACCCAAAGTGGAGGGGGAGAACAGTCCATGGTTGGATGTGTGAAACAGAGAAGGATGACTGGTTGAATGTTAGGATATTTGCATAATACCCCTTATGCATCCTCACCACACCAGTAAAAAAAAAGGGACACACATAAATAAGAGTCCTGAGGGGCCAAAGACAGTTCCTGGCCAGAGATGTAGCAAGACAGAGTTAGTCGCCATGCAGTTGGGCACTAACGATAGAACCTGCCACCGACTACAGAGTTCCTACCACCAACAGACAGTTCTGATGAGTTCCTGGCCAGAGATGTAGTTCGCCGCCATGCTGCTTGTGACTACTGTAGTGTTCCTGCCACCTGCCATACACTTCCTGTGAGATCCTAGTAGGGAGTGGGATGAAGTCAGTTTGAGTTGCTGCAGCCTGCTGCCAACAGACAGTTTTCGTGAGATCCCGATAAGGAGTGAGATGAAGTCAGTGTTGACACAGCCTGCTGCCAACCATAGAGCTCTGACCAGAGGTGAAATGATTTTGCAGTCAAAGTTTGAAATTGCCAACCAAAGTTTGAAATAAATCATTCAAACTGATGATAATAATAAGAAAAATGCTGATGAACATTTTCGCAAAGTACAAACAGTAGTGTTTGAATTACCAATTACCTGATGAAAAAGTCTGGCCTGACTTAGAGAAACAGATCGAAACTTTCTTTCATCGTCAATTAATAGGAACAGGTTTGGGAAAAGATAAACTGTAATTATTTTTCTCTTACTTTTTGTATATAAAAACTATCTACAGTTTATGCAGGCATCATTCATTTTATTTCTAAAATTGGTGCCATTTTTATTCCTACAATTGTGTGTGCATATCCAACTTAATTTAACTTGGCAGAGATACCCCAGTGAGAATTCAGCTTAACTCTCTTAAGACCAAAATCATAACATGGGTAAAAGAGATTACAGTTGAAGAGATCAACCCAAGGACTAGCTGCTGTGTCAACGTCATCAACAACCAAGTGTGAGCTGACAGCTTATTCTCAGACCAGGATCAATCCTAACACAAGGAACAACAGGCCACAAAAACTCTCCAGGGTATGCCACATCACACTTTGTGTAGTTCAGATGAAAAAGTTTTATTTAAAAGGGGTGTACATATTGAAAAGTGTTACTTTACATCTGATAAATATAAGATCCTTCTAGAGTTTCCATCTTTATTTATAAACTGGAAATCTCAAAAAATATCAAACACAAAATGGTTTCTCTTCAGTAGGTGTTTGCATATGATTTTGCAAATTGCCACTTGGTAAAAATGTTTCTCCACAAACGTCAGAAGAAAATGTCTTCTCCTTTGTATGTACTTGAATATGCATTTTTAAATCAGAATTCTGTGAAAATTCTGCTCCACACATTTCACATAAAAATGGTTTCTCTGCTGTATGTATTCGTATATGGTTTTTTAAACCTGAGCTCTTTGAAAATACTGATCCACATACATGACAATGAAATGGCTTATCTTCATTGTGTGTTCGCATGTGTTTTTTTAAATATGAACTATCTGAAAATGATGAACCACATACTTCACATGAAAATGGTTTCTCTCCAGTGTGTATTCGTATGTGTTTTTTTAAACTAGAATTCACAGAAAATGCAGATCCACATACATGACAAGAAAAAGGTTTTTCTCCTGTGTGTATTCGCATATGGCTTTTTAAACTCGAATTCAATGAAAATGCTGATCCACACACTTGACAAGAGTAGGGTTTCTCTCCTGTGTGTATTCGCATATGCTTTGTTAAACTGGAACGCATTGAAAATGCAAATCCACACACATGACAAGAAATTGGTTTCTCTCCTGTATGTATTCGCATGTGGCTTTTAAAACTAGAAGTCAAGGAAAATGAAGATCCACACACTTGACAAGAAAAAGGTTTCTCTCCTGTGTGTGTTCGCATATGGCCTTTTAAATTGGAACGTTCAGAAAATGCCATTCCACATGATTCACAAGAAAATGGTTTTTCTCCAGTGTGAATTCGTATGTGGTTTTTTAAACTACATTTCACTGAAAATGCTGATCCGCATATCTGACAAGAAAATGGCTTCTCTCCCGTGTGAATTCGCATATGAACTTTTAAACTGAAACGTGCTGAAAATGCCAATCCACATACTTGACAAGAAAATGGTTTTTCACCAGTGTGAATTTGCATGTGCTTTTGTAAACTTGATTTCTCTGCAAATGCCAATCCACACACTCGGCAAGGAAATGTTTTTTCTTCACTGTGTGTTTGCATGTCTTTTTGCGACTTTTAACTCTTAAATTATTGATACACGCTCCACTACTGCAAGTTTTCTTTCCCTTATGTATTTTTCAATTTTGAATATTGTGCTATAATCAACACATTTGAAAATGAAAATCATCCCCTGTTTATGTGTCTTGTATACTTTTATAAACTGAGGTTCTCCACAAATCCACTCTATTCACAAAATATGGTTTCTCTCTAGTGCCCTTTCACATATGATTTCTTAAACCAGATCGTATAAAAAATTTAAATGCACATACATGACAAGGAAATGGTTATTTCTCGAGATTGAGTTTGCACGCTTTTTCTGCTTTTAGTTCTCTGAAATTACTGACATGCACATCATCACCTCAGAGTTACTTTCCATTATGTATTTACCAGTTTTACAATTTTGAACTGTGCACTCTGCTCACTTGAAAGAAAATGGTTTCCTTCATGTTGTTTCTATGTCAACTGAAATCCTCTGAAAATTCTGATATTCACAAAAATATGGTTTCTTTTGGGTTTGTTTTCATATGCATCTTTTTAAACTTTACATCTGTAGAATTACTGATCTGCAATACTTCCAAAAACTTGCATTATTCTCACTGGGTGTGGAAGTTGAAATGTAAATGTAGTACAAATGCTGATGCGATGATTTTGAAAGAATGAATAAAATCTTTTATATGCATTTATATATTAATATTTAAATAGGAATGTTGAGAAAATGCATATCAAAACGTTTTCCAAGAAAGTGTTTCTTCTTTGACATACATTTGTGTGTGTCTTCCTAAATTCTTATCTTTACTTGGTAGTGATATCTGCAAATAAAGAAAAGGTATAATGAAAGAAAATAATAAATTCATAAGGTGATAATGCCACTAAGACACCAGGGGCTACTGGGAGTTAAAGAGAATGAAAGAACACGAACTCAGGAAGTTTTTTTCCGCCTGAAACAATCCTGCACATATATAAATATACCATCTGCCCGTGCATTGAATATTGCTGCCATACCTGGTTGGGTGCTCCTGCTATCCATTTAGGTGTCCTTGACAAAATTCAACGGAGAATCTGTAATGTGATAGATCCCGACTTGGAAGCTCAGATACAGTCACTTTCTCACCGGTGCAATGTGGCATCCCTGTGCCTCTTCTACAAATACTTTCACAGCTTCTGCTCTGATGAATTTAGCTAACTGGTGCCCCCTATATATAAATTTACTCGAGCCACAAGATTAGCAACTAGGTCCCACCATTTTACTGTGAAACCAATAAATCGTAAATGCAAATTCTACTCCATCAGCTTCTTTTCTCGCATTTGCCACCTGTGGAATATCCTTCCATTTACTTGCTTTCCCGACAGCTATAATCTCCAAGAATTTAAATGTAAAGTCAATAGTCATCACTAAACTGCATTCTCTCTCATGTTCCTTTCTCTATCCACTCAACTCATCAGTATTCTCATCCTTCTCTAACCCACTTCCTGACACCCCCTATAACCTGTCACTCTTTCTTATAACTTTCCTCCTATGTAACCCCCTGCAAAACCATGGCAGTAAAATGCCTTGCTTGGGGTGATATGATTATAAAAAAAAAGAAAAGGAACTGGAAACCCAATCCTGACCAGGAAACATAGGATAAACCTCTACTCCTGTTCAAAATTAAGTGGGGTGCATGAAGTGGGTGATCAGTGAACTTATCTTCTATTGAGAAAAAATAGTAAATAAAATTTGAATGAATAAAGAATTTTTCTTTCATGCACTTTTTTAAAATGTCTAAATATCTTCCAAGTGTTTTTACGTTGACGTGTGTCTTTTCAATTTGTCATCGCTTGGTATTCATATCTGTGAATTTAGAAGAGATTTCATGGAAGTGAATAAAAAACTTACATATTATTTACAGCTATTTAATTACAATTCAAATAGAATTTAACAATTTTAAAAAAATTTTCCTGTGCAACAAAAAGTCACTTTACTATGGGTAAAATACACACAAGAAAACTGTTTATACCCCAACATTTAACCAATAAGTTTAAATGATTATTTACATTGTTCAGACTGTTGTCTTCATCTTTATTGTCATATTTATGTTTTTACCATTGTACACTCTGACCTTCTTCAGGTGACTGGAATTTCGAACTAAACCCCCATTCTCATTCCAGGAGTCTTGCCACTTTTGTTCACCACTACTGTTGCCAGATATTGAACTCAAAACTCTTTGGATCAAGTTGCTGGATCCAACCAACACTTTTATCCACTGGACTATGTACCCTTGAGGATGATCAAGAACAATCTACTCCAGTGACCAAAATAAAGGGTTCAGTATAAAATTTCAGTCACCTGAAGAAGGTCAGAGCGTACAATGGTTGAAACATCATGAATATGACAATAAAGATGAGGACAACAGTCCAAATAATGCACATGCCTCATCTCAGAAATATAGAGAAATATTGAAGTTTAAATGAGTCAAATATTTTATTTTTGGTCAGCAATAGAAAAACCAAGATTGGAGACTGTAACTGAAAATGCCATGTATTAGGTGATCTACTTCAAGACAATGGAATTGCAAAGCTTTACATACCTTACATTGTGTTAGTAGTATTCTTTAACAACTAATTAGTTATTGGTAATATGTGCTGGAAGCAGTGAATTTTAGTGACCTTAAATTATCACCTTTGAAAATTGATATTTGCCCATATACAAAATCTATAACTGAGCTTGGTTTCAAGGATCAATCAATGCAAGTATCTTCATCATATATCAGTTTTGCTGACAGCCAACTACCATATATATTTTGCATGTATTGACTGATAAATATAAGTACAATATTGTGCTCATTTACTCTCAACATTGTAAAAATCTATTAAATGGACAGTTAAGTTACTTGAGGCTTTTCAGTTATAAAATAAACATAACACTATTAACTTATACTATTGCAACCAAATACATAATAATTATAAACAAGATGAAAAAACTATCAAAACATAATACATAGAAATGTTAAACCAGTGGAAAGTAATAATCAAATTAAACTCATTATATATTATAAAAAGTTTAAAACAATTGACCTCATAGTCTATAATAACCCAACAAGCACTAAACTAAATTCTCTACAAAAAAACCAATGTAGTGTACCAATTTACATGCCCATTCAGAGATTGCATCTCTGATACTAATAAAAAACCTGGTACATATATTGGTTTTACTACAACCACGCTCTCCCGTAGACTTACATGTCATCTTTCTGATCAGAGTAATATTAAACAACATTTCTCTGAAAAACATAAACATGTAGGTAATATCAGACAGATTTTGGTCAACAATACGGTGATCCTTACTCATACACACAGTAAGAGGAACCTTAAAACTGCATTATCCTATCCACCAGATTACATGTCAGCCATTACGGGTGCTTCTGTAAAGCAGTTTAGTATTATTCAGACTTGATATATTACAAAATCTGAACCCACTTATCTTGCACTGTTTTACAGTGAAAATCTAAAGATATATCAGTTGCTCTGGCTTTCAGTTAAGTTCAAATATTGTGTCTTTTATAAAACAATTGGCGGACCTGAAGGAGACTACCACCACCGTTAAAGTTGTTTTCCATTTTATTTTTTACTTTTTTTTTTAGCACAGCCTTATCAGTTATTACATAAAGTTTTTGATTATTAAAAAAATTTCAAATAATTTCAGTAGTTAAACAATTTTAGGGATCTCACTTTCTCATACAATGTTATAGTAAATAAATTGATCCTCCATTTTGGAACCATTCGCGTTAGAGGTTGCTTTGTTTTGGTTTTTTGGGGATGAGTTATTGCTCTTGTTTTTGTAAGTTTTCTTTAGTTCTTATGATGGCATCTTCCTCAGAAACTACAAGAATGGCCTTATTCAAAAAAATTCGCAAAGGATTCAGTAGTTGAATATGTGCAAGCAATAAAGTTAATTGAACAGGATTGATTTACTATAACATTGTATGAAAAACTGAGCCCCAACTAAAATTGTTGAAATATTGAAATTTTTCAAAATTTTTTTTTTGTCAATCAGAAAGTTTAGGGTGTAATTGATAAGATTGCACTGAAAAAAGTTAAAAAAAAATGGAAAACAACAAATTTAAAGGTGGTGGTAGTCTCCTTCAGGTCCGCCAAACAATTTTATCCCTTATATCATTTTGGTAAACAACTCTATGTATTCTTACTGCTAATCAAATTTGTGCGCAGTTCGTACAAATATAAAACTGGTTAAGTTTTAATATTTAGCCAAGAGAGTATCATATTATGCATAATACAAGTAATTTTGCTTTTTTTAATTGAACAGGGTATGACAATAAACTACATCTGGCAGCAAGACTTCTGATCGAGAAGTTTTGAGGAGTGTTGAACCACCTCTTAACTGCTGTTGTTTCCAGGTCCATCCTAACCTGGAGTGATAGCAACTGTTATGGGTCCCAGCTATGGGTAAATAGTTAATCTCCAAGCTGGAGTCAAAACATAAAAGTCTAAAAATTTTTATAGCAAAAATACCAACAATACATTTTTGGATTAAGTGATTGGGGTGATTATAATGTTGAGATAAGCTATGAATTGACATAATTAACAAAATTTTTATCCTGTATGGGGAAAAAATTGTGAAACACAAGACCTTTTAATGTAAGGCAAAAAATACCAGGCGAAAGAAAAACTTCAAATACACAAACAAAAAAAAAAAACCAAAAAAAAAAATAAAAAATTTTAATACATTGGTAATGATTTGTTACTTGCTGACAAAATTCAGAACAAAATTTTTACCAAAATTTTGAACGTGTTAGAAAGGATTAAAAAATCTTTTAAAATTTAATACCTTGATTTTTCCTTTTAATAAAAACAAACATTTTGATGGAAAAAGTTTGTTTTTATTAAGTTTGGGAGCTTTTTTCTTCATACTATGCTGTTTTTTCAGTGAATTAGTGGAGGTCAGTCAGTCAGTTAAGTGACATATGTGATACATCTTGGGTGATCATGTCTCAAGAGAGACATGACTGACTGGATAGAAGATTTTCCCCACAGTAGGTTGCCATTACTGCAGTAGACTGGTTACTAACTAAGGCTAAAGAACCCAATCTGTTTTGTTTTGACTCATAGCTGGAGGGAAGAGACGGATTAATACCTTTCCTAAGAGTATTTGCGCACAAGTGAATGCAAGGAATTCAACAGAAAATTGAACCCTGATTTCTCGTTCCAAGCCAATTGAGGGAAACTACCTAAAAATCTTGTCGGCATTTTTAACACATTGACGTTGATATTCAGTAAAACAAAATAAAACCAAACCAAGAAATTTTGCATTACAATTTAATGGCAAAAAATGGGAGTCGTTTACAAAAGTACACATTTTCAGAAATTTTTTCTCAGCTTAAAATAAAAATCCCTCGTATCATATGAAATAAAAGAATTCAAATTTCAAATACACTCAGCAGAATACTAGAAAACCCAAAGTAGGCAAATGTTGATAGCAATAACAGCTGACATTGAATATATTTTGTTTAAAAGACAGGAAATTCACCGAAACCGGTTTAAGAAAATTAATAAAAGCTATAAACAAGATCTGTCAGGTTTTTGATTATGTTACTTTACAGCAAACATTTGCCTGAAACGGAAATCAGGAGAAACAAAAATTTCATTCATTTCTATATCGTGAAAAATTAAAATATTTTTTTTTAGTGAAATCTGTTGTACAACAAACAACAGTTTTAAATGGATAATATGATACAACATTTTAAAATAAAATTACATGGGGATGACTGTACTACACGGGCTACAATTTTTCTTTTTCTTAAATCAGGGATAATTTATTTCAAAGCGATCTATCGTTTTAAAAATGTAAAATCTGTGAAGAACATATCCCAAAAATGTAAAATGCACGATATATGGAAAAAATTAAATGGAACTGCTCCTCCAATAACAAAAAAAGTTTCCACTTTCAAAGTTACACCACAAATTATAATTCATTTATTAATAATAAAACTTTTGTTTAAAATTTAGTCATTTGGATTTTGTTTTTAACTTTTTTTTTTTTTTGCTTTCGACGACTGCTAAAAAGATGATAAAATAAAATTTCTTCACTCAGTATTTTTAAATGAATGATTCCAGTCAATTTTAAAGAATGAATTATTAATCAACAAATTAAAAATAAATAAAATAAGTCTTGTTTTTTTAATGGCTTTTAATTTTAATTTTTTCATTCTTTTAATTGTACAATTTCAAAAGGAATTAAATCTGTTACTGTAAATCAATTTTGAATTAATAAGCATTAATTTTAATAGCAATAATAACAAATCAATTCAATGATTTAAATTATTAATTTAAAAATGACTAACCGCTGAAATAGTGAAATTCTTGTTTAAATTTTTTTATAATAATAATAATAATAATAATAATAAAAAGAAATGTAAAATTAAATAAAATTTTAGATAAATAAAGGATAATAATAAATTTCATTAAATAAATAAGTTTCATTATTGTATTTTCCTTTGACGAGAGAGTAAACAGTTTTTTGACGAGCATTCAATGCACTTACCAGGATTCAGAAAGGCAACAAGGCTCAGCCCGCCATTTGGGAAATTAGTGACATAATTTTTGAGGTATCACCAAAATGGATTCGTTTTTATTTACGAAATGAATGCTAAAAACTGCACTCCTGTTTTATTAAAAATATTAGTTAAAAATCGAGGAACTATCCGATTCAAACAGAATTTTCAGTACTTATTCATTAATGAATAAATTGTATGTTATTTACTTATTTTATTAAACCTTTTTGTGGAAATATTTTAATTTTTCGTTCCTTTTTATTTACTTTTTTTATATCTCGTAAGATTTTTTTTGTTTGTTAATTTAATTTCTGAAATTTAAAATATAATTTATTTTCTCTATAAAAAGAAAAACCTTGAAGATATTATTGCAGTAAAAGTAATTATTGCAATATCAATAATCCAATTGGAAAACAGAGGAAAACTTCGTCCCGAATTTTACCAAAAGTAATTTAATTAAAAAAATACTCCATCCAACAAATTGGAGTCCAAATTTTTGAGAATTGGTGCTTGCAGAATTTAATAATAAAACACGTAATTTTTATTTTTTCAGATTTGATAGAAAAAAATCTAAACTTAATATTTATTTAAAAACAAGAAACCCTTGCGATTTTATTTTTTGTTGTAATTAATCCCGTTGTTGATAGTGTTTGTAAGATTTTTTTAATTAAATAAGAAAAAGATATGATTGAAAAGTCTAAAAATGTAAAGTTTAATGTCGTTTTTCACTCTGATAGATTTTTAATATTTAAATGATTTTTTTCTATTTAACTTTTTTTTCCAAATGCTAGATTATTTTCTGTATGGTTGTTCAAAAAAGAAAATTCTGAATAACCACCTTCGACTAACTTTCTTATCGGAAGAAAAAAAAATAGGAACAATTCAACAATTCTTAAATTCAGAATAAGGAAAACAAAAACATTCATTTGGCAATTATATATTCTATGACTGTTGTGGATACTTGGTTGATGTAAATTTTTAATTACAGTTACACTGGATGATTTATTTTATATGAGGTGTGATGTTATTTAAGGCAGCGATGTGCTCTTTAACAAATTCACAACATTTAAATTAATTTCACAAGAATTGACAATCAAGGCAAGACGTACAAATAAGTAAGCCAAACAGATTTTTTTCTGAACAAATCTAACAAAAATAATTTTATATATGAAAGATACAACTGAAACATGTAATCACATATGAAGTAGAGACTGATGATGTCGAATAGACGAAAATGTTAAGATGATTTAACACAAAATAGTCAAGAATAGAAAGTTCGTAAACTATTGCTTAAATGACAAAAGTTCAATTCGTTAAAGTCAAAGAGATCCAACCAAAGTGCAGTGTATGTTCATTAGATTTATCATTTACACGAAGAGTTGGTTGTAGAATGAAAATGATGAAATTTACGTAACTTGCCAAAATATTTGAAGAAATACGATTTATCTTAATCTTGTATAATAAGATTACTCAAAATTTATTTTGTGTTTTACAAAATGGTACCGTAGATGATATAATAATGAACAGGTTTTGAATAATACTTTTTTTTATCGATTGTGTCGTGTGTGTAAGCGTTTTTGTTGAGTGATTAACAAATTACAGAAACTATAATAGTCAATGAAAGTTTTCGGCAAGAGTAAATGCAGTTCTTGACTGAAGAAAGAAAGCCTTTTCATTCATTTCAATGTGAAACAAGAATGAGTGACCCATGAATCCTCGATGCACTTAGAAAGTTTGTGTGTGGAAAAACGCGCGAAAGAAAAGTGCGGCTGGTCGAAGTTGCTGAGAGTGACCAGCGTGGATTCGGCTCGCATTTGTAGATCCAAAAATATGTGCCTTATATACATTTTGGGAAATCAAAATAGGCTCCAGATGGGCTTCTCGAAATCTGGCGCCAAACTCAGTTTTAACCAATCAGATTTCAAAGAACACGATCTGAGACTGTGGTTGGTCAGTCTCATTATATTGAATTATTCCAATATGTGTTGACCTGAAACTAGGGTGGGTGGATAGCTTATGCTATTCCTACAACTTTTTAAACATGTATGAAAATAAAGACAAAAATGAAAGTATCATAAAAAACTACTTGGTGGACCTGTTGGGGCCTCATATGTAAAGAGATTTTAGGTTTAAATTTTACATGGCACAAGGCCATTTCCCAAAGAACTTCCTAACTAGATTCCTGCATTCCGACAATTATTTTATACGGTTGAAATCATTACAAAGCATTACAAGAATTACATACTTTGTACAGACGTTGAATGTGTCCGATTAAAATGTCTTTCATTTTCTGTATAAGATTGTGTTAAAGCTTTTGAGGTAAGTTGTAATGTTCTTTGTCGCTGGAGGATTTATCAGTGTCATATGTAATTTGTGTTAGGAATAATATTGATAGAAGATTGGTGAAATTGTCTGAGTCCGTGAATAAGTCGGTCTTTGTAAAGTTTAAAAGAATGTAAGAGAAAATGAGTTCGTCTTTACATGTTGTGCGTGTTAAAATTCTTGTGCCAACGATATTTAGTCAACTTCCCACTTACGGCGAAAAATGTGACACAAAGTCTTTTTAATGTGGGTTTTCCGGGCCATATAGCCCGGCCAAAAATATCTATCTTTACCCAGTCGTGATTCTACCCTTCGAAGGGTAGAATTACGACTGGGTTAGTGCTCTCCACCCGAAGGCAGACAGTGTCATAGTAGCAGAGGCAAATGCCGACTTCTTGTGCCAACTATATTTAGTTGTCCCTCCCAGTAAGAGCAACATGTGACACATGGTCAGTTATGACTGGGATTTCCGGGCTATATGGCCCGGCCAAAAAATGGCTGTCTATTTTTGCCCAGTCGTACTTCTACCCTTCGGCGGCACCACGACTGGGTTAGTGCTCTCTGCCCGGAAGCAGAGAGCGCCCTCCACCCGAAGGCAGAGGGCCGACAGTGTCAGAGTCGCAGCGGCAAATGCCGGCTGCCCAACTGACTTCTTGTGCCAACTGACGAAAAATACGCGGTAAATCGTTTAAACAGGCATTGAAAACATCCTTACGATTTGGCGGGTAAAATTGTGGATAACTTACCTTGGTTCTGATTGGTTAACTTAAACAAACCAGCGAACAGCTTACATTTATTCGAATCTATACGTATTTGTTATAACAAAATTTATTACATACGTATGCGTGAATGCGAATATGAGTGTGTGTATGTGTCCATATGTGTGCATGTGTTATAGACCTGAAGGAGACTACCACCACCTATAAATTTGCTGTTTTCCATTTTCTTTATTTTTTTCAGTGTAATCTTATCGATTACACCCTACACTTTCCGACTGACAAAAAAATTTGGAAAAATTTCAATTTTTCAACAATTTTAGGGGGTGCTCAATTTTTCATACAACGTTTTGGTAAATCGATCCTATATTTTGGAACCACTCGGCGATACGACATTACCACCACCTGTAAATTAGTTGATTATCAATTTTTGTTAATTTTTTCAGTGCAGTCTTATCGATTAAACTCTAAACTTTCCAATTGACAAAAAAAAAAAAAAAAAAAGAAAAAAATTTAAAAGTTTCAACATTTAAACAATTTTGGTGGGGAGGCTCAGTTTTTCATACAACTTTATAGTAAATCGATCCTATGCATTTAACTTTTTGCTTGTCCATATTCAACAACTGGATCCTTTTCGAAATTTTTAAATAAAGCCATTCTTAGAGTTTCCGAGGAAGATGTCATCGTAAGAACTGAAGAAAACTTAAAAAAGACAAAAATAAGAGCAACAACTCATCTCCCCCCAAAAAAAAAAAACATTATCTAAAACAAACTCTGGTATCATTTTTGTTACCAGCTAAAAAAAAAAAAAAAGATTTTTTACTAAAATTACGAATTTGTTAGAAAGGATTCTTTTTTTTTTAATTAAAAAATACTTTGATCTTTCCTCTTAAATAATAACATAAACATTTTGACGGAAAAAAGTTTGTTTTTATTAAGTTTGTGTTTTTTTTTCTTCATGCTATGCTGTTTTTTCAGCGATTTAGTAGAAGTACCTACTATAATTTTTTACTTTTGATTTCTTGTGCACTTTTTAAGTCATGGGTGTAATCATACACTTTTTATCTTTTACTTTTTTACACTACGGGCTACCGTACGTAAATGGTATTTTGATTAAGTAAAAGGTAAACATTACTTTTGAGTTTTAATTAATTATTATTGGTAAGGTTGTTCGTATTTTATTTTAATTTTTCACGTGGCTTTTGTTATATCAAGCAAACGGAAGGGATTGTGAGAAAAGGAACTTTTAGAGTAGAAGAGGAGGAGACAGTATTTCGACGGTAAAAGGGTGCGACCTTCATGCCAATCTAATCAGTTAAGTGTCAGACGTAATACACATTTGGGCGATCATGTTTTGAAAGAGAAATGTTCTAGTCATAAATTTGACAAATCTTCCATTAGATATTTGGAGCAGAGGCGATTCAGTTCGAATATGGTTAAGAAACCAGAATTTCAATGTGTGCCTATACTTCTGAGATGATGTAGTATTTACATACTGTTGTCCTTATATTTACTTCCATGTTTCGGCTAATTTCCGTTCCTGCCTTCTTCAGGTGCTATGAATCTTAAACCGAACCCTTTATTTCGATCACTGGAGTATATTATTTTTCTAAAATGCCCTTTCCGAATGCTATTTGTTCAAAGGTGAACTGTGACCCTCGGTCTTCTCCAGTTCATTTCCAAATAGAGGTCGAGACCGAACCAGACACCGAGTATCTTGCAAGGCTCGTGGACTCAGAGGAAAGGTCCGGTAAGGTAAAATTCATTTCCACGCGTCCAGCCGCAATTCAACAAATTTATAACGGTTGAATCTCGACTCTGTCGTCTTGTTCCGGCCAACTAGTTTCAAGGCTTGTCAGAAATCAGACTCTGTTATAAAACATTTGTGCTAAGCCACTCTAGTCTCCTCAATGCAAAAGTGTTTAAATCTTTCTAAAACCAGAATTTCTTCTAATTTTTGTTATACAAATTTCCACCACTGGCCGGAAGTGAACACTTCGAATCCCAAGACTGAACTAAAAACTCAGTGAACTGCGCATAGGCTCCGCACATAGCTACCGTTTCACTTACATGCTCAAAGCAAAATAAAATCCAGAATTTTCACCAATAGTAACCACTCCAGCCTAAAGAAACAAAGAAAAATTGAAGCCGACCTGAACCTGGGAAAAGGACATAAAACCAAACAGAGAGACTTTATAGGCAGTCGGCCGGCACACCAGCCACGACAATTCACAATTCTCGTCGACAGCAACCTCCCATCTCCAATACAGTAATAATTCACAACTCACTCTCCCACCATACGAACGACTTTTATGATTCTACTTAATCTCTTTCTTTGAACGAGAGACATTCACCTCAATTTACCACTTGTATTATTTTCTTCTTAAAACAATTATTTATTTCTTAAACCCCCTCGATTTATTCTTTGTTCTGCCATTATAACGCTTAACAAAATAGACAACTGAAATGAAGGAAACTTTATATGTCCGCATTTGTCGTCCCAATTTGTTGATTTGGCAATGTGACGATATAGTGATATATGTGGATCAGCTGCATTTCAACGTTCCGCAATTCTGCGATCATATTCGTCGCCCTATTACCCTACTACAAACTTAGTCATAACTTTTCAGAACTTCACCCTTCTTGATAAGGCAAGGAAACTAGTTCTACCCTGGCTACCCTCGCTTTCACCCGATCTACTCTAGCTAGATTCACATACGGTTTTTTGCGCTGCTAGTCTAGATTGAGTCGCTGACTATAGTTCGCCGCAAACGACCTAATTCTGGAGATGAGGTAAAATCCCATCACCTACACCCACCATCAATTCCCGTTGCAGTGTTAGTAGTCGTAGCTATTCCCGGAAATCCTTCTCGTCGAATATAACGACAAATTAAATTTCCAGAATCCTGCCATCCTAGCCATGATTCTGGATATCCAACTTTATCCGAACCCGTACAAATAATTCGCAATTTGGAAAAGACGTGCGGACTGGCATGCTTTAATCAAAGATGACCATGTTAAATTCTAAACACGATGGAGAAAGGCGTAGAGTTAATTCGTGTCTCATTGTCTCACCAGAGAAAAAGAAGACGTAACAAAAAAAAAAAAAAAAAAAAAAAAGATGCCATGGCGAAACGGATTTTATGGCGTGAAATTTAATCACATTTCCATCTATTTTGATGTTTTTCTTCTTTTTCTTTATAAAATCTCAAACATTTTTTAATAAAGAAATGTAAAAAAAAAAAAATACTTTTAAAATAATTAAGATAGTAAATAACAATAAAAAAATAATACAATAAACAGTTTATACTTTCATTTTTTTAAGTTTTAGGAAGAGTATAAAAAATTTTTATAATAAAAAAAAAGAAATGTAAAATTATACAAAATAAATTTAAAGTATCTCTAAGAAAAATGACATTAAAAGAAAAAATGAGCACACATGACGAAAAAATAATGCAACTAAATGAATATAAAAACAAAGTTTTATCATCCAAAAATCTTTGTTTGAAGAGAGAACTAAAATCCTTTTTAAAAATCTCTGAAATTTTAATTAATTTTTTTTTCTTGCATTAATTGGTGACTAATAAGAAATTTTTAACGCATTCATTTGGAAATTGTTGCAAAAAAAAAATCAAATAATGAAATTGAAATGGATGAAAATTTTTCATTGAAAAAAATATTCGAAATAATAATAATTCTAGATAATATTTATATCCAAAATATTATTTTTTAGTTAGATAAATATTTTTTTTTACATCTGTTACCACCCCCAACCCACTTGCTTAATTTTATTTTTATGAAATTTCGAGAAATTAAATTTTAATTTTTTATGGCTTCATTATGTTACAGACTATTCAGAAAATCCTTTTAAAAAAATGAATGTTTATGGTCAAAACCAGAAATAATTGGAAACTAAATTTTATCTTTTTGTTTTTTGTATAAAAAAAAAATACCCAGTTACAGAAAATTTTCTCTGAATTCTGAATTGTAAAATAAAAACTGCAATAAAATAAAAAAACTAAGACATTATTTACTTATAAAAGATTTTAATTGCTTTTTTTTGTAGATACCCACATTAAATCGCCGAAAAAAGTGCATGAAGAAAAAATCCCACAAAATTTTTAAAAAAATCGAAGTTTTCCCATTAAAGTTTATGTTAATTTAATCTCACAAGGAACCCCTGCACAAAAACAAAATTACTTATATTATATTTTTCTCATTTTCCTGATAGTTCACGTGTTAATCAAAATATATATTTTTCAATTAGTTTAAGAAGAAATCAACACTTCTTTGTCAAATTTTTCGATAATGCCAAATAAAATATACATACTAAAAAAAACTTACTTCATCAGGGTGTTTTCATTCACACACACACAAAAAAACGTTCTAAAAACTCAAACGTAAAAAATAAATATAAGAAACCAATATCATATTCGTAATTGCATAGAAATGTAAAACAGAACTAAAACTGATAATTGCATCATCAGTTTATTATTTGTCGACAGCTACAATCTCCAAGAATTAAAAAAAAAGATAGATAGATAGATAGATAGATAGATAGATAGATAGATAGCCTGACAGCTACAATCTCCAAGAATTCAAAAAAAGATAGATAGATAGATAGATAGATAGATAGATAGATAGATAGATAGATAGCCTGACAGCTACAATCTCCAAGAATTTAAAAAAAGATAGATAGATAGATAGATAGATAGATAGATAGATAGATAGATAGCCTGACAGCTACAATCTCCAAGAATTTAAAAAAGATAGATAGATAGATAGACAGATAGATAGATAGATAGATAGATAGCCTGACAGCTACAATCTCCAAGAATTTAAAAAAAGATAGATAGATAGATAGATAGATAGATAGATAGATAGATAGATAGATAGCTACAATCTCCAAGAATTTAAAAAAGATAGATAGATAGATAGATAGATAGATAGATAGATAGATAGATAGCCTGACAGCTATAATCTCCAAGAATTTAAAAAAAGATAGATAGCCTGACAGTTACAGTCTCCAAGAATTTAAATGTAAAGTCAACAGTCATCTCCTGTCTCACTAAGCTGCATCCTCTCTCTCATGTTTCTTTCTCCACTCAACTCTCATCAGTATTCTCATCCTTCTCTTACCCACTTCCTGACACCCACTAAAACCTGTCACTCCTTCTAATAACTTTTCTGATATGTAAACTCTGCCAAACAGTGGCAGTGCAATGCCTTGCTTGGGGCAATATGTTTATAAAAAAAAAATTGTAAACTTGTACAAAAAAAAATTGATCCCCCACTTTATATGGATATAAAGTGGGGGATCAATTCTACATTACAATCAATATATAAACTGATCCCTCACTTTATGGCCACAATCATCCTTCTTTCATGCTCCTTTCTCTGCCCACTCCACTCTTATCAGTATTTTCATCCTTCTGTTACCCACTTCCTGACACCCCCTATAACCAGTCGCTCTTTCTCATAACTTTCCTCCTATGTAACCCCCTGCAAAACAGTGGCAGTAAAATGCCTTGCTTGGGGCAATATGATTATAAAAAATAAAATAAATCATTTACTGGCAATGTTGAAAAGATAAATGAAGGCAAAATGTTCTGTGAACCAATAAATGGGATAGAAAATGTTACTTTCAGATCCATTTGATAAACTGAATACGATGGTGCCATACAGACATCACTAAAAATATATTCCCAATAATTGTTATATTTTTTAATAACATAATAGGTTAGATGAGATGATGTATATATTACAATAACCAAGAATATATTGTGTGTGTTTAGTAATATTAAGTATATAGAATTAATTAAAAAATTAATTAAAAAGTGCATTAGCTTATCTCACTTTTTATCATGGAACCCCTAGGGACCATTTGAGGAATCTTAGGGTTTTGGGGAACTCTGATTGAGAAATGCTGCTTTAGCCAGTTTGGAGGCTAATTAAGAAGCCGAATTGGTCTGAAGATCAGATGAATTTGGGCATTGACATGTGAAATGTATTTATTTTCAATTATTTCAGTTGCATATGATCCATTATTGTACATAATTAGGTTACGATAAAATTTGGACATTAAACTACATCTGGCAGCTAATTAAATGGTTTTGGAGAGCATGGAATTATTGTGAGGTTTAAAAATGAAAGAATTAATGTTTTTTTAAATTTAACATGTTTGTGTGTGTATCTGTTTATCTGCCTGTATGTTTGTTTCAAGTTTGCAGTTCTTACAATAGTGCAGAAAATTGATAATATATATATATATATATAAAAGGCAAGATGTTTGTGTGTTTAGTAATATTAAGTATATAGAATTAATTAAAAAGTTAAAAGTGCATTAGCTTAGTTTAGAATTTAAAAAATATTACTATTAGTTTAAATATTTCTACTCCTTTCTTTGTTTTTATACAAAAATTGTGAGGTTTAAAAATGAAAGAATTAATGTTTTTTTAAATTTAACATGTTTGTGTGTGTGTCTGTTTATCTGCCTGTATGTTTGTATTTTTTTCAGCCCTTTTATTTTAGTTTTTGCTTCGGGTTTGGCTCTAAGTAGGTATAATTGTAGTTCTTAGTCTCAGCCATGATACCATTTACTCAGAGGACTTATTTAGCCTTCAAAATTCAGTTTACGACGAAAAAAACTTATTTGATATCGATACCAGGAAATCAAAATTTGACTTACATCCATTCATTTTTCTTTCAGTCTACAGTTTTGCTTTAACTGGAAACAACTATTGCTTTTTAGTCTTTCGTGCCAACGTCCAAAGAGTCTGAGCTCTGGGACCATGGATTAGTTTTAAAGCTTTCATTACACTTGAGCAACACCGGGCTATACTGCTAGTGACCAATAGGTTTAAATGTCAAATATTTTGTACAGTTGAAATGCTAGAATGTGAAACTGCCTATGAAATCTGTCATGCTGAGTTCAAATTCCAGTTGAATTTGTTGTATTAACTTATATGCAAATACCCTTGTAAAAGGTATGAATACATTTCTTTTCTCTCCAACTATGGGTTGAATAGCAGAGCAGATTGGGATCTATAGCCTTGGTTGACAACCAGTCTACAGAAGGAAATGGTAACCTACTGTAGGAAAATATTCTGCTTAGACAGTCATATCTTGAAAGAGACTTGATTGCCTAAACATGTATCATGACTGATTGAGTTGTATTCAGCTTTTTACCATCTTTCATGGTAATTGTCCTGCTATAGGGACCAAGACTTTAAATAGTTTTAAGTGCAGTACTCGAGAGGCAGAAAGGTATCATCATTTTACAGATGAAATGGATAGATGTTAAGTTCTATACTAAAAGTTTCTTCTATTGCACTTCTCACTTGTGGAACTCTCTACTAGCTTCTTGTTTCCCAGTCAACTTTGATCCTCAAATGTAATATTAATTATTATCTTTTTTCTTCATAATTAAATTATTGTTCTTCTCATTTGTGGGGTGCACGTGTATTTCCACACAGTTCACCCACATTCCGCACTCACACATGTACATACATACTCTTTTTACTTTCGTCTTGAGTGTTTCTTCATTCACAAAACATGCGGCTTTCATGTGATGTTTCTTTGCTTTTCCGCGTTTTCACGGGGCTTATAAAAAGCGGGGACACACACGTTAGCAGCAGTTCAAGTTCCAGCAAGGCAGTTGGCAGTTTGCTCAGCTACCCGCAATAGCAGCCAATGCTATCGCAGGGAGATGTTTCTCAGTTTTACCTAACTCACTCTCACACACATGCACTAATTGCAAGACACAATTAGCTGCTATTTATTTCTTAAACAGACATGTGCACAATCACTCACATCTTCTAATTGGACCTTTCTTCAATTCATCAGTATGTACATTACATTCTTTCTTTCTTTCAGGAACATTATTCAATTATTGACTTTACTTCATGATTCTTAACGTTACAAGGGAAACAACTTTTCCTTCTTAATCATTGTTGTCTTATTTCCAACTTCAATTACACGAGAACAAACCGATTATAATTATAAATTTGTTTGTGGAGTCCCGAACTCAGCAACACCTTAATATTAGTTTTTCTCATATTCTCAAATATCTGGTAAATTTTGGGGACTTGTACTGCAATGTTATTTAGAATATTTTCTCTGTTGAATTTACCTGGCACAAGGCCACTTACAAAAGGGACATTCTACCCAAATCCTTACAAATCCACCATTTATTTGTTATAAGCATTGAAATTCCATGATTAAACAAGTAATGAGAAGGTGAAATAAAGTTGTTAAAACATTAATTTATAACGATACAGTGTATTAACAAATATTTGACAAGAATACATAATGTACATAGATGTTGAATAATATGTGAAATTGGTTGCTTGTAATTGTCTACCATTGTCTGTGTAAAAATTATTGTTACGGTTTTTAGCATAAGTTTGAATGTTCATTATTGTTGAAAGACACACACACACACACACAACCTCTTTCATCCTAGTGGCTTTATTGCCTTGCTTGGGGTGAAATGATTAAAAAAAAAACAACTGATAAAACAAAAAACAATTTGAACAAAACTAAATTTGTCATCTTTATTTTAAACTGTGTAGAGATTAACAGAAAATTCAAACAGGCAAGAACTTTCAGAATTTTGGGGATAAAAAAGTTGTCATTTATTTACACCTGTGGAGGGCAATGTAGGGTACTGCACCATGGGCGTAGGGATTTTGATTTTTAAAATAGAGGAATTCGAGAATTAAAAAGTTTTTTATTCAGTTTGTGTGAGTATGAGTGTGTGTTTGAGTTAATACATACAGTGCTTATACGTCAAGATATGTGTGTGTATGTATGGACTTGTGTAATTACGTAATTTTTTTTTATAATAATTTAAAAAAAAAAGAACAACAATAATCAAATCAAATGTTATTGTTTGCTTTCAACCAAACTTTTAATAACAGAGACTAGAATTGAGGTAACACCGGTTCATGTCCAGCAGTGAATAATTTCTTTACAACAAGATGATTAAAAAAAAATTAAATCTTTCATATATATATAGAAATTTAAAAAAATTGAAAAGTCACCCAAAAGAATTTAGTATTTATCCGAATGATTATTTTGTGACTTGCTTCGAAAAGAAAAAAGAAAATCATTTGTTATGGCAACAATTATCAAAATAAAAAAGTGCTTTTTTTTTTTAAATAAAAAATTGAAGTTAAAAGAATGAGAAAATTAAAAACAGCTAAAGAAATAAAACTAAAATCAAATTAATTTTTAAAAGATTAAATTATTTCCCAATGAATGGATTTTTATGGATACTTAATGTCAAATATCGAAAACACCGGGAACTCGTGCATTACAGATTAAATATTTTGAAGACATTGTTTAAAATTTTTATTGTCACAATTCTAAATGGTAATTTAGAATTTAAAAAATATTACTATTAGTTTAAATATTTCTACTCCTTTCTTTGTTTTTATACAAAAATTGTGAGGTTTAAAAATGAAAGAATTAATGTTTTTTTTTTAAATTTAACATGTTTCTACACAGTTGTATCACTTAAAAATGGAAAGTAAAAAAATAGTTTCACAAATTTTGAAATATCCTCTAATTCTTCGTGAGAAAAGAAACAACATATTTCTATTTGCAAACAAATAAATTAATACCTACTGCTTTTTTTCCATCAAGTTATTGCATTTACTTCGGATGATGAAGTACTTGGGAAAAACAGATAGACCTATTTCTATTCCAAATAAATGTTTTGTTAAATTTTAAAAACCACTTTCGGTTGCGACTGATGAAAAAATTATTTCTGATACCGTAAGATTAAGGGAGACAATTTATATCGGCCATAAAAAAGAGAAAGATTACTACTGATTACTTCTTAGTAATTAAAATCTTTTTAAAAGAAAGCATGTTAATTGCAGAACAAAAATCTAATAAAGATTGTTGATACAATACGACCTTGGTATCCAAAATTTGTTCTGATATATACCTGAAGACCTGGGCACCTCCACGTGAATGGTTAGCAAGCTTGTCTCAGCTCAGAATCATTACAAATTATTGAGTACCTAGTGAGTTCGATCCTCACTAGGTGCTCCATACTTGTGCCACATCTAAGATAAGCTTCGAAAAATACCTTGAAAATGTCCAAAAACCTACTGGAGAAAAAATTCACAAAAGGTGCATTTTTTCATATTCAAACAACAAGAGAATAGCTAGCTTCATTTAGGTACATCCACTAATTCACTGAAAAAAAAAAAACCATTAAAAGGCCCCATATTTAATAAAAACGAACTTTTTATCAAAATGTTTATGTTATTATTAAGAGGAAAGATCAAAGTATATTTTACTTATTTTTTTAAAAATTGTTTAATCCTTTCTAACACTTTCAAAATTTTGATAAAATAACTTTAATTTTCATCAGCAGGTAACCAAACCATGACCAGAGTTTACAGTGGATAACGTAATGCTACATAACACTTTTTTTTCATTGAAAAACACATTGTCATAAAACTGAATGTCATATCTCCTGATATCTCCTGATTTACAGTCACTTACCAAAAACACTCAAAATCTGCATAGCACACAAACAATTTTGGCTTCGAATTAGATTTCTACATTTTGTCTCAGAAACGCATTAAAACAGGCTCCAAGTTCCACTTGCTAAATACCATTGTTTGACTTGTCCATAAATGAACGTGCCATGTTCTTGCCTATGTTTGCACAGCCGGATCATTAACTAACGCAACAAATTTTTTCTTTCCTTACACATACACGGGTCCTGGGTATGACGGTAAACTACATCCGGCAGCAAAGCCTCTGATTGGGAGATTGTGAGAGGCATGGAACCACCTCTTAATTTCTGTTGCTCCCAGGTCCATCCTGACCCGGAGTGGTAGCACCTGTTAGGGTCCCAACTATGGGCAAATAGTTTATCCCCAAACTGGGGTCAAACACTATGAAAGTATACAAATAAACTTTTACAGAAATATATACATAGAAATTGACTTTTATAGAAAAATATTCATTTTTTAAGGAAAAAAATTATTACCGGTAATACATTTTTGAATACAAAACTGAAAGAAATTTTCAATTTTCAAAAATAAAACAATTTTTTATCACAATCTGACTAAATCAACTTTCTCACTATAACCGAACATTAAAAGAGTACTTTAAAACCCTACCTTTTGGCATTAAATAACCCACATAGGTGTTGACATGCCGTTAAACAAAACTCAAACTCAAACTCACACATATATGTGAAAATATTAATCATTGAATGAGAACCAGGGAAAACAAACCCAGGAACAAAACCCGAGAAAACCCGCTCCTTAAAATGTCGGATCACTGTGCAGGGCCAGGAAGTTTTTCCCATCTGAGTCCATCCTGCACATATATAAATCTACCATCTGCCCGTGTATTTAATAATGCTGCCACATCTGGTCAGGTGCCCTGCTATTCACCTCGGGGTTCTTGACAAAATCCAATGGAGAATCTGCAATGTGATCGATATCGACTTGGCAGCTCGGCTGCAGTCGCTCTCTCACCAGCGTAACGCGGTTTCCCTGTGTCTCTTCTATAAATACTTTCACAGCTTCTGCTCCAATGAACTTAGATCACTGGTGCCCCCCTAGGTATGAATTTACACAAGCTACTAGATTAGCAACTAGGTCCCACCTTTTTACAGTGAAACCAATAAAATGTAATTTCTACTCTAACAGCTTCTTTTCACGAACTTCCCACCTGTGGAATTCCTTTTCATATACTTGCTTCCCGGACAGCTACAATCTCCAGGAATTTAAAGGTAAGGTCAATAGACATCTTCTATCACACTAACTCACATCCATTCTCACAAGCTCCTTTTTCATCTACTCCACCCACATCCTCGGTATCCTCATCTGTCTATTACCCTCCTCTTGACATTTCCTATAACTAACCCCTTTCTCATCACTTTCCCCTATGTAACCCCCTGCGCAACAGTGGCAGTAGAATGCATTGCTTGGGGTGAGATGATTAAAAAAAAATCTGACAAGCCTAAGCGAAGTTTGGTTTTGCTATATAAATTGTCAAGAAAGTTGAAATCATCAGAAGAGGTTACAGAATGTTATACGGCTGGTCAATCGGCAACACCTTTGCCTTACCTTCCCATCCACCATCACAACAAGGCCTTACCCCTCCTTCTCACACATTATCGGCAAGGAAGAAAGAAGAAACATCTCGTCAATGTCACGACACTGCTACGGAAGGAAAGAGAGAACATCACAGAGCCACCGAGTGACACATTTTTATTCCCTGTCCTCTTCTCTCAACCTTCCGTCTTCTCTCTAAGGACAAAGGCTTTAAGGAACCACACATTTCTATGCACACGTTATTACAATTACAAACGGCCAGCCTAAAACAAATTCGTACAAACATCTGACGCCAACCAGCTAAGAATTAAAGACAAACATATTTGTGAACCACTCATCTGTATTTATTCAATAAACAAGATAAATTTACAGTACATCTACCCCTGTCATAATTCTTTTTGCACGCATACACTTGTTTATAACAACATTAATTTGGAAATTCTCGCAAAAATCTGTAGCAGCCACAGATCTATTTCCTTTAGCGAATCAATGCCCCCGACGGGAGATTCGGTCACTCACTGACCAATCAACGGGCGGAGCGCATTGATTCCTCTCTAGAACTATTTTTCCTAGTCCTGTTTGTAGAACGGAGGAAAGCCAGAGAGCCATGAGTCCGCGGCAGTAACGGACGTCTCTCTCACCTCGCTGCCACTGATTCCCCATGGAATGCTTTCGTGGAAGACGCTGCTGCTAGCTTCACCATGGACACTTACATACTATCTGCTGCTAGCTTCACCATGGACACTTACATACTACCAACCTTGTACGTTTACTGTATAATAAACCATTCTTTGTTGTTGTTCTAAAAGCAAGTTTCGTCATTCATTTGTGTGCCTAAAAAATATAGTGTTGGGGAAATTAAGCATTTCCCATAACAACCCTATAAATCAAACAATTGTCAGATTTTAATGTAATTTTCAGGACTTATTCCCAAATGAATGAAATTACTTTTGAAATTATTATTTTTAGGAAAACTCGATAGATATATTTCTTTTTACATCTGTTCCCCCTACACACACACACCTTCCACGTAAATACATGAAATTTCAAGAAATTAAATTTTGTGAGACAAATTTGTTTTATTAACTAAACGCAGGACTCCTTGCAGAATGTAAATTATCTCTTATTTTTCCAAAAACCTGCTCTGAATAGTAAAAGAAAATATGCAGTAAAACTATGACATTATTTAATTAGATAAGCTTTTAATTGCTTTAGCAAACTGCCTGCATATGGAGAGGTTATGAATTCAGCAGATATACAAAGATAGAAAGGGGTGTAAGACAAGGGTGTGTTTTTTCACCAGATCTATTCAACTTGTACAGGAAGACTATTCTGAGGACCCTAGACGTTATGCCAGGATTCGTCATCGGAGGCCACAATTTGAACAGCATAAGGTACACAGATGATACAGTGATGATAACAGACACAGAAAGGAAACTAGATCTTCTACAGAAGGTAGCTGAAGAGAGTGACAAGAAAGGACTACAAATAAACTACAAGAAAACCGAATTCATGGTCATCAGCAAAAAGAGCAGCCCAAAATGCCCAATACAGGTGGGGGATACTAAAATCAAGCAGGTACAAAAATTTAAATACCTAGGAAGTTTTCTAACAGAAGACGGAAAATGTGACACACAGATCCGAAAGCGAATTGGCATGGCGAAGAATACGTTCCAGAAGTTAAGTAGAGTATTAAGAGACAGGAAAATTTCACTAGAAACAAAGTAAAGTGTACTGGATTGCCATGTGATGTAAGTTCTTCAATACGACAGTGAATGCTGGACAATCTCATAAAAAATGAAGGAAAAACTTGAAGCAATTGAAATGTGGTTCTACAGAAGGATGCTACGGATACCATGAACCAAGCACGTGAGCAAAGATGAGGTTTTGGAAAGGATGGAAACTGAAATGAAATTAATACTGAGCATCAGGAAGGGACATCTAAAGTTCTTGAGATATGCAATGAGGAAGGAGAGCCTGGTGAACCTGATACTAACAGGCCAGATATAGAAAAAAAGAGGCAGGGGAAAGCAGCGGATAACATATTTGAAGGATCTGAGCAGGTAGATGACAGAACGGGGATTGCGTGGTGTAACAGGAGAAAGCGTGCTAAGAGCCACCAGGGATAGAGAGACATGGAAAGCCATGATCGCCTACGTCCTGAAAGGACAAGGCACATAGAAGAAGAAGAAGAAGAAGAAGAAGAAGAAGAAGAAACAATATAAATTAAAGTCATTATAGACCAAAGAAAACTTTTTTGATAAATAATGAAATTTTAAAGGAATTTAAATTTTTTTCTTTTTTAATTATAATGATTAATAAATATTTAAAAATTCTACAAAGCTTTGTAGCGATTAGGTTTTTAAGCGAAAACTATATTTACTAATTGAAAATTGAAAAGTTTAATGCAAATATCGAGCCATCGTATTTTTAAAATAATTTTAAAAAAACTCCAAATATGCAAAAAAATAATTTTTTTTTAGTATTGTATTTTCTGTGTTGATTAAAAGATCATGTGCTTCATAGTTTCTTACCCTTATAGGAAAAAATTGGAAAATTATATCAATTTTCGTTAATCATACTTAGCTTATCTAAACATATGGCTATCATCACACATTAATCACTTACGTCAAAGGTCAGAAACATCAATGCTCCATAATTAAGAAATAGTTTTATTCTAAATTTCATGCTATAAATAAGTAATACTAGTGTAAATCAGATTAATTTAACTTTAAATTTGCTAATTCTTCAAAATGTGTCACAGATGTACATTTTATTTTTGCAAGGTTTTTAAAACTGATAATTAACTTTTGTTTACAAATGTGTCGATTTCTCAAAAATTGAAATTTTTTTTTAAATTTCAAAATTTTTGATTCCAATCAATATAATTTCAGTTTGAAATACATCGGAGTATTTTGCTAACTGGAAATAGTAAATTTAATCATTTAGCTTTCACTTGAAGCTAAAATAAAAGTTTCAAGAAAACATTTTTATTTTTGTATATGTTATGTCTTGAAGGCTGTTACAATGTGTTGAATGAAATAAAGGAAGGTAGGGAGGTGTTTGTATGACCTGTTTATTATTATATTGATATTTCGAGACTATAATCTCATCATCAGAATGACAGAGAAATCCTCAGAATGTCCATGCTTTTTAGCTGCCCATCTATGAATGGCTGGCTTTATCCACTGCTGCTGTATGTGTGTGCGTGTATGTATGTGTATGTGTGTGTGCGACTGTGTATCTGTGTGTGTTCTAGTTGTTTTTTTTATGGTCTAATGATGTGTGTGTGTGTGTGTGTGTGTGTATTCAAATTGGGGTTTTATTGGTCTGATGGAATCAGTTCGTAGGATCTGGGTGTTGATGTGACTTTGACCAGGTCAAAGAATATCAGTTTCATTGCTGTTGTCTTATCTGTCTGATTTATCTGGTGGTGTTTGCTCGCTGTATGTGCTGTAATTGAATCTACTTTATTTTGTATATATATATATATATGTGTGTGTGTGTGTGTTCTGTCCTGGTATGTGGTTTGTTATGAGCACCTCTGCTACTACAACCCGGGGGTGGGGAGAAAAAGTGTTTGTGTGGTTATTGTAACTATTTTTTCTGTGTGTATAGGCTATGTGTAGTATTGTAATTAAATCTACCTTATTTTATTTATCTGTGTGTGTGTGTGTGTGTGTGTGTGTGTGTGTGTGTGTGTGTGCTTTAGCCTGGTTAGCAGTTTGTTATAAGGGAGGAAGAAGTGTGTGCGTGGTTATTGTTACTGTTTGCGTGTGCGTGTGACCTTTGCTGTTGTGTTAGGTGCATGTTGTGTGCGTCTTGGTGTTGTCTATAACAATTCAATTTAAAAGTTAGGTATCGAAAATGAGTAGAGGTACCTAAAAAGCATTTCCTCAAATGGAAAAGAAACTAATAAGCATTCCTACAAATGAGAATGTATATTGGAAAATATATTTCGAGAAAAATCAAAAGAATATATTTGAAAATAATATTTTCAAAATATATTATAAAATGATGTATGTAAATCCCCATTTTTTTGCATGAAAATATATATCAGGAGATATATTTCAAGAAAAGTATTTGAAAATCTATTATAAATGATATATGTAACATGCAACCTTGACCCCAATTCTATACTTTGACCTATTTTTCACTTTCCAATGAAACTAAAATTCACCAAATGGAATTATTAATTTACAATAATAATTTATGCCTTACATTCATTGAACAAGTATTTTCTGTGTAATAAAAACTAATCATTGATAATTTTCTTTTTCTTCTTACATTTGCAATGTTGAGTTGTTAGTAAATAATGACTCCCTTCACCAAGGAGCTACTAAACTTTACAGATATGAGGTATAATATGATGTTTCTCTACAATGAAATATTTGGCATTCATTTCTGAGGGAACGTCGGGGTCGCCAGTTTATTGTGGCACTAGAAGGCTGGCAAGAGAATTTGACACTTACGGTAGGTTCGAGGTGTTGTATTCAAGGAAACAGTCTTTGATGTATCCGATCCTTTGGTCAGTAAGTAGCTTTGAGACAGTGAAAGATAAGATGAGAGGGAAGGGAGGCTGGCATAGTAAGCCGCTTGACGTAGGTCAAGGGGATACTGATTACACTCCTCTCTCTCGAGTTTGGGTCTGTCTGTCTGGCGATGCTTTCTGTATCGGCTTTTTATTTCAATGTTTTGGATCACAGCAGATCATATGGGAATTCATATCTGTATTTGATTCTGGGCTTCCCATTGGCCGATAAATAAAATTTGTGTAGGCTTGCGAACTGGAAATTTAATATTTAATAAATTTTTAGTTTTCAACCGGAACATCTGCGCGAACCCGGATGCGCAACGACGAGTTTTGGTCATTTGCTTTCTGGTCGATATAGAGCAGACATCCGGCCCTCGCTGTATTTGATTCTGGGCTTCCCATTGGCCGATAAACAAAATTCGCGTAGGCTCGCGAACTGGAAATTTAATATTTAATAAATTTTTAGTTTTCAACCGGAACATCTGCGCGAACCCGGATGCGCAACGACAAGTTTTGGTCATTTGCTTTCTGGTCGATATAGAGCAGACGTCCGGCCCCTCGCTTTTGCTCGGTATCACCACAATAAAATTGGCTATGTTAACAGACTACAAAATAATGTCAATTTTGCAGGGGAACACCCTGTATTTTCATAACGTTAGTGACTAGTTTTGTTGGTGAGAGTCGATTTGTTTTGACAAGATACAGACTTTTTCTATTTTATTATCTTCTTTGGTTAACATGAAAGCGAAAGTTGATTCAGTTTCTTTGTTTCCCTTCTATTTTTATTCTTTTGTTCTTTCTTTAATCATTTATTCTCTGAAACAAAGTAGCGTCTCTGATATGCCTTTCCACACTGTCAAAACAAAATAGTCTCTTATTTACAAATTACTAGTGGTATAGCCCGGCGTTGCTCAGGTGTAATGAAAGCTTTAAAACTAATACATGGTCCTGGAGCTCAGACTTTTTGGACGTTGGCATGAAAAACGTAGGTTGTTAGGACTAAGAACTGCAATTATACCTACTTAGAGCAAAACCTAAAGCAAAAACCAAAATAAAAGGGCTGAAAAACTGATTATGATCAAACCCGATAGGATATCGGGTATCGATTTCCGATATCGGATTCAAATAAGTCATCCAAGGATAAACTAACCTAAGTAAGTCTATGAAAACTTATCGTATCCACCAGGAGTAAAATTAGAGAAAATGAGCCATAAAGATGGCTGAATATTGGTTTTGATCAAATTCGATATCTGGGGTATCGATTTCCGATATCGGAGAAAATGAGTTGTCCGAGAAAATCTACTAATGTTTGAGACTAAAATCTATAATTTTACCAAGTTAGAGCAAATTCTGCAGCAAGACTCATGATAAAAAGGTTGAAATCCTGATCTTGATCAGACTTGATCAGATATCGGGTTATCGATTTCTGGCATCGGGGGGAAATCAGAAAAAAGAAGTTGCCCATGACCTGACTGCAAGCCTAAAGAATATTCGTGTGAAGTTTGGTCAGAATCGGATAAAAATTTTGAATTTGTATAAAGGACATACAGACAGATATACACACAAACATCTTGCCTTTTATATACATAGATTTGCAATGCGTAATAACTAAGATACTAAAGGTGTGATATGCTGAATTAGAATGAGATAAATATAAACATTATATTTGGTATATGATATTTCTTTTCTTGTGCTTCCCGCCTGTGGAACTCCCTTCCATATATTTGCTTTCCTGACCGCTATAACCTCCAGGAATTTAAATGCAAAATCAATTCCTATCTCTTATTCACTTAACTCCAGCCTTTTCTACATCACCCCGTGTATCTTGTTCTTTTCCTTTTTTCTGTCTTTGCAATTGTCTTCACCTTGTGTTCACATCCTTCTTTTGCCTTTTCTCTTTCACCCCTTGTAGTTGGTTCGTTTTTGTCATCACTCTCCTCCTGCCTAATACTTCAACTCTCTTATGTAACCCCCTGCACATCAGTAGCGTTAATGCCTTGCTTGGGGTTAAATGATTAAAATATGATATCCAATTTTATTTATTAAACAATGTAACTGATGTCTACAGGGCTAGGTAATCTAGAGTGAATAAAGATGCTGTGATTTTCAGTAGGGTTTGTTGTGTTATAGTGCCCTCCTACAAGGAATGGACTCTTCCTCTTCTTATATGTAATTACCTGTGTGACTTCCGGAGAGCAGTGAATGAGGGCAGTTAAAAAGTAGCTAGTATGACAGCTACTAGTCAGGCAGAAGCAGTATAATAATACCTTCGGACTTACATATTTCTAGTTACTTATTATTAACATTTCCTTTGAATATCATGCCTTTTGTCATACTAGTCAGTCAGTCAGTTAAGTGCCATATGTGATACACGCTTTGGCGATCATGTCTCGAAAGATACATGACTGGGCAGAAGATGTATCCCGCAGTAGGTTGCCATTGATTTCTGTGGTAGACTGGTTGCTGACCAAGGCTATAGAACCCAATCAGTCCTATTATTTAACCCATAACTGGAGGGAAGAGACGGATTAATACCTTTCCCAAGTGAATGTAAGGAATCCAACTGAAATTCGAACTCGGCTCCCCGATTTGTCATTCCGAGTCAATATCCATTGCACCACAATGCACATCCTAGTACACTGTTTTAAACCTACCTTGTTCCATGTCTTACTTCCGGCACAAACCAGTCACTACAAATTTGCGGCAAAGTTTCACCAAAACTCCACAACAAATTGGCGACGATGATCCACAAGTTAGTAATCAGTATTCAATAGTAAAGAAACAGATGGTTGATTCTGCCACATCTCAATGCTTATTTACTCCCACAAAACTTTTTTTCTGAATGCTTGCCTTGACATGCTTTTATGTGAACTTTCTCTTTTATGTAGTGGGTTGCTTTTGAAGTGATAACCTTTCATAAAATATAAATAGATCTGGGAAAAGAAATTCAGATTTTCAGAAATTTTAAAAAACTTTCTTGAGCATTATTTACATTATTCAGACTATTGTCCTTATTCTTGTTGCTATTTTTATGATGATTTGGCTGTTGTTGACTCTGGCCTTCTTCAGGTGCTAGGAATGTTGAACTGAACCCTACGAAATTTCTAGCACCTGGAGAAGGCCGGAGTGTACAGTGGCCAGAATGTCGTAAAAATGGCAACGAAGATGAGAACAATAGTCCGAATAATGTAAATAGTGTAAATACTACCTCATCTCAGAAATATAGACAAACTAGCAGTATAGCCCAGCGTTGCTCGGGTGTAATGAAAGCTTTAAAACTAATCCATGCTCCTGGAGCTCAGACTCTTTGGACGTTGGCACGAAAGACTAAAAAGCAATAGTTGTTTCCAGTTAAAGCGAAACCGTAGACTGAAAGAAAAATGAATGGATGTAAGTCAAATTTTGATTTCCTGGTATCGATATCAAATAAGTTTTTTTCATTGTAAACTGAATTTTGAAGGCTAAATAAGTCCTCAGAGTAAATGGTATCATGGCTGAGACTAAGAACTACAATTATACCTACTTAGAGCCAAACCCAAAACAAAAACTAAAATAAAAGGGCTGAAAAAATACAAACATACAGGCAGATAAACAGACACACATACAATCATCTTGCCTTTTATATATATATATTATCAATTTTCTGCACTATTGTAAGAACTGCAACCTTGAAACTTCTGAATATTGTTTCTTATGTCTTTGTCTATGAGTGTATCAAATTTGATTAAAATCGGACTACTCCTTCTATAACCTGATTTTTTCAATTATTGATTTTCGATATTTATCGGGGTACCTTGACACAAAAACTAGCTAAGAACACTCGCAGATACTTATAGTACAACTGTATAAATTTTCAAGAAAATCGGTTCAGCCGTTTCGGAGGCTATAGGTAATGGATATACACACACACACACACACACACACACACACAAAGTTCCATTTACAAATAAGTTTAGATAATTTCTTGAGCTTGTCTACTTTTGACCTTTTATATACAAACAAACAACATTATTTCATCAAAGAATTAAGATATATTTGTCTATATTTCTGAAATGAGGTATTTCATCCTTGAGAAGATCTAGCATTCGCTGCCATAAAGGAGGAGAGATATCACATAACAGTTTAGTACTCTTTTCTTTGTCTCCAGTAAAACCCTAACCCTGTCTCTCAATACTCTGCTCAGCCTTTAAAATGTGTCTTTGGCCATGTCAATCCGGCTTCAGATCTCAGTGTCACACTTTCCATCCTCTGTTTCGAAAACTATTTCTGTAGATAATGAAGTCATCTACACACATAGCACAAATATATTGAACAGCGTTTTTTGCTTTGTGACCTAAATTAAAAGCAAAAAAATTTCATGCCCGTTATTGTCTAATTAATATTTCATCTTAGAGGATGTGTCTAATCTGAAAATATTTTGATATTTCATTATTATTTTTTTATCTAACAATTCTTTTATGCCTCTAAAAATTAAGCACCAGGGGCAATCATCCCTCTGGCCCCACTCATCGCTATGCCACTGTATTTTACAAAATATGCAGCAAGTGTAATGAAATAGACAATTTTGCAAAACTGTTTTGCTCTGAGAAATCTGTACATGATATGCAATCCTCATTGGACAAAACTCCATGAATGTAGTCAATCTTCATAAACTCAGTCACATTGAATCCAGACTGTAGAAAAGACAGATCCTGAAATATTAATTCTTGTCAAAAGATTTGTTCTTAGCAGCACATGAATTATTGTCTCAAAATTTGTTTTTTTATTGCCATGAATACAGACCCTCTGAAAAATATAAACTTATAAAAATTTTTCTTATTTTGAAAACTCCACAATTGATTACAATATAATTAGAAACAAGGTTTTAAAAATATATTTTATATAGAAAACAATAAACTTTTTTGGTAAAGATGTAGATGACATATTTTTGACAGCAGACTTTCAATGCTGTAAATTCGGTCTTGTATAATACATGGTAATAGGATTTTTGTAAATTATAAAATCACGTTTTCTGTGGTTCAGATGAAACATTTCAATAAAAAGTGTTTTTTCATAATCATTTCACTTCAAGCAAAGCAGTACCACCACTTGTGCACAGTGGGGGTACAGTAAAAGAAAAAATAAGGTATGGGGGATATGAAAGAAAGAATAAGAGAAAGATGGGAATCAAGGAGCTAGATGGCAATTGATGCTGCATTTAAACTTTTGGAAATTGTAGCCATCAGGGAAGTAAGTAAATTGAAGGGAGTTGCAAAAATGGGATGTGGGAGAAAAGAAACTGTTACAGTAGAAGAGGGGGTTGCATTTAACTATTTTGATGCCAATAGAGTCAGTTAAGTGCCACATGATTGGGTAATCATGTCTTAAGAGAGACATGACTGACTGAGCAGATTTTCCCACAGTAACCGTTATTTTCTGCAGTAGACTGGTTGCCAGTCTAGGCCATAGAACCCAATCTCTCCTACTATTTAACCCATGTTTGGAGGGAGAAGAGATGGGTTAATACATTTCCCAAGAGTATTTGCTCATGAGTGAATGCAATGAATACAATTGGAATTCAAACTCATCTTTCCAATTTCTCGTTCTGAACTGATATCCACTGCACCACAACAAACATGGGAAAAAGCTTGTTAGAGCAGTTGTCATGAAAATACTTATAGAAAAGACAAAGGGAAGCCACATCACATTGTTGAGAAGGTGACAGAAAGCAAGCTGCCAAGTCAGTATTGATTATCTTGCATGTCCTTTGGAATTTATAACTTATGGGCGACATTCGACAAATATCAGAGGGCATTCCAAATATAGGTTTCTCTCTGAAATGCCACATCATTGTTGGCTTTGTGGGTCATATGACAATAACAGCTTAAGTTTCACAGAGTGCATATAAATAACAATCACATATGCCCATCTTATTACATTATTTGCTTATAGGGTATTGTGTGAACCAACTGCACAAATGCTTCAGGAATTAATTTCATATTTAATACAATAATTACTATTTACAGGATTTTACAAGGTGTGAAAAAATATTTTACATTCCTGAAAAATCTTCTGAGATGTTTATAGTAAAGTGCATAAATGACATCATATGTGCACATAGGCACCTGAGCCAAAGGTCAAAGACAATCATTGGCAACATGAGGAACATAGCAATCCAGGTGGCCTTGTGATAGTACATAATACAAAATGCTTATTTTGTAGAGTTAGTTTCCTGAGAAATGGAGTTCTCTGTTAAATATATATGGTTTGTTTCGCTGTTGTTTTTATTCTTGTTTAGAACAGATTACAATTTTATACAACATAGCGGAAAAAATATACCAAAATGTATTAACAGATATTTAAAAATGTTTGTTGTGCTCTTGCAGATTGTATAAAAACATTGTGTGGGCTGTATGTTTACACACACATTCTAGAGTTTAATTTATGCTTAAATTTGTTTAATTTATAAACCAAAAATTCGGAAAAATGTCAGTCAATCGACAATGCTTTCTGTTCCATATGAATTTCTATGTGCATTTTTGAATTGTCACTTGGTAAAAGTGCTGCTTCACATGTCAGAAGAATCTCCTTTTTCTTTAGTGTGTACACGAGTGTGTTGTTTTAAATGGCAACGATGTGCAAATGCTGATCCACAGATTTCACAAGAAAATGGTTTCTCTCCAGTGTGTATTTTCTTATGATATAATAAAGAAGCGCTATTTGAAAATGTTGATCCACACGCAAGACAAGAATATGGCTTCTCTCCAGTGTGTATTCGCATGTGTGTTTTTAAACTAGAATTCTGTGAAAATGCTGATCCACATATTTCACAAGAAAATGGTTTCTCTCCAGTGTGTATTCGCATGTGTTTTTTTAAACTAGAACTCACTGAAAACACCGATTCACATACATTACAAGAAAATGGTTTCTCTCCAGTGTGTATTCGCATGTGTGCTTTTAAAACAGAACTCTGGGAAAATGCTGATCCACACTGTTGACAAGAATATGGTTTCTCTCCAGTGTGTATTCGTATATGTTTTTTTAAACCAGAACTCTGAGAAAATGCTGATCCGCACACTTCACAAGGAAATGGTTTCTCTCCAGTATGGACTTGTGTATGTTGTTTTAAACGGCAAAGACGTGCAAATGTTGCTTCACAGATGTCACAAGAAAATCGCTTCTCTCCAGTATGTATTTTCTTATGAGATGATAAAGAAGAACCATTTGGAAATACTAATCCACATATACAACAAGAAAATGGTTTCTCTCCAGTGTGTATTCGCATGTGTGTTTTTAAACCGGAACTCTGTGAAAATGATGATCCACATACATCACAAGAAAATGGTTTTTCTCCAGTGTGTATTCGCATATGCTTTTTTAAACTAGATTCTACTGAAAATGCTGATTCACATACTTGACAAGTAAATGGTTTCTCTCCAGTGTGTATTCGTACATGATTTCTTAAACTGGAACTCACAGCAAATTCTGATCCACATACTTGACAAGAAAATGGTGGTTTTTCGCCACTGTGTGTTTCCATATCTCTTGTCAACATGTCATCACTGCAAGTTTTCTTTTCCATATATACTTATCTGTTTTTTCAATTTTGAAAACTGTGAAGTGATCTGCTCATTTGAAAGAAAATGGTTTGTCTGCATGTCTTTCATTTGCCTTTGTAAACTTCAGGTTTCTGAACAAGCTGAGCCACACTATTAACAAAAATATGGTTTCTCTCCAATATTTTTTGCATGTGTTTTCAAATTTTAAATCTATATTTTCAAATGTTTATCCTCATTTGTTCTGTGAATAAAAAAGAAGTGTTATGAAAGAAGATAATAAAAACTTGTACATTATTTGCAGTTAGTAAATTTTAATAATTCAAAAAAGAAAACGAGTAAACAAAATGCTAATTATGTTTTTATCTGAATCAAAGAGATACTTTAGTATTTCTAAATGTATAATAAAATTGTTTTCACTTTAATATTTAATATTGTACTGAGTTTGGAATCAGGTTTCATTATCCACATTTGAAATGTACTTTAAAAACTTTTCAGTTAAAATTATATTTCTTAAAGACATTCATTATTATTGAAAAACAGAACCATTTGGAGAAGATGGAGGAGGAGAAGAAAAAGAAGAGGGTGGAGTCAGAGGAGAAGTAGAAAATGAAGAAGGAGGAGGAGAAAAAGATGTGGAGTCACAGGAGAAGAAGAAGAAAATGAATAAGGAGAAGAAGAAAAAGAAGAGGGTTGAGTCAGAGGAGAAGAAAGAAAAAATGAAGGAGAAGGAGAAGAAAAAGAAGAAGGTGGAGTCACAGGAGAAGAAGGAGAAAATGAATAAGAAGGAGAAGGAGAAGAAAAAGAAGAGGGTGGAGTTAGAGGAGAAGAAGGAAAAAATGCATAAGAATGAGGAGAAGAAAAGAGGGTGGAGTCAGAGGAGAAGAAGGAGAAAATGAAGAAGAAGGAGGAGGAGAAAAAGAACATTGCACATTATCATATAAAAAATATATTGGCTAAATAATTTGATAAAATTGTAAAATATAGAGATCTGGAAATAGAATTTGCATGAATATTCAATTTAAATGCAGCCACTATTTAAATAATAATAATAATAAAAGTACTAGGAGTGATTAAAAAATATTGCTACACATTCACAACTAAACAATATTATTTACTTAACCAACAACCACTGAAATCTTTTGAAATCACGAAAATAATATTACATGATCCATGAATTTTTCCATGGGTTCAGCTTGTAATATTAATTCCTTATCTCAAACATTGAAGAGAATTACGACATTGGTCAGGTTGAAATTTGTTAAATGAGCTTTTGCTAGAAATTTTTGCACTCAATTCATATGACATCATTATAAGAAAATAAAATTTGAAAGCAAATAAAAATTTCACTCCTGGTATTTAAATTTTTAAAAACTGCAGATCTATTTACTTTTCATATTATTAAATAAACAGAATAGATTTTTAAAATAATTTTTTCTGTCAATAATATTCGTAATACTGTTGAAGGTTTAGGTTTATAAAAGTCTAACATTTAGGAAATTTTTTTTTAATCTTTCATGTGTAAAGTGTGCAAGATATTGGATGTACTTAAATTGAAATCTCCATTCTTAGAATTTCCAATAGAGCCTTGATTTTGGACCAACATTAACCCACAATTCGATTAATCTTCAACAAAAAACTTATTATAAAAACTATAATAATTTCACTGAAAGTGTTCAAAGCACATGCAGAGTGAGTAGGAACTATTTTCCCTTGACAATTCTTGGAGTGGAGAATACTCAACAATAATTTATTTACAGGGAGAATTTTGGAAATACTAGCAGAAGGCTAATGCTTAACATTTATCTAGGAAAAGTTTAGTTAAAAACTGGGAGATCAGAATAAAGAGCTCAAGTAAGCAAATTCACCTGGAAATGCTGGGAATCTTGACAGGTCTGCAAGTGTGTAAACATAAGGAATGCAATGAATATTTTTTGCAATTATTATTAATTCTCTGTAAATAGACCAGACACAATTGTATATGCATAAAAATATATATTAAAAGCTGTGTGGTTAGATCTTGAAGGCTATCACAATGCGTTTAGTAAAAAAAAATAAAGGAAGGTAAAGAAATTGTTGGGTATTACCTATTCCTTATTTCGAGATTAAAATCTCATCTTCAGAATTGTTTTCACGTTCTCCTACCTAATACACAATGCTTCAAGCAAATTAACAAAACTTTCCATCTTAAAAGTTTTTCTAATTAAAGAAATCTTAGTTTTAATGCATTTTTTATTTTACAGTTCAGAGCAGACTTTACAACCAGGAGTCCTGTTTGGTTTTAAATTCTCCAAGGACTTGTCCTTCAAACAAATGCAATACGAAAAAAAGAATTGCTTGAAATTACATATGAATTAAATGGCGGGGGAGAGGTTAAAAGGCGAAAGAAAATTTTTTAGTGATAAAAAAGAAACATTTTCAAGATAATTACATTAATTTCTGAATATGTCCTGAAAGTTCCATTACAACTATCTGATTTTTGAAAGAATTTCCAAAATAATGTTTTTCGACACAAAGAACAACAACAAAAAAAAAAAAAAAAAAAAATCCTTGTCTTTCTTTGTGTTACTTTAACAAATATTCTGACAATAAAATTTTACTTTATTAAGATTGGAGCATGTTTACGTTATGTTACATTATTAATTATTTGGATGTATTCAAATAAAAATTCTTATTTGAAAGACAACAAAATTCAAAGAAGACATTTTAAAGTAAGTCTTCCTTTTTTTTTTCTGAGTCCGTAGCAGTACCTAGTTAAAAATAAAGTTTGAAACCAATCAAATGAACCATGAAAATCGATTAGAAAGGCCATTTAAAACAATCAAATGCAAATCATTGTTTCATGTTATTATTTGATGTTTGCTTCTCAATCAAACGACTTTTAAAAAGTCGTTTTATTGAGAAGCAACCATCAAACAATAACATTACAGACGATAAATTAGTGTTGCGAACAAGTGACAAAATTCAAAATTAGATTTAGAAATAACGAAAAAAATAAGACTAAAAATAAATTAATTAAATTTTTAAAAGGGCTAAAATCATTTTTCAATGAATATATTTTTAGGGGTCGTTAATGTACAAAAAGGAAACACGCGTGCTTATAATGAAACAATATTTTTTATCACCATTAAATGGTAGTTTCGAATGTATTATTCCTACTCTTTTGTTTGGTTCTATGCAACAATTGTGAAGTTTAAAAATTAAGGATTACTCCTAGTACTAACTAAATGTTCACATTTAACGGATTTTTAAAAGAAAAAGTCATATTTTTTTCACAAGTTTCTATTTTCAAACAAGGATAATAATACTACTGCTTTACTTCGGATAAGACGAAGTACTTGAGAAAAACGGGTAGACTTACATTTTAAATAAATTGATGTTTTCTTGTTAAATTTTAAAAACAGTCATCGCTGCAACTGATAAAAAAATGATAGCTCGTGGCCATAAAGGTTAAGGGAGACAATTTATACCGGCCATGAAGAAGAAAAATTTTACCCGTTAGTAATTTTGATCTCATTTCAACGAAGGGAACCTCAACGTGCTGTAATGATTAGCAAGGTTGTCTCACTAAGAGAATCATTACAATTGCGTAGTAGTTCAATCCTCACTGGGTGTCCCATGCTCTCGGCCTTGTACCACATCTAAGTTGCGCTGAGAAAAAAACACCTTTCCAATATGAAATTTAAAACTCACCATATGGAATTGTTGAAATGGACCTAAAAGTTTATTTGTGGTTCGTCACCAGTTAAATGTTCAAAAGTTGACGAAGAGAGATTCTTTGAAAGGCTTAGCTTTCCTAAATTTCTTTGAAATTCTGTTTGCTTGATTAAAAGCCAATAATATACTTCATGAATATTTTTTACACTAGCAAGAACTTGAACACTGGACACAATGAGCAGAAATGGATCCTTTAACATGATTTCAGACACTCTTTGATTAATTTAATTTTTCTCCTCATTTTATATCTAAAGGAATTTCACATTTCACTTGTGACTTTCTTGTTTTTTTCTTCACACATTAGCTAATTTCTCTAGAGGAAAGGTTTTCATTTGTCGAGAAGTAATCTCACATAGGCTCACATATGTATTTCCTTCCCCTTCTTAACACACCAACCACTCTCTGTAAAGCAAGGTTCTCATTGGCATAAAAGTAATTTCACACAGGCTCACAAATCTATTTCCTTCTTCTTGATTCACTGGTCAATCATTGTGGGGGGAGGGGCAAGGTTTGGGGACACTTTGGTGCCATAGAAAGTGGCATGATCCGTATGCTTCTACGGTTGTAAACCGACTCTGTTAACTTCCGCATTACGACATGCTTATATAGAAGACTGGCGGTTATAATCTAGGTTGCCATGCACTTATCATAAATGATCACGAGTGTTAATTGGCACAGTCAAAAATTAGGTGCCCTCCAAATTAAGCGGCACTCAACTTATGCCAGATTCAGATTTCACCATTAGTAAACAAATATGTCTCGATGTTCAGTCTCCACCATAATCCTCTTTATCAAAAATCACCATTTCATTTATTTTCATTGATTTCTGATAATAGCTTAACTTCTGTTTAGATCAAATTTCTCTACTGGTAAACAACCATGCTGGCTTACTCCAATGTTCAATTCAATCCCAATTTTCAACCGAAAGAAAAGTAATTAATTTTGCCACTTGTTATGAAAGCAGAAAATCTGTTTTTAAAAAATTCTTAAAAAGAAAGATTACGAATGATATTTTGTTCATTTCAGTTCTATTTAAGTGCTAGGAGTTTTGAATCTTTTAAATGTGTGTATGTGTTTGATTCTCTGTCACACATCAGGAAGATCATTGATGAAGACCAGTGTAGAATAGAGTTCCGGGAGACACCTGCATTCGTGTGAAAGAATATGGAATCCTGCCCATTCAAAATGACCATCTAATCATAAATTGAACAATTGGATTAAATCAAACAATTGTCCAAAAATACTGTCACTCTAGAGCTTGCACAGAAGGCCAGCATGCCAAACCCTGTCAAACACTTTTGATCTATCTAAAGCAACAGCTCAAGCTTTCTCATTATTACCAAGAGTCTGGTATACATATTCAGTGATGGCGGTTAGTACATCAATGGAAGACCTAGTGAATGCTTTTTCTGGTGGTTGTGGATTTTAATAATTAATGCCTTTCTCATTATTGATTTCAGTCCTTGCCCAAGGCAATATTCTTGTTTTTTAAATTTAAACAACCTTCCTGATGACATCAACACTCAACTTGGTATCTGTGCTGATGACACAATCATTTTTCTCATCTTGATACTAAGTCTAAGCCGCATTCACTCTGGTTGAGGTTGAGTCAGCTTTCTCCTCAATGGAGAAGGTTTCATTGGTATTTGTTTAAGGGCAGGGTCCCAAGTTCTGCCCTGTTATTTAACCGATAACTGGAGGGAAGGGACGTATTAATACCTTTCCCAAGGTGCATAAGTGAATGCAGAGTGTTCAACTGGAATTCGAACTCGGCTCACCGATTTCTCTTTCCGAGCCGACATCCACTGCACCACAACGCACATCCATCAATAAATGCTTACAGCACCTGGTATTCCCAAGCGGTCACCCATCTAAGTTTTGACCAAACTCAACGTTGCTTAACTTCGGTGATCGAGTGAGAACCGGTGTTTTTAACGTGATATGACCGTAAGTCTGATCATTTCAAGGTCAAATTGACAGCTGATCTCAAAAATGACCAACAATCTTTAAGTAACTGGGTTAAAGAATGGCTTAAATTTAACACCTCAAAAACAACACTATTAATCACCTGAGAGACCCATTTCTGGCTTCCATTAGCATGGCTGATGCCAACCTACAAGATAGAGATTTGTTGTGCCTTTGGTTTAACATTCATGGCTGACATGAAGTAGAAAGACTGCATTGAATCTATTGCTAGAAAGTTGGTTCACTGTGTTGTGCTAGACAATCTTTTTCTCTAGAACCTATCTTACTTATCTATAAGTAAATCACTTGACCAGGCTTAGAATATTGCTGTCATTTATTGCCCAGTGGTCCTGCTATTTAAAGATTCTTGATAAAATCCAAAGAATAATCAGCAATATTGTTGTTCCTGACCTGGCATCTTAGCTTTAGTCACTTTCCAACCACTGTGATGTTTCTTCCCTGATCCTTTTCTCTAAATGCTTTCTTGGTAATTTTTTGGACACGCTCTTTGCTATGGTACCTAGACTTTAGAATTTACACACAGTAACAGATTGGCAACAAGGTTTCATTAATTTTTGTTGAATTGGCTAGATGTAACCATAAGTTCTAGGCTAACAGTTTCTTTTCTCGCACTTGCTGCTTGCAAATACTCCATGCTTTTCGTCCAAATTTGATATTCAAACATTTGAATGCAATGTCAGTCATTATTTATTGTCTTCCTGATTACTCTTTTATTGTGCTCACTCATTCATAATTTTTTTTTTTTAATCATATCACCCCGAGCAAGGCGGTAACGCCACTGATGTGCAGGAGGCTACATGAGAGTGAAAAGATTTGGAAAAGAGAAAGCCGGAAACCACATCCTAAACAGGGAACAAGGGATGAACCTCTACACTTGTACAATAGACGTGGGTGGAGTGTGAACTGGGCGATAGTTTAGACTATCTACTCCAATTGAAAAAAAAAAAAAAGAAAAAGAAAAAGAAAAATGAAAAGATTGGGAAACAGAAAACAGAA
Source organism: Ascarosepion bandense (assembly GCA_037127315.1). NCBI lineage: Eukaryota > Metazoa > Mollusca > Cephalopoda > Sepiida > Sepiidae > Ascarosepion > Ascarosepion bandense. Next base: position 2,807,829 of record JBBBDQ010001917.1, on the reverse strand, counting down.
AACCGGAAACCACATCCTAAACAGCGAACAAGGGATGAGCCTCTTCACCTGTTCAATAGACATGGGTGGAGTGTGAACCGGGTGATAGTTTAGTCTATCTACTCCAATTGAAAAAAAAAAAAAAGTGAGAAGATTAGAAAAGAGAAAACCAGAAACCGCATCCTAAACAGGAAACCAGGGATGAGCCTCTTCACCTGTTCAATAGATGTGGGTGGAGTGTGAACCGGGTGATCATTTAGTCTATCTACTCCAATTGAGAAAAAAAAAAGTGAAAAGATTGGGAAAGAGAAAGCCAGAAACCACATCCTAAATAGGGAACAAGGGATGAGCCTCTACAGTTGTACATGTGGGTGGAGTGTGAACCGGGTGATCATTTAGACTATCTACTCCAATTGAAAAAAAAAAGTGAAAAGATTGCGAAAGAGAAAGCCAGAAACCACATCCTAAATAGGGAACAAGGGATGAGCCTCTACAGTTGTACATGTGGGTGGAGTGTGAACCGGGTGATAGTTTACACTATCTACTCCAATTGAAAAAAAAAAAAAAGTGAGAAGATTAGAAAAGAGAAAACCAGAAACCGCATCCTAAACAGGAAACCAGGGATGAGCCTCTTCACCTGTTCAATAGATGTGGGTGGAGTGTGAACCGGGTGATAGTTTAGTCTATCTACTCCAATTGAAAAAAAAAAAAAGTGAGAAGATTAGAAAAGAGAAAACCGGAAACCGCATCCTAAACAAGAAACCAGGGATGAGCCTCTTCACCTGTTCAATAGATGTGGGTGGAGTGTGAACCGGGTGATCATTTAGTCTATCTACTCCAATTGAAAAAAAAAAAGTGAAAAGATTGGTAAAGAGAAAGCCAGAAACCACATCCTAAATAGGGAACAAGGGATGAGCCTCTACAGTTGTACATGTGGGTGGAGTGTGAACCGGGTGATAGTTTAGACTATCTACTCCAAATGAAAAAAAAAAAGTGAAAAGATTGGGAAAGAGAAAGCCAGAAACCACATCCTAAATAGGGAACAAGGGATGAGCCTCTACAGTTGTACATGTGGGTGGAGTGTGAACCGGGTGATAGTTTAGACTATCTACTCCAATTGAAAAAAAAAAAGTGAAAAGATTGGGAAAGAGAAAGCCAGAAACCACATCCTAAATAGGGAACAAGGGATGAGCCTCTACAGTTGTACATGTGGGTGGAGTGTGAACCGCGTGATAGTTTAGACTATTTACTCCAATTGAAAAAAAAAAAAGTGAAAAGATTGGGAAAGAGAAAGCCAGAAACCACATCCTGAATAGGGAACAAGGGATGAGCTTCTACAGTTGTACATGTGGGTGGAGTGTGAACCGGGTGATAGTTTAGACTATCTACTCCAATTGAAAAAAAAAAGTGAAAAGATTGGGAAAGAGAAAGCCAGAAACCACATCCTAAATAGGGAACAAGGGATGAGCCTCTACAGTTGTACATGTGGGTGGAGTGTGAACCGGGTGATCATTTAGTCTATCTACTCCAATTGAAAAAAAAAAAGTGAAAAGATTGGGAAAGAGAAAGCCAGAAACCACATCCTAAATAGGGAACAAGGGATGAGCCTCTACAGTTGTACATGTGGGTGGAGTGTGAACCGGGTGATCGTTTAGACTATCTACTCCAATTGAAAAAAAAAAAAGTGAAAAGATTGGGAAAGAGAAAGCCAGAAACCACATCCTAAATAGGGAACAAGGGATGAGCCTCTACAGTTGTACATGTGGGTGGAGTGTGAACCGGGTGATCATTTAGTCTATCTACTCCAATTGAAAAAAAAAAAGTGAAAAGATTGGGAAAGAGAAAGCCAGAAACCACATCCTAAATAGGGAACAAGGGATGAGCCTCTACAGTTGTACATGTGGGTGGAGTGTGAACCGGGTGATCGTTTAGACTATCTACTCCAATTGAAAAAAAAAAAGTGAAAAGATTGGGAAAGAGAAAGCCAGAAACCACATCCTAAATAGGGAACAAGGGATGAGCCTCTACAGTTGTACATGTGGGTGGAGTGTGAACCGGGTGATCATTTAGTCTATCTACTCCGATTGAAAAAAAAAAAGTGAAAAGATTGGGAAAGAGAAAGCCAGAAACCACATCCTAAATAGGGAACAAGGGATGAGCCTCTACAGTTTTACATGTGGGTGGAGTGTGAACCGGGTGATCATTTAGTCTATCTACTCCAATTGAAAAAAAAAAAAGTGAAAAGATTGGGAAAGAGAAAGCCAGAAACCACATCCTAAATAGGGAACAAGGGATGAGCCTCTACAGTTGTACATGTGGGTGGCGTGTGAACCGGGTGATAGTTTAGACTATCTACTCCAATTGAAAAAAAAAAGTGAAAAGATTGGGAAAGAGAAAGCCAGAAACCACATCCTAAATAGGGAACAAGGGATGAGCCTCTACAGTTGTACATGTGGGTGGAGTGTGAACCGGGTGATAGTTTAGACTATCTACTCCAATTGAAAAAAAAAAAAGTGAAAAGATTGGGAAAGAGAAAGCCAGAAACCACATCCTAAATAGGGAACAAGGGATGAGCCTCTACAGTTGTACATGTGGGTGGAGTGTGAACCGGGTGATAGTTTAGACTATCTACTCCAAATGAAAAAAAAAAAGTGAAAAGATTGGGAAAGAGAAAGCCAGAAACCACATCCTAAATAGGGAACAAGGGATGAGCCTATACAGTTGTACATGTGGGTGGAGTGTGAACCGGGTGATAGTTTAGACTATCTACTCCAAATGAAAAAAAAAAAAGTGAAAAGATTGGGAAAGAGAAAGCCAGAAACCACATCCTAAATAGGGAACAAGGGATGAGCCTATACAGTTGTACATGTGGGTGGAGTGTGAACCGGGTGATAGTTAAGACTATCTACTCCAAATGAAAAAAAAAAAGTGAAAAGATTGGGAAAGAGAAAGCCAGAAACCACATCCTAAATAGGGAACAAGGGATGAGCCTCTACAGTTGTACATGTGGGTGGAGTGTGAACCGGGTGATAGTTTAGACTATCTACTCCAAATGAAAAAAAAAAAGTGAAAAGATTGGGAAAGAGAAAGCCAGAAACCACATCCTAAATAGGGAACAAGGGATGAGCCTCTACAGTTGTACATGTGGGTGGAGTGTGAACCGGTTGATCATTTAGTCTATCTACTCCAATTGAAAAAAAAAAAGTGAAAAGATTGGGAAAGAGAAAGCCAGAAACCACATCCTAAATAGGGAACAAGGGATGAGCCTCTACAGTCGTACATGTGGGTGGAGTGTGAACCGGGTGATCATTTAGTCTATCTACTCCAATTGAAAAAAAAAAAAGTGAAAAGATTGGGAAAGAGAAAGCCAGAAACCACATCCTAAATAGGGAACAAGGGATGAGCCTCTACAGTTGTACATGTGGGTGGAGTGTGAACCGGGTGATCATTTAGTCTATCTACTCCAATTGAAAAAAAAAAAAAGTGAAAAGATTGGGAAAGAGAAAGCCAGAAACCACATCCTAAATAGGGAACAAGGGATGAGCCTCTACAGTTGTACATGTGGGTGGAATGTGAACCGGGTGATAGTTTACACTATCTACTCCAATTGAAAAAAAAAAAAAAAAGTGAGAAGATTAGAAAAGAGAAAACCAGAAACCGCATCGTAAACAGGAAACCAGGGATGAGCCTCTTCACCTGTTCAATAGATGTGGGTGGAGTGTGAACCGGGTGATAGTTTAGTCTATCTACTCCAATTGAAAAAAAAAAAAAGTGAGAAGATTAGAAAAGAGAAAACCGGAAACCGCATCCTAAACAAGAAACCAGGGATGAGCCTCTTCACCTGTTCAATAGATGTGGGTGGAGTGTGAACCGGGTGATCATTTAGTCTATCTACTCCAATTGAAAAAAAAAAGTGAAAAGATTGGGAAAGAGAAAGCCAGAAACCACATCCTAAATAGGGAACAAGGGATGAGCCTCTACAGTTGTACATGTGGGTGGAGTGTGAACCGGGTGATAGTTTAGACTATCTACTCCAAATGAAAAAAAAAAAGTGAAAAGATTGGGAAAGAGAAAGCCAGAAACCACATCCTAAATAGGGAACAGGGGATGAGCCTCTACAGTTGTACATGTGGGTGGAGTGTGAACCGGGTGATCATTTAGTCTATCTACTCCAACTGAAAAAAAAACAAAGTGAAAAGATTGGGAAAGAGAAAGCCAGAAACCACATCCTAAATAGGGAACAAGAGATGAGCCTCTACAGTTGTACATGTGGGTGGAGTGTGAACCGGGTGATCATTTAGTCTATCTACTCCAATTGAAAAAAGAAAAGAAAAAGAAAAATGGTTTCTAATTTTTTTATACCCAGTTATCCATTATGTTGTCTTGCTTACGGGATGTTGAATTAAGTAAAAAAAAATTCAATATGGTTATTGATTTCAGTAATTAATGCAGGCTGAACAATTGTTAACTATTTCCTTAATTTGAATATTTATGCCTGGCCAATGTATACATTTTCTTACTCCAGATTTCTCTACTACTAGATCATCTGTGTGAATTTCTTCACAGAGTGATTTGGAGACGATAATTCATGGGCTTTTAAGGACAAATCTTTTGACAATTGATATTTCAGGATCTCTCTTTTCTAAAGTCTAGAACAGACTTGAGTTTAAAATTAACTATGTTTATGACGACAGCATCTGATGATAATTCTATATAATATGTACAAATTTTGTGGATCAACACCTATTCTATTACATTTGGTGCACATTTTGTCAAATGCATTGGTGTAGCCTCGGAAAGGACCAGAGTAGGAATTTTTCAAGAGAGTACATTTTTAGGGTGGGGGGGAAAAGAATTAATAAAATGCCAAAACATTTATAAATAAAAAACAACACACCAGCGTTTTCTATTTTATTACAATATTATGGGTGGGTGGGTGCCAAAAATGTGCAGGCTACCTAAAAAGACCATACCCATTTATTTTTCAGGTAATCTTTGTCACGTTATGTAATACATGTTCCACTAATATTCCTTTACGTGGAATTTTCGGTCAGTCCCAGTTCAACCAGCTGAAAGAAGAATAAACTATCCTCCATTGGGGATATAGAACACAAATATTATCATGCTACTGAAATACCAGCCAGTTGATATTTCTTTTTTGTCATTTAATTTTAACTTGCTTGTGATCTTGCATTTATTCGATTTATATAAATATATATATAAATCTACGTGTCATTACGATCTTGAATCTGGTTTTCATTATATACCAATCTCTCATGTGTCTGGGCCAACCTCGTCAAGTGACAACAAGCAATCTTGCTTTGGCTAATCCTAGATCAAAAACACAACATGGGCGAAATCAACTGAAGTTCAGGAAAGTTGGCTAAACGCAGCCAGCGATCGTGTCATAGAGTTATCGATGAAATATTTTCTAAAATTAAGCATAAAGCATTTATAACTATAACCAAACATACAGATTCATCAGAATGATTTCTCACAGATATATTTAAAAAATTGTCCATTATTTTAATACACCAGATATGTACATCTACATGTAAATAGACAATTATTTCTATACATTCTATACACATACAAAAAAGTTTTCTATATGCATACATTTAAAAATAATCATTTTTTGCTTTAATACATGTCACATATCTAACCAATAAGAATCAGTCACATATCTGACCAATAAGAATAAACAATATTCCAGTATAGTTTCTCTTTGTAAAAATTTTTCATTTTTAATTCGATATCTGAAAATTTTTTGTCTTATTTATAGATAAGATAGGTTCGAGAGAGAAAAATTGTCTAGCACGATACAGTGAACCAACTTTCTTAGTAGCTGACCTACTTAATCCCTGAAGAAGATTTAATAAAATTGAAACATTCAGTTGATAATCATTTCCTACTGTTTTTGTTTTTTTTAAATCATATCACCCCAAGCAAGGCGGTAATGCCACTGAAGCACAGGGGGCTACGTAAGAATAAAAAGATTGGAAAAGAGAAAGCCGGGAACCACATCCTAAACAGGGAATAAGGGATGAGCCTCTACACTTGTTCAATAGACGTGGGTGGAGTGTGGACCGGGCGATAGTTTTGTCTATCTACTCCAACTGATATTTTCAAAGATGTGATGAATATATGAGGGCTGGGGTGAGACATTTTTCATTACCGCCGCAAACCATAGCCCACCCAGTGCAAAGCATCAACCCAATAAAGATAGAGCCCAGATAAAGAAATGATGAACAGAAGATCAAGGTCGAAAAACACTTAGGCAAAAGGAGCCATTCATACATTTTCAAAGGTATGCTAAACATTTCTCATTACCTGCATTTCTTATGAACTTAAGGTTTCATTTTTTATTCTTTTGTTATATACCCTTTGTGTATCATCAGTCACATGGAGTCATCTTGCATCAAGACAATTCAAGGCCTCACACAGTAGCCCAAATGGTGTAGACCATCAACGAGCTGGGCTGAGAACTGCTCCCTCATCCCCCTTACAGCCCAGACCCTGTACCTTCAGACTTTTACCTGTTTGGTCCCTTGAAAGCGTTCACGAGAGGCACGAAGTTTGAAAGTGTGATGAAGTCAAAAGTGCTGTGAGTGACTGGCTGAGACATCAGTCCAAAGATTTTATGCTGAGGGAATATGGAAGCTTGTGCACAGATGGAAATAGTGTGTGACACTGCTGGGAGACTACGTTAAAAAATTTAAAAAAAAAAGTAAGCTTCTATCTGTATTAGAAGACCTTATACTGAAAAATTCATCTTATTTATTGAATGACTCTCGTACAATTATATTTTTATTCTTCTTCAGTGATATGCTGAGGAGTAGAGGAATGGTTAGAGAGATAGCACACATGCATATAAGGGCAATTGACTGGTTGGAGTAAGTAAAATTTTGATTTTCTGGTATCGATATCAAATAAGTTTTTTTCATCGTAATCTGAATTTTGAAGGCTAAATAAGTCCTCTGAGTAAATGGTATCATGGCTGAGACTAAGAACTACACTTATACCTACTTAGAGCCAAACCCGAAGCAAAAACTAAAATAAAAGGTCTGATAAAATATAGACATAGAGGCAGATAAACAGACATACACACAAACATCTTGCCTTTTATATATATTATTGATTTTCTGCACTATTGTAAGAATTGCAACCTTGACACTTCTGAGTATCGTTTCTTATGTCTTTGACCATGAGTGTATCAAATTTGATTAAAATCAGACCACTCCTTCTATAACCCAATTTTTTCAATTATCGATTTTCGATATTTATCGGGGGTACCTCGACACAAAACCTAGCTAAGAACACTTGCAGACACTTATAGTACAACTGTGTAAATTTTCAAGAAAATCGGTTCAGCCGTTTCGGAGTCTACAGGTAATGGAGACAAACACAGACACACACACACAGACAAAGTTCCATTTATAAATGTCTTGATCAGAGATGTTTTTTAATAATCATTTCACCCCAAGCAAGGCAGAAATGCCATTGGTGCTCAGGGGGTTACAGTGAGAGATAAAAAAGGTACAGAGGAAGTCGAATAAAAATAAGAGATGGATAGAAATAGAGTACATAAAAGATGACAGTTGACATTGCATTTAAACATTTGGTGATTGCAGCTATCAAGGAAACAAGCAAATGGAAGGGAATTCTACAAACAGGAAGTGTCAGAAAAAAACTCTTAGAAGAGGTGGTTACATTTAACTATTTCTATGGTAAAAGGATAGGACATTGATGCCAATCTAGCAGCACGAGTAAATATGTGGTGGGAGTACCAGTGAAAAAAAGCTTATCAGAGCAGTTTCCATGAAAATACTTGTAGAAAAGAGAGAGGGAAGCCACATCACATTAATGAGAAAGTGACTGAAGATGCACTGCCAGGTAAAGATCAATTATATTGCAGATTTTCCTTTGGAACCTCAAGATAAACAACTGGAGCACCTGACCAGATATGGCATGAAAATTCAATGAATGGTAGATTTATAAATGTGCAAAATAGATTCTGACTGAAAAAAACTTCCTTACCTGACACAGTGAACCAATCTTATGAGCAACAGATGTAGAGTTTCTGAATTTGCATCATTGTGCTTTCATAGATCAATTGCATAATCAAATTTTTGTATTTTTGTTTCTAAGAGAGTAATATGCTTCTTAAAAATGTCAGAACCTTTCTAGCTATACAATTTCTGTTGAATTTGCTAAGAACTACTTGTAGGTCAGTTTTGTTTTCAGGTGAAAAAGATATGTGCCTTTGGGGGCCAATATGGTAGTGGTCATTTTAAATGGTTAATTAGTCTTTTCAGTTGTAACACAGGTATAATTTGCTTTTCCACATCTTGGACAGTTGTCTTTATGTGAATTGAAGGTGAAAGTGGAAAAGATGTCTTTACCTTTGGGGGCCAATGAATGATAATAAAATGGAAGTGGTGAATTTAGTTTTTTCAGTTTCGATTAAGAGCAGGTTGAATCCCCTTTTACATGCAATGAGCAGATTTTTTGACACCATGATGAATGTGCATGGTTAGTATTTAACAGAGTTGTTATAAAATAATATTGCACACATTGTTGCATAAATCAACAGAAGTTTTTTTATATAATCATATCACCTCAAGCAAAGCATTTTACTGCCACTGTTTTGCAGGGGTTACACAGGAGGAAAGTTATGAGAAAGAGTGACAGATTATAGGGGGTACCAGGAAGTGGGTAAGAGAAGGATGAGAATACTGATGAGAGCAGAGTAGATGGAGAAAGGAGCATGGGAGACAGGATGCAGGTTAGTGAGATAGGAGATGACTATTGACTTTACATTTAAATTCTTGGAGATTGTAGCTGTCGGGGAAGCAAGTAAATGGAAGGAAATTCCACAGGTGGGAAGTGCGAAGCTGCTGGAGTAGAATTTAGGTTTACATTTTATTATTGATTTCACAGTAAAAGAGTGGAATCTAGTTGCTAATCTTGTGGCTCAAGTAAATTCATACATGGGGGCACCAGTGAGCTAAGTTCATTGGAGCAGAAGACGTGAAAATATTTGTAGAAGTATTAATAAATCATAAGTATTAACCCATTTTAACCCAGTGTCCTCAGGTTTTAGAATATTAAATTCATTTACAAATCACAAGAATTTTTCTTCCACCCGGGCAATATTTTATTGATGAATCAATATGTCCTCACTAACTGTTTATAATAATGGTTTTATATAATGATTTATACCCATTATTTTTTACAGTTTTTTATGCTGTCCTCAAATAAGGACACTGGGTTAAAAATGAATGTTAAAAAATATGAACAAATTTATTCAACAACCTAATAATTTAGGGTTGACCAATTTTACAAGCACTTTGTACTACAACTATAGAATATCACTTTTTTTTAAAAATTAAAAGATGACTTAAAAGACATCAAGAAAATCAACTAATTGTTTAAATTTTGATGAAATTTTAAGAACCATATGAATTGTAAAGAAAAAAGAAGCCTAATAGGACCCTTTTTTCACCTCCTCATCTGAAAGTTAATCAACTGGACTTTGGAGACAAATAGAAACGTTAAGTACTAGTAGAAGCAGTCAAATTAATACGTCTGATTCTGGGAGAAGTCTTTTACTTCTATGCAGTGAGTGATTATATGGATTCTCAAAGAGAAATTAAAGGAACTTTTTATCTTTTATTTCCAGTAATAAAGACCCTATAAAGCAAATGAAAGCAGAGTGTGGTTCTGATACATTCTACAACAAAGTAATCAATTAATTTGGGAAGAAAAGTGAAGAATTCAATTCACAAATAAGTTTTTTAATTCTTGATTTTATTGCTTTCTTAGATTCACGGTTATAATGGAGTATATGTCCCAGTTTTAAACTAACTCTTCATGACTTTAATTAACTATATGAATTGTAGAGAAAGAAGAGGCTGAAATAAAACTTTGTTCATCTCCTTGTCTGAAAGATGGACAACTGGATTTTGGAGACAAATTGAGACTTCAAATGAACCAAACCCTGGCAGAAGTAACCAGATTGATATGCCTGAATATGACCATACTTGTTACTACTACATTCTGGTCTTGTCCTTCAATGCAGTAAGTAAATATATTATGTGTTCTCAAAGAGAAGCTAAAGAAATTTAGGTTTTATTTTGTTATAGTGAAACACACCTATTCCTCAGATAATGGACTCTCCCTCCTATATTAATAAGAGTTAATAGAAAGTTAACTCGAGAAGTTCTTGGGAATTTCTTAGAAGCTCTAGAGTACAGTTTAGCATTAATGCCAGTTGTTACAATACAAACATTTCAGAGGGTTTGTCAATCCGAGGACAGCGCAAAGGGTCCGGAAAGAGTTAGATGAATCTAATGAAGGTGTTTAGAACGGTCATTAATGATGGCAAATGCCTCTATTTATCTTCCAACAAGGGCTGCACACTCAACATGGAGGACTACATCAAGTTATAGGATCAAAATCCCAAATTGTTAGTGTTATGGTGAAAAACACCTATTCCTCAGATAATGGACTCTCCCTCCTATATCAATAAGTTAACAGGAAGTTAACACAAGAAGTTCTTGGGAAGTTCTTAGGAGTTCTAGAGAGTTCTTTAGAGTTTTATTGGAGTTCAGTAGAACTATTAGTTCGTTCTAGTTTGGACACAGTTGGACTAAGGCAGTTGATATTAGTCGGCAGTTAGCCAAATACTAAAGAGTCAGCTTACAGTTGAAGATTACCAAGTTCCTAACATTTTGGGTGTGTTAAGTCAATTAGCAACTGACATAGCACAATTATAACTTTCAGTGCGAAAACTACTACACAACATATTTCCAGCAATTTAGAACATTTAAAGAAAATGGAGGTAGGCTGTGGTTCTCATATGTTCTACAATAAACTGATCAATTAACTTGATGGGGGTGAAGCTGTGAAGAGTTCAATTACTAAATAAGTTTTCAATTTGTTGATTTCATTACTTTCTCAGGTTTTTCTTGCAACTACAAACAGTAATGGATGTGCGTTGTGGTACAGTGGATATCGGCTCGGAATGAGAAACCGGGGAGCCGAGTTCGAATTCCAGTTGAATCCATTGTATTCACTTACGCGCAAATACCCCTGGGAAAGGTATTAATCCGTCTCTTCCTTCCAGTTATGGGTTAAATAGCAGGACAGATTGGGTTCTATAGCCTTGGTCGGCAACCAGTCTACCGCAGAAAGCAGTGGCAACCTACTGCGGGATAATCTTCTGCCCAGTCAGTCATGTCTCTTTCGAGACATGATCGCCCAAGCGTGTATCACGTATGGCACCTAAACTGACTGACAAACAGTAATTAAGGAGTGCAGGCACCAAGTTTTAAAATTTCTTTCACAACCCGTCGAGTGCTTCCCACTAATATTAACGATCAGTATTTGAGACAAGTTTGGATATTGATTTGGAATCAAAATAACCTGAAGTAAATGTTGATATCAACTCACATAGTCACTATTTTACAATATAAAACAAAATGTTTAGAAAAATCAATCATTGGAGAAAATGATGAACATCAAAAAGTCCATTTTAATATATAATAATTTATTCAGAAAACTTAGGGCTTTCATATTCCTTGATCAATTTAGTCACTTTTGTCTGACGTAGACACTTCTGCTGATAATTTTGCACAGTTTCTGTTTGACTGAAGTTTTAGAACTAACTTTCTGTGATATGAAATAACATGTTTATTAAAAATAATAAGAGTGATTTTTTACATAGATGGAGCCTTGGCTCACCTCAATTAGCTTATGCTAAAAAATATGAATTTATTTATATAATTTTTTTTTACATTGAAAACTCCACACTTGGTTTTAATATTAGAGAAAGACAAACAAGGTTTGAAAAATAGTTTTTTATGTAGAAAGCAATAAACTTTTCTTGTTGAGATGTACATAATTTTGAATGGCAATATTTTCATATTTTTGGCAACAAATGCTGTAATTTAGACTTGTATAATACATGACATTAACATGTTTTTTGCAAATAAAATTACGCTTTGTATGGTTCAGATAAAACATTTCACAAAAGAGTGGAGGAGTGCTGCACTTATTTAGGGGTGTTAGGTGACACCTGACAAATATCAGAATTTCTTGGGGTAGGCAAATTTCTCTCCAGATAACTGCATCATTGCTGGCCCTATAAAGTGGCTCATATGACAATAATGGCTCAGGTTTCACAGAAAGGACATAAATAACAATTACATATACACATTATTTTTACAAATGCTTGAGATAATAGCAATTACTATTTATGAGATTTGTTGTGTAAAAATATTTTATTGATAAAAAATGACATTCTATTTACACACAGGTACCTGTGCCAAAGGTTGAGGGCTGCCATTGGCAAAGGGTAGTCCAAAGTGACTCAGGTAGCCCTGTGAAAGTACATAATGTGATATGTTGATTTTGTAGAGTTAGTTTCCTGAGAGCTAGAGTTCACTTAAATATATATGGTTTGTTGACTTTATTTTTGTTTTGAATAGATTTTATGTAACATGTCAAAGAGTAACAAGATCTACTGATGAATATTAAAAATTTGTGTATTTAGGCAGCAAATTTTCTTTTAAACATGTCAGATTAAATAAACTGCAAACAATATGTTTGCTTATTTTTAATACAATCCGTTCATACTCATGGATAATCTTTTGCATATTACAATCAAAAATGTCAGAAATAAGCTGTAACATTGACAGATGTTATTTTCATTCATTTCTTCAGGTACACAAGTACTTTCAACCTCTATCTGACGTCATCTTCAGGGGTGTGAGTTATGGTAACAAATGTAACCAGAAAACTGTGTTGCTAAAAATTACTGTACATTTTTCCTGTTTTAAATATAATGGTTGACAAATTGCTAGCGTTTATTAGAACATGAAAATTATCCAAAATGGAATTTTTTTATATGTTGTAATGTCATGGTCATGCATGTGTGAAAGCATGAAAAAACTGATGAGTATTTTAAGATACCTGTTGTGCCCTTGCAGATTTTATAAAAGCATTGTGGGCTGTATGCTTCTTCACCTATTTTCTGGAGTTTCCACCTTCATTTATAAACCAAAAAAAAACAGAAAAAAAAATGTTAAACAGCCAATGGTTTCTCTTCAGTAGTTATTTGCATGTGCATTTTCAAATTGTCATTTGGTAAAAGTGCTGTTCCATATACTTCAGAAGAAACTTTTTTCTCTTTAGTGTGTACACGGGCGTGTTGTTTTAAATGGCAACGACGTGCAAATGCTGATCCACAGATCTCACAAGAAAATGGTTTCTCTCCAGTATGTATTTTCTTATGGTATAATAAAGAAGCGCCATTTGAAAATGCTGATCCACATACAAGACAAGAATATGGCTTCTCTCCAGTGTGTATTCGCATGTGTGTTTTTAAACTAGAACTCTGTGAAAATGATGATCCACATACATCACAAGAAAATGGTTTTTCTCCAGTATGTATTCGCATATGTGCTTTTAAACCAGAACTTTGTGAAAATGCTGACCCACACTCTTGACAAGAAAATGGTTTCTCTCCAGTATGTATTCGTATGTGTTTTTTTAAACCAGAACTTTGAGAAAATGAAGATCCACACACTTCACAAGAAAATGGTTTCTCTCCAGTGTGTACTTGTGCATGCTGTTTTAAATGGCAACGCCGTGTAAATGTAGCTTCACAGATGTCACAAGAAAATCGTTTCTCTCCAGCATGTATTTTCTTATGAGATAATAAAGAAGAGCCATTTGAAAACACTGATCCACATATATAACAAGAAAATGGTTTTTCTCCAGTATGTATTCGCATGTGCGTTTTTAAACCGGAACTCTGTGAAAATGCAGATCCACATACATGACAAGAAAATGGTTTTTCTCCAGTATGTATTCGCATGTGTTTGTTCAAACTGGAACTCACTGAAAACGCTGATCCACATACATGACAAGAAAATGGTTTTTCTCCAGTGTGTATTCGCATGTGTTTTCTTAAAGATGAACTCTCTGAAAATGATGATCCACACACTTGACAAGGAAATGGTTTCTCTCCAGTATGTATTCGCATGTGTTTTGTTAAACTAGAACTCATTGAGAATGCTGCTCCACATATTTGACAAGGAAATGGTTTCTCACCTGTGTGTATTCGCATATGGCTTTTTAAACTGGAACTCTCTGAAAATGCAAATCCACACACTTGACAAGAAAAGGGTTTTTCTCCAGTGTGTATTCGCATATGCTTTTTTAAACTAGATTCAACTGAAAATGCTGATCCACATACTTGACAAGTAAACGGTTTTTCTCCAGTGTGTATTCGCACGTGATTTCTTAAACCTGAACTCACAGCAAATTCTGCTCCACATACTTGACAAGTAAATGTTTTTTCACCACTGTGTGTTTCCATATCTGTTAAATTGTTGATCAACATGTCATTACTGAAAGTTTTCTTTTCCATGTATTTATGCTTTTTCAGTTTTGATAATAGTGCTGTGATCTGCTCACTTCAAAGAAAATGCTCTGTTGCCTATATATTTCTCATCTGCCTTTGTAAACAACAATTTTCTGAACATGCTGATCCACACTATTACCAAAACTATGAGTTCTCTCTAATGTCTTTTTGCATGTGTATTTTCATATATGAGATCTGCCAAAATGCATATCCATGTGAAGTCTTTTTTCTTTAGCATGTATTTCCATGTATCTTTTCAAATGTTTATCCTCACGTGATCTGTAAATGAAGAAAATAATAAAAACATGTACATTATTTGCAGTTAGTAATTTATAATAAATCAAATACAAGAAAACATGAGTACACAAACTGCAACTTTTGCTTTTATTTGAAGCAAAAGACACTTCAGTATTTCTAAATCTATAAGAAAATTGTTTCCACTCTAATATTTAACTGAGGAAATTAAATGTATCAAATATTTTATCCCATGAACACAGTTGAGAAATGAAAATAAACATATATGTAAGAGAAATCTAAAAAGGTAAAATTTTCCTCTTGCATGTAAATTACAATTGTACATTGTACCTAGTATGGAAAATATTAGCTGCAGCCAACATTTGAAATCTATATTAAAATCTTTTCAGTCAAAATTATATTTCATAAGAGCATATCATTATTAATAAAAACAAAACTGTCATAAATATTTCACTATGAAAAATTTATCAGCATAAAATAAAGTATCATTCAGAAATGAGAAAATAAATTTTTCACTTTATAAAATAATACTGTACAAAATCATATAAATTTTATTTAGTGCAAAATTCTGAACAACTATAATAAATTAAAAGAATCATATTGTGTTTGTACTAAAACACTAAGATCACGAGACATAAACCTATGTCAATACTAAAAAAACTGATTCTCTGTAATCTAATTTTAGAAATGTTGACCTTAAATTTACTATAGACACTGAACTTATTTACTGATAATGTAGTGCATGGTCATCCATACTTTAAAATAGGCATGTTTTATACAAATAAAAAAAATTGAAAATTATTTTAAAAATCTTACAGTGGGATGATTTCTATTAAGCTTTTCAATTTTTGCTTAGCAAATATGGTTTTTACTTAATAACTTAATCCTCACAAATTTATGGCAAGATTTAAAGAAAAAAAAAGATGAATTTTACAATATTCTCCAAGGAGTCCCGCTTTCAACAAATAAAAATAATATTTGGATCAAAATTTAATTACTGAAAATTTAGTAACAACAAAAAGATATTTTTACCAAGATCTAAAAACATTATTTTAAAAATAATTTCATTCTTTTGTGAATAAGTCCCAGAAAGCCCATTAAAATCTGACAATTGTTTAATTTTTGCAAAAATTACCAAAACAATGTACTTTTTACTGCAAAAAGTTGGTAAAGTTGGTATATATATATATATATATATATATATATATATTTGAAATGATTTGTTTGAACATTATTTTTTATCAATACTTGCATTTAAGTAAATATTCTGTTTTTAATTAAACGGTTTTATATATTTATATCTACTGGCCTGATTATTTACGATAAATTTTTATTATGAAAATGTGTGTCATTCGGCAGGATTCGAACCTGTGACCCCTATCCACATAGGGGAAGCTACCATGTGATCTGGCACATCTTAGACCTCTTGACCACAAATGACCATTAGTCTAAACAAGGTTTTAATCAACACCTATATAACACAGTTTTCGATTTATCACAATAACCATATCTGCTCTGAAATGTATCATAACGTCAACAAATGTAAACATGTTACAAAAATTAACGAAGATTAACGAAACTTTGGTTATAAACAACAGACAATTTGAAATGATTTGTTTGAACATTATTTTTATTGATACTCATATTTAAGTAGATATTCTGTTTTTAATTAAACAGTATTATAAATTTATATCTACTGGCCTGATTATTTATGATAATTTTTGATTACGAAAATGTGTCATTTGGCAGGATTTGAACCTGTGACCCCTATCCACATAGGGAAAGCTACCATGTGATCTGGCACATCTTAGACCTCTCGACAATAAATGACCATTAGTCTAAATGAGGTTTTAATCAACATCTATATAACACAGTTTTCGATTTATCGCAACAACCATATCTGCTCTGAAATGTATTGTAATGTCAATAAATGTAAACATTTGTTGACATTACTTTGGTCTTTCTTCTTAAAGTAAACATTTTGATGACAAAATTTTGTTTTAATCAAGTTGGATCTGTTTTTCATTTTCATCACATGATCTTTTTTAGTGAAAAGAGTGTAGGTATTATTAGTATAGGTACCGCCACCTGTTTTCGATAACTATGTTTTAAATAAATTTTAATAAATAAAAAAGCTTTCTTGAAGCTTTCAATTTAGCTGTAATTGAAAGCTAAGAGATTAAATTTACTAATTCCAGTAAGCAAAATACTCTGGTGTATTTCAAACCAAAATTATATTGATGGAAATCTAAAATTTTTCAGATTTAAAAAGAATTTCAATTTTTTGACCATTTTTGATTGATCAACACATTTTTTAAACTGAAGCTAATTCTCGATTTAAAAAAAAACTTGCAAAAATATAATATACCTGACTGACATGTTATTTTAGTCAAATTAGCAAATTTAAAGTTAATCTGATTTGAAACAAGTGTTACTTGCTTAATGCCTGAAATGTACTATAAAAGCATTTCTTAATCATGGTAGCCATCCTTATCAATGTTTTTATAGTGTTATCTGAGGTGATAATTGACAAGATACATGGAAGCCATCAAAAAATAAATAAATGCTAAGTATGGTGGCTGAATTTGACTTAACTTAATCATATGTTTTGTTTTTTGAATATATAGGAAAATTAAAATTTGACATATTTTCAGCAATTATCTATTATTTTATAGCCTTACATTTGAACATGTTTTCTGAAAATTAAAGATTAAAATAATATAAAACTTTCTTTTAAAATAATTTTACACTTGAATAACAGAAAATGAAATTATACAACATGACAGAAGTAACTCAATAATTTATGAAATGTTAAGGCATTAATTTTTATTTTTGATGTCTATTTTTGATATTCTTTTTAGGTATATCTTCCCAAACTGGGAATTTCACAATTACTTTTTTTTAACAATGTTAGGAAACTAAGAATTAAAAATATAAAACTGTCTTTAACTTTTAAAGGGATGATTTGCAACGCTCATTGAATGTTGAAACATAAAGCACAGAAAACATGAAAGTCAGATGAAAGAATTGTACCCTACTGAAAATGTTTACAGATTCTTTTTTTCATGTAAGGGGTGCAACTTTAAAAAAAAATGACCTTTTAATGATACTGCACTTTTGGCCACACATCAAATAAAATATTGGTCATTGGGATGCACACAAAAAAAAATGTCTTAAATATTTTTAAAATCTTATCACTAGCATATCTATTACGCTTTTCAATTTTCAATTAGGAAATATTATCTTCATGTATTAACTTAATAACCTTATGGAAACAATGAATGAAAGAAATCTTTAAAAGGGTTTTTAAACTTTATAAATTATTATAATAAAAAAAGATAAAAATGAAAACAATTCTTGCAAAAATTAATTATTCATTAAAAAAAAATTTGTGTCACATTATATCCTTAATATATATCATTTATAAAAAGAATTAAAAATTTATTAAATATAAAATGGCATACTGAAATGGAGCTAATTTAGAAAAAAAAAGTTGAAACTATTTTTACTAAGATTTTCTAGAAATAATGATTTCAAAAATGATTTCAGTCATTTGTGAATAAGTCCTGAAAGGTTTAATTTTTCATCAGTAAAAAAGCAAATTGCGTAATATTAGGTTTGCCATAGTAAACATTTGTAACAATTGCATCACTCACGGATGAAAGAAAAACAAGATTTTTACTAAAACTTTTAAGAATCAATTTTTAAAATTAAAAAAAAATATTCTGATTTTTCCTCTTAATTAGGTACCTCTTACTCATTTTCAATACCTAACTTTTAAATTGAATTTTTAAAAATAAAAAAGTTTTGTTGAAACTTTGTTTTAACTGAAAGCTAAACAACTAAATTTACTATTTCCAGTAAGCAAAATACTGTTTATTTAAAACAGAAATTATATTGATTGGAATCTAAAATTTTGGGATTTTTTTCAACTTTTTGGTCAGTTTTGAACAATTAACACATTTGTAAGCCAAAAGTTAATTCTTGGTTTTAATAATCTTGCAAAAATAAAATAGACATCTGTGACATGTTATTTTGGGGAAATTAACAAATTTAAAGTTAAATTAATCTGCTTTACACAAGTATTACTTATTCATAGCATGAAATTTAGAATAAAATGATTTCTTAAACACAGAGTGTTTGTCTTTCTGACATTTACCTTTTGGCTTGTGATGATGACCAGACAGATGTGAGATAAATGTATGCTGACCAGAATTAACAAAACTGTCCAAATTTTTTTCCATGGTTTCATCCCCTTTTTATGACCTTTTAATGTACCCACATAAATTACCATAAAAAACTCCAAATACACTAAAAAATTATGAATTATTTTAAAAATATGAAGGTCTGGTTTGTATTAAACTTTTCAATTTTTGATTAATGTCTACAAGTCTTTAAAATATTTTAAAAAAATATTTTTGAAATTTTGTAAATTATTATAATTAAAACAAGGAAAACAATTCTTTTAAATTTTATTATTAAATCAAAAAAATATTTTTTCTTTAGACTATAATATTTTAATGTATATTATTTATTAAAGCAATTAAAAGCTTATCAAATTAAATAATGCCGTATTTTTTTATTGCCTTTTTCTTAATATTGGGAGCAGATTGTCAGAGAAAAGGCCAGATGGTTTGAAGAAAAATAATAGATGATTTACATTCCACAATGAGTCCTGCGTTTAACTAATAAAGCCAATTTTTCTAACAAAATTAATTTCTTAAATAAAATTTAATGAATTTAAGTGGAGTGGGGTAACAGATGTAAAAAAAAAAAAAAAAAAGGATATGTTGTTGTGGTTAGTGAGTGTATGGTCGGATAAAATAATGTTGGTCAGAAGGATTTTTAAATATGCGTGTTCTATAACCATACCAAATAAAATTAAAGACAGTGGCAAAAGGCAATCAAGCAAGAAAACACAGAATTTAAGCATGAATAAGACAAATATATTTATATGCAATATTATATACAATAGCACAAATGATGAAAGGTGAAAATAGATGTTTAAAGTCTCTGAGAAGACAAAAGTCAGTTTGTCCCAGGTTTAGAGTGAAATGCAAAAGTTCAGAATAAAATTACACAGTTCCAAAATGCAACAATTTAGTAATCGTGAAAGTGCAAAAAATGTGAGTGTGTGTGTATGTAATAAAAATATAGAGTTGAATACTTTGGATCAGGATTATAACAGTATTATTTTTTTTTGTAGTTGATAATAGCTTTTAAGGAATATTGTCGTTTGATGAATCAGGCTTCTTTTGATGATTATCTTGAAATACAGTTGAACTTGTAAGAAGATTTTGTGTCAAAGTAAGCTTGATTGTTTGAAGTGATGAAATAGCTAAGATGTGTGGTTGTGTGGGAAAAAACTTGGGTTGTGGCAATGAGTTAGCTAAATCGCTGTTTCAGACATCAGAGCTTTAAATTGGAAAATTGATCGGCTAACTGCCGATCAAGTGTTAGTAGCAGTTTTTATAGCTGAGCCAATCCCCGCGCTTATTTCATGTTCTCTTGGTGGGAACATGAGACAAGCGAGGTGATTGGTTGGCTCACACACCATGGGTTTTATTGCATATTGTTGTTACTATGGAATCAGCATTTATTTTTAAAGGGGTGATAGCTGTGAGTGGGCAGTTCTGTCACATGGAATATTCCAGTAAATGGACTATTGCATAATATTTTTAACAAATAATAATTTCAATAATAATTTATTCTTTTGTGAATAAGTCTTAAGTTAAAATTTTCATTAAAATTCGACAATTATTTGATTTTTGCCAGAATTTTCAAATTGTTTTTCACCAGAAAAAAAAACAGAATTACCAAAAACTCATGTAAGAACAATTTGGTTATCCGCTTACGAAAATCTGAATCAAAATTTCGAGCGTGTTAAAAAGGATTAAAAAAAAGTTAAATATTTTGATCTTTCCTCTTAACAAAAATCTTGTTTGATGGAAAAAAATTTAAAGTTTTTTGGGGCCTTTTTTCTTCATTATGCTGTTTTTTCAGCGAATTTGTAGAGGGGTACTTTGTAATATTTCTATAACAGGATTTTTTTGTTGTTACAAACAACATAATAATAATAATAGCCTTTAAACTAAAAAAAATATTTTTTTAAAATTGAAAAAAGAGCTATATTTCTAATTTTAAAAGATAAAAAGACTTAATGTATCGACTTTTAAAATAAAATTCAGTATTTTTATTTCTTGACAGTTATCTTTAAGAAATGTAAACTTACAAATTCAAATTATTCAATGTAATCAGCTTCGATTCAAGATTAATAAACAAATTGTCAAATTGAAAAGAAGGGACAATCAAACGGAAAAAAAACTAAAAAAAATCATTTAAAATTTTCACGAGATTTCTAACGCATTCTCGCTTAAATACCAACAAAAATTTTTATTAAGATCCAATAATTAGCTTTTAGCTCTTTTTTTAAATTGAAGTACAGAAAAAAATGTCAGAAAAATAAAAAAAAATAAAGTTTTATTCTTTTAGTTTTACTTCTATTTTACAGTTTTTCAACCCCCCCCCCCCCCGGTGTCAAATTTTCAATGAAAGTTGGTGATACATAAAAAAAAAAACAATGTATACAAAAATCATTTTTTGTATCTGATTTTCGGTGTATTTGTTTGTTTTAATTACCAAAACACTTTTGTTGGAAGATGTTTCGTTACAATGATTATTTCTGTACGTAACTAAATGTTTTTAATTTAAGAAACCAAATCAAATGTCATCTTCATCTTCGAATTAACATTTGACAATAACAAAAAAAAAAAGAAAGAAAAATGCAGGTGCACCGCAGAAACCATTTTATTTTAATTTGAAATATGGATAAAAAAAGCAAATTAATTAAATTTCTAAAACGATTTTTAAAAATTAAATCAGTTTTCAATAAACGATTTACCAATTAAAAAAAGGTCTTATTAAAAGCATTATTAGCTGAACTATTGTTTGGAAAACATTAATTTTTGTTCGCCTTTCGCAATAATTAAATAAATTTTTCTTTCATTTTTCTGCAGAAAAATGGTAAACGTTTAAAATTATTTGCTAACAAGAATAGCGGATTTATTTACCTAACTGCAGATAATTTATTTTCACATTTAAAATGAAAAGGAAAGTCAACAAACATTTTCAAACATTTTGAAACGTTTTATCGGAATACCTCGTGTCTGAAAGAAAAATACTAAAAAAAAAAAATCATTTTTATTTGTTAACAAAGAAATTAATACTTACTGCTTTCATCTGTCTAATTATTTGAATTTCTTTGGACAATGAAGTTTAAATGAATCTATAAGCTAAAAAGTTTTCTGGTGTTTTTTTTTTGTTAAATTAAAAAAAAAAAACAAAATCAGCCGACACTTGCAATTGATGCAAAAATGATGACTGATGACCCTAAGTGAAAGGGAGATAATCATTGTCACTTAAAGGTATCTTTTTTTTTTTTACAATTAAACTAGCATAATTAATTTATAAATGTTAAATAGATGAAATTATATCATCTTTTTTCTTCCTTTAAACTTTGAAAGAAAATGTAGACTTACCATGTACTGATTTACTATCTTAATCTTGTTAGGTTCAATTTGGATTTCATTTTTGCAGCTGGAATAGTTGAGAGAGAACAGTGTCAAAGGGTGTATGCTTTAAATTTTCCTTAGGATAAATAATTTTTAATATAAAAATGAATTATTGACTATTTTGTCTATGCCGTTTTCCTTTGTGATATTTTATTTTTAATCTGCAGTTCCCTATCTTCTTAGCCTAATTCGTGAACAACCGACTTTTAAATGTAAGGAGAGAAAGACGTTGTTTCTGAATTCTGCTCCCAGGCCAATTCTAAAAAAATATCTGCCTTTTAAACGATATGATTGATTGATTCTTTTTAAAATTCAATATTAAATTTTATCAGGAATATTCATTAAATCATGATCTTAAGGAAATTCCTATCTTGCATCATTATCATTTGCTAGTAAGTTTTTTTTAAATACCTAATTTTGCTTCAATTTTTTAAAATTATTCTAAACTAAATAGTTGCAACATCATAACATTTATTTTGTTTTAACTTTTTTGGTAAATGTCTTTTTAAAAAATATTTATTAATCGTATTTTAGTATTTTAACTTTTATTCAACAAAACAATATTTGACATTCTTCAGAATTTTAAATTTAACTAGGAATTCATTATGGATCCCCAAAAGAGCTATGAAAGTAATATTGAGCACTATTTTTTTAAAACTGTATAACTGTAAAAAAATTGTATAATTTTTCGTTAAGTGATATTAAATTCTCAGTAATAAAATTTTATGTAAATGGTTAATTTAAAAATAACATTCATCCTTGATAATGGTTAAAAGTATAGCCAAAAGCATTTGCATAAATAAACATTCAGACAATTTTTATAAAATTTATGTTCTGAAAAGAAAAATTTTAAGATCTTATGAAAAACTATATAAAAACTTAACCATATCACTTTATCTGTCATTTTTAAAGAAACTTGCCCACATACATACATACACACACACACACATATATATATTCGTGTTTGTATTCTTCATCATCCACATACAAGTGTGTTTTGCTGTATCACTGGTATATATATATATATATATATATATATATATATATATATATAAAGGAAAACTCAATACATCATCTAAAGATGTTATAAACTATAATTTATTTTAATGGGTGAATATGTCTATCGCTTCATACAACAATTTCATTTGGTTTGAATTTCCTCAGAACATCAAAAAAATTTAAATATATATATATATATATATATATATATATATATATATATAGTGACATAAATTAATAAATAGACATATGAAGAGGGTGTACATATGTATAGTATTATTATTCAAGTTTTAATAAAACTGTGCTCAATGTATGAACAGAGCTGTATTATAATAAATATATATACATCTATGGCACGACTGAGTTTCATGCATTATGCAATTGTTGGGTGCAGATTTCAAAGTGACAGTTTATTATATTTGAATTGAAATTCAATCGAAGCTCATGAGAATTAAATCTTATAAAGTTACTGCTTTTTTAATAATGAGATTAAAAGTTTAAATATTCTAGGGTTACCTGTAAATAAAAATTAAAAATTAAAATAAAAAATACAAAATATTAAAAATAAAAAAATGCAAGGAAAAGGAATCAAAGTGAATGACTCTGTGTGTGTGTGTGTGTGTGTGTGTGTGTGTGTGTGTGTGTGTGCGCGGGTGTGTGTGTGGTCATCCACAGACAGTTCTGTTTCACAGTTCATCAGTACGGCTGGACATCTAATTGCTTCCAGTCAGGATTGAAACCCAACCAATTTGACATCAGTCAGAGATCCTAAATTAGTGCACAGCGAAGGAAGGCAGATTCTAGCATGTTATATATACAATGTAAACAAACGCCAGTAACCAAAAGGGTTCAATTCATTATGGAGGTGGGTAGCTACTGTTTTTAAAATCTACCATTTCCCCAGAGAGTTCAATCAATAGGCGAGAACATATATATATATATATATATATATATACACTAAAGGTCTGCCTTCTTCTACCGAGCACCCATAGCTCAGAGGTTGAATTGCCGACTGATATCAATTCAGTCAGTTTTCAATCCTGGCTAAAAGCAATCAGATATCTAACCGTACTGATGAGACAGTGAAACAGATCTGTCTACGAATGACTATATATATATATATATATATATATATACCGAGAGCCCGTAGCTCAGAGGTAGAATTGCCAACTGATGCTAATTTGGTCGGATTTCAATCCTGGGTAAAAATCAATCACCTGTCTAACTGTACTGATGACCTGTGATACAGCAAAACAGATCTGTCTGCAGATGACTATATATATATTGTACATACAATAATGCCTCCCTGATGAAAGAGGTCTTGCTTGTTCTTAACCTTTTAAAGCCATTCATTTCGAAATAACAACATCACTTGAAAAGACACAAAAAGTGTCGAAACAAAATAGCTACTTTTGTAGTGATATTATAACATATCAATGTTATAATTTATTAATAAATATTATTATTATTATATATATATATATATATATATATATATATATATGCTAGAGTAGAAGGCAACTGGTTGTATAAGATGACCCCCCCAAATTTTCAAGTTAAAATGTAGGTTTCAAGCTATATTCACTGTACAAGAAGCTCTGGCAAATCATATTTTAAAATGCATTGAATTTATGAAATATATTTGGTAAGCATATACATTCTTTTCATGCATATTCTAATAAAAAAATAGTGGGGAGATATTGTCAATTGACTACCATAATCTACTATGCTTCATGAGTGAGTGCTGTGCTTTTGGTAGGCTATTCCAATACCCTGAATGATTTTCCCTGCTAACCATCCACTCTTTCCAATGTTCTCAAATGCAATGTTTAAACAGCTTGTTGAGACATACATCCAGTTGTATTTTTGTTTGTTCAACATAATGAAAAAAGGAGTTGAGGCAGAGGTTACCATAAACAACAGAATTTACAGTTCACATTTTATAGCTGGAGTATAAGATGACCCCTATATTTTTGGTGGGTGGGTGGAGAGTCAAGTTTGAATTCCTTGCATTCATTTGCGTGCAAATACTTTTGGGAAAGGTATAAATCCATCTCTTCCCTCCAATTATGGGTTAAATAATAGGACAGATTGGGTCCTATAGCCTTGGTCAGCAACCAGTCTACCACAGAAAGCAACGGCAACCTACTGCGGGATAATCTTCTGCTCAGTCAGTCATGCCTCTTTTGAGACATGATTGCCCAAAATGTGAATTACGTATGGCATTTAACTGACTGACTGGGGTTTTAGGTTAAAGGGTTGCCTTGTATGCTGACATATATATATATATATATATAGATGTTAGAAAAAGTTAAGGCAGACATGTTATTTCATGGTAAATAGGAAGTTTGGGCCTATTTCATGCGAACCATCATCAGCTTCCGTCTTTATTGAACAGAAGATTTTACATATTTTACATGAATGAAATTCACAAAGGCCTAAAAAAAATGTAATAAAAATAAAGATCTTCTCTCTTAAAAGAGAAAATTTAAGAAAAAGTACATCATTACATCAGTTCGGCGAATACACACACATATTCATACATAAGCATATATATATGCAACATATAATCAAAGAGCATGCGTAAGAGCGGATGTCAACTTAAATCTAAAGATACATTCAGCAAGTTAGTTAGACTGCTGACCCATAGATTTGAAACGTAATGGAAGGGAGTTAGGTGAGAGAGAGAGAGAGAGAGAGGGAGCGCATTAAAAAAAGGATAAGTATCTTAAAGCGTAAACAAAAAGAGAAGAACAAGTTATACAATCAACAAAACAAATCTAATACAATATAAAATTAAAAAAATTTAATTTAAAAGTAAGCCTAATTATTCTATCTAAATTTAGTTGTTTAAACTTAATTATTTAGTTTAAAAATAAATTTACATATTACTAGTGAAAGGATAAGAAATTGGAATTTTTAAAAACCTAAGAAAATTAAAAAATTAATATATACTAGTTAATCAATCCATTTGAATCACAATTACCACCACAGCACTATATAATCAAAATTATATTAATTATTCGGTTAGACTGAACTATCGCCCGTTTCACACTCCACCCACGTCTATTGAACAGGTGTAGAGACTTATCCCTTGTTCCCTGCTTAGGATGTGGTTTCCGGCTTTCTCTTTTCTAATCTATTTACTCTTACATAGCCCCCTGCATACCAGTGGCCTTACCACCTTGCTTGGGGTGATGTGATTAAAAAAACAAAACAAAAAAACAATACAATAATAATAATACAATATAACTTAATAATGTAGGTAAATTTGTCGGTCAGCGGTACAGTTATAATACAGTATAACTTTAGTAATGTAAAAAACCTATATATGTACACATACAACTCACGCACACACACACACTTAAATGTGTATGCACACACATGCATATACATCTACACACATATATGTACACACACACACAGATATATATATATATATACACTCAAATCCTGACCAGCAATGAAAAGTGGATACACTTCAATAACCCAAAGCATAGAAGGTCATGGGGTAAATCCAGCCATGCATCAGCATCAGCAAGAAAGCTGAATATCCATGGTTCGAAACTTCAACTCTGCATTTGGTGAGGTCAGCTGAGTGTAGTTTATTATGAGCTACTCAAACCAACCAAAACCATCACAGGAAATCACTTGTGAATATAACTGATGTGTTTCAGCTGAGCATTAAAGAAAAAAAAATGGCCACTGTACAAGCAGAGACTTGACACAGGGATTTTGTAACATGACAATGCTAGGCCATATGTTGCAAAACATGTGAAAAACTATTTACAAAAGCTTATATGAGAAGTCCTACCCTACCCACTGTATTAACCAGACATTGCCCTGTCCAATTATCATGTGTTCCAATTGATGGTACATGGCCTGGCTAAGCAGCACTTTCCTTCTTATGCCAAAAAAAAAAAAAAAAAAAGTGGGTCAGCTTCTGGTTAGCCTCAAAAGATGTGATCTTTCTGAAATGGAATTCAAATGCTGTCAGAAAAATGGGGAAAAGTAATGGCTAGCAATACTTTTAGTGACACGTTTCTTATTAATTTTTGTAAAAACACTACTTTTCATGAAAAATGAATGGGAACTTATTCAAGGTTCTAATAGTATGATTCACCACTGAGTTTGAGGGCTGTACACCTTGCCCATATGCCAGACATGCCCAAACAAATCCTCTTCTCAGAACTTGCATCTAGCAAGTACCTCATTCATAAATCAGCTCAAAAACACCTTGCCAATAACAAAAATCGATCTGGGTAATTGGGAGAAAGAAGCTGCAGAAAAAAAAACAATTAATGATGAGCAGTCCATGAAGAAACGTCCTTCAAAACACCAAAAGACAAAAAGAAGAAACGAAGAGAACTCAAAGAAAAGCTAGAGCTCTCCATCCCTTAAACCCTCCCCACCCACCTTACCATCTCCATCTCTTAACCCCCCCCCCACCTTACCATCTCCATCCCTTAACCCACCCACCCACCTTACCATCTCTTCTAATCCAACATAGGACTCATTTCATAAAGAAAATGTTGATGAGCACTGCAATACTCAGTCACAAGTTTTGCTAATAAATGAATAGATATCTCAATGACTGAAAATAATTTAAAGACAATAATTTCTGTAATTTTTGTAAATTTTATTTTGAGTTTTTCACAGCTACAAAATTTTGCCTGTTTCACAAAAGATGTAAAAAATATTTATTTTAAGATGATAATATTCTAGATATTATTAGTATAGTTTTAATAATATCTAATGAATTTAACATAAATTTACATAACTTTAATAAAAGTGAAACATTAGATTGAGATGATTTTTATTTGTTCTTTATTCTGTAATCTTGTCAAATACCGATGCATATATTCAACTCGTATATGTATCAGACACTTACACTTAAAATTTTGAACATTTTTCACAACAGTTCTTCTGTTCAGTCATGTAGCTTATTTTCTGATTGTGAAAAGAAATTACATGTTCCTTATGTAACAATTCTTTCTTCCCCTGACTGAATTAAAATATGCTGAAAAATACCTACATGATATTCAGTTCTAATTTCAGAACAATAATATCTTAAAGTTACCATATTGAAAAACAGTAATCTGTTTTTTGTAGATGTGTCAATTTTGGAGGGTAAGATTTTCATTTTTACAAAAGAGCTTTAATGCTCTAAAGCTGTTTGATAAAAAATAATTGATGCTTTATGCCACATTCTATCAAAAATAATATAATCCTGCTTTGTGTGATTCAGATATAGGAGCATATATATGTATATGTGTAACTATGCATGTGAAAAATACCAGAGATCCTTCTAGAGTTTTCACTTTGATTGATAATCCAGAAATCTGTAAAAACAATATCAAGCAACACAATGATTTCTCTACAGATGTTTGCAGATGTATCTTTAAATTGTCACCTGGTGAAATTGCTGCACTACACATTTCAGATGAAAGTGTTTTCTCATTCTAGTGAACTTGAATGTGCTTTTTTAAATTAGCATTCAGTGAAAATGCTAATCCACACACTTGAAATGAAAATGGTTTCTCTCCAGTGTGTATTTGTGAGTGCCACTTTAAATTTGAACAACTTGAAAATGCCGTTTTGCAAATTTGACAAGGAAATGGTTTCTCTCCTGTATGTATTTTCTTATGATATAATAAAGAGCTATCCGGAAATGCTGATTCACATATATGACAAGAAATGGGTTTCTCTCCTGTATATATTTGTATGTGCCCTTTTAAAGCACAACTCACTGAAAAAGCTGATCCACATACATGACAAAATGGTTTCTCACCAGTGTGTATTCGAATATATTTTTTCAAAGTTGATCTGTCTGAAAATGATGATCCACAAATTTTACACAGAAATTGTTTCTCTCCAGTGTGTGTTTTTAAATATGAACTATCTGCAAATGATGATCCACACAATTCACAAGAAAATGGTTTCTCTCAAGTGTGTCTTTGTATGTGTTTTCTTAAACTGGAATGAACTGAAAATGATGATCCACATAGATGACAAGAAAATGGTTTCTCTCCAGTGTGTATCTGCATGTAATTTTTAAAATATGATCCTTCTGAAAATGCTGATACACACGCTTGACAAGAAAATTATTTCTCTTCAGCGTGTCTCTGCATGTTTTCTTAAATTCAAACACAGTGAATATGCTGACATACACACTTCACAAGAAAATGGTTTTTCCCCAGTACATATTCTTATATGTCTTTTTGAACTGTAGTGCTGTTTAAATGGTGATCCAGACTTGACTAGAAAATGTTTTTTCCCCAGTATGTATTTGTATGTGATTTCTTAAAACAGAGCTTGCTGAAAATTTTGATTCACATATATGACAAGAAAATGTTTCCTCTCCAGTGTATGTCTGCATATCTCTTTCCAAATGTTTGCTCTCTGAAATTCTTAATCCTCAAAATTCATCACTTTTTCTTTTCCATATTTACATGTGCTTTTCAATTTTAAGTTGTGTGAAAACTGTGATTTGTTTATTTGAAATTAAATAATTTCTTGCTAGATTTATTGCATATTGCTTTTTAATCTAGAATTCTCTGAAAATGATGATTGATACAATTCATAAATTAAGATTCCCTTCCAATGTTTTTGCATGTGTCATTTCAAATTTGAAATGGGCAAAAATACTGATCTAAATGACTTACTAAGATTTTATTAGTTCATTTTTTACAACTTATCAATCCTTTGCAGGTTATTTTAAGCCAGACATTTTGAGATTATAATAGTTTAGGTGGAGAGATAATAATACTTTAGTGATACAAGTCTTACTAATTAACCCATAACTGGAGGTAGAAGATGTGGATTCATACCTGTACATAAGTTAATATAACAAACCCAACTGGAATTGAAACTTGGCTTACACCACCCAGAAATCCGAACTTACAGCAGCTGGTATTGCAAAGTGGTCACCCATCTAGATATTGACCATGCTCAATTCTGCTTAACTTCAGTTATTGTATAGGGCTGGTGTTTCAACATGAGGTGGCTATAAACTTACTAAAGTTTGCTTTACAGCAAGCATTTGATTGCATAATTTGAAATGTAAATTTAGTAAAAATGCTGATATGAAAACTTTGAAAGAATTATGAATTTTTCCTTCGTGCACTTGTATATATTTCTGTCTAAATGTAAAAAATGTGGAAATACATTTCTACACAATTTCCAAGAAGGTTTTTTTAGTTTACATGTCTTTCAAATTGTTATCCTCAACAGTTGATATCTGTGAATAAAGAAGATATATAATCAAAGGAAATAATAATCTCATTAATTGCAATTAATAAATTATAATATTAAGGTTGTCCCAAAAGTTCGTAAATACTTGCAAAAATTTGAAATTTTACTCGCAAAAACAAAAATTATTACTCAAAATAAAACCATCATTTTCCAAGACTTTCTGCCATCAATCTGCAAGCTTTCGGATCTGGTCAAAGTATCATTCAGCTGGCTTTGAATTAAAGAATTCTTGACACTCTTCCTCGACTTCATCAAACGAGTCGAATCGGCGGCCCTTCAGAAAGTGTTGCATTGAGTGAAAAAAGCCATAATCTGATGGCACACAATCAGGACTGTAGGCTGGATGTGGCAAAACCTCAACGCTGTCCAGCTCTTCAAACTTGTCTTTGGTCTTCCTGGCGGTGTGCAGCTTGGTATTGTCCTGCTGCATCAAAGCGCATTTTCGATTGATCAGAGCTGGGTACTTTTGCTTCAACTTTTTGTAGACCCACTGAAGTTGCTGACAGTAAAGTTTGGCACTAATGGCATGACCATTTGGAACCAACTCAAAATGCACGATTCCTTCAAAGTTCCACACAACATGATTTTCTTGTTGAATCAATCTTGTTTTGGAACTGACGGTGTCTCTTGCCCTTTCTGAACCCGTCACTTGTCTCAATTGTGCTGGACCAGAGAGACCCATTTCGCAAGTGTTTACGAACTTTTGGGACAACCTAATAAAAGGCAATATATGGGTTGCATTAGGTAAATAGTTGCCATTTTATGTTTTTAATTTCACACATGTATGTTGTCTATACTTCTGAGATGAAGAAGTATTTATATTAATTACATGGTTTGGACTGGTGTCCCCATTTTTATACTGTTTGGTGAATCATTTATTTTAATCTCTTTTTTAATTAAGATTAATTTGTCTCTAAGAGTCTATAATCTATACTTCTGAGATGAGGTAGTATTTATATTATTTACATTGTTTGGGCAGTTGTTCTCATCTTTATTGCCATTTTTATGATGTTTTGGTTGTTGAAGGTGTTGACATTCTTCAGGTTCTAGGAATTTTGAACCAAACCCTTTATTTTGATCACTGGTGTATATTATTCTCATTCCATATGTGATACCACTTCTGGTAGCCATGTAGTTGTCTTCCTTTAACTTAACTCTCAAAGTTATTTGTTCACCACTGCTGTAGCCTGGTATTGAACTCACAATTCTTTGGGTCAAGTCACTGGAACGTATAGAGGGTTATCCATTCTTTTCCAGTTTATAGTGGAGAGTCCATTCTAGGGAAGGATAGTTGTATATTGTTGCAGGTTAATGGAATTTGGCCTTGTTGTAGATAGCCCACTATAAGTCATAAAATGATTATAATTCAAGAAAGTCAAATTGAGTTGAAAAATAACATTTTATATATATATATCAATTAAGGTCTTTACAATTAAAGTAATCCTTTACATATTGGTCCAATGGACATTAAAATGTTCATGGCAATAAAATGCCGAAAAGAGAATCAATGCTTAGGAATGTGGGAGCGCTGTAAGTAAGGAATGTCTTCGATGTATTTGCTCCTTAGGTCAGTAAGTAGTTTTGAGACAGTGAAAGATAAGAGGAGATGGAAGGGAGGCTAGGATAGTAAGCTGCTTGACATAGGTCAAGGGGATACTGATTACACTCCTCTCCCTCGAGTCAATCCATGTGTGTCGGCCTGCATCAGTCTGTCTGCGGATGCTTTCTGTATCAGCTTTTTATTTCGACTTTTTGGATTGCAGCAGATCATTTGGGAATTCATACCCATATTTGATTCTGGGCCTCCCTTTGGCTGATAAATAAAATTCGCGTAGGCTCGTGAACTGTAAATTTAATATTTAATTTTTAGTTTTCAACTGGAACATCTCCGCGAACCTGGATGTGCACCAACGACTTTTGGTCATTTGCTTTCTGGTTGTGAGGGTGCAAACATCCGGTCCATCACTTTTGTTCGGTCGATATCACCACAAACTAACCAATGCCTATATTCACTGGGCTATGTGTCCTTAGTTTTATTCAAAATTTCTAGCACCTGAAAAAGGTTGGGGCATATAACTGCCAAAACATTGTAAACATGGCAATAAAGATGAACTTTGAACAATGTAAATAATGCATGTTGTTTGTTTTTGATTTTTCAAAATTCACGCAATTCACTTTGGAAATGACATGCTGTACTACTCAGAACTTATATCAAACTAGCAGCATAGCCCGGTGTTGCTTGGGTGTAATGAAAGCTTTAAAACTAATCCATGGTCCTCGAGCTTAGACTCTTTGGATGTTGGCACGAAAGACTAAAAAGCAATAGTTGTTTCCAGTTAAAGCGAAACCATAGACTGAAAGAAAAATGAATGGATTTAAGTCAAATTTTGATTTCCTGGTATCGATATCAAATAAGTTTTTTTCATTGTAAATGGATTTTTGAAGGCTAAATAAGTCCTCTGAGTAAATGGTATCATGGCTGAGACTAAGAATTACAATTATACCTACTTAGAGCCAGACCCGAAGCAAAAACTAAAATAAAAGGGCTGAAAAGAATACAAACATACAGGCAGATAAACACACACACACACATCTTGCCTTTTATATATATCTATATATTATTGATTTTCTGCACTATTGTAAGAACTGCAACCTTGAAACTTCTGAATATCGTTTCTTATGTCTTTGTCTATGAGTGTATCAAATTTGATTAAAATCGGACCACTCCTTCTATAAGCCGATTTTTTTAATTATCAATATTTATCGGGGGTACCTTGACACAAAACCTAGCAAAGAACACTCACAGATGCTTATAATACAACTGTGTAAATTTTCAAGAAAATCGGTTCAGCCATTTCGGTGTTTATAGGTAACGGACACACACACACAAAGTTTCATTTATAAATAAGTTTAGATCCCCAGTATGAACATTTCAGAGTGTTTTTATGACAATCTAAGGACAGTGCAGAGGATTGAGAAAGAGTTGGATGAGTCTAATGATGATTACAAATGTACAGCAACTTGGAAAACTCACTGATTGTTCTGATAAGAAAATCTCCTAAGAAAATTTGTTGGTAAGGGTCTCAGAATCACTATCGAGACCTACTTCAAGTGTCTTGAATGAAGATGGTAGCTGCTGGAAGGCCCCATGTCTAATGACAGGACTCTGCACCATGCCACACAAGCAGGAGAACCTAATCATTACTGTTAGACAATATTTGTGACCACATCAGCCCTTACATCTGGCCACCTAACTCTCCAGACTGCAATCCTTGATTATTATGGTGGGGAACAGTTAAGAGAGAGACTAACAAAACTCTTTCTAACACTGATTAACTGAAGGCAAGGATTATGGCAGCATTCACCAACTTGAAAGAATTGCGGCAGATTCCAAAGTCATCTGGAGACTCTGTTCAAAAGCAATTGCAATTTTATTGAATAAATTTACTCCTTAGTATTTCATCATTACAAGAAGGCGGTGGACATGGATTGGGCATGTACTCAGGAAAGATCCACAGTCAATCACAAAAACAGCACTGCACTGGACCCCAGATGGCAAAAAGAAAGAGGGGGAGAGAATGACATGAAGAAATACGGTGGAGAATAAGATGAAAGCCATGCATTACTCTTGGGGGTTCATTGAGTTGTCTGGCTCATGATAGGCAGTGGTGGAGAAGCTTTGTTGCTGCCCTACACACTATTGTATGTATGTATGTATGTATGTATGCCGCATTCACCCTAGTCGGGTTGAGCGGGCTTCCTCCCTGACGGAGCAAGTCTCATTGGGATTTGTTTAAGGGCAGGGTCCCAAGTCCTACCCCGTTATTTAACCCATAACTGGAGGGAACGGACGGATTAATACCTTTCCCAAGGGTACTAGTGCGCAAGTGAGTGCAGTGTGCTCGACTGAAATTGGAACTCGGCTCACCGATTTCCCCCTCCAAGCCGACATCCACCGCACCACAACGCACATCCGTGAATGCTAACAGCACCTGGTATTCCCAAGTGGTCACCCACGTAAGTACTGACCAGGCTCAACGTTGCTTAACTTCGGTGATCGAGCGGGAACCGGTGTATTCAACGTGACATGACCGTTATGATGACGGGTGATGATAGAAGCTAAATCTGCCTTCCTCTGGTCAGATTAAATCTGGAATCTTAAATATGACTTCTCTAGAAACACAGAAAAATCTCTGGCAGCTCCAGTTTCCATTGAGAATTATAAGATTCCATTTTTCACACTGCTTGTTGTTGCATACATGTTATTTTTTTAAATCATATCACCCCAAGCAAGGTGGTGACACCACTGATGCGCAGGGGGCTACTTAAGAGTAAAATGATTGGAAAAGAGAAAGCCAGAAACCACATCCTAAACAGGAAACAAGGGATGAGCCTCTTTACCTGTTCAAAAGACATGGGTGGAGTGTGAACCGGGTGATAGTTTCTCTGCATGGGCATGTGTAAATATGCATATATAATTTTACATATGACTTAGTGATATAACACACTATTCTTTTAGGTAGACTATTCCATCCATGAAATAAGGTGTTATTATATAATGCATATAATAATGGGGTAATATAGACAGGATAATATTCCTTTCTTTGTAGCATGCTCATTAGCTGGTTTACCTGATGTAATGATATTTAATGTTTGTCATAAGATAATGAGTAAACATCGAGAAACAGGAGCCATAATTTGACTGTGCAAATTCTTTTTAATCATTTCACCCCCAAGAACAGCAGAACTGCCACTAGTACATAGGGGTTACAGTGAAAGAAAAGACTTTTTGTGCATATTTCAGGTTCATGTCATGATTGACAAGTGACCCAATTTTGGTTGAAATTGGACCAAGGGTTTTAGAGGAGTAGAGTTTGTTAGAATGGCGATACACGAACACATACAGACAGACAGACAGACAGACATATCTATTTTTATAAATATAGATAACTTATTGGAGAAATGTAGCTGCAGTGTTCAAGATAAATTCTTTAAAGATAAATTAAAACTTATTTAATATTAAAGTAAATCAGGAAATAACTTGAAATTGAATGAGTTTTTTTCTCTTTGAAATGTGAAATGTTCTGAAAATAAAAAACTGATGAATTTTGAATTTCCTCTTTTATTCATTATCATAACATTTTTTGGCATTGCCATTCTTAAAAAACTTGGTGGAATTTGAAAGAAACTAAGAAATTTGGTTAAAATTCCATTCATCATGGCTAAAGAATATTGCAATGGCCAGCATAAAACAATGGAAGAAAAAATCAATTAAAATACATGCAACAGTAAATTCTTACATATTGAGAATATCATCAACTTTTCCTTCACATGAAATATTTAGGCATCATTTGTATGAAACTATAAAAACCCTTCTCTGATCAGGTATTTTACTATGTGTGTTTTTGAAGTTCAGCTACATATTCATTGAACTGTGTAAGATTCTAGAGATTGCATTTTAATGATGAATTGTTGCACAGCAAAATGTATCAGTCAGTCAGTTAAGTGCCATATGTGATACATGGTTGGGCAATCATGTCTCGAAAGAGACATGACTGACTGAGCAGAAGATTATCCCGCAGTAGATTGCCATTGCTTTCTATGGTAGACTGGATTCTGACCAAGGCTATAGAACTCAATCTGTCCTGTTATTTAACCCATAACTGGAAGGAATAGATGGATTAATACCTTTCCCAAGGGTATTTCCACATAATTGAATGCAATGAATTCATCTGGAATTTGAACTCGGCTCAGCGATTTCTCATTCTGAGCCGATATCCAATTAAAAATATGTTTGCTGATTATCTTTTAAACATGAACCCTTTGAAAATATTAGGATATGCCATGTTAAAAATGGTGTCTGTTTTGTTTAGAAATTTGAATTCTATGAAAATATCAGTCTACATACTCAAATTCTCTTGTGTATTCACAAATGTATTTTCAAAATCAATGAAAATGCTGATCCATAAAGTGACATCCACAAACAAGTAACACCAACCATTCTTAAAAAAAAGTTAATTTTCATATAAATCAGTTTTATTATTTTTACTTGAATATTGCACAATTGTTTCTTTTTTACAGGTTACCAATCCTTTGCAGGTTATTTAGGGCCAGAAAATATTTTTAGATTGCAAGAATTTTTTTTTATTTATTTAATAATGATTTAGATGTGCATTGTGGTGCAGTGAATATCAGCCTGAAATGAGAAATCAAAGAGGCAAATTCAAATTCCAGTTGAATTTGTTGCATTCACTTACATGCAAATACCCTTGGAAAAGTTATTAAGCTGTCTTTTCCCTCCAGCTATGGGTCAAATAACAGGACAGATTGGGTTCTATAGCCTTGGTTGGCAACCAGTCTTCTGTAGAAAATAATGCCAACCTACTGTGTGAAAATCTTCTGCTCAGTCAGTCATGTCTCTTTCAAGACATGACTGACTGAGTATCATATATGACAATTAACTGAATGATTTAGTGATATAAGTTTTACTAATTAACCCACAGCTAGAGGGAGGTGGATTCATGTCTTTCCTAAGGCTATTTGCACCTGAGTGAATAAAACCAACCGAAATTGGAACTCGGCTCGCCAATTAGCAATTCCAATTCATTATTAATTACACCACATGTACATCCAAGAGCAATGCCCATGGTATTCACAAATGATGGAAAACGTGAGCTTTTACAAAATCTGTACATAAAAATTGTGTTTTTACTTAGATTTCTTTTGAATTACTCTATCATTTGTAAATAACTTGTTTTTAGAAATTAACTGTTGTCTATGTTTAATCTTGGAACTCAGGTTAAAATATTTTCAAAAGAAACTCTCACAATATAAGGTCTGATTAAAAAGTATTGGGACATTTTTATCACAACCAAGCTAAAGTATGTTGCGGATGTACATTGTGGTACAGTGGATATCGACTCAGAACAAGAAATTGGGGAACTGAGTTCGAATTCCAGTTGAATTCATTGCATTCACTTACGCACAAATACTCTTGCAAAAGGTATCCCCGGTTCACACTCCACCCATGTCTATTGAACAGGTTAAGAGGCTCATCCCTTGTTCCGTTTAGGATGTGGTTTCCGGCTTTCTCTTTGCCAATCTTCTCACTTTGTTTTCTTTTGTTTTTTTTTTCAATTGGAGTAGATAGATCTATCTATCGCCTGGTTCACACTCCACCCATGTCTATTGAACAGGTTAAGAGGCTCATCCCTTGTTCCCTGTTTAGGATATGGTTTCCGGCTTTCTCTTTTCCGATCTTTTCACTATTACGTAGCCCCCTGCACATTAGTGGTGTTACCGCCTTGCTCGGGGTGATACGATTAAAAAAAAAAAAAAAAAAAAATAATCTGTCTCTTCCTTCCAATTATAGGTTAAATAACAGGACAGATTGGGTTCTATAGCCTTGGCTGGCAACCAGTCTACTGCAGAAAGCAATTGCAACCTACTGCAGGATAATCTTCTGCCCAGTCAGTCATGTCTCTTTTGAGACATGATGGCCCAAGCATGTTTCACGTATGGCACTTAACTGATTGAAAGCATGTTGATAGTAAAGCCATTAGACAAAGATTAACCTTGAACTTTATAGCACACACACAGAGTTACAATATTCTTGTTCACTTCCATTGTTTATAGCACTGCTTGGAAGGAAAGTGTTCAGAGTGTGGTTGTCTAGTCACACTACAGAGGATTCATCATTGACCAAGACTTGTGCAGCAGTTTTTGGCCAAGTACAACATTTCCCAGGTTCAAAAGCTACCATATTCTTCAGATCTCGCCTCTTGCAATTTTTCCTCTTTACCAAAATATAATCCCACTTGAAAGGAAGATTTCAAGGAAATCTGAGAGAATGTGATGCGACAGCTGCTCACCATCCTCAAAAAAGAGTTCCAGGAAGGCTTCCATAAATGGAAAGGACAGTGGATCAAGTTTGTGGCTTCAGAAGAGGACCACTTTAAAGGAGATTAAATGCTGAATTAATGTGTGTTGTAGTTTTCTTTTTATAGCACCAGCCCCAATACTTTTTGAATGGACCTTGTTAGTTTTTACAAATGATCATAATTATTTTTGAAATATTGTATATACTCTATATAGTGTGAGATTTTATAATAAGTTGCATATTGCACTATACACAAGCAATTTTTTTCTGGAGGGGTTAAAATTCATGCATCATGGTTGGCCTTCATTCTCATTGTGCCCTCACTAACTGTAATAAAAAAAGTACACTATCTAAATATTTGTATCATGTTTAACGACAAGTGTTTTTTTCATCATTTTAGATTAGCTTTTTTTCAAAAAGAATGAAGGTCATTTATTTACTACTAGCAGTATAGCCCGGCATTGCTCGGGTGTAATGAAAGCTCTAAAACTAATCCATGATCCTCGAGCTCAGACTCTATGGACGTTGGCATGAAGGACTAAAAAGCAATAGTGGTTTCCAGTTAAAATGAAACCGTAGCCTGAAAGAAAAATGAATGGATTTAAGTCGCAGATGCTTATAGTACAACTGAGTAAATTTTCAAGAATATCGGTTCAGCCGTTTCAGAGTCTACAGGTAACAGACACACACACACACACACAGTTCCATTTATAAATAAGTTTAGATAAAATATGTCCAGGATGATGCCCATTCGTGCAATATTTGACTATAGTAGGCCTACTAGTATTTCTCAGAGGCTGGGTTCGCATTATACATAAGCTGTATGAAAACAAATTAGGAAAAAATACAGGGATTGCACTATACATGAAGTAGATTTATACACAGGTATTTAAAAAATTGCAATTATTTGTTAACAATCTGTTACAATCTTTTCCCAAAAAAATCTTATGTAAAACAAAAAAAATAACCTGTATAATTTTGACATTTATTTTTATAAAAACTAGCATAAGAAACATGGTAGAATTGAAACTGTAATGCAATATGTGCAGCCATGTTTTGTAATAGGCTACGGATATATTTATGAGAGACACTGTATAGTAAATGCAGGTGATCCTGTTTAGCGTTTCTATGTTAATTTTTAATTGTGACTTGAAAAAAAAAAAACTGTCAGTTGTCACAGTTATTTCTTATTTGTGTGTGTTTGGACGCTTATTTTAAAAGTGTCACTTGGTAAAAATGATGGCCCACAAACTTGAGAAGATGCTTTTGCCCTTGTGTGCACTTTCATATGCTTTTTTAAATTAGAACTCCATGAAAATGTTAATCCGCAAACTTCACAAGAAAATGGTCTCTCTCCAGTGTGCATTCTCATGTGCTCATTTAAACTGCCTCTCATTGAAAATGCTGATCCACATACATGACAAGAAAATGGTTTCTCCCCTGTGTGTATTCGCATGTGTTTTTTTAAAACAGAACTCACAGAAAATGCTGATCCACACACATCACAAGAAAATGGTTTCTCTCCTGTGTGTATTCGCAAATGACTTTTTAAACTGGAGCTCACTGAAAATGCTGATCCGCATACATGACAAGTAAAAGGTTTCTCCCCAGTGTGTATTCTCATGTGTGTTTTTAAACTGCAGCTCACTGAAAATGCTGATCCACACACTTGACAAGAAAATGGTCTCTCTCCAGTGTGTATTCGCATGTGTTTTTTTAAAGTGCCTCGAAGTGAAAATGTCGATCCACACACTTGGCAAGAAAATGGTTTCTCTCCTGTGTGTATTCGTATGTGGTTTTTTAAACTGGAGCTCCTTGAAAATGTTGATTCACATACTTGACATGAAAATGGTTTCTCTCCTGTATGTCTTTTCATATGTCTTTTCAAACTGGCATTCTCTGAAAAGGTTGATCCACATTCTTCACAAAAATGAGATTTCTCACCATTGTGTTTTTGCATGTGTCTTTTTTCCAGTTTGAAACCTGTGAAAATACTGATTTGCGATACTCCACAAAAGTTGATTACCAGTATGTGAACTTTGAAATGCCAATTTAATAAAAATGCTGATGGAAAGAATAAAGAAATTTTCCTTGGCACATGTGTATGTGCCTATATGTGAATGCGCTGAAAATGCATATTTGCACACTTTCCAAAAATGTTTTCCTTTTGCTTGACTGCAGTTTTTGGGTAGCTTTTCAAAATGTAATCTTCACCTGCTACAGAGATCTGTGAATAAAGAATGAGGAAATAAAATAATAAACTTATACATTATTTGTAATTACTAATTTATGCGTTTTATGTAATTTAAATACAGTAAATTTGAATTTAGATTGAGTTTTATTTATGTGAAACATAAGGTATGCCATGAATTAAAAAAAAGAAGAAAGATTTTATGCTCAAACATCTTATACCGTTTTGCTATAAAGATGCCTGGATCTGATACTGCATAGCAAGAGCTAATGTGTTATATATGTAGAATTAGTAAATAGCAACAGACAATTCTCAACTGTGGTTGCCTAATTGGTAGGTGGTTCATATAACAGCTTGGGAAATTCCATTCTGCTATCCTGTAGCATTCTGTAGGCTCTGATTGGCTGATGATTCCAGTGTGGATATTGTACTCAATAAATATCAGCACAATATTCCACCCTCTAGTGAGTGGAGAAGGAGAGATATGTATTGAGATACAACCCTGTTTATTTTTGTCTGCCAGCTGGATGCTAATTCGAAACATGCTTGCCAAGGTGAGTTGCACATTCTTAATTGTCCAATGTATTATGTGATAAGATAAAATAGAATGACAATTCTGATAAATCAATGTATAACAATAATTCATCATCTGAAAAACTTAAATTGAAAAGAATTATCATATCGGTCAGGTTGAAATACACTAAGATTGAATACACAGTCGAAACTAGTTTTGCACTCATATACTACTTACATCATTGTAATATACAATTAAGCATACAAAATCTTAACATTTTATCTCTTAGATTTTTTTTACTTGATTCATTACATAATAGAAACTAGTTTTCTGTTTGAACGTTTTGCACCTACATCATTGTAATGTGTCAATCAGTCAGTCAGTTAAGTGCTTTATGCGATACAAGCTTGGGTGATCATGTCTCTTTCAATCCATGACTGATTAGGGAGAAGTTTTTTCTGCAGTAGGTTGCCATTTCTTTTGCAGTAGACTAGTTGCCAACCAAAGCTATAGAACCCAATCTGTCCTGCTATTCAACCCATAGCCGGAGGAAGAAGAAATGAATTCATACCTTTCGTAAGTGAAGGCAACAAATTCAACTGGATTTCAAACTCAGTTCTTCAATTTTTCATTCCAACCTGATATCCATTATACCACAATACAACTCTCCAAGTATAAGGCATAATTAACTGTTGAATTCATAAAATTAAAAGCATTTTTTCAAAATAAACAAAGAAACCAGTTGCAGAACATTTTACTAGACAAAAACTTTCTACAGTTCTATGGCTTATCAATATTTTGCAGAAAATATTTTTAGATCATAAGAATTTTGGGGGGAAGTAGGATAAGGGTTTAGCAATAAAATTCTTACTAATTAACCCATAGATGGGGAGAGAAGAGGTGGATTCATATCTATTCCAAGGACATTTGCATGTAAGCGAATGTAACAAACCCAAGAGGAATTGAAATTCAACCGTCTGATTAATAAGTCATTATCCACCTGCACATCCAAGTTTACAGCACCTGATGTGGTCACTCCTTTATCGCTACTTGTCAATCACATAAACATGGCTACTGTTGGTTAAAAACAGAATTTGTTTTAAAAAGTCATTTCTGTGATATATTCAACTTAAAATGAATAATATTTATTTAAAATCAGATTAATTAAACTTTATTTGAGAAATATTAACGACACAAAGAATTGATGGAGATGCTGGGCAATCTCGACATTTTCGGCAAAGACATAAGAATAATCAAGAATCTCTACTGGCAGCAAACGGCCTGCATATGGACAGGCAACGACCTCAGTAGATACACAAAGATAGAAAAAGGCGTAAGACAAGGATGTGTCTTTTCACCGGATTTGTTCAACCTATACAGCGAGAATATTTTGAGGACCCTAGATGACACACCAGGATTTGTTATTGGAGGCCACAACCTGAACAACATAAGATATGCGGACAATACAGTGTTGATTGCGGACACGGAAAGGAAACTACAAGACCTCAATAAAGAAAGTAGCAGTGGAGAGTGACAAGAAGGGACTACAAATAAACTTTAAGAAAACTGAGTGCATGGTCATCAGCAAAAGATACAACCCAAAATGCCAAATACAGGTGGAGGATAACAGAATCAAACAAGTACAAGAATTTAAGTACCTAGGAAGTGTTCTAACAGGAGATGGAAAGTGCAATATGGAGATCTGAAGGCGAATTGGCATGGCAAAGGACGCGTTCCAGAAGATGAGCAAAATACTAACACACAGGAAAATCTCAATAGAAACGAAGAAAAGAGTTCTAGACTGCTACATGATGTCAGTTCTTCAATACGGCTGTGAATGCTGGACAATATCATTGAAAATGAGGACAAAACTGGAAGCGGCCGAAATATGGTTCTACAGAAGGATGCTACGGATATCGTGGACTGAGCATACAAGCAACGACGAGGTGTTAGAAAGAATGGCAACAAAAAGGAAATTGATGCTGAGCATCAGGAAGAGACAACTGAAGTTCCTGGGACATGCAATGAGGAAGGAGAGCCTGGAGAACCTGATACTGACTGGACAGATAGAAGGAAGGAGAGACAGAGGAAGGCAGCGGATAACATATTTGCAGGGACTGATCAGGTGGATGACGGAACAGGGGTTGCCAGGAGCAACAGGAGCAAATATACTAAGAGCCACAAGGGATAGAGACGTGGAGAGTCATGATTGCCTACGTCCTGAAGGGACAGGGCACATAGAAGAAGAAGAAGAAGAAGAATGTTTCAGAAATAAGTGGTATCAAGGAAAAAATATGTTCTTTTGACACCGTTTTTTTGCGGGGGGCACAAAGGTAAGACTTTTAAAAACTGTTTTTATTTAAAATTTTATACATGAAAAAAATAATAAGATTAATTCTAATCAACATAATTTCTGTTTGAAATATTGAACTTCGTAGGCCAAATACTATAAAAGTTTTATTTTAATTTTTAATGCCTGTAAAAAAAGATTATACAATTTCATGAATTCTATATATACAATCCCCTGTGGAATTAGCCTTACAAAGTACCAAGGATACTACTTATATATATATGAGTTAAATACATGGATCAGAATCCGACAAGATAAATAGTATAAGTAAAGGCTAAGTCA
This sequence comes from Ascarosepion bandense, assembly GCA_037127315.1. NCBI lineage: Eukaryota > Metazoa > Mollusca > Cephalopoda > Sepiida > Sepiidae > Ascarosepion > Ascarosepion bandense. The sequence goes on along the minus strand of JBBBDQ010001917.1, from coordinate 2,764,124 downwards.
GAAAAAAGTGTCTTTAATCTAACATGTTTCACTTTAACAAGCTTTTTCAGAGATTCTTTAAAGAAGGAAGATTTAAAAATCAACATACTGTCTCTTGGATTTTTAAATCATTCGTCTTTAAAGAAGCTTGAAGAAGTCAAACATGTTAGAATAAAGACACTTTTTTCTGACTTGTTCTTTACTTATTCTATATATACTGTTTAATTAAAAAAACAGAATATTTACTGAAATAAACATATCTATTAACAATGTTAAAACAAATAAAATCAAGAGCCAGCTTTCACTGACAATCCATTTAGGAGAAACCTTAGTAGGTTCGTCTGGCTCATTAGGTTCTATTATATATATATATATGTGTGTGTGTGTGTGTGTGTTTAATTGTGATAATGTTTAGTGCAAAGGTTGTTGTTTTTCAGTGGTTTTACTGACAAAATGTATTTTGGCAAGAAGGTTTTTTATCATAAAGTGCTTAATAGTGGAGTGCAGATAGAGCATTGATAAGTACAAAGAGTTTGTCTCTTTGACAGAGCAGATTTATGCTGACTTCGAAGTTTGTTGCATCTTTTGCCCATAAAGTAAGAATTTTCATGAACTGGGTCTGTCTCCTAGATGGATAGTATCAGTATAATAATACAGCCTGGATCAACAACAACTTTCAGTGTTGGGCACATGACTACATCATGGGAAAGTGAACAAGGAGATTAGGGGAAGCATGTAAAAAAATTGCCATGACGGATACTACCTGCCTTAGCCATAATTATAATGGATAGTGAAGCAAGCAGGGAATTGTGGGTAGAAAAGTAGCTATATGAGAAATCAGATGGTGAGGGAGGCTTAATCAAGCAATCAAACCTCTGCCTTCAAGTGAAGAGGAATCCAGATGAGGCTCAGTTGAAGGGCAGAGTCACGTCTGGGGTAAAATAGACAGGAGCCCAACCCTGCATTATTCAAGGTCCACAAGAGATTTTTGTTCAGGCTTAATGGTTTGAGTTCTCACAATAAAATAGACATGTGCCACATTCTTCCTCAAACCTCTGTCTTTGGGCAGAGAGGAACCAAGACAAAAGCTATGCCAAAGGACAGAGTATCATCTGGGGTAAATAGACAAGAGGTTGACTTCACATATAAATTAACCATGTGCCACATCCCACCTTTTAGGGCAGACTCAGAAAAATACTGAGGCTCGATTGAATATCAATCAACTTGATAGATGAATGAAGAAAAAAACAAGTAAAAGAGGAAGACTAAGAGATGATTGAAAAAGGATGAATGAAGGAAGGACATGTGGAAGAAAATTAAAGAAGGAAGGAAGAACAAGTGAAAGAGGATAAATGAAGGAAGGACGAGTGGAAGAAAATGAATGAAGGATGAGTGAAAGCGGATGAATGAAGGAAGGACGAGTGAATGAAGATGAATAAAAGTGTATGAATGAAGGAAGGAAAGACAAGTGAAAGAGGATAAAGGAAGGATGTGTGAAAGTGTTGTGAAGTTATTTTTGCAGTGCTAAAATCGATCCTAATAGGTTCGATGGACAAAACGTTAGGAACTTCATATAATATGTATTACACAGTGTAATCTTGCCAGGCCACTATTTTCATATTTGACTAACTACTACTATTGTCCAACATCAACTGAACCTCGTTCCTCTTACTACTACTACTTAAATTAGGTGGGAGAGTCTATTCACTATAGGTGTGTTTCATCATAACAGAAGGAAGGACAAGTGAAAGAGGATGAACGAAAGAAGAATGAGGGAAAGAGAATGAATGATGGAAATGTAGAAATGTGTGAGAAAGGAAGAAAAACAAATCGTTTTGCCCCCTAATACTACAAATACACCAGAGTATTTTCCTTGCTGGAAATTATTTAATTATTTTGCTTTCAATTTAAGCTGAAATGAAAATTAAAAGACACCTTTTTCATTTTCAAAAATTCATTCAGGTATCACAAAATATTGGAGATCCCTATATAATATTTACAGTTATTCATCATGTGTTTATTCAAATTTTTTTGTTCTTCCATTGCTAAATCCACTGCCAAAAAGGTCAGTTCACTGTGTAGGGCCAAGAAGTTTTTCCCGTCTGAGTACATCCTGCACATATATAAATCTATCATCCGCTCATGTATTGAATACTGCTGCCACATCTGGTCGGGCGACCCCGCTATTCACCTCAGGGTTCTTGACAAAATCCAACGGAGAATCTGCAATGTGATTGATACCGACTTAGCAGCTCGGCTGCAGTCACTCTCTCACTGGCGTGACGTGACTTCCCTGTGCCTCTTCTATAAATACTTTCACGGCTTCTGCTCTAATGAACTTAGATCACTGGTGTCCTCTAAGTATGAATTTACATGAGCTACTAGATTAGCAACCAGGTCCCAACCTTTTACAGTGAAACCGATAAAGTTTAACCACAATTTCTACTCTAACAGCTTCTTTTCACGCACTTCCTGCCTGTGGATTTCCCTTCCATATACTTGCTTCCCTGACAGCTACAATCTCCAGGAATTTAAATGTAAGGTCAATAGACATCTCCTATCACACTAACTCGCATCCATTCTCACAAGCTCTTTTTTCATCTACTCCACCCCCATCCTCGGTATCCTCATTCGTCTATTACCCTCCTCCTGACATTTCCTACACCTAACCCCCCTTTCTCATCACTTTCCTCTATGTAACCTTCTGCGCAACAGTGGGAGTAGAATGCATTGCTTGGGGTGAGATGATTTTAAAAAAAAAATTATAATTTTGTTTCATATTCATACAATGGTAAAGAATAAATCTTTATAAAAAATAAATAATAATTATTGCGTTCGTTGTGATTCACTGGATATCAGCTTGGAATGAAAAATCAGAGAGCTAAATTCATTGCATTCACTTATGCACAAATACCCTTGGGAAAGGGAATAATTCATCTCTTCTCCCTCCATATATGGGTTAAATATCAGGACAGATTGAGTTCTATGGCACTGTTTGGCAACCAGTCTACTGTAGAAAGAAATGGCAACCTACTGCGGGAAAATCTTTTGTCAAGGCAGTCATGATAGCCAAAGTGTGTATCACATGGCAATTAACTAACTGATCTGGATGAAAGGATTGAATAACAGGTCAGTATGGGTTATAGAGTCTGGGTTAGCAACCAGTCTACCACAGAAAGTAATGGCAACCTATTACAGGAAAATATTCTTCCAAGTTAGTCTATTTTGAGACATGATTACCCAATTGTGTATCACATATGGCAATTAACTAGGTACCTCCACTAATTTTCTGAAAAAACAGACATAGTATTAAAAAAAAAAATTTTCCATTGAAATGTTATTATTAAGAGGAAAGACCAAAATATTTTAATAGTTTCTAAAAATTTTGCAATAAGAATCGTTTTTCATGAGTAATCAAATCGTTTATAATGGATGATATAATATTATGTAACTCAGTATTTTTCCAGTGAAAAACAGTTTAATTTGAAAATTCTAGCAAAAACGAACAATTTTCAGATTTTAATGAAACTTTTAAGATTTATTCACAAATGAATGAAATTATTTTTGAAATAATTATTTTCAGAAAATTTTGGTAAAAATATATTTTTGAATCAAATTGAAATTTCAAAAAAATTATTTTTTGTCGAAAATTTGTTTTATTAAATGCAGGACTCATTGGGGGATGTAAATCATGCATTATTTTTTCAAACAGTTCGCCTTTTTTAAAAAAATCTGCTCTGAATAGTAAAATAAAAAATGCAATAAACCTATGACATTATTTAATGAGGGAAGCATTTAATTGTTTTTATAAATAATATATATTAAGTACTTTATAGTCAGAAGATAAAATTTTTTTCAATGAATAATGAATTTTTACAAGAATTGTTACCCCTTTTTTCTTTTTCAATTATAATCATTTATAAAATTTCAAAAATATTTTAAAAATTCTTCAAAGCCTTGTTGTGGTTAGTTTATTAAATGAAGAATATATTTATTAATTGCAAATTGAAAAGTTTAATACAAATTACCAAGCCATTAGAATTTTAAAATAATGTTGTTATTATGAAATGGAAATATTTTTTATTAAGTATGGTATTTTCTGAGTAACCATAAAAGACCGTGTGTTTCACGGTTTATTCTTACAGGAAAAAATTTGAACAATTATGTCAATTCTTGTCAACCATACTTAGCTTATCTTGACAGCTGGATGTCACCACACATCAATCATTTACAGAAAAGGTCAGAAAGATAAACGTTCCTTGATTAAGAAATAGTTTTAGTTTAAATCTCATACTAAACAAGTAAAACATGTGTAAATCAGATTAATTGAACTTTAAATTTGCTACTTTTCTAAAAATAGCATGTTACAAATTTATATTTTATTTTTCAAGATTTTGAAAACCAAGAATTAACTTTTGTTTACAAATGTGTCGATCACTCAAAAATGGCTAAAACATTGAAAAGGTTTAGATTCCAATCAATATAAATTCTGTTTGTATTACACCAGATTATTTTGCTAACTGTGAATAAATTTAATCATTTAGCTTTCAATTAATCTAAAATTAGATCTTCAAGAAAATTTTTCATTTTTCAAAATTCATTTTAAAACTTAGGTATCACAAATTATCATCAAAAATTGGAGGTACTAGGTACCTCAATTCATTTGCAAAAAAAAAAAATCATACAGTGGGTGCTTCCACTAAATCGCTGAAAAGCAGCATAATGTGAAGGGAAAAAAAAGGTCTGAAACTTAATAAAAATGAAGTTTTCCATCAAAATCTTCGTTATTAAGAGTAGGTATGTACAAAAAAATCACTGCCGATTTTTGATACCTCAATTTAAATTTAATTTTTAAAAATAAAAACGTTTTCTTGAAGCTTTAATTTTACCTTTAATTGAAAGCCAAGAGATTAAATTTACTAATTACCATAAGCAAAATACCCTGGTTTAGTTCAAACCGAAATTATATTGCTCGGAATCAAAAATTTAACTGCAAAAAAAATTTTTTTAAAATTTACCGCCATTATTGACGAATCGACAGATTATGTAAACAGTAGCTAAATTTCTGATTTAAAAATCTTGCAAAAACAAATATACCTCCTTGACACATTATTTAAGTCGATTTTTATAATTGAAACCTAACTTTATCTGATTTCAAACAAGTATTAAGTGCTTACTGACTTGATATTTACGAAATAAATCACTCTTTAAAAACAGTAGCCCTCTTGTCAGTGCTTATCTAGGCGATAAATTATGTGTTGACAAGTAGCAAATATGAATGACATTTGGATGGCGGCCGTAAGTGACAAAAAAATCGTGTAGCTTAAAACGTAATATTTGGAAATTTAAATTTTTTTTTGTTGTTTTTTAACTAAATAGTAAAATTAAAAATTTAACATATTTTCAGCAAGTATAACATTTTATAGAATTTTAGTTTAGATTTATAGCCAGACTATGCTTTCTGAATAAATAAAAATAAAATATGCTTTCTGAATAAATAAAAATAAAATGTGCTTTCTGAATAAATAAAAATAAAATGTGCTTTCTGAATAAATAAAAATAAAATGTGCTTTCTGAATAAATAAAAATATGCTTTCTGAATGAATAAAAATTTAAATTTCTTTTAAAAGAAAGAATTAAATTAAAATAACTGAACTGTTATTTATTAATATTTTTCTGAAATATTAAATATTTTTATGTTTAGATATTACATATTTATCTTACATTATTAATATGCTTTCTGAAAAAATTAAATTTCTTTTAGAATAATTTTAATTTAATAAAAAAAGAATGAAATTAGAATCAAAGTTTGGTTTGTTTAGTTTTCGATGTAAGGGGAATTCATCCAAAGACTTGTTAACTTCTAAAAACAATACGACCTCTACGGAAACTTGTTTCGATCCGTATGGAACACCGTACTTAATAAAAATTTCCAAAATTTAATTATTTTTAATTATTTTAAAAGTAAAATTGGTGAATGATTTTTATTAAACTTTTCAATTTTCGACAGGCAATGTGATAATCAATTCTTAAGTAAGAAGAAATTAAACAACGTTTTAATAAAAGGTTTTTAAAATATTTTAAACACTTTTATGAATTATTATAATAAAAAATAAAAACAATTATTTCGAAATTTTATTAGTAAACGAAAAAATTTTTTTTCTTCAGAGTATAATGTCCTTAATAATTATTATTTATTCCAGCAATTAAAAGTTTATCAAATTAAATTATATCAGAGATTTATTGCATTTTTATTTTACTCTTCGGAGCAGATTTTCGGCCAGGTTGTCCACTTTAGAATAAAAAACATAGATGATTTATATGCCCCAATCAGTCCTGCATTTAACTAATAAAAAAAATTTATACAGCTAATTAAAATTTATTAAAATTTCATGGATTTACGTAGAGGGGGGGTAACAGAGTTAAAAAAAATATTTTCACCGAGAAATTTAAAAAAATAATAATTTCAAAAATAATTTCATTCATTTGTGAATGAGTACTGAAAGTTTCATTCAAATCTGACTATTATTTGATTTTTGCGAGAATTTTCAAATTAATGTGTTTGTTACCGTGAAAAAAGTGGGTTGTATCAGCATTACCACGTAACCTATTGTAATAAAGGCGTAATTTTTTTTTAGCCGCTAACTCAAATAAAACAACATTTTCTATGAAAATTTCGAAAATGTTAGCAGAGATTCAAAAATTTTTTAAAATAATTAAAAATTGCTTTGATCTTTCCTCTTAATAAAAATATAAATATTTTGATGGAAAAAGTTAGTTTTATTAAGTTTATGAACTTTTTTATTCATACTATGCTGTTTCATGCTGTTTTTTAGCAATATTTTGTACGTACCTAAAAGAGGAAAGATCAAAGTATTTTTAAAATTTTTAAACCTTTCTAAATACTTTCGAAAATTTTGTAAAAATCTTGTTTTTGCATGAATAGAATAATCGTCTTTTTGTCATGCCGCATTTTTCTAGTTATGAATATGATATGGTCATAAGATTAAAAACAATTTTATTGTTTGTTTTCGACCTAAAGACGATCTTAATAATAGGAACCATAATTTAGATAACACCGGTTTATGCACAGAGCAGCGAATACCTTAACAATAAATGAGCATTTAAACAAACATTTAAAAAAAAAAAATTAACCAAAAAGAATTATAATTTTAATTAGAATGTTTTTAGATAGTCTTTTTGAAACTTACTTAAAAAATCAAATTATGGCAAAGTAAATTAAAGTTTTTTTTAATTGGCAAAAACAGAATTCACAACAGTTTAAATTAAAAAAAAAAAAAAAAAAGGGTAAATAAATAAATCCTTTTCCGATAAGAATAAGATGAAGATAATTAGGTAAATTTTTGTTTTGAGACCCCAAGGCTAATATTCCTGCAAATGTTCCCAAACAGTCTTATTTCCGTGCAAATGTATGCTGAACTCAAAGCAGGTTTCTGCAATATCAAACAAATTGTTGATTTGAGTTCAGCATTGCAGGGAAATAAAACTATTTGGGAAAAATTTGAAGGGATTATTAGCCTTCGGGTCTCAAAACTAAAATTTACCGATAATTTTTATATTTAATAAAAGGATAATGATTGCTTTACTAAATTTTGAATTGGAATATTTTATCCTACAATACAAAGTAAAAAAAAAAAAAGACTATTTTTATAATTTAATTGTAAACAAAGGAAATTAATACTTACTGTCTTTTTTCGCTTTTATGATTCGATTTCCTTGAGTCAATGAAGGATTTGAGAAAATAAAAAAACTAAAAAAATTTAAATTATTGCTTTCCTAGTTAAATTAAAAACTCAGCCTTCGTTTGCAACGGATGCAAAAATGGTAACTCAAGACTCAAGAGTGTCAATCAAAGGGAGATAATTAATAGATACCGTGAAAAAAAAGTGACTTTTTTCGGTAATTATATATTTTTACTATAAAATTAACAATCACTGAATGAAATTATTAAACTTTCAAGTAAGAATTTTTTTCGGTAAATTTTTGATTTGTTCCCCTAAGGCCTCTACCCCTTCAAATCTTTCCAAAACAATCCTTATTTCCGTGCATATGTATATGCTGCTGAATCAAATCGATAATTGCTTATTGACGAAACCTACCTTTTTTTTTTTATCTTAACGACCAGAAAAAAATCGAACTATATCTCACCCCTTACTACGGTTATCATATCTGATTTAGTACAGAATGACTTTAGGCGTAGGATTCTTATTTTGGCCTATTTACTTCCTTTGGTGCAATTACTATGCGATTTGTTTTGTTTCAGAACTCAGTTTCCGCTGAAAGTTGCGTGTATTTGCGTGTTTTTCTCTCCTTTTCTTTTGGGCTGTAGAATATTTTTTAAGAAAGTTAACTTTCAAATAGAAATTTAGGGTTAGGGTTATTACATGTTTTTTTCTTTTTCTTTTTTTTTTCCTTTTTTTTCTTGGTAATGAAAAGTTGCGTGTACTTAATTTAAGAAAGTTAACTTTCAAATATATGAAAATAAGTGATCATTGGGGTTGGGTTAGGGTTATTGCATGTATTTTTTTCCTTTTTTTTCTGTTACTTATATATTTGAAGGTTAATTAAACTACACTCGCCACTTATTTTCATATATTTGAAAGTTTACTTTCTTAAAAAAAATTCTATATTTTCATATAATTGAAAGTTAACTTTTGTTGTAAAAAATTAAGTAAAACTACAATTATCACTTATTTTCATAAAAAAGGAAAAAAACACACAAATATATTTCCATATATTTGAAGGTTAAGTAAAATGACAGTTATCACTTATTTTCATAAATTTGAAAGTTAACTTTCTTAAAGAAATATCTATTTGAAAGTTAACTTTCTTAAAGAAATATCTATTTGAAAGTTAACTATCTTAAAATAATTCTACAGCCCATGCAATTTTAAGTGGAAATTGAGTTTCGAAACAAAGCAAATCACGTAGTAATTGCCCAAAGGAAGTAAATAGGCCGAAAAGCGACTTACTGTGCATAGTCATTCTGCACTTAATAACATTTTTCAAACGTGGTTACGGGGTGAGATAAACAGCAACAAGAAGTTCGATTTTTTTCTGGTTGCTAACAACAAAAAAGGTTTATATATATATATATATTTGGGCAGCAATATTTCTTTTAAATTAACAACATTAGAAAAATAACATCCTCAAAAATGGCCAGTGAAGTGGATGAAAGTGTTTGGAATGCAAAAATTATGGAACCTTTTTATATTCATTATCTCCAGAAAAAAACGGAAACATTTAAGAATACTGGAAAAATTAAATCAAAAATTAATAAAATCTTCCTTATTGGTCATTTTTAACTAAACACATATGTGTATGTGTGTATGTATATATATATATATAAAATTATACAGAAATGTACGAAATTGGCATTAACTCACATATTTATTTAAATTTACATTTTTGAACATTGTTTTTTATTGGATACTCATAGGCTATTCATTTAAATACACGTATCCATTGAAAAATAACGTTTAAACAAATAAATTTAAATAAATATATCAGCTAATATCAATGTCATAAACTTTCATATAATTTCCTAACATTGTATTGGTTGTAATTGTTTACATCAGCACATGATCCCAAACAGAGATAGATGTTCTAAAAGAAATCAGGAGAATATGTATTTAAGACTTAATTCAGATCTTGTCTGCCATGATGTTTTCTGTGGGTGAGTGGTAAGACATGTTCGATTTGTAGCAGATAAGAAATTAATTAAAATCAACTCTCTTCTTCACTTTTACAAAAATTCACGATGTGTAAAATTCTGGTTTTCCCAAATAGAAAAACGATTGACCATCTGCTTAAATAAAAAGTTGAAACCAGATTTCACAAGTAGGTGTTAAAATGACTTTTGAAGAATGGGAGCAACTTGCAAGACCAAAAGGACTTCACGTCTTGTTATTCTTTCCTTTTAATAAATTTCTATTTTAACATGAGAAAAGTATATTTTATTATTCCACTCTTCTACACTATTCCACACATTCCATCCTGCCAACAACTAACCTTCTGATAACGATGAAAACCTTCTGATAATTCTGATGATTATAACTCTGCATAAATCCTGTAAGCTGTAGAGAGTTTGGTTAAGTCTGACACAAGGCCGAACCAAGAAACAATAACCAGCCCCTACGCTTCACATTTAATGACGGCATCTCCTCAGTATATACAAGTATTCAGGTTTGAATCCTACCAGAAGATATTGTCCAAACAAGATTTCTCAAACATTTAGGCAAGTGGCTATTTAAATGTACTGTTTAATTATAAAAAAACAAACTATCCCCTCAAATAAGAGTATCCATTAAAAAGCAATGTTGAAACAAATAAATTTAAATGTGTATACGTGTATATAAAATCTCTCCCTCTCTCAGCCATGTACCAATAGCTTAGCGGTAGAATCTCTGACTGATGCCAAATCAGCTGAATTTTGATCCCAGCTGGAAGCAATTAGATATCTAGCCACACTGATGAGCTGTGATACAGCAAAAGAGGATGATTATATATATATATTCATCTATTTGTCCATGAGTGGATGTTTGTAGGTTTATTTATGTGTGCGTTCTTTCTCTTTCTCGTTTAATATATGAATAATTTTCTAAATCTAATAAATTGTTAAACTTAGAAATTTTTTTAAAAAATTCGCAATAATAAGGTGAGTTTAATAGCCAATTAATAATGCTGGTTTCAATTTAATCAAATATTAAAATTATTTTTGAGTCTGCTCACATATTCTTCAAATTAGAAGTTGCTTTTTTTCTGATTGGTCCACACTAAGTGGCGATGCTTCCCTGGTTGGTGGGGGGTTGCTTGTTTTTAACCTTTTAAAAGCTTTCAACTTGAAATAAACCTCATCAGTTGATAAGACACGAGAAATGTTGAAACAAAATAGCTACTTTTACAGTGATATTATAACATATTCATGTTATAATTTCTAAATAGATATATATATATATATATATATATATATATATATATATATATATATATATATAAAACACATCACTCAATAAGCCCCAGATGGCACCACTAATAAAAAAAATACGTCATTTTATGAAGTACTAACCTTCAAATATCACATGACAAAATTTGGGCCCAATCAGCTTATTAGTTTACAAATTACAGTTACGTAAAACTACTGTTGCAAATTTTCAAAACAATGGAAAAATCTGTTTCATGTGTTGATAAAGCATTGCTTTCTTGCAGGAAAAATACTGTTCAGGTTTGATAAGTGATATTCAGTTTCTCCGCCATCAGAAACAATGGTTAAGAGGTAGTATGCTGACTTCAAACACTGTTGTACAGACACAAATGATACTGAACGCTCAGGTCACACCAAAATTTTTATACAGGTAAGTGATAAACTTGTTGGTTTTTAGCTTTATATTAAGATCAAGAAACAAGATTTTGTTATAGTCCATGAGTTCATAAATGAATTTCAGCAAGGAGTTATTTTCAAAGTTTAATTTTAGATTTGCAATTTTTCCATATTTTTTATTAAAACAAAAATGTCATCAACATACGTCATCAACATACTTTGTGTAAATCTCCCTGAAAACCAACAAATTTATCACTTACCTGTATAAAAAACCACCAGTAAGAACTCTTGTCTTCTTAATTATAATAGCCAATGCCCAGAAAGATGTAAAATAGCAGGAATGACGAACTTCTTAAATAAAACACATCAAAATTCTTCCTCCTAAAGAATATTTTTGAATGAACTGAAACACATAAACAAACTAGTCAACAATAATTTTCCCAACTACATCATTGATAAACAAATAAAATTATTCTTACAAAAATACATGACACAAGCATTAAAAATAACACACAAGAAAACATCAACATATTTTATTGCTGCCAAATACACATTAATTATAAACAGGACAAATTTTCTATATGAAAAATTATTAAACACCATATTTTATCGTAATTCCTCAAAAATATGTAAAATTTATGATATTAGGTTGTCCCAAAAGTTCATAAACACTTGCAAAAAAATTGAAATTTTACTTGCCAAGTAATTTAAGGTTACCAGAAAACACTTGCAAAAAATTAAAATTTTTTACTTGCAAATACAACAAAAATTATTGCTCAAAATAAAGACCATCATTTTCCAAGACTTTCTGTCATCGATCTGCAAGCTTTTGGATCTGGTCAAAGTACTATTCAGCCGGCTTTGAATCAAAGAATTCTTGACACGCTTCCTTGACTTCATCAAATGAGTTGAATTGGCGGCCCTTCAGAAAGTGTTGCATTGAGCAGAAAAGGCCGTCATCTGATGGTGCACGGACAGGACTGTAGGCTGGATGTGGCACAACCTCAACGCCGTCCAGCTCTTCAAACTTATCTTTGGTCTTCCTGGCGGTGTGTGGCTTGGCATTGTTCTGCTGCATCAAAGCGCACTTTTGGTTGATCAGAGCTGGGTACTTTTGCTTCAACTTTTCCTAGACCCGCTAAAGTTGCTGACAGTAAGGTTCAGCACTGATGGCACGACCATTCAGAACCAACTCAAAATGCACAATTCCTTAAAAGTTCCACCAAACGCACAATCGATCTTGTTTTGGAACCAACAGTGTCTCTTGCCCTTTCTAAACCCATCACTTGTCTCAATTGTGCTGGACCAGATAGACCCATTTTGCAAGTGTTTACGAACTTTTGGGACAACCTAATAAAACCAAAATTAACATAGAGTAATTTCAAATTTAATTAAAGTTAATTTATATTTTCTTTTCGTCAAAGAAACCACCACAAGCCTTTATTGCTGCAGAGCAAATCCTTGGCATTTTTTCTAATAACTTATAAAAATAAGTTGCTAAACGTGATTTCCAAGCATCCTGCAAGCATTTAAACAACATTTGTTCATTTTTAGGAAGTTCATTTCGAACTGTATGATCAATTTCATCCCTTATTCTCTTTCTTTAATAGTGGTTTTTTAACTGCTAAACAGCAAATCCTGGTTTTTCCCTAATAGAAAAAGGATTGACCTCTTGCTTAAAAGAAAAAGTCAAAACCAAATTTCACAAGTAGATGTGAGATTGATATTCTGACAAATGGAAGTGAATTTCAAGACCATAAAACCTTCGCAATCAAGTGCAAAACAAAAAAAAAAAAGACTTAGGATGTAAGCAACTGATGTAATATAGCAATCTAGCCCCCACCCGAAGAAGGTTGATGCAATCGATGATATTTCCCGTCGATGAAGGGGTCAGCGAACGACAAGACAGGTGTTTGAGAAATACATCCTGTCGGCGTCTGGAGCGGATGTCGCAGGGTTATGAGTCGGGCTCGTTTGACCTTATTTCCGACAGCGGCGGAAATGACTACGGAAGTAAACAAAACAGGTGTCTCTTGGAATTACGTGGGCGTTGCGTAGGCGAGACAAAACCGGAAGGAAAAGTCCCGGTTCTAGAAGACTATAAAAAGAAATCGACACACAGATTCGCCAGCAGAGAACGGCCAGTGGAAGCAGAGAACGGCCAGTGGAAGCAGAGAGACACCACAGGCAAGACTTACACTCCCGTCGACTCATTCTATGCGCGCTCTCACTCTCCCATTCTCTGTTCCACACAGGCTCGTCGTCAGGAATAGAAATATAATCTTATATTTTTATATATGCGTGTTCTCGTTGTTTGTCGTCGTACAGTGATATATAACACTGAGATGACAAGCTAAAATGTAACGAGAGAAGCTTTAAGTGACCCTGTCCTCTTTCTCCTTCTGAATCATGAAAATGTAAACACAAGAAAATATCAACGCAGTTAAGGTAGGAACAAAATAGGTATAACAATAAATTGACTTGATTTCTAAAGTACAGAAATATAGACTAAATTAAAAAGAAAACATTTTTTCATTAACAATAAAGATTTTAATCACTATTTCACTGAAATATTCAATGCAATATGATACTAAATGTCCTGATATTTTGATCAACTATTAAGTAACAATTTTTAATTTGTCTTAAGACATTGAGATATTTTATTTCAGAATATTTTTCAATTAGCGACTACATATTAAATGTATCAATGAAAAGATGATGATGTAATATTTATTTTGCATTTTTAAGGGCACAATTTTATGTCAACATGTTTTGTTTGTATACAAAGTTGGAATTTTCCAACAATACTAATAAACGCCTTGTGTTGAATTATTCATATTTTATTTATGATTTTGATACTACATATCAGCATCCCGGAGAAATGTGAATTATTTATATGGAACAATATGAAAACAACTGACATTGTATTTTAAAATTATTATTCACTGACATTTCTGTAGTAAGTAAAAAAATGTTCGAATTTACATGAAATAAACAAATACTTTCGTGTCAAATTATTTCTCTGAAAATTATTATTGAATTATAACTTTTAGTTTTGTTTATTGGAAATGATTATTTAAATTTAATTATTGTCTCAATCATCTTAATATCAATTCATCGATAACATCATGTTTGTTACAAATAACACATCACTCAATAAGTCCTGGGCATGACATATAGATGGCGCCACTAATAAAAAAAATCTGAAAATGGAGTCAGTCGAGTAAAATGATTTTGGGGTGAGTAAACTTTTTCCTCACACTCGACTGCTGGTCGAGTGATTTCTTTTTCAAATCTCAAAGGGTGTGTGTGTATGCATATATATATATATATATATATACATATATATAAAACAATGCTTCAAAATTTCGCAAGGTCACTTGCTTATTTTTTGCAATGGAGGATAAGATAGATAAGGAATTGAAGAAACTGAGGGTATTATCGAAGCAGTGAAGTTTTCAGATTGGGCTACTCTGGTGACCCCATTACTGGGTGGCAACTGCAATTCAACAATGAATCAAGAAAGTAAATATGAATAATAGCAAATTTCCTTGATTGTTTAGCTAATTGCATCTTTGACAGGTGGACAAAAGTACACTGAGTATAAACATAAGTGAGTTATAAACATATATTGTGGAATGTTTCACTATAATTGACCAATGTTTAGGATTTCATGTGCACCACAAATATTTCAACGAATATTGGTGAATTTCTAAGATGAGGAGTTATCATTATTCATATTATATACAGGGTGAGTTACGGGAAACGGATGTTTTTGGAACGCTCCTTACTCCCCTTGAGTAAGGGATAAGGAGATAAGGAAGGTAGTATTTAAACCTGCTTAAGATGTCATTTAGTTGGTTTTTATTTGTTTTTCTTAATTATTAGTTTTTTTCTTTTGCTTTTGTTATTTTGTTATTTATAGTTTGTTTTTCTTTTCAGTTAGTAGCCATCATGACACCGTGGAGTAGAGAACGTGTTTTTGCTAATGAAACTTACGGGAAAAATGGTGAATCAGTGATAAAAACCCAATATCTCTTCAGGCGAGGATTCAACATCGGTCGTCATGGTAATGTACCAAGCCACAATACCATTCTTAGGTGGGTTAACGCAAAAGAACGACTGGTTCATTATTGAAAACCAAACCACCCAGCCCTGCCAGAACTGCCAGAACACCAGGAAATGTAGATCGAGTAACAGAGGCAATCATCCAAAGTCCCATGCGCTACTCTGCAGAACTGGGGATAAGTCAAAACAAAATATCCGTTTAGGGTGAGTCACAGGAAACAGGTATTTTAAAAGAAAAACAAATTCAAAATAACAAAAGCAAAAAAAAACTAACAATAAAGAAAAACAAATAACAACCAACTAAGTGGCACCTTAAGCAGCTTTAAATACTACCTTCCTCACTCCACTATCCCCTACTCAAGGGGAGTAAGAAGCGTTCCACATCCGTTTCCCTGTAACTCACCCTATATATATATATATATATATATATATATATATATATATATAAAACGCAACACACTTGGTATACTATCCAGGTAAATTCTGATAGTGACAAACTCAAAAGAACTCAATGTTAATTTCATTTATTTAACAGAGCAATATAATTTAGAAAAGATTTTTGATTTACTACAATTTCAATGGGTAATATATATATATATATATATATATATATATATATATATACATATATATGTGTGTGTGTGTGTATATATTTATATATATACATACACACACAGACTACTATCCTCATCTTTGTTGTTGTCATCATGTTTTGATTGTTATGCTCCACAGGCTTTATCAGGTGGAAGAAAACTGAATAAAGTGTGAGGCCACTGTATCATAGATTTGATGGGATATTGCATGAGACTCTTGCACTGGCTGAAACCACCGAACCACTTGATACAGGACACAGTTTGAGATTGAACTCCCTGCCTCAAGAAGAGGACAATAATCCAAAGAATGTAAATACTACTTCATCTCAGGAATATAGACAAATTCTAAAGGACACATGGTGTCTTAGAGAATTTCTGTCTGAGTAAATGGATGTGGAATCAACACCCAAATAAATCACAGCTATATGTACCCATCTCTGATATTTCTATCTTGCAGAATATGCTAGCAGGCAAAACATTGATTTAACACCTAGCAATTAGGCAGAGACACAAAATGCAACCCAAATGACTTTGATGCAGGACTGTAATGGATAGCATGATAGACCCATGAATGTCAGAGCTAGCTTAAGTCAGTCAGACAGTTAAGTGCCATATGTGAAACACACTTTGGTGATCATGTCTCGAAAGAGACATGACTGACTGGGCAGAAGATTATCCTGCAGTAGTTTTCCATTGCTTTCTGCGGTAGACTGATTGCCAGCCATGACTATAGAACACAATCTGTCCTGTTATTTAACCCATAACTGGAGGGAAGAGATAGATTAATACCTTTCTAAAGGGTATTTACACATAAGTAAATGCAAGGAATTTAACTGGAATTTAAACTCAACTTCTCGTTCCAAGCCGATATCCACTGCACCACAAACGCACAGACTACTGAACTAAATTTCTGTACACTGAAATTATAATTTACACTAAATGCTGACTCATGTTAGTTTGTTTTAAATCACATTTCAGATTTTGTGCCCACCAGCCTTCTTTAGGTATATATCAATCTGGGTTATCTAATATGAATTTATAACAATTATTTTTCAATAGAAAAACATGAATATAAAGAATGAGATCAGCTCTTCTTTATGGGGGTGGGATACAAATTTTAAGAAGGAAACAAAATTTCAATGCTATAAGACTGGGTTACGTGGTTCAGAAGAAAAATCTGTGCTTATTTAAGGGTGATACTATTTTACAAATGGATGAGATCTTTCTAATGTTCCCATCTTGGGTTTTTAAACTAAAACTCAAGAAAATTTTGATTAACATACAATTTATTCTCCTCAGTCTCTTATTACATATCACATGCATATTTTAAATTGTTACTGGTTATACGGATACACACCTGAGGAAAAATGAGATATTTTATAAATTTTTACTGCATGAAAATGCTGAGATGTGTACTTAACAAGAAAACTGTTTCTTTTCTGCATGTATCTGCATATGGGTTTTTAAATTGGATCTCCTTGAAAATGATGATTCACACACTGAACAAGAAAATGGTTTCTCTCCAGTGTGTATACGTATATGATTTTTTAAAGTAGAACATGCTGAAAATGAAGCTCCACAAACTTGACAAGTAAATGGTTTCTCTCCAGTGTGTATGCGCATGTGCTTTTTTAAACTGCAATTCACTGAAAATGCTGATCCACATACTTCACAAGAAAATGGTTTCTCTCCTGTGTGTATCCGCATGTGTTTTATTAAATGTGAACTTTCTGCAAATGATGACTCACAGACATCACATGAAAATGGTTTCTCCCCTGTGTGTATTCGCATATGTTTTTTTAACTGAGAGTTTTCTGGAAATGCTGATCCACATATTTGACAAGAAAATGGTTTCTCCCCTGTGTGTCTTCGCATATGAATTTTCAAACTGCAACTATCTGAAAATGCAGATCCACAGACTTGACAAGAAAAAGGTTTTTCTCCAGTGTGTATTTGCATGTGTCTTTTTAAACTGCCACTCTCTGTCAATGCTAATCCACACAATTGGCAAGAAAATGGTTTCTCCCCAGTGTGTATACGCATGTGCCTTTTCAAAGTAGAATGCACTGAAAATGCTGATCCACACATTTGACAAGAAAACGGCTTTTCTCCTGTGTGTATCCTTATGTGATCTTTTAAATTAGAGCGGTGTGAAAATGCTGATCCACACACTTCACAAGAAAATGGTTTCTCTCCAGTGTGTATTCGCATGTGCTTTTTTAAAGCAGAACCTGTTGAAAATGCTGATTCACACACCTTACAAGAAAATGGTTTCTCTCCAGTGTGTATTCGCATGTGGCTTTTTAGATGTGAACGCACTGAAAAAGCTGATCCACACACCTCACAAGAAAATGGTTTCTCTCCAGTGTGTATTCGCACATGGCTTTTTAAACTGGAACTTAATGAAAATGTTGATCCACACACTTGACAAATGTATGGTTTGTCTCCTGTGTGTATTCGAATATGCCTCTTGAAGCTGGAACTGTCTGAAAATCTTGAACCACATACTTGACAAGTAAATGCTTTCTCACCAGTGTGTATTCTTATGTGATTTTTAAAATTTGAACTTTTGGAAAATGCTGATCCACATACTTGACAAGTGAATACTTTGGTTTCAGAATGAGTTTCCATGTCTTTTGTCAGGTGTGAACTTTGTGAAAATGCTGATCCTCTCACTTCACTTGAATTATATTTGTCTCCCATATTTATTTGCATATGTTTCTTTTATTTTCTAACTGGATAAAAACTGATCTGCCCATGTCACAAGAAAATTCTTTCTCTTGTGTAGACATATTCATGTGTCTTTTTGAGAGTGGAATACTTGGAAAATGCTGGTCTACACTATTCAAAAAATTGATTTCTCTTCAGTGTGCTATAGCATGTATCTTTTGAAGTTTGAAATCTGTGACAATAATAATCTGCAACACTTACCAAAATTGGTATACAGTGTGCTTTGTGGTGTATACTTTGAAATGTGATTTAAGAATAAACGCTGATGTAAAAGCTTTAACTGAACGAAGATGTTTTCCTTGTGCTTATGTATATGAATAAATATAAATACCATGAAAATACATATTCACACTCGTTCTAAAAACTGTTTATTTTGCATCCAACCTTTTCATATTATCATCCTCACCTGTTACTGATATCTGTGAATAAAGAAGAAATATTATGAAAGCAAATAATAACTTCATACATTGTGTTTGCAAAAGTTTAGGGTTTAATTGATAAGATTGCACTGAAAAAGTAAAAAAGAAATTGATAATCAACAACAGGTGGTGGTAATGTCGTACCAGTGAGTGGTCCCAAAATGAAAGAACCATTTATTATAACGTTGTATGAAAAACTGAGCCCCCCCCAATCCATTTCTTTAAATATAGAAATTTTTCAAAACTATTTTTCCAGTAGGAAAGTTTAAGGTGTAATCAATAATATTGCACTGAAAAAGTAAAAGAAATGAAAAATAACAAATTTAAAGGTGGTGCTAGTCTCCTTCAGGTCGGCCCATTTCATTAGTAAGAATGAATGTGTGAGATATTTTATACCTGATCAGATATGGGAGTTCCAGGACCTGAAACAACATGATCTACTGGAAGACAATGTAATTGCTAAGGCTGCAGATGCTCTTTAGGAACTGGAGACTTTTGAAATAAATATTTCATACATTATTTACATTGTTTGATCTGTTGTTTTCATTGTTATAACTTAGAGAATTGAGTTAAGAGGAGATAACTACATGGCTACCAGAAGTGCATTGCACATGGAATGAGAATGATCTACCCCAGTGATCAAACTAAAAACTTTGGTTAGAAAATTTTATCATTTGAAGAAGGCTAGAGTGTACAATGGCTAAATCATAAGAAAACATGGCAATAAAGATGAGAACAACAGACTGAACAATGTAGATAATGTAAGTACTAATTCATTTCAGATATATATATATATATATATTGTTAGGGCGCCGCTCCTATTTGACTACAAATGGACTGTTCCCATTGCTATATGTAGCAATGGTGGATTCTCTACAAGAGAGTCGTAGAGAGTCACTTGAGAGTCTCTAATGAGTTACTGAAGAGTCAGTGTGAGTCAGTGAAGAGTTAGTCACACTTCCGTTGCTTACGACGGATTGGACTCTTGTATCTTTCTATTGTAAATATTACTAATCACTTCTGTACATACTAACCGTCTTTCCGCGGAATACAGCTTATATTCTGATTCTGTTGTTGAGTTTAACAGTGGTGACGAAGATGAGATAAGAAAAAATCGTCCCACGACGTTAACAGTGGCGACGAAGATACTTTAAATTACTTCGAATTTACGCGGAGGTGAAAACCAAAATTTGTCACACAACATAACATATATATATATATATATATATATATATATATATATATATATATACAAATATTTTATAGCTAGACAATGTTATGGTGAAACACACCTATTCCTCAGATAATGGACTCTCCCTCCTATATTAATAAGAGTTAACAGGAAGTTCTTAAGAGTTCTTAGAAGTACTTGAGAGTTCTTTAAAGTTCTACGGGAGTTCAGTAGAACTACTAGTTAGTTCCAGTTTGGACATAGTTGGACTAAGACAGTTGATATTAGTAGGCAGTTAGCCGAATATTAAGGAGTCAACTTTCAGTGGAAGATTCACAAGTTCCTAACATTTTCGGTATGTAAAGTCGATTAGCAACTGACATAGCACGATTATAACCTTCACTAGGAAAACGACTCCACAACAGACAGAAATTGGAATTTCTGTTGCACCAGTGATATTCCAATGAATACTGGAGAATTTCAGCATGTGAGAGCAACTGAGACGTCCTGGACATATACCGTTTTTAATTTCCATCAACAACCTTCCTGAAAGCATCAGTTCTATATTTGTTGTCTGTGCAGATGACACAATTATTTACTCCTGTTTTAATAGTAAGTCTGATTGGTTGAAATGACCTACAATCTGTTGTTCAATGGGGTAAGGAAAGGCTTGTTGATTTTAGCACCTCCAAAACAAAACTGCTATCTATATCATCAGCAAGAACATTTCTGCCTTCGATCAGCATGGCTAATGCTAACCTCTAGTAGCGTTGTGAAGTTATTTTCACACTGGAGGCTAGTATTTGTGCTAAAGTCGGTCCTAATAGGCTTGACGTACAAAACGTTAGGAACTTGATATAATATGCATTACGCAGTGTAATCTTGTCAGGTCACTGACTACTTTCATATTCGACTGTCGACTACTATCGTCCAACATCGACAGCCCTTTGTTCCTCTTACTACTCCTACTTAAATTAGGTGGGAGAGTTTACTCACTATAGAATAGGTGTGTTTCACCATAACTAATTGTGCCTTCCCAGGTTAACTTTCTCCATGGGCATAAATATGTAAAAAAATGTGTATATATGATGAGAAAATGTCCCAAATTTAATAAAAACAATTTTTTTTTCTAAAAATCTTTGTTATTATGAACAGGAATGACTAAATGATGTTTTGATTATTAAATTACATTTTTTCTTTTTTTTTAGAACATTCAATATTTTGGTTAAAAGCTTTTTTTGTCACAACAGGTGACCATAAATTAATATTTTTTATGAAAAACACTGACTTGGAAATTCTTGCTAAAATCAGATAACTGGCAAATTATCTGCTTTGAATTGTAAAATAAAAAATGCAATGAAACTAAGATCTTACTTAATCACAGAAGCTTTTAAATATTCTTATGAAAAAGATATATGATAGACCTAAAATTTTTGCAAAGAATGATGAATTTTTGCAAGAACTGTTTCATTTTTTAAAAATTTTAATTATAATTTATAAATTTTAAAATCTTTTAAAATTCCATATCAATTTGTAATGGTTAAAAGATACTATTAAGGAAAAACTAAAATTCAGTGGCAGTCTGTATTTCTTTTTTGTTTGTGTATGAGCAACTTGATTTTTGTAAATATGGTCATCCATACATGACATTATCAGAAAATAAGACCTTTAACTACAGCAAATTTAAAATTTATTGTTAATTTTCTAATATTTCCTCAACAAGCATTTTCAAAGGAACACTATATAAAGCCTAAGTAACGAAAAATCTTGAAATTAAACTTTATGTAAATACATAATATTACTTTTTTCTTTACTGTTTAGGTGTTTTTGTTTTTTATCAAAACTAACATTTAACTTCAAAAAATATATTTAAATTATTTTGAATGCATTTTTAAGCTATAACAAAAAATATGAAATTCATGGCACTTCAAAAAATGTAATAAATAAATAATTATAAAGAATAAATTGAAACAGACTTTACTTTCATAAAACAATCTGCCTAATTAATTCTTATACAAAAGTATGAATTTGTGTATATAAACCCACTTCATTGTAAAGCAATTCTTGAATCTTTTTATAAAAAATCTGAGTTTTGTGTAGCATACAATCCTAGCTTTTGTGTAATACTTGTAGGCCTACTGTAGTCAAATACTGCAGTCCTGGACATATTGTATTGTAGGTAACTCCACTCATTTTCTATAACTAAGTTTTAAATTGAACTATTAAAAATAAAAAAAATTCTTGAAGCTTTAATTTTAGCTTAAGTCAAAGGTAAATGACAAATTTTATTATTTATAGTAAGTAAATTACACTGATTTATTTCAAATAGAAATTATACTGACTGGAATATAAATTTTTAAGATTAAAAAAATTTTTTTTTTCATTTTCTTGGTCATTTTTGAGCAATTAACACATTTGTGAACAAAAGTTAATTCTTGGGTTTAAAAATCTTGCAAAAATTAAATATACATCTGTGACATGTTACTTTTAGAAAATTTGCAAATTTAAAGTTAAATTATATCTGATTTGAAACAAATATTACTTGTTTATGGAATGAAATTTAGAATAAATCAGTAAGTATTTTGTAATCACAAAGGTCTAATATTTTTAACCTTCGAAGTAGGTGATGACAGCCTGTCATCAATCATTTAAAAACTCTGGCTAAGTATGTTTGACCATAATTGACATTAATTTATGAAACCTAAGAGAGCATTTTATAATAGGAACAACTCTTGAAACATGTGACATTTTAATGATATGGCATTTATGGCCTACAATTAAAAAAATAACACAAAAAGAAAACATATATGCACACAAAACAAAATGTTTTAAAGTCTTGGTGTGTGAAGAATTGCATTAACCTTTTCAATTTTCGATGAGTAAATATAGTCTTCACTTATTAATGACTGGAAGAAATTTTAAAAGATTTCTGAAATTTTAAAAACTTACTATAATTAATAATTAGAAATTAAAATAATTCATTATTCATTGAAAAAAAAAGTTTTCTCTTCAGACTTTGATATCCTTATAGGTACCTCCCTGAAATCGCTAAAAAAAGAGCATAGTATGAATAAAAAATGGTCCCAAACTTAATAAAAATAAACTTCTTCCATCAAAAATTATTAAGAGGAAACATCAAAGTAATTTTTAATTATTTTTAAACATTTTTGAATCCCTTCTAACATGTTCGAAATGTTGGCAGAAAATCTTGAGTTAGCGGGTAACCAAAATGTTACAACTGTTTACAATGGAAAATGTAATGATGAGTTTTTCCCGATGATAAACACATTAATTTGGAAATTCTCGCAAAAATGAAATAATTATCAGATTCTAATGAAACTTTCAGTTCTCATTTACAAATGAATGAAATAATTATTTTTTTAAAAATCTTGGTAAAAATATATATATTTTTTTACCTCTGTTACCCCCACTCCACATAAATCCATGAAATTTTAATAAATTTAAATTTGTACCTCTCTATAATTTTATTAGTTAAATGCAGAACTCATTGGGGAATATAAATCATCAATTATTTTTTTTAAATTTTGCCTCTGTATCCAAAAATCTGCTCCGAATAGTAAAATAAAAAAAGCAATAAAACTCTCTGATAATATTTGATTACATAACCTTTTAATTACTATTCAAGCAATTAAAAGGTTATCAAATTAAATAATATCAGTTTTATTGCTTTTTTTATTTTACTATTTGGAGCAGATTTTCAGATACAGAAAAAAAATTAATGGATGATTTATTATAAATAATTATAAAAATGAAGGACATTATAGTCTGAAGAAAAAAATTTTTCTGATTACTAATAAAATTTTAAAATAATTGGTTTAATTTTTTTTTGTTATTATAATAATTTATTAAATTTCAAAAATATTTTTAAATTTCAAAGATTTGTATTCATTAGATTATTTTAGTTAAGAATTGATGATTATATTGCCTATCAAAAATTGAAAAGTTTAATAAAAATCCTTTTGCTTTGGTATTTTTAAAATAATTAAAAAAAAATTTTGTGTGTGCAAAATTGTTCATTTTTATTAAGTACAATGAATGTTCCATAGGGGACATATTGATTTTAAAAGTTAACAAGTGTTGTGGATTATTTCCCTTACACAGTAAATCGCAATATTTTCTTATGGTATTGGCTTACAATAAATAAAAAAAAATAAATAAAGTACTATAAAAATTTAATAACTTTAAAGTCTATAACTTATCATAACAAACATGCGAATAATACGTATTAAAGAATAAAATATTAAAAAATATCATAACATTTCATGAATTTTTATAAATTAATAATAAATAAAAGAAAACACTATACCATTTCAGGAATTATCAAGTTACCTCAGTATTTATTTACTAAATTTAAAGCTATTAAATATTTAAATTAATTTAAGAAAAGTTTACATTATTTTAAAAGAAAATTCATTTTTTCAGAAACTATATTCAAACGTAAGCTAATGCAACTAAAATTCAATAAAATATTAGGTTGCTGAAAATATTAGTTCTTTTAAATTACTAGGTAGACATCAATTTAGGTACGTCACTGCTATTTTCGATATCTAAACTGATTTTTTAAAAATGAAAAATTTTTCTTGGAAATTTTATTTTAGTTTTAATTGAAAGCTAAATGATTAAATTTATTATTTCCAGTAAGTAAAATACTCTGGTTTATTTCAAACAGAAATTATATTGATTGGAATGATAAAAAAGTTTGAGATTTTCTTTCAATTTTTTAATTTTGCTGCCATTTTTGTTGAGTGATCGCCACATTTGTAAACAAAAGTTAATTCTCGGTTTTAAAAATCTTGCAAAAAAAAAATATTTATATATATATACTTCTGTGACTTATTAATTCTAGAAAAATAGCAAATTGAAATTAAAATTAATCTGATTTGAAACAAATATTACTCGTTTACGGCATAGAATTAAGAAAAAAAGTATTTTTAGTCAGGGAGATAAGATATTTATGAAGTGCTAAATTGACGAGTTCACAGCCTCCTTCATTGTTTATAAAAGAACTTATCTAAATTTTTAAAACTGACGTCATTTTCTTGCATTTTTGTTTTTTTCTGGGCAGATTTTCTGAAAAAGAGCAACTGTAAGTAAATGGGTGATTTCCATTCCCAAACAAGTCCTGCATTTAAGTAATAAAACAAAATTCTGTTACGGTCGGGAAGTCAATTTCTAGAAATTTCAGGAAATTAATTGGAGTGGGATAACAATATAACATAAAATATATATTTTTAGCAAGATGTTATAAAAATAATGCTTTCAAAAATAACTTCAGTCATTTGAGAGTAAGTCCTGAAAGTTTCATCAAAATCTCACTCGTTAATTTATTTATTTTGCAAGAATTTCGAAATTAAACGAAAAATCAAAGTATTTTTTAATTACTTTAATTTTTTAAAATCTTTTTTAACGTGTTAAAAAAGATTTTAAAAAATTAAAGTAATTAAAAAATACTTTGATTTTTCGTTTTTCCTCTTTTAAACATTTTGATGGAAAAACTTCATTCAGTTTGGGCCTTTTTTCCTTTATACTATGATGTTTTTTCGACTATTCCGTATTCCAAGGACGTAGATTATTTATTATAAACAAAGAAATCAAGATAAATTTACTTACTTCTTTCCGTCTTTAATTTGAGTAATCATTTTTTATAGCAATGTGAGAAACAAGGAAACCTTTGAACTGTTTCTAAAGATCCGAAATCAAGGGAATTAACTAAGAGAAATTGATGGAGATGTCTCTTCATTAAAAAAATATATATTTAATTAATAATGAATTATAATTACAATAATTATAATTAGTAACAATTTAAAAGAATAGTAATGTTAATAACAAATAATATTAATTAATAATTATTAATAATAAATTTATTGTTAGTAAGTCAAAAAAGAATTCTTTATAAATTAAATTACTAGTTTTTAATTTTATTTTTTATCCTTTTCATAATCTTTGAAATTTTTGTAAGAAAAATTGTTGTTTTTCTTGCTTCAGCAGGTGACCATAAAATAGTATGGGAAATTTTAGCATCTATTATTTAAAATATTAATTTATTTAAAAGTAAGGTCTACATTCAAAAACGGCATTAAACATTATATATTTGGTTAGTAAATTAGGTAAAGGTAACGACGTATACTCTTTTCATTTTCTATAGAGCAGTGGTTCCCAAACTTTTTTGTCTCGTTTCCCCCTACACCCAATTCAACCATCTAGATTTCCCCCTTCATGTGTATGAAAGAAACAGCAGTTAAAACACACTCAGACTATTTACTAATTTATTTTTCAAATGTACAAATACACTGATAAACTTATAGTTACAGAGTAAAGTGGATAGAGAGCTGTTAGCAACAACTAAGCATAGCCATAGAGAGTGGTTAGTAACAAATAAAATAACTTTTGTTTGCTCTTCTACTTCAGAATTCAAAAAAGGATCCACATCAGTGGTTCGCAAACATTTTTTTCTGTCATTTCCCCCTACACCCAGTTCAACCATCCAGATTTCCCCTTCATAAACAATTCTCATAACAGTAACAAAGAGAAAAAACATGAGCATCCAAATTCAAATATCACTCAAAAGATGAATGAACTGTGGTGATACTGAGCAAAGCGAGGGACCGGATGTTTGCCCTCAGAGATTCAGAAAGCAAATGACCAAAACGGGTCTTTGCGCATCTGGCTCCACGCAGAAGTTCCGGAGGTAAACCAAAAATATATAAATATCAAATTCCTTTTACGGACCTGTAGCGAAACTCTGGATCCTGATTGGTCATCAAATCGCAAAATTCAAAATACGTCAGAGAAACGGTTTTTCCATACCTAAAGAAAAAATCATTCTGTGATCCACACCACGTGACTTTTCAATATTTAAGGATGGTCTCTAACCAATTACAGTCAGTCAGAGGAGGCAGGTAGCTGATACACATCAAAGATGTAACCCTCAACTTCAAGTGACCCAGATATTGTCCTCTCTCTCTCTCTCTCTCTCTCTCTCTTTCTCCTTCCCTATCTCGACAATTACTGCTACAAACATACTGTACAAACTCTTTAATACCTTATCATTGAATACGAACTCTATCATTAACCTCTTAATGTTTCTAATTGTATATTAACTTTTACCACTTGTTATTACTTCTTATAATAAATTTTTATTTTAAATGTAAAGTGTATATTTTATTATTTCACTCTTCATCACTAATACACACATTCTAACAACCGACAACCAACCTTCTGATGAATATCAACCCAACATAAATCATGTAAACAGTAGAGAGTTCAGTTAAGAAAGACACAAGGCCGAACAAAAGAAAAATTAACCAGCTCCCTACACTTCAGAACAAACGTTCAGCAAGGCAAATGACACCCTGTAGCGGCCTAACTACTTTTTTTTGTTTGTTGGGTAATGAGAGCTTCTCAATTTTATGTATGTACAAATAAGTGAACAAACAAGACACAAGACAGAGGTAAATAAATTTTAATTATAACAACAACTGTGAATTATAGAAAAGGGGTAAAAATAAG
Source organism: Ascarosepion bandense (assembly GCA_037127315.1). Lineage (NCBI taxonomy): Eukaryota > Metazoa > Mollusca > Cephalopoda > Sepiida > Sepiidae > Ascarosepion > Ascarosepion bandense. Next base: position 2,736,293 of record JBBBDQ010001917.1, on the reverse strand, counting down.
TTATCTCCCTTTTACTGCAGATATTTGCAAAAATGAATGAAACACTTTTTTTTTAGAGATATGTGTTTAAACAATAAAATATTTTTGAATTGTAAATGGCCCAAAGCCAATGTTCAAAAGTTTGTATGTAGACAAATAATTGAAACAGTTCAAAGTGTGAGCTGGAAATTTGTGAGTTGGAAAACTACCAGACCTATTGTTTCCAGCTCACTTTTCTTTTAAGGCAAAATATTGTTTTCGCCTACTCTTTTAAAAGAAAATAAGCCGGTTTCATCTTTACCTGACTGAGAAGTTAAGTTAAATATTCAAAACTTTGCAATACCAGCTTTTTGCATTCAACATTTTCTCCTGGTATAATAATTTATTATTGTTTCAACTTCTCAGCTAAACCGCAAGTATTTTTGACATTTTTTATTCACACACACTTTGCTTGCAGATTATCTTCCAACTCATAACTTTGAACTGTATCAAATTATTTGAACATACAAACTGTTTTCCAACTCACAAATTTCCAGCTCATAATTTGAACTGTTTCAATTATTTGTCTACATACAAACTTTTGAACATTGGCTTTGGGCCATTTACAATTCAAAAATATTTTATCATTTAACTACTTACATTTCTCTTTGAACAATTAACTACATGTGTTTTCACTTTGAACATTTTATTTTTCTTCTTACAATTTTGTTATTCTGTTAATAAAAATTTTACTTTAATATACAAACAAAACACATTTATTCTTCGAACCATTCTTTCAACCTTCTGATATTTTAAATTGTGGGGACTTCAGTTGTGTTTGGCACAAAGACAATTTGACAAACATCACCAAGGCCCCTACATAATTAATGCTTTTGTAAATCAGATTAACTTAACTTTAAATTAGCTAATTTTCCAAACATAATGTCTCACAGATGTATATTGTATTTTTGGAAGATTTTTAAAACTGAGAATTAACTTTTGTTTATAAATGTGTCGATCGCTCAAAAATGACTGAAAAATTGAAAAAAGAAAATTGAAACAATATAATTTCTGTTTGAAATACACCAGAGTATTTTGCTTACTGGAAATAGTAAATTTAACTTTCAATTAAAACTAAAAATAAAAGTTTCAAGAGAACTTGTGGAAATAACATTCACACAGACACACATACATCATTATTATCATCAATATTATTGACTTGCACACCTACATTTATTTCTATCAAGCGTGTTTTCATCTATGAGACACGCATCTTTTACTCTTTCTGCATGTGATAGATCCTACTTTTGTACAGTTTGGCGCAGTTATTTAAGGAGGCACACACGTGGTGACCGGCAGTTGGGCCCCGCAATCGGCCGGTGATAGCAGTTGGGTATGTGCAACAGTTTTTCGCAACTTGAGCAAGAACCCTGCTTTTCATTATGGCAGAGGGACGTTTGTTTAATTCTCACTCTCATATACCCGCACTAACTGCAGGTCGATATTAGTGGAGCAAGATTTTATTTATCACATACATGCATGTGCACACACTTTTCCTAATACAAACTCCAATGGAACTGACTTCAACTCAAATTGTATGTATCTCTTCTTTCCAGAACTTTATTCCAATCAATCTTACATTGAACATTTTACGATACAAGGGGGAGAACTTCTTAATCTATTTGCATGCTTATTCAACCATTTTTTTTTGTAACCTATATGTTTATTTGGGCGTCTTCGTTGTTCGTTGCTTCTTATTTCCCGTTTCATGTCTGGTCAATCATATTGCGTCGAGTCGAATCATAAAAATAAATATCGTTAGCGGATACCCGGTATCTGCGAGAAACTTATTTTATTTTTAAAAATTCAATTTGAAAGTTTGTTATCGAAAATGAGTAAAAGTACCTTTAAGTTTTTTTTTCGTTAAAGGTGTTTTTTAGCGAAAAAGTGGAAGTACCTACATTTCTTTTGATCATTCGTATTTTTCTACAATTATTACGCGTGCCAATAAAAATGGGTATAAAAAAGACGTAATTTGGTTAAACAGTATGAAAGTTTTTTTGTCACTGACCTGTGAACTTGCTGACATTTGAGCGGCGCAAAAATCAAATTTCATAAGAAGGAAATTTAAAAAAAAAAAAATTAAAAAAATAAAAAAAACAGTCAAATTGACTATAACTATTTTTATCCCCCAGCCAAGACAAAAAAGAAATGTTTAACCGAAAGAGGATAAAAAATATAAATAATGTTGTTGTATGTAAATAAAAATTGTTCTACTAGGTTTTAAGCTTAGAAAATGTATCAGTCAATGAAAAAAATTCAAAATTTATTCTTTAAGCATAAAAAAACTTTTCTTTGAAGCAAATCTTTTGGGCGAATATTATATTTTTAAGAGGTTTATAATTTTGCACTTTTTACTATCAAAAATATTTATATAAAATTAGAAAAAACAGATTGAACTTGTGATGAAATCTGTCATATTGTCTGTATCCGGACTGTTTTTGAGCAAGGAATAAGTTGTTTTTTTAAACCGGTTATTGTAATGTAATTTATTGTTTAGTTGACAATTTACGTGCGACTAATTTTAAAATCCGTTTTTATTGCAATCTCTTTGAAAATAGGAAGATTTATTGATTATGAAGTATTGCTGAGGTTTAAAAAATCTAACAACAATTTGATTTTGTTTGTTTTTCTATGAAAATCTTTTGGATTGACCCTAAAACGGTAAGTTTTAGACATGATGATGAGCTGCTATCACGGACTTGCTAAAAACGTGTTTCAAATAATTTCAATAATATTCTTTTAACTTGAATTTCGCTTTTATTTCAACTATAATAACCTAAAGCTCTCGTGAATTTAAAGAAAAAATAATTTTTATTTATCAAAAATAGATTAAGGATTTAATTTGTTTAAAGTCGAACTTTTAAACACAATTATTTTTAATTTTAAATGATTAGAGTTTTAGGCTTTCTTTCAGTTTCAATTCATTCTTTGCCACAATAATTACAACATCTGTTTATCAGTTCCATCAAGTGTTTTAGTTTTTCTTTTTCAAATCATTGAATCTTTAAGGTTATTTCAAGAAATTCTCTTGAATTAAAAAATGTCATAGTTTTGTTGCAGATTTTCTTAAAAAGGGCCAGATGTTTAAAAAAAAAATAATAGATGAGTCCTGAGTTTTACTAATAAAACCAATTTTCCTTACAAAATTTAATTTCTTGAAATTTCATGAATTTTCGTGGAAGGATCGGGGTAACAGACGTAAAAATATTTTCACCAAAGATATTTTTAAAATAATTTCATTCATTTGTGAATAAGTGCTAAAATTTTCAATAAAATCGGATAATTATTTGATTTTTGCAATAATTTGTTAAATTAATGCCTTTTTCGCCGGAAAAACACTGAATTGCATAAAATTACATTTCCATTGTAAACTTTCGTAATAATTTGGTTACCCGCTCACGAAAATCAAAACAAGATTTTTGCTAAAATTTAGAACGTGTTAGAAAGGATTAAAAAAATTTAAAGAATAATTTAAAAAATACTTTGATCTTCTTTCCTCTTAATAATAACATAATCATTTTGATGAAAAATGTTCATTTTTAAGAGCCTTTTATGCTGTTTTTTCAGCGATTTAGTGGAGGTACCTATCTCCATTACGTCATATACGTCAATGAAAACAAAAAAAAAAACAGCATAGTATGATTAAAAAAGGTACCAAACTTAATAAAACAAACTTTTTCCCTCAAAATGTTTATATTATTTTTAAGAGGAAAAATCAAAGTAATTTTTAATTATTGTAAAAACTTTTTAATCCTTTCTAACATTTTCGAAATTTTGTCAGAATGTTTTGTTTCGAAGAAATCATGAAACACATAACCTTTTAATGTACACATGGAAATTGCCATACAAAAACAACTTCATATCCAAAAATAAAATTTAAAATAATTTTTAAAATACGATGACTCGACGACGTGAATTTAACTTTTCAATTTTCGATTAGTAAATATAGTCTTCACCTAATAACTTAATAATGTAACACCTAGAAGTCTGAAGTATTTTTAAAATATTTTTGAAAATTTATAAATTATTATAATTAAAAAAAAATGAAAACAATTCTTTTAAAATTTCATTATCAATTGAAAATTTTTTTTTCTCCAGACTATCCTTAAAATATATTATTTATTAAAGCAATTAAAAGTAGGTACCTCCACTAAATTGCTGAAAAAACAGCATAGTATGAAGAAAAAAGGTCCCAAACTTCTTTTCGTTTGAAATTTTGGTAAAAATCTTGTTTTTTATTTCCATTAGTGGGAAGCCAAATATTACGAGAGTTTACAATGGAAAATGTAATATTACATAACTAAGTTTTTTTTCCAGTGACTAACACATTAATTTTGAAATTCTTGCAAAATTCGAATATTTGTCGGATTTTAATGAAACTTGCAGGGCTTATTCACAGCTAAATGAAATTACTTTTAAACATGATACCTAAGGTTTAAAATTAATATTAAGAAATAATTTTTAATTTCAAGCTAATATGTTAAATTTAATATTTTCCTTAGGCAAAATAATTTGCTGTATTTCAAAGCTAATTTAAATTTACTGGAACAAGTTTTGTTATTTTCATCACTAAAATCCATGATTTTAGCCATCTAACGGCAATGTAATTCTCTGTATTAAAAACAATTTTTCAAAAATAAAATTTACTTTTCTGAAACTATTTGTAAAATATAAGCTGATTTGAAACAAATATTACTCATTTTTAGTTGCAAATATTTCAGAAATGCATTTTTTATCATGTATGCATTGACAGTTTGATAGCATGAAATTTATATTTTTTTCTATGTTTACATATCTGTAAAAATTTTTCTGAATAATTTTTAAAAAGTAAAAGTACAAACAAAAGTCAAAAAGTACGTACAAACCACTTTTCTTTGTCGAAGGCTTAAAAACAGTGCCAGATTTATGGGAAATGTTGTTGTCACATGCAATTGCAATTCCTTGACCACTTAATTGTTTGATTACATTAATAATATATAAAACATTTTATATTTATTTTTAATTGTTTGATTACATTAACAATATATAAAACATTTTTCAATGAAAAGTTGCATCTAATTTTGCGACTGGGATCATATTAAGTAAAAATATTGGTCCACTACTTACACATTTTACCATCATGCCCAATACAGTTTTAATCCAAGAGAATCTTCAGCCAAACCAAATAAATTTTCTTCGTGATATTCTAGGGCATCTTTGCATACACTTCATCAAGAAAATAAATACATTTTTTTTTGCTTTTCAAAACTTTTACTAAAAATATCACCAAGAAAATGAAATTCATTTAATTTTGAAACTTTTGATGTCAAAGGTGATAATGTTCTCATATTGGGTAACTTAAAATCATCCTGAAGTCTGTTATATAATGACCAAGATGTGGCAAAATATTCAATGCCCCAGATAAGAATATTACAATCATAATGTTTTGTCACAATTATTTATTGGAATATAGCATGAATATTTCTTCTTAATTTTTTTCTTATCAATTTTTAAGTTAGTTAGATAACGAATTACTTCAGTGATTTGTGGCCAATGCCAAAATGATGACATTTAAATTTTTGAAAGAGAAAATTTGTTTTATATAAAATTATTCGAATACTTCCATTGAAAAAAGTCAACAGATTTGATGAACAATTGATTGTTTGATTTATAACATGGAAATGTCACAAATTTCCTGTTAATTAATATTCTGATACAAATTTTCAAAAGTGAGAATTTTTTTGTCCTTTTTCTTATAATTGTGCCAACTCATTATTTTGCTTATTTCACACAGAAGCAGAAAATGTATTTGTTGTTGTTTTGATTAAGGATGAAGTAATACACTTGATGGCAAATGATCATAGACTGATGGTGGATTTCTGGGTTGTACTTCTAATAAACACTGTTTCATATTCAAATGAAAAATGCCTTTCATGAACAATGATTTGCAATTTGCATTATCTTGAAGTATAGTCTTTAACCCCTGTTCTCATTCATTCTGATCTTGGGGAAGACAAAGCACATAATTCTCAACACATCACTCAAAAAATCCCAGGCCTAACAAATAAAACAACAACTTTTAGGCAAAATTTAACTTTATTCATCAACATAGTCTCCTTCTAGGGTGATACACTGATTCTAATACTTCCGTAACAACTTGATGCATTTTTTTGTAGAACGATTTGTCTTTGGCCTCAAAATAAGCCTCAGTTTCTGATATCACTTCTTCAGTGGAGTTGATTCATTTCTTACTGGGATCATATAAAGTAAAAATATTGGTTCACTACTTACACGTTTTACCATAATCGCCCGGTTCACACTCCACCCACGTCTATTGAACAGGTGAAGAGGCTCATCCCTTGTTTCCTGTTTAGGATGCGGTTTCCGGTTTTCTCTTTTCCAATCTTCTCACTTTTTTTTTTCTTTTTTTTCAATTGGAGTAGATAGACTAATCTATCGCCCGGTTCACACTCCACCCACGTCTATTGAACAGGTGAAGAGGCTCATCCCTTTTTTCCTGTTTAGGATGCGGTTTCCGGTTTTCTCTTTTCCAATCTTCTCACTTTTTTTTTCTTTTTTTTCAATTGGAGTAGATAGACTAAACTATCGCCCGGTTTTACACTCCACCCACGTCTATTGAACAGGTGAAGAGGCTCATCCCTTGTTTCCTGTTTAGGATGCGGTTTCCGGTTTGCTCTTTTCCAATCTTCTCACTTTTTTTTTTCTTTTTTTTCAATTGGAGTAGATAGACTAAACTATCGCCCGGTTTTACACTCCACCTACGTCTATTGAACAGGTGAAGAGGCTCATCCCTTGTTTCCTGTTTAGGATACATTTTCCGGTTTTCTCTTTTCCAATCTTTTCATTCCTATGTAGCCCCCTGCACAAAAAAAAAAAAATACTCATACCCAGGTATGTGATTTCTATGCACAGGACTGTTTTCATGATCTGGAATTTGTAGATTTAACTTCCTCCAATTTCTGAATCCATCCTTTTTTGTAAAACTAGACTTTTGAAAATTTGATTCCATTGTAAATGAGAAGCAAGGAAAACAGCAGCAGCACCCTCAAAAAAGGAGTGCAATAACCAATTTCTTGGTGTAGTTTCACCATTTGCTGGCCACTTGAAAAACCACAACATTAGCAAGGACCTTCCTTACTCATCTGCAACAAATAGATTATTAAAATGCTGAAAATATTTCCAATCTCTGTTTTGCCAATTTCTGGATTAGCACATCCACAACTGGCTTCTTTTATTTCCCCAAATGCTTCCAATATTTTCCTTTGTCTCTCATTCTTTTTTATTTACCTTTTTTCTGTTTTTGAAACTAAGAACCACTTGGTTTTGCTTTTTTCCTCTGTAGGTAAAAGATGGTATTGGTAGATTTTTATTTAAAGATTATAATGAGATGCCGCCTTTATCAGCCTATGATTTACAGAAACAACATATAGTTTTCTTTCCTTCTGGTCGTCCAAAACATTTAGTACTGCGGTTGATCTGATCGATGAATTAGTCTCTTTGACTCCTAGTTTGTTCTGTCTCAATGGGATTAGTTTGATCGCAGACAGGCCGAGGTTTGGTATCAGCATCCCTGCCCCAGGCTGATCTGCATAGTAATAAAAATATCTTGTTTTGATTTTCGTTAGCGAGTAACCAAATCGTTGTGAGAATTTACAATGGAGAATGTAATATTACGTAACTCAGTTTTTTCCAGTGAAAAGAACATGAATTTGAAAATTCCTGTAAAAATAAAATAATTGTCAAACTTCAATGAAACTTTTAGGATTACAATATACAACTTAATACAAGCTGAAGAAAACATTCATTATTCTACCTAAAACATTGCTTTTAGATCTCCAAATTTTTTCATGGTACTTAATTGGAGTAGATAGACTAAACAATTGGAGTAGATAGACTAAACTATTGCCCGGTTCACACTCCACCGACGTCTATTGAACAGGTGAAGAGGTTCATCCCTTGTTTCCTGTTTAGGATGTGGCTTCCAGTTTTTCTCTTTTCCAATCTTTTCACTCTTTTTTTTATTTTATTTTTTTTTTCAATTGGAGTAGATAGACTAAACTATCGCCCGGTTCACACTCCACCCACGTCTATTGAACAGGTGATGAAGCTCATTCCTTGTTTCCTGTTTAGGATGTGGTTTCCGGTTTTTCTTTTTTCCGATCAATTTCACTCTTACGTAGCCCCCTGCGCATCAATGGCATTTTTGCCTTGCTTGGGGTGATATGATTAAAAAAAGAAAATTTCACGACAGAGCAATCTTAAAAATTTATGAGAATATTCTAGGGAATCTAATGTTTATTGAATTTTAGGTACTTAGCTTTAAATTTACTACTGTTATCTATATTTGTTTGATAAATATATAATATAATGGTACATTGTTCATGATTTTCAGAGCAGTTTTAAGAAAATTTTTGAAAATGCATTAAACCTACCCCCCTAACCTTGTATAGTGTATTTTCTTACTCCAGAACTCAATTTATTTTTTCATTTCAGTTTTCATCTTGTGACTATACGAAACCATCATGAATATTTATGAGAAAAAAGACATCCTTACACTGTGACATTCATGGATTATTTATCACCTTTCATAGACACACAAGAGACATAACAGCCTGTGGATAAGGGATAAACTATTTCCTTTAAAATCTGTGGTGTTACATTTTCCATTTATTAAAATCTCAAAACATGCAATCTCAAACTGGAGAGAAACCATTCCACTGTGAAATATGTGGATTTAAGTTTTCCAGAAATACACATCTCAAACAACATGTGTTAACACACACTGGAGAGAAACCATTCCACTGTGAAATCTGTGGATGCAAGTTTGCCCGAAATTCATCTCTAAAAAGACACATGTTAACACACACTGGGGAGAAACATTTCCACTGTCAAATCTGTGGAGTAAGTTTTTCCTTTAAATCATCACTTCAAAAACACACATTAACACACACTGGAAAGAAACCATTCCACTGTGAAATCTGTGGATTTAAGTTTGCCCAAAATTCACATCTCAAACAACACATGTTTACACACACTGGAGAGAAACGTTTCCACTGTGAAATTTGTGGATGTAAGTTTTCTCGAAAGTCACAAGTCAAATGTCACATGTATACACACACTGGAGAGAAACGTTTTCACTGTGAAATCTGTGGATGTAAGTTTTTCCATAATTCACATCTCAAACTTCATATGTTAAAGCACACTGGTGAGAAACCATTTCACTGTGAAATCTGTGGATGTAGGTTTTCCCAAACATCATCTCTCCAATATCACATGCATACACACACTGGTGAGAAACCATTCCATTGTGAAATTTGTGGACATAAGTTTTCTCGAAATTCATCTCTCAAAAGTCACATGTTGACACACACTGGAGAAAAACGTTTCCACTGTGAAATCTGTGGATACATGTTTTCCAGAAATTCATCTCTCAAAAGACACATGTCAACACACACTGGAGAGAAATCTGTGGAGCAAGCAGTCCAAAATATGGAAACCATAAATAAAACAAGTTAACACATACTGACAAGTTGATCTTTCTTTTGTGAAATTTTAACTTATTTTGTCATTAAATTTTCAATCTCAGATGATACATGTTAAACTGCACTAGAGCTGAAAAGGTGCAATATTAAAACTATTTGAAAATTAAAGTTATAAAAGCAGATAATATAGATAACCAGATTGTCTTATACTATACACATATTTAAATATCTAGGTTTTGTCTCGCTACTTACCAGGCTCCTGCATTTACATGAAAAATATTTTGAATAAAAGGCACATTATTGTTGTTGATAACTTCATTGTAATTCTGTATTTATCACTGTAAAATCACCATTTTTGAATTTGATAAAAATAATAAGGACTGGTTTACCTGATATTGTTGAGACTTCGTTAATTATAACACATATCTTTAAATTCGGTTTAATTATTTTATTGAATACTTCTTTTTTAATGTTCCTTGCAAGAGGATCAACAATTTTCACAACTGTCAAGAATGGAGTCCCACTCCCATATCTAATGCATTCTTTATTTACACTCTGTACATTGTTCAAACTATTATCCTCCTCTTTATTGCCATTATTATGACGTTTCAGACGTTAGATTCTCTGGCCTTCTTCAGGTGCTAGGAATTTCAAACTGAACCCTTTATTATGATCATTGGGGTATAACATTCTTGTTCCATGTAGCTATCACCTTTTCACTTAATTCTCTAAGTCGCTCAAGGATACATGGTCCAGTGGATACATGGTCCAGTGGATATAGATGTTGTTAGTTCCAGTAACTTAACCCAAAAGGTTGCGAGTTCAATACCAGGCTACAGCAGTGGTGAACAAATAACTTAGAGAGTTAAGTTAAAGGGAGATAACTACATGGCTACCAGAAGTAGTATCACACATGGAATGAGAATGATATACCCCAGTAATCGTAAAAAAAGTTTTGGTTTGAATTTCTAGCACCTGAAGAAGGCCGGAGCGTGCAACGTCTGAAATGTCTTAATAATGGCAATAAAGATGAGGAAAATTGTCCAAACAATCATTTTTTATTAATCATCATTTTTACCATTGTAACATGTTTGCCCGGGGCTGCTCGTCTAATGTCATGCTCGTTCTCGTCGATGGTTGTGATGATCCCAGTTGTGACACTGCCACCCAGCTGGCCGGTTGGTTCGGTCACTGTTGCTGGTCATGGCAATCTCGTCCGATGATGTTGTCACAAAAGCTGGTTTACAAGACATCTCTTGCAACAACATGCCACTGTCCCACATTGTGAATTCATCCCAGAGGTCGTGTCGTGCAATTTTAGTAGTCGCCTTTTAGAGCCAGTCCAGACACTGGTGCACACTTGTGGTTAAAAAAATAAATATGGCACCAAAAAAAAAATTTAATAAAATAAATGAATAAGGTTGAACATGCCTGGAGAGTTACGAAGAATGTCTTTATATAAAAAAAAAACAATGTTTTTTCTTTTTCACAGGAGCATATAATACAGCCGTCAGAATGATAATACAGTTTACAGTGGAGAGAGAGAGAGAAAGAGTTAATTTAAAAATATCAGAGCTTTCAATCCTTAATTAAAAACGTCTTTTCTAAGTTATTAAAATAAAAAGAGTTCTTCAAATTTTCACTAAAGTCTTTTCACATATTCTCTATAATCAGGGCCGTCAATTCTCTATACAACTTTCTGAAATAACAAAGTCCTTTCGGTTTCTTAACGGAACTTGACGGGATTTGCCGAATCAGAGGTGGTCGATGGCGGCTAATGTGTCTACAATGGTGGTGTCAGTGTGGGGTTGGCTTCCCTGTTGTCTGGAAACTCGCTCCCAGTTTAAAAACTGATAAAAATTATTTTCATAGCAGTGCGGGCTTTTTGTTGAGAATAATCAGAAATTTTTATTCTCCCAAATAAGTTTTCAAACAATAACGTTCTTTCGGGATTCCTGTTGGAGGTGCACTATTCAACATTAACTCTTTAAATTAATCGGCAACAGGCTTCATTCAATATTAACTCTTTAGCCATAAGTTCTATGGTAGGCGACCAGCCGTGGGTCATGGCTACCCAGTTGGAAACCTTTTTCCACAGTCGTTACATTTCGCCTGGTTCACACTCCACCCATGTCTATTGAACAGGTTAAGAAGCTCATCCCTTGTTCCCTGTTTAGGATGTGGTTTCCGGCTTTCTCTTTTCCAATCTTCTCACTTTGTTTTTTTTTTCAATTGGAGTAGATAGATCTATCACCCGGTTCACACTCCACCCACGTCTATTGAACAGGTTAAGAGGCTCATCCCTTGTTCCCTGTTTAGGATATGGTTTCCAGCTTTATCTTTTCACTATTACGTAGCCCCCTGCACATCAGTGGCATTACCGCCTTGCTCGGGGTGATACAATTAAAAAAAAAATTCCAGAGACTCACTCCAACTCTAAACTGAGAACAACTCACAGCTTCTCAACAAACTGAAAAAACTAAAAAACACTGATTTTTCTCGCCAAGTTCGGATTTTTGTAACCATCGCTAATCCTCTCAGGAGATTTGGCCAACTTGAAGCCTTCAGCCAATGAAATCATTTTCCGCCCACTCAATTCACGGATGGGGTTAGCTCAACGAATGAGATATAATCCTGAAACTGAGAATATTTAAATTCCCACAATTTTGGTTCACAGGGACATCTGTTGAGGGATCTAACCTTACTTGACCTCATCAAATAATCCTGACATTTTATTATGACTGCGACCATTTCGTCAAGCTTCCACCCGGTCCAAAATAATGTGTATCGTATATGAAAAAGAAACAAAATTATATTTCTCTCCTTCCCTCAAATTGTCAGCTAACTTATCTATTCCCCAGATTTTACAAGTACATGATAGTATTAAAATAACTAATTTTTCTATTCCCCGTATTTTACAAGTATACGATAGTATTAAAATAATTTTTTTACATAAGCTAACATCGCGAATTACAATAAAGCACAACCAATAATACTACTAATATTAATTCCTCTCTTTCCGCTGTAGTAAACGAAACAAAAGAAAGTATCCCCTGCGGGAGATAGTGTCACACCATAGCTATAATTATGACTATAACACACTAAAATATTAAAAATGCTGCTTTCAAATCCCTTAAAGATTCACAAGCATATGTAGATGAAAGTATATGTAGTAATGCTGTTGCAAGGTTTTCTAAACAGAAAATTTTCTGAAACATTATTCCAAGTCCTTAATACATTGTTTTCCACATTTCTCTCAAACTCCAATTACCGTTTTAATATTTTTCAAGTCAACTTTAAGGTCAGCAAATTTCTGCTTCCAAATTGAAATTGCATTTCAAAGTCATCCATGTCTATCCATGGAAACATTTGCAAGTTTAGTCTGATACTGTCTGGAAACTTAATAAATTTTGATCTCTCTTCCAATTTTTATCAAATCTTGTAAAAAAAAAAAAAAAAAAAAAAAAAAAAATGTTCATTTGGTTTGATGATGTTTACATACAGCTTTTGAAGACATTGTTGGTCTTTTTTGTCATCTTTTCAGGGATCATTGATGTACCTCTTTAGCTTTGGGAACTTAGATCACTGGTGCCCCCTAAATATGAATTTGCACGAGATACTAGATTAGCAACTAGATCCCACCCTTTTACAGTGAAACCGATAAAATGCAGCCCCAACTTCTACTCCAACAGTTTCTTTCCTCGCACTTCCCGACTATGGAATTCTCTTCCAAACGATTGCTTCCCCGACGGCTACAATCTCCAGGAGTTTAAATGTAAGGTCAATACACACCTCTTAACACACTAACCTGCTCCCATTCTATCAAGCACTCTTTCCATCTGCCTGACCCTCATCCTCGCTATCCTTACTCATCTGTCACCTTTCTCCTGACATTCCCTATGTCTATCCACTCCTTCTCTTTACCTTCCCCTATGTAGCCCCATGCGCAATAGTGGCAGTGGAATGCCTTGCTTGGGGTGAGATGATTAAAAAAAAAAAAAATCTCTCATTATCTATGTCCCACTTAAAACCTTCTAGTTTCATTTGAAAAGCCTTTATGTAACCAAACATAACATTACCAGATCCCTGTAATTTAATATTCAAGTCATTTAAATGTTCACAAAAATCTGCCAAAAACAAACCAACATGATGTCAGACAATTCTTGGTAAGGCACATGTTGTGTTGACTATGTCCACCATAGTTTATGAATATAGAATACGGTGCAGTACGTAATCTGTTCAATGAAACGTCAAAGATTAAAACTGATGAGTCAGACACTACTGAATCTAACAATATCACAGATACTCGGGAATTAAGTACTCCTTGAAATACTCCTTAGGCCCATCTTCATGGAAGGCACTCAAGACTTTACAGCTGGGATAGTCATGACACTCCTTGTCTTCTGCTTGATGCATTATTTGGCTGTATGTGTTCCAAGTTTTTGGGAAGTTTGCAAGGTTCTTGGAAATTTCTGTAGATTCCCAGTCAGGGGGATCTGTCTCTTTGTGTACCAGCCTCTGACTAGCAGGATGAAGAATGTCTTCATACAAAGAATCATTTGTTTCAAAAGCAAATTTTTCTGGACATTTTTAGCCAAAAGATATTAACGACATCTTGAATTTGGGATTCCAAATTGTAAAGGGGTTAGCAAAGTTTCCTGATAATTACACTCCTTCAAAGTTGATACCAATCTTTCCCTAGCCTCAGAAATTCCAAACCCTTTTACATTTTCATGTCTAATTGTAGATTATCAAGCCATGATGGGGTCAGTGTCTCAATTCCAGCTTCAAGTAGTTTACAGTCAGGAAAATTGTGTGTATATATCCGATTGGCAACAGGGTTGATGTCTACATGTTGGTCCTTCAAAAAGAGTCTAATCTCATTTCAATGTTCAAGAAGTCATTTCAGAACCAAACCTCAGCTAAGTCAACAAATTGTTGAACATTATCAGTACTTTGTATACAGATTCTGCCTCATTTGATAAAATTTGAAACTATTATTTAAAATCCGAGCAGGAATGTAATTGACAACCTTGATTAGTGTTTTCGTCACTTTCTGGAGTTCCTGCAAAGTAGTGGAGGTATCTATAACACACTATACACCAGAACACATACACACACACATACAAATAAAGTGAAATAAATTCCAAGAAGTATACGCACATAAGCACGCAAACATGACACAGTCACGCACACACTAAGAGATAAAGCAGGTAAGTAAAACAACGGTAATAAAACAAATCCTCTTCAACCTTTGGCAAAAGTCAAACTAACGGTCAGGTCACACATACTTAGATAAACCACATATTAAAGCAGACTGATATCATCAGACCAGAAAAAGGTCCCAACTGTTAATCACACACACACACACATATATATATATATATATATACACCATAAAAACACACACACACATGCTCTAACACACTTACACACCCACACAAGCACTCACTGCAATTAATAACTGCAGCAGCCAGGAATGACCATTCCTTGAAAGGCATGGTCTCACTCGGACAGACACATGCTCCCCTGCCATTCTGAAGATGAGATTTTGATCTCGAAATATTAATATATAATAAATAGGTAATACCCAAAAACTTCTTTACCTTCCTTTATTTTACTAAATGCATTGTGACATCCTTCAAGACTTGACCAATGAATAACCAACTGACATTGGTCAAAGATTAACTGAAAACTAATTCTGCAAACATGATTGCTTTTATAACCAAAACATCAGCTCCAGAAAAACAAAAATTAGATTTTATGAAACTAATATATTTATTGGTTAATAAATATTTATTTTAAGGAGGGAAAATATTGTTCATTTTCTCAAGTGATCCTACAAAATTTCATAGCAGAGCAGAAACCATCATCTGCAATTTCAAAGGCCTCTACACTTTTACAAATAATGTTTGATTGGTTAATATATATATATATATATATATATATATATATATATAAATTCAAATTTGGAGCCTACAAAATGAACAAAATCAAGTTCATTTCTGTGTGAGTTGGTTTTGTACAAAAAATGTGTTTATAGAGACTGTACTTAAATCTATAAGCAATGGGGTTCTACACAGTAGGTCTTGTTAGCAATATCCATAAACTGATTATTTACAAAATCTAAATTCACACTGGAGAACGATTGATTACCTAACCCGTTATCTTAGATTGTATGAGATACAATTAAAAATAGCAAAGAAATTATAGGTAAAAACCTATATATTTTTTGGGGAAAAAAAACCCCGAAAACCTTAAAATATATTAACAAGTTGTAAAATATACCATAATCCTTTGTGTTTAGTTTGCTAGGAAATATGAAACAAAAAAAATGAGACAAATTCCAAAGAATCAAGTATATTTTCATTTATAAAATCTGCCAGATTTTAGAGGTAAAAAAATGACCAAAACATGAGAAAAAAAAAAAAAAAGAGACATTTTGTTTACTTTTATGATTCATAAACATTATGAAAACACTATTGTGAAATAGTCATTACATTTTAATAAAAAATTGTTTTTCATGATTTTTTTTATTTCAAAATTGTACATCATTTTGTATTTCTTTTATTGGAAATTAAATATTTTTACCTTTGAATGATTTCTAAACCCATGGATGTCTCAATTTAGAGAAACAATATGAAAGATTTATCACCCTTTGTCAAAATACACCATGAGTTAGACATTATGTCTCTTGTAAACAAATAAACTGACCTGATTTTGTTCGTTTTGAGTTCGGAGAAAAATAAGATAGAGATCTAAACTAAATATATAAGATGCAACAGACATTTGTATATGACATGGGATGAAAAAATTGTGTCTTTTTTATACACAGAAAATTACAATAATTTACAAATTGCCAACTTTTTTGAAGTCTCTTTTCAAAGTTCTAATTGAAAAGTCTAAAAAAAAAAATAATTGTATATTAGGTGATATTCCAAATATGTTTTTTTTGCTATGTCAACAGTATTTTAGCTGACAATACAGGCTGAGTATCCTTTATCTAAAACTTCAAAATCTGAAAGTTTTTCAGGTGCTAACATGACTTGTCACCTGTAGAATGATTATTGTGTTGTAGTGTTATGAATAAAAAGTTTTTTCAGTCTTCATTATATTTAACTGTAATCAGAATCCATCTTTTGTTTTTATACAAATACTGTACCTACATTATTTACAATGTTCTGACTGCTGCCCTCATTTTTATTATGTTTGCCACGTTTCGGCTGTTGTACATTCCAAACTTTTTCAGGTGCTAGGAATTTTTAACGAAACCCTTTATTTCAATCCTTGGAGCAAATCATTCTCATTCTATGTGCGATGCCACTTCCTGAAGGACACATGGCCCCGTGGATATAAGTGTTGGTTAGTTCCAGTGACTTGACCCAAAGAGTTGTGATGTATGTAAATACTAACTCATCTCAGAAGTATAGACAAATACTGTACTTGTATGTATTGTAACACAACATTGTTGGTAGAAACTGATAGCAAACTGAGTTTTCCTTCTCACTGTACCCTCCCCCTCTAGTTTTTCACACCTAGTGTAGAAGTAGTGTTTGGTGTTGCAGTTATATATTTTTTGTAAGTAGTGGTCATGTTATTTGTACACATACAGAAATTACGAAACATAAGAAACTGAGCCCCCCTGCTAAAATTATTTAAATATTGAAATTTTTGCAAGTTTTATTTGATAATCGGAAACTTTATGTAATAATCGATAAGATTGTTATAAAAAAAGTTATAAAAAAAAGAAAAACAACAAAATTAAAGGTGGTGGTAGTCTCCTTCAGGTCTGAATTGTAAATATTGTATTGTTATGTATATATCTGTTTACCACCAGATATTAGTCTGAAGTGGAATCTGCAATAGCCAAACTGAACAGAAACAAAGCAGCTGGACCAGATGGCATAGTCATAGAGCTGCTGATAGCCCTGAAAGAATTTGGCAAAATTACAGAAATAATAAATGAAATTTATAATAGTGGTGTAATACCAGATGACCTCAGCAAGTCGATCTTCAGAGCACTGCCTAAGAAGCCAGAAGCAAATGAGTGCGAACTCCACAGAACCATCAGTTTAATGAGCCATATAACAAAACTGATCGTCCAAATCTTGATGAATAGAACGAGAAGCAGAATCAGGCCAGAGATAGGACAAGAACAGTGCGGTTCTGTCAAAGACACTGGAACAAGGAACGCCATATTTATGATTAGGATGCTCTCTGAAAGGGCTATACAAATGAAGGACTTATACCTGTGCTATATTGATTATGCAAATCGTTTGACAAAATACACCACAAAGAATTGATGGAGATGCTCGGCAGCCTTGACATATTTGGGAAAGACTTAAAAGTAATCAAGAATCTTTATTGGCAACAAACAGCTTGTATACAGACAGGTAACGAATTCAGCAACTATACAAAGATAGAATGGGGCGTAAGACAAGGATGTGTCTTGTCACAGAATCTGTTCAACTTGTACAGCGAGAATATTTTGAGGACCCTAGAAGTTATGCCTGGATTTGTCATTGGAGGCCACAATTTAAACAATCTAAGGTACGCAGATGATACAGTGCTGATAGCAGACACAGAAAGGAAACTACAAAACCTCCTACAGAAGGTAGTTGAAGAGAGTGATAAGAAAGGACTACAAATAAACTGCAAGAAAACTGAATGCATGGTCATCAGTAAAAAGGGCAGCCCAATATGCCCAATACAAGTCGGGGATACTAAAATCAAGTAAAATTTTTAAGAAACTGGACAATTTCTCTAGAAACAAAGAAGAGAGTTCTGGATTGCTATGTGATGTCAGTTCTTCAATATGGCAGTGAATGCTGGACAATATCATCAAAGATGAAGGAGAGACTTGAAGCAACTAAAAGGTGGTTCTACAGAAAGATGATGTGGATATCATGGGTGGAGCATGTGAGCAATGATGAGGCTTTGGAAATGATGGAAACGAAAAGGAAATTAATACAGAGCATCAGGAAGAACAGCTGAAGCTCCTGGGACATGCAATGAGGAAGGAGGGCTTGGAGAACCTGATATTAACAGGCCAGATATAGGGGAACAGAGACAGGGGAAAGCAGTGGATAACATATTTGAAGGACCTAATCAGGTGGATGATGGAACGAGGATTGCGTGGTGTAACAGGAGAAGGTGTGCTAAGAGCCACAAGGGATAGGGAGATGTAGAAAGCTATGATCACCTACGTCCTGAAGGAACAAGGCACATAAAAGAAGAACTGAAACTGAGATATCTCAGAAACATGAGAAGTGGAATTAAAACAATCTCCCCTCATGGACTAAATAAAGAGTTTGGTTTGAAATTCCAATGTATATCATCTGAAAAAGTCTGCGCATACAACAACCGAAACATTGTGAATATGGCAGTAAAAATGAGGACAACAGTCTAAATGATGTAAATCATTATAAAGTTAAATATGTTGCTATGAAAATGGATGCTTCCTATTTTAAAAGAAATATTTGTTTGCAGCAAAATATAAAGCTTGTTTTCCTGATCTAATTATTTCAGGAATGATTAACATCTTTAGATTTAAACTGTTAATATAAATTATTAGGGGATTGTAACACATCATTGACTTTATTTAGACGATCTATATTCGGAATAATTGTTTTCATTTTTATTGCTAATATCACAGTATTTTGGCATTGTGCCCTCCAGTCTTCAGGTATATATCAATCTGGGTAACCTACAGGAAATTATAAACTGCTCTGACAATCATCTAGTGGATAAAAGTGTTGATTTATGAAATAGTCATTGTGAGTTAGGCAGTGTGTGCTTGCACTCAGTTGAAACAGGCAAGCAATAACTGAACAAATAGGAAATAAAAATAAGAACTAGACGATATCTTTTGATATAAGCGGTGAAACAAGAACAGTCTACACCTATAGCTTAAATAAAGCGTTAAGTTTGAAATTCCCTGTAGGTTACACAGATCGATATACACTTCAGGTATATATCAATCGAAATAACCTCCAGTGAATTCTGAAATGAAGTCTAAAAAATGAATAGTGTTTTTTCTTTTAATCATTTCACCCCAAGCAAGGTGGGACCACCACTAGTGGACAGGTGTGTCAAAGAAAGGATAAAAGATGGATATGATTCAAGGAGATAGATGGCAATTGAAGTTGCATCTAAATTTTTGGAGATTGTAGCTATCAGGGAAGTGAGTAAATGTAAGGGAGTTCTACAGTGGAAGAAAAGAAACAGTTAGAGTAGAACTATTTCAATGATAAATGGGTGGGAACCAAGGCACCAGGAAAAAAGCTTGCTATGAAAATATTTGCAGAAAAGACAGTGGGATGCCACATCATGTCAATGAGAAAGTGACTGAAATTGAGATGCCAAGTCAGGACCTATTACACTGCAGATCCTTCTTTGGATTTTGCTGAAAACCTCAAGATGAATAGCAGCAGCAGCCAACTAAATATGATAACAATAATAAATGCACGGAACTTTGATTTGCGGATTCAATGACATAGTGGTTGTAAGTTCAATCCCTGAGATGAGCAGTATGTACCTGCACTCAGTGGAAACAAGTGAGCAATAGCTAAATGGTATTAAATAAAATAAAAACTACATGATATCCCAAGATAAACAAGAACAATTTACACCAATAGATTAAACCCAGATCAATATACACCTGAGGGCAAAACTGCCAAAATATTGTGATAACAATAACAAAGATGAAGAAAATATTCCAAATACAAATAGTGTAAATAATAATCCCTCATCCCAGAAATTCAAACAAAAATTATCTTTAGCTTTGTTACTAACTTTCACAGTTAATTTTCTTCTAAGGATGACATTATTTGATATATGAAAAGAGATCCATCTAGTGTCCATTGGAGAAATGTAGTACATCTTTGACTTTATCACTAACTTACACAGCAGGTGTTTTTTGAAAGTTGATACTGTATATTTGATAAATGTACATATACTCTTCTAGTGTTTCCATCCTGATTTTCAAACAGAAACTCTGGTACTTGGAAAAACTTCTGATTTTTCAATTTGCAACTGTATAAAAATATTGAACCACACACTTAACCAGAAACTGGTTTCTTTTCTGCATGAATTCGCATGTGATTTTTTAAACTAGATCTTCTTGAAAACGCAGATTCACACATTTCACAAGAAAATGGTTTTTCTCCAGTGTGTGTATGCATATGATTTCTTAATGTAGAACATGCTGAAAATGAAGATCCACACATCTGACAAGAAAATGGTTTCTCTCCGGTGTGTATTCGCATGTGTTTTCTTAAACTGGAACTCAATGAAAATGCTGATCCACACACTTCACAAGAAAATGGTTTTTCTCCTGTGTGTATTCGCATGTGTTTTTTTAAATATGATCTTTCTGAAAATGATGATTCACAAACGTGACAAGAAAATGGTTTTTCTCCAGTGTGTACTCGGATGTGATTTTTTAATTGAGAGTTGTCTGAAAATGCTGAACCACATACTTGACAAGGAAATGGTTTCTCCCCTGTATGTATTCGCATGTGGATTTTTAAATTAGAACTTGCTGAAAATGCTGAACCACACACTTCACAAGAAAATGGTTTCTCTCCAGTGTGTATACGCATGTGGTTTTTTAAACAAGAATGTACTGAAAATGCTGATCCACACACTTGGCAAAGAAATGGCTTTTCTCCTGTGTGTATTCGCATATGTCTTTTTAAAGTAGACCTCAATGAAAATGATGAATCACACACTTGACAAGAATATGGTTTCTCTCCAGTGTGTATTCGGATGTGATCTTTTAAACTAGAACGGTCTGAAAATGCTGAGTCACACACTTCACAAGAAAATGGTTTTTCTCCAGTATGCATTCGCAAGTGCTTTTTTAAAGTAGACCCCACAGAGAATGCTGATCCACACAGCTGACAAGAAAATGGTTTCTCTCCAGTATGTATTCTTATGTGGTTTTTTAAATGGGAATGCACTGAAAATGCTGATCCACATATATGACAAGAAAATGGTTTCTCTTTTGTATGTATTCGCATGTGTCTCTTTAAACTGGACCTTTCTGAAAATGCTGATCCGCACACTTGACAAGGAAATGGTTTCTCTCCAGTGTGTATTCTCATGTGATTTTTAAGATTGGAACTTTTGGAAAATGCTGATCCACACACATGACATGAAAATGGTTTCTCTTCAGTTTGTGGGAGTATGGTTTTTTTCAAGGGTGAACTTTCTGAAAATGATGATTCACACGCTTCTCCAGAATCAGATTTCTCCTCCATATTAATTTGCTTTTCTTCCATTTTTAACTGTGCAAAAAATGGTAGACACACATGACAAAAAATGGTTCATCTCACATATGTATAATCATGCATCTTTTTAAACTAGAATTCTTTGAAAATCCTGATCTACCATATTCACAAAAATAATTTCTCTCCAGTGCATTTTTACATGTCATTTTATGTTCAAAATCTGTGAAAATACTGATCTACAAGACTTCAGGTGTGTGTACTTTAAAAAGTGTATTTAGTAAAAATGCTGACATAAATCTTTGCTAAAATGAAACATTTCTCTTTTGTGCCCATATAATTATCTAACATGAACATAGTGAAAATGCATATCCACACTTGACAAGAATGAGCCTTTTCTTTGTGTAGGTTTATCTGTGTCTTTTCAAACAGTGATCCTCAACTGCTCTTGATATCTGTGAATAAAAAAGGTTTTATGAAAAAAATAATAAAAAATAATAAACGCAAATATTAATTGCAATTATCAAATTATGCTAAGTAATGTGGAAGATAATCTAAATCCACTAATTTTTGCATTTGCTTTATTTTCTTTTTCAGTTAAAAAGACATTTCAGTAGAAATGGCTGGAGTGACATAGGGCAAGCCTAACTTGCCCTATTTCACACAGTCAAGCAACTACTAATAAGTTAGTCATCACAAAGCAAAAGGGAAGGACTTTTATGTTACAGAAAATATGACATTGCCAATAGGATCTCTAAAACCATTAGATAAGCCAAACTTTGTGGAAACATGGATTCATTGTTTTGCTGCTCAGGTATGAACTAAAAAGACCGCAACGTTGCAGGTAGGGAGAGAGAATGTGATTACAGATATTTTCTTTTGCTTTGGCAGGATGTGAGGCAATCAGAAAAGTCTCTGTCATGGTGAATCCCAGAGATTTGGAAGATTTTTTTTTATCATTTTTAAATATTAATAAAGAGAAATTTGTGACAGAAATAGAAGTTGGTTATTGCAGAGAGGACAAAGTTTCTTGTGCACAAACAAATGTCAAATAATACAAAAATCACAAGTGCCAGTAATACAATATATATATATATATACACAAACTACAAGAGGTTTCCAGATTCTATGAGTTTGACACTGGAAAAATGAACAACAAAGATGAATTGATACAATTAAGATCATTTGAAAGTATATGCAATACTTTGTACAAACACAAAATTTTAGAATGGTTAATCCATTGTATTCACTTACGCGCAAATACCCTTGGGAGAGGTATTAATCCGTCTCTTCCTTCCAGTTATGGGTTAAATAGCAGAACAGATTGGGTTCTATAGCCTTGGTCGGCAACCAGTCTACCACAGAAAGCAATGGCAACCTACTGCAGGATAATCTTCTGCCCAGTCAGTCATGTCTCTTTTGAGACATGATCGCCCAAGCGTGTATCACGTATGGCACTTAACTGACTGACTATTGACTAAAATATCCTTCGATGCATCTATACCGTTTTTTTCAATTTTTCAATGAATTTTAATTGTTGCAATTAAAATTAATTGAAAAATTTAATACATGCTGAATAATACAGCCTATTGATTTATCTTGTGCAATGCAAATATTGTGATAACAAGCATGAATGGAGAAAATGTACAACTTTAGGACAAGTATTGCTGGAATTATGAAAAGAAAAACCATTTCCAGTCTGTGAGCAAGTATAAAAGGAAAAATAAAAAGGGTAGAAAATTTAAAACCCTCAATCCAAAGATATAAAGAGAAAATTTAAATTGAATAGTATAACTTTTTGTATGCAAGTAGATACAGAATCAACGTTACTCTAATCCTAATAAATTTCTGCGAAAATCCAAATTAAAAAAAAGTTGGCTTTACAGCTCCTTCATGAAAATGTTAGGTTGTTTTGAAGGAACTTTTGAGACTGACACACACTTCAAAATTATTCTCATTATGGTAGTGAAATGCGAAAAAGCCATGGACTCATGAGAATAGATTTCTTGAAAGTGTATACAACCAAATTAACAGTGTGAATTTGGAAAGTAATAACACAGAGACATCATAAGAATACAAAGCAAGCATTCAATTAAAAGAAAATAGTTACTCCTTCTGCTTAGAGTTTCACAGACGGATCAGGCAAATACTACCTTTAGTCATTGCTAAACTGAAAACAATAGTGGAGCAATGAATTTTAGAATGTGTTCCCCCTGGTGGTAGTAACTGGACCACACCCATTGTTTTACAAAAACTGAATGGAAATTTAAGAACATGTGGAGGTCACGAAACAGGAGTGAACCACAAAATATGCTCTGATTTGTTCCCTATACTTAACATTGAAACTGTTATTAATGGGTCGTCGGAAATTAAATACTTCACTAAAAATTGATCTCCAATCTGCTAATAACCAGATATAAATTGGTGAAAGATTTCAAGAAGTCACTATGATTAACTATCCAATAGACTTACTCAGAAGAAGTGTATGCCTCATGGTGTAAAAACAGCAAGTTCTATCATTCAAAGAGCCACTGAAAATGTATTAACTGGTGATGTTAAGAATAAGATCATCTTTCTCACCAATATGATGTGGCTTCCCTCTGTACATGTATTTACTTGTTTATACGTTTATGAACAAATAAGCACTGTACACCATCTCACCACCTCTCATGTATCATGAATGTGGTGATGCACTGTGCTTCCTTGGCCTCACTCTCTCAAATGACTTCAAATGGAATTGTTACATTGAATCTATAGCTGCATCTACTGCTAGGAAGGTTTGCTTACTGTGTCAGGCCAGGAAGTTTTTCTTGTCAGAATCCATTTTGCACATTTATAAATCTATCATTCATCTGTGCATAATATCCTGTTGCCATATCTGGTCAGGCACTCCTGCTATTCATATTGAGTTAAGTTTATCACTGGTTTCATTGCATTCAATTACACACAAATACCCTTGGGAAAGGTGTGAATCCACCTCATCTTCCATCTGCAATGGGTAAATTTGTAGAACTAGTATCACTAAACCATTATTATCTCCCTCCCCACACAAAAATTTTCAACAGGTTTTTTTAATAAGTCTTTTTTAAAGTTATCAAATGCCATATTCTGCTATTGAGTTCATTTAAATTTGTTCTTTTTTCATAACTTTGCAACAGGTTGGTTCAGTTCGGTCTGCTGGAAAAATTGGCTAACCTTAAAAAAAATTCCAATACCTTTTTATTTGTAAATGTAGATACCTTTGATATTTTCTTTAGCAAATTTGTGTCTGGTGAAATTCTGACCATGAAAATCTGATATCTCCTTTTGGAGATTGTAACTATCAGAGAAGCAAGCAAATGGAAGTGAGTTCCGCAAATAGGAAGTGCAAGAAAAGAAACTGTTAACTATTTCGGTAAAAGGGTAGGATCTTTAGTAGCATGAGTAAATACATGCGGTTGGAGTACAAGAAGAAAAAACTCATGAAAGCAGTTGCCATGAAAATACTTGTAGAAAAGGCAGAGGGAAGCCACATCACATTGGTGAGAAAGTGACTGAAGACAGACTGCCAAGTCAAAATCGATTATATTACAGATCCTTCTTTGAATTTTTGATACATAATCTTTAAAATGAATTTTTAAAAATAAAAAAAAATTCTTGAAACTTTTATTTTAGCTTAATTGAAAGCTAAATGATTAAATTTACTATTTCTATAAAACAAAATACTCTGCTGTATTTCAAACAGAAATTGTATTCATTAGAATCTAAAATTTTGAGATTTAAAAAGATTTTCAATTTTTCAGCCATCTTTTAGCAATTGACACATTTGTAAACAAAAGTTAATTCTAGGTTTTAAAAATCTTGCAATAATAAAATATACATCTTTCACTTGCTATTTTTGGAAAATTAACAAATTTAAAATTAAATTAATCTGATCTGAAATTTAGAACAAAGTATTTCTTAATCACAAAGGGCTGACTCGTTGACCTTTCAAGTAGGCGATGACAGTACTTGTTATCAATCAATCTGGAAGTATGGTGATCAAACGCTGACATAACCCAGTTTAACATTTTGTAAGAGGAACAACCCTTGAAACAGGTGACCTTTTAATGATAAGTCTCTTATAAGTTTCTATAGTAATAGAAAATGTACAGTTTAACATAATAAAAAAATTTAGAAATTATTTTTAAAATCATTATTCTAAATGATTTCTATTAAGCTTTTGAATTTGTTTATTTGCAAATAAAGTCTATTTTTAATAAATTAATAACCAAAGACACTGAGTAACTGGAAGAAATTTAAAAAGATGTTTGAAACTTTAATTTGCAAAGAAAAAAATGAAAACAATTCTTACAAAAATTCATTATTCATTGAAATTTTTTTTCTTCTTCAGAATATGATATCCCAAAATTATATTATTTACAAAATCAATTAACAGTTTATCTACATCAAAAATAGCATAGTTTAATGCATTTTTGATTTTACTATTCAGAGCAGATTTTTTAAAAAATGGTCTCATAATTAAAAAAAATATTACATAATTTACATTCCCCAATGAGTCCTGCATTTGATTAATAAATAAAAAATTGGTATAATGTTAATGTATTTCTAGAAATTTTATGAAATTAATTGGAGCGGGGGCAAGGGGTAACAGATGTAAAAAGAAATATATTGTTTAACAATCTTGTTACAAGATGTTATAAAAATTTTGATATCGTAAATAATTATTTAATTTCATTAATTTCTGAATAAGTTCTGAACGTTTCATTAAAATTTGAGACAATTAGTTGATTTTTTACAAGAATTTTCAAATTAATGTCTTTCAACGCCAAAAAAACGACTTGTGTAAACATTACATTAAACACGGTAAATATAGCGTGAATCGCCGACGAAAAACAAGAAATTAAATTTTAACTGAAATTTCGAACGTATTAGAAAGGATTAAAATTTTTTAAAAGTTATGAAAACAAAATTTTATCTTTCCTCTTTAAATATTTTGATAAAACTTTGTTTTTAAGTTTGAGCGATTTTAAACTTCTTGTTATGCTGTTTTTCAGCAATTGCGTGGAGGAACCTACCTTAAAGGCTTTCTTCTTCACATAAAGCCGAGTTTAAATGAGCGACAAGGATTCCATAACAAAGAAATGTTTCGAATATGTGACCGAAGAATTGTTAGGAAAAAAATAAAAATAAAAAGATAAAAGTTTTATCTTTTTATTTTTATTTAAAAAAAAAACATACAATTAATTTCGATAGCAAACAGAGCAGAACCATTAAACTCGTGGAATACCCGACAAAAATATGGACAATGAACATATTTTTTGCCCTTTTTTTGTCCACTTTTTGTGTTAAAGACTAAAAAAGAGGCTGGGAGGTTTTTGTCTTGGATTCACCTCTCCTGATAGTGTATTATACGCTATTAATTTTTTATTTTCAAACAAAGAAAGCAGAAGAATTTTAGTTTCTAGTAGAAACTTTCTACTTACTTATTTCGTTTGATTCGTGTTACTGCTCTTTCTGGCGATTGAATAGTAAACAGAAGAAATCACAAAATCTTAAAAATGTTTTGACTGGAATGTATTTTGTTTGTGAATGTTGCACTCTTTTCTAAAGAGTTAAAGTCAAGGGAGATAATTCAGAAAAACGAACGTTTATTTTTTCTCTTCAATAAAACTAAACCCGTTCATTGGTATTGTTATTTTTTTAAATAATCCTTTATTTGTAATAATTTATTGCAAATGTTAATTTACAAAACTGGAAGTGCACTTTCTTTTTTTTTGTTTATATCCGATCTCCCTAAGGATATCCAACGATATCCAACGAAAGGCGACAGTTAGTCATGCTTGTCTCACGTTCAAACTTGAAAAAAGTAGAAATGTATCATTCATTATGTCTTTCATTCAGGGTGCTCACGCCGCCAACGAATATGACACAAGGTCAGTTTAAAGTGGGTTTAAAACAGCAATACCGTTGAAAATTTGCTAAAGCCTCCTTGGTCATTTCACTTTTGAACACACTGGGCAATGAGTCCCATCTACTTCCAAAGAATTGTTACTGCCTGGGGGAAATGACACCCTGGGGGTTGAGGTAAATATTACTTTCAAACTTTACTGGCAAAAGTGCCAAGAAATCATTATTATATTGTGCATGGCTTTTAAGATATAAATCCTTATTTGAGAATCAGAAATCAGCTGTTTGGACTTTGCAGAGATGAAAATTCAAGTTTTACCTGAGAATATCTCTTATAAGGGATGTGCGTTGTGGTACAGTGGATATCAACTCGGAACGAGAAACCGGGGAGCCGAGTTCGAATTCCAGTTGAATCCATTGTATTCACTTACGCGCAAATACCCTTGGGAAAGGTATTAATCCGTCTCTTCCTTCCAGTTATGGGTTAAATAGCAGGACAGATTGGGCTCTATAGCCTTGGTCGGCAACCAGTCTACCGCAGAAAGAAATGGCAACCTACTGCGGGATAATCATCTGCCCAGTCAGTCATATCTCTTTCGAGACATGATCGCCCAAGCATGTATCACGTATGGCACTTAACTGACTGACTGACTGATCTCTTATAAAATGACAATCTGAGTGTTCTGATAAAATGCAACTAAAAAACATTATGTTTAAATTATTGCATTACTATTACGGCAATAATAATAATAATTATTCAATTAATATTTTAAGCTAATGTTTCATACATTTTCAAACATATTTGATGTTTGATATATAACTTTCTTTATCTAGGATAAATGTATAATTTTTGATACAATAAAAGTAAAAAAATTGGCACCCTGTTTTAAAATATTTGCTAAAAATAAGGAAATCATCCAACTGAAATAAAATGTTCAGGGCTTATTCATTAATGTGTGGTGAGTAGATAGATACTAGTAAAGAGTATTCAAATATACCCTTTCCTCTTTACTAAGAGAATCTCTCTTTCTCTATCTTTTTCTTAACAAATACATCTTTTCCCTCTTTCAATTCTTACATATGTCTGGTAATGTAGATTATAACCCAGATATAGCTTATGTGGTACCTCATGTCATGTGAAAATCAACCAATGACTAACGCTCCCACCAAAATCAAATCAGAAACATGTAGGTGTTAAGAAAATATAAAAAGATCAGTGAATATGTGCATAGCTTTTTTTAGTTGGCCCATGTTCACACACACGTGTGGGACATTTCTGGCAGACGTTTGAGATTCACTCAACACAACAAACAAAGAAGATTAACTATGTACAACACAGAGACATGCTTAAATCATATTCTTGAAAAGAATATGCAGAAAACCAAGAGGACAATCCACACACTCAAATACCAGAGCATAATATAACATAGCACAAACAGCGACCTGATACTACATTCTACCAGACATACACATATAGGAACAGATATGCTAAACCAAACCCTTTATTTTCTCTAGTGGGTAACAGTTTTGGTTGAATTAATCCAGTGAACTGACCCAAATTTCAAACCAAACTCTTTGTTTTCTCCACTGGATAAAAGTTTTGGTTGAATTAATCCAGTGACTTGACCCAATATTTGTGAGTTCAATACCTGGCCACAGCAGAGGTGAACAAAAACTTGGACAGTTGAGTTAATAAAAAGAAATAACTGAAACTGAGATATCCAGAAAAGGCATGGCATGTGGAACTAGAACAATCTAAGTGGACAAAATAAAAGGTTTGGTTTAAAATTCCAACATATATCACCCTGAAGAAGGCCAGAGTGTACAAGAGCTGAAACATTGTGAATATGACAATAAATTTGAGGACAACAATTCAAACAATGTAAGTAGTTCCAATACCTCATCTCAGAAATGTAGACAGATCCTGAAGAAGGCCAGTGTACACAATGGCTGAAACATTGTGAATATGACAATAAAGTTGAGGACAACACTCTGATCAATGTAGATAGTGTACATAAATTTCATGCTTCTAAAGCTACAAAGCTTGGAAATTTGAAAAGGAATTTTTAATAAAAGTTATAAATTTTAGATACTTAATTGTAAACAACAATTAACTTTAAAACAATCTTGAAGAATATCTGTTTATATTTCTGAGATGAGGTATTTAGATTATTCAGACTGTTGTCGTCATCTTTATTGTCACATTCACAACTTTTCAGCCGCTGTACACCCCCAACCTTCTTCAGATGATTGCAATTTTGAATTGAATATTTATTTCAATCACTAGGGTAGATTACTCATGTTCCATGAGTCATGTTATGTCATTCACTGATGTCTTCAAGGATAAAAGCATTTGTCGGATCTATTGACATGACCCAGAGAGTTTTTAGTTCAATACTTGGTGGTTACAGCAGGAGTGAACAAAAAACTTAGAGAGCTGAGTTAAAGGGGGATAACTAATATATCCAGAAGTGGCATAACTCATGAAACAAGAACAATGTCCCCCAGTAATTGAAATAAATGTTTTGGTTTGAAATTCTAATCACCTGAAGATTGTTGGAGTGTAAAATGTCATGAGTTGGCAAAAAATAAATACCTAAGTACACTCCATTCAATTTCTTTATAAAAATTGAATTTTCTACTTAAAATCTCTTTTCTACACTGTTCATCAACCAGAATATAATACTTATGACTATTCAAAAATGGTGTTGGTAGCAAAGGCCAACTTCAGGGGATTTTTGCCAGAAAAACTTAGGTGGACTGTTTCTTTAGTGACTACAAGTAACTTTGCAACATCTTTATATCATTTACTTTGTTCAGACTGTTGTTCAGTGGATAAAAGTATTGGTTAGTTACAGTGACTGGACCCAAAGAGTTGTGAGTTCAATACCAGGCTACAGCAGTGGTGAACAAATAACTTAGAGTGGTATTACACATGGAATGAGAATGTTATACCCCAACGATCAAAATAAAAGGTTTGGTTAAAAATTCCTAACAACTGAAGATGGCCAGAGTGTACAACGGTCAAAACATCGTAAACATGACAATAAAGATGAGGACAACAGTCCAAACAATGTAAATAATGTAAATACTACCTCATCTTAGAAGTATAGACAAATCCAACATCCTTGCTCACAAAACTCAAGTATTTCTTTGAAAAAAAATTTCAATGTGATGACCAGGAAGACAACAGAATGTGTCATAGTAACTCCAATGTCAGTAGGGGTGATAATTTTTGTAAGAAAACATTAGTATAAATACAGGAGAAAATAGCCTAAGTGTTGTACTTATCAAGCATGGCACAGGGTCTCTTTATTTGTACATTGATGATGTATTTAACTTTATGAACAACAAATATAAAAGTCTTTCATTTTTTAGGTTTTAAGACTTTACTTCTTCATCAAAGTTGTTTGACGAGCCTTTTAGTTTTTGTTGAAATTATTGCTAACACAGCCAAATGAGGATCTGCAATGTAATCGGCTTCTGCTCTGACGAGTTTTATTCCCTAGTGTCTCGCCCTCATCAATTTACTCATGCAACTAGATCCCACCCTCTTACCGCCAAAATAGGCAAATGTAACCACCTGCCTGTGGACCTCCCTTCCCTGATTGCTACAATCTTCAAAAGTTTAAATGCAACGTCAATTGCCATTTTCTATCTCTGTGACTCCCACCTCTCTCTTACCCTTTCTATATCACCTGTACTGTTTTCTTTTTTGTATCCCATCTCCTCTCATTGTAACTTACAGTGCACCAGGGGCAATATTGTCTTGTTTGGGATGAAATGATTATGAAAAAGAAAATAGCCACTGATTTCTCATTGATAATTTTTTTTTTAATTTTCAATCAGTCAGTCAGTTAAGTGCCATACATGATACACATTTGAGCAATCATGTCTTGAAAGACATGACTGACTAAGCAGAAGATTATCCTGCAGTAGGTTACCATTAATTTCTGTAATAGACTGGTTACCAGGCAAAGCTACAGAATTGAATCTTTCCTGCCATTTAGCCCATAGCTGAAGGGAGAAGAGATGGATTATATTATATCATTATATTAATAAGTAGTGATTAGTGGGGGGGTTCAGTTTATTACTTCATGACAATAGAAAACCGATTCCCTACTTTATGCCCAGTAGAAGCTTTAATTGTTTTCAGCTATTATATTAAGTCAGTCAGTCAGTCAGTTAAGTGCCACACATGATACACGCTTGCGCAATCAGGTCTTGAAAGAGACATGACTGACTGGGCAGATTATCCTGCAGTAGGTTGCCATTAATTTCTGCGACAGACTGGTTGCCAGCCAAGGCTATAGAACCCAGTGTGTCTTGTTATTTACCCCATAATTGGAGGGAAGAGATAGATTAATACCTTTCTCAAGGGTATTTGCACGTAAGTGAATGCAATGAATCCAACTGGAATTTGAACTTGGCTCCCCGATTTCTTGTTCCAAGCCAATATCCACTGCACCACAATGCACATCCTACTAACTTTAGTATGCTAAAAATTTGTTTTTGCAATTGCAAGTCACTGATGCATACTACCTTGAAACTCTTGACTGGTAGAAAGCCTGATTAGGGTCTCTGGGCAGTGCTTTGTGACCCTCGATATCTTATCAACATTTGCTTTTTTTTGTACCTACATTTATATATACATTACAAATTAAACTAAACACAACTATGGAAGGAAATGAAAAATTTAATGGATTTTGTTGGCATTCTAGGTTCCTATTTTTTTAATCTAAATCTGTGGATTTGTTTTGCTCATGCTAAGTCTCAAAAGGTGTGGGGTGGTGTAATAGATATTGGCTCAAAATGAGAAATCGAAGAATTGAGTTTCAGTTCCAGTTAGGTTCATTACAAAATTCATTATTTTTTCATCCATAATGTTGAATGTGTTATCCAACTTTTTTAAAAAGAAAAATCCTAAGTCATTCAACTCAAGCAGGTTTGATTAATTAAAACTTTTATTTAATATAAATTATTGGAGAAACGTAGTTACAGTGTTCAACAGAATAGACAAATTATTGAAAGACAATTTCATAAATCACTGCACTCAATTTGATTATTTGAAGCTTTTATTCAGCATAAAAGTAAATTAGAAAATAACTTCAAATGAATTAGATTTCTTTTCAAAAATAAAAATATTAAAAAAAATGATTAAAGTAGAAAAATAATTTTGAATGATAATAGGATTCCTTATCACAAGAGGAAGATGTGAAAAATTGTTTTCTTAATAAATTGATGGAATTTGAAACAAACTAAGAAACTTGGGAGAAATCCATCTTGTCATTCATACTTGTATTTTGTGATAAAAATCATGAAAATTGAATGAAAGAAAAGAAAATTTCAAGGGTAAATTTATGTTCATTAAAAATACCCTCCATATTTGTTATTCATACAAAGTAGAGAGGTTTTGTTAATTTACGTGGAAATAAATGATACCCTTCCCTGGTCAGATGCTTTTCTCTCTTTTATCCTCTTAATTATGATTCCACTTGTATGTGATTGTATGGATTTCTTATTTTAAATGTCGAATCATTTTAATGGATAATCTATTCAATGCTTAAAAATATGTTTATGATTATCTTTTAAATAGGAATTGATAAGATTGAGATATATTTTATTTGCAGTGTGTGTATAGTTGCACATGCTTGAAATCTGAATTCTAAGAAAATGACAATCTATATACACATTCAGTTCTCATTAGTCTGTGCTCATAATTGTATTTTCAAATTTGAACTCATTGTAAATGCCGATCCACACATTACATACAAATGAGAACCACTAACTATATTTTCACAAAAAATTAATTCTAAATCAAACATCATTTTATTAAAAAAAATGATTTTATAACTTAAAGTTGAATTGAAAAGGATATTATTAAATACCAAACACTGCAGTATTGAAACTGCTGCCTAAAGTACATGTTGTCCATAAATGAGTTGAATCTCTATAAAAATTACTATTGAACATAAATGTTTGATGTGACTACTTTTCTTTTCTGTTAGCACTTGTAACTTTGATGACACTGGTCTAAATTTACATGGTTACTGGAATGTTTTTCTATGCCAACAGTAGGTATTATTTCAAATTTATCCTGTTGGATAGTCCTTGCACTATTTCTTTTACTAATGTTCAGCCAATATAAGACCCAAAAGCCACTTAAGGTAGAGGGCAACTGTGTGGACTTATTTTAGCATAGGACAGATCAATGATACACATTGTTACTGAAACAGACTTTAGAAGGAACCAGAAGCCCAATCCTAAACAGGAAACAAGTGATAAATCTCTACTCCTGTTCAATGAAGATATAACACAAATGTTCAGTTACTAAGTGTTACTAATAGTTGTTTTGCTTAAGTGTTTTAGATCAGTCATTTTGAAACCAAACTTTTCTCTCCACAAGTGTTGGACCAAAGACATTTTCTTTCACTGTATTACATTCATGATTCTGTCAATGAAATTCAGTTCACTAGTGACAAATGAGCTCAAACAACCCCAGACTATGATTTTTTCATCAGCATGCTTAATTGCTGATATAAAAACATTTTGTACAGACCATTACAACAGCAGATGTGCCTCAGAATGGGGTAATGGTTCATGAGGCTAATCTGATTGGCCACTACCAATTACTGAGTTCAATAATCAGTGTGCTTCATACAAAATTCATACATAAATAGCACAGCCTACATGTGACGCCTTATGCCTGTAACAGGTAGGACACTTTTTGGTTTCTTCCTGAAATTCTTGTTGCTGCTATTTTGCCGTAGACCAATTTCCTTCTCAATTCTTATTAATCACTAATTGTATCGTTTAAATGTTTGACCATGGGGAGGAACAGGGAATGGCAGGGTCGGAGGTAGACAATAGAGAACACTGACCGTCCAGGGATTTGAGAAGCTTGTTGGGGGGGATCAAGTTTGCTGAGCTATCGGGGAGATGTGAAAGAGCTAAGAAATTGGTTAGCAGCCATAGAGAAAAGTCAGCGGATATATGAGCTGACGAAAAAAGAAACGGTGTGCGTGGCATAGCACACCGCGACAGGAGAACCGTTGGAATTTATCGGCCAACTCCTGGAAGGGGACCCTCATTTGACCTGGGAAAGACTTAAGGCATCACATACATATGATACCAAATTTATTGGATGCAATCTGACCCCCAAACATATTATACTCTCCTAAAATGTTCAACCTTTATCATTATTTACTGGTAAAAGCTTTAAACAAGAATGTGTCTTGAATGTGAATGAATCAACAGCAGTTTCACATGTGGTCATTGGCCAGGTAAGCTGATCTCATTTAGAGTATGCTTGAATGTTCTCATAAAAACATCAATACACATTTCTTTGTCCATACTACCCACTTCCATAGCTGATTTTCTTTATTCTTGATTAATATGAGTACATGAGTTCACCTATCATTCGGTACACACTTCTATCCCTTGTTTCTTGTTTAGATTTGGATTTCCAGTTCCTTCTAAAGTCTACTACAACTTTATACTTATGACATTTTCACCTAAACTCTGAAAATGTATTCACTATTGAATTTTTCCCCCTGAACAGAAGTAGATAGGTTTGTTTATTGTCTTTAAAGGTGATACTGTACATTTGAAAAATGCATGGAGATCATTCTAATGTTAACATCTTATTTTTTCAACTGGAACTTGAAGAAAAATACTTTTCAAATTGCAACTGCATTAAAAATACTGAGTGCACATTTAACAAGAAATTGGTTTCTTTTCAATATGCAATCGCATGTGGCTTTTTAAACTGGATCTTCTTGAAAAGGCTGATTCACACACAACACAAAGAAATGGTTTCTCTCCAGTGTGTATTCGCATATGATTTTTTAAAGTAGAACATGCAGAAAATGCAGATCCACACACTTGACAAGAAAATGGTTTTTCCCCAGTGTGTACTCGCATATGTCGTTTTAAAGTGGATTGTACTGAAAATGCAGATCCACACACTTCACAAGAAAAGGGTTTCTCTCCAGTGTGTATTCGTATGTGGTCTTTTAAACTGGATCGGTCTAGAAATGTTGCTCCACATACTTCACAAGAAAATGGTTTCTCTCCTGTGTGTATTCGTACATGGCTCTTTAAACTGGAACTCTCTGAAAATGCTGATCCACATACTTGACAAATGTGGGGTTTATCTCCTGTGTGTATTCGCATGTGCCTTTTTAAACGAGAATTTTTTGAAAATGATGATCCACACAGTTGACAAGAAAATGGTCTCTCTTCAGCACATTTCTGTATGTCATTTTTTAGTTGTGAACTTTCTGAAAATGCTGATCCACACACTTTAGAGGAATATTTCTTTTCCGTGTTTATTTGCATGTTTTTTTCCATGTTTAAGTATGTGAAAACTGATCTGCACATTTATACAAATCCTCTCTCTACCGCATGTATATTCATGTATCTTTTAAAAATACAATTCTTTGAAACTACTGTATGAGTAAAATATGGTTTCTCTCCAGTGTGTTCTTGTATGCATCTTTTTATGTTTGAAATGTGTAAAAATACTGATCTATAACACTTCACATGAGTTGACAGTATATCTTTGAAATGTGTATTTACTAACAAGTCTGGTGTAAAAATTATCGAAAAAGGAATTCCTCCTTTGTGCACTTGTATATGACTATTTAAAAATGAACTGTCAAAATGTACA